>OX387603.1:536700-1239200 GCA_947568835.1 Protonemura montana | reverse complement strand
AGGTTATGTTAGGTTAGGTCAGGTTAGGTTAGGTTAGGTTAGGTTAGGTTAGGTTAGGTTAGGTTAGATAAGGTTAGGTTGGGTTTGATTAGGCACATTCACAGGCACATTCACAACCAAGTGAATGTGGTCAGTTCACATTTCTATCATTTGTATTTTGATAAAGTGACCTAACAGAAATATTCAAATCACAATCAACAATTTTATTGTGCGTTTTCTGGAATCGCAAGTTTTCTTATAAGCTTTCGAGAATCGGAATCAAAATATTTAATTTTGACGAGACTACTTCTTAAAGTGCATTATATGGGGAGGCATGTACGGATTTGCTCTACAAAATGGCAAATGTGTAACAAGTCCTACAGCCTACAGGAAACAAAGGACAGAATGCGATTTATTACCATTCAATAGTTCAGATAATTCTCTAAAAGTACTTTTTTTTTATTTTTGATAAACTAAATATTGTAGGCGTGAGAGGAGGCGGCGTTTTTAGCACTCGTCATTAGACTAATGCAAAATAAAATATATGTATCGCAAGATGACACTTCCATCCCAATCTGTAAAATCCTTCAGCTTGTAAATTAGATATGAAAACACAACCCAAATAAAGAGAGATGTAAAACTTGCATGTGGAGTTTGGTCAGTACTGTAGTTGACCTACGTGGCTATACGCGGTAGTTGAACGTAGTCAAGCTTAAATATCAGCCGTATCAATAAGATACAGCTACACCTGGTTTTTTCTGTGACATGGAATCGATATCGGAATCAAAAAACATAAAAATTCCGGTCCCCGTTTCTATCAAGTTGTCATGATTTATATTCTTCTAAATTTTTAAACTGCAAATGTTGTATCGGGCAAGTGGGCTTTCTCCCATATGTCACACCTGACAAAAATGGCCATAAAGTTTTTAAATTAATTAAAATTAAATTAAAAAATGTTGGTCCTGGTCGATATTGTAACTAAACCCAAGCGACTTCTCCAGGCTCATGGCTGACAAATTTCCTCAAAACTTTGCAATAAATTTCAAGACGTTTAATTTTCTCATATGTGGTAAATGTCAACGCTAGGAAATAAGACTCGCGGCGGGCGCCTGGGCTTGAAGTTTCTTACCTGACATCTCATCTCCTTCTCCCTGTTATTCATAGGCCGACACCTGACGATCACCTTCACAGACTCGGCCATCTTGATCCTGCAGGACGAACAAACATTAGTTATCACACAAATAAACTCCATGCTTGTTCTTATTCTGCGATTTTCCCTCAAATACCTCCACGTTTTCTGGAATATCTGACAAAAACCTTAGGGATTTAATAGTTGTGTTTAACGACGCACTGTTTTAATAACAATCCAGAAAAGTCTAACCTAGCCTAGAAGAGAGGAAACCCGGTGCCGGCACGTAGCCTACTCCTGTTGAAGACCAAGGGGACCACCGGCTTAACGTCCCTTCCGAAGGACGGTACAACGCGAACAACAGGATTCCTCCACAAATCCATGCTGTCGAGAGGTTGATAAGCAAGGCGAGTGAAGTTGCTGTACTAACTTTCATCCCTCAACCTCTCTCCCGAACAGAACTGGTCATGTGTATGATGGTCACCCATCCAATACCTGACCCAGCGCAGTGTTGCTTAACTTTTATCTCTCCAACCTCTCTCCCGAACAGAACTGGTCATGTGTATGATGGTCACCCATGCACTACCTGACCCAGCGCAGTGTTGCTTAACTTTCACCCCTCCAACCTCTCTCCCGAACAGAACTGGTCATGTGTATGATGGTCACCCATCCAATACCTGACCCAGCGCAGTGTTGCTTAACTTTCATCCCTCCAACCTCTCTCCCGAACAGAACTGGTCATGTGTATGATGGTCACCCATCCAATACCTGACCCAGCGCAGTGTTGCTTAACTTTTATCTCTCCAACCTCTCTCCCGAACAGAACTGGTCATGTGTATGGTGGTCACCCATGCACTACCTGACCCAGCGCAGTGTTGCTTAACTTTCATCCCTCCAACCTCTCTCCCGAACAGAACTGGTCATGTGTATGATGGTCACCCATCCAATACCTGACTCAGCGCAGTGTTGCTTAACTTTCATCCCTCCAACCTCTCTCCCGAACAAAACTGGTCATGTGTATGATGGTCACCCATCCAATACCTGACCCAGCGCAGTGTTGCTTAACTTTCATCCCTCCAACCTCTCTCCCGAACAGAACTGGTCATGTGTATGATGGTTACCCATCCAATACCTGACCCAGCGCAGTGTTGCTTAACTTTCATCCCTCCAACCTCTCTCCCGAACAGAACTGGTCATGTGTATGATGGTCACCCATCCAATACCTGACTCAGCGCAGTGTTGCTTAACTTTCATCCCTCCAACCTCTCTCCCGAACAGAACTGGTCATGTGTATGATGGTCACCCATCCAATACCTGACCCAGCGCAGTGTTGCTTAACTTTCATCCCTCCAACCTCTCTCCCGAACAGAACTGGTCATGTGTATGATGGTCACCCATCCAATACCTGACCCAGCGCAGTGTTGCTTAACTTTCATCCCTCCAACCTCTCTCCCGAACAGAACTGGTCATGTGTATGATGGTCACCCATCCAATACCTGACCCAGCGCAGTGTTGCTTAACTTTCATCCCTCCAACCTCTCTCCTGAACTTCAGTTGCTTTGTAAGCTCATCCAGACTTCGGATTGCGAATTCCACGTCGTGGTTGACATCAAAGACAAGGCGATAATCGATAGCGACGTCGATCGGGCGCAGGAAGAGTTTAAAAATAGGCCACAGTGTCAGCCGCTGGCGCCCTCTTATTGTTGGCGTCGAACAAAGCGTCGGCGTCCGCCAGGCGTCCGGTGTAATGGTAAGAAAAACAGCGGCGTAGCGAGTCACTCCCACCCTGAATGTCCGGCACAGAGGCGACGGCGAGTGTCCGCTCCTTTGCGTGGAGCGAAACAAGCGCCCTGTCACGGAATGTCCAGCACAGAGGCGACGGCGAGTGTCCGCTCCTTTGCGTGGAGTGAAACAAGCACCCTGTCACGGAATGTCCAGCACAGAGGCCACGGCGAGTGTCCGCTCCTTTGCGTGGAGCGAAACAAGCGCCCTGTCACGGAATGTCCAGCACAGAGGCGACGGCGAGTGTCCGCTCCTTTGCGTGGAGCGAAACAAGCGCCCTGTCACGGAATGTCCAGCACAGAGGCGACGGCGAGTGTCCGCTCCTTTGCGTGGAGCGAAACAAGCGCCCTGTCACGGAATGTCCAGCACAGAGGCGACGGCGAGTGTCCGCTCCTTTGCGTGGAGCGAAACAAGCGCCCTGTCACGGAATGTCCAGCACAGAGGCGACGGCGAGTGTCCGCTCCTTTGCGTGGAGCGAAACAAGCGCCCTGTCACGGAATGTCCAGCACAGAGGCGACGGCGAGTGTCCGCTCCTTTGCGTGGAGCGAAACAAGCGCCCTGTCACGGAATGTCCAGCACAGAGGCGACGGCGAGTGTCCGCTCCTTTGCGTGGAGCGAAACAAGCGCCCTGTCACGGAATGTCCAGCACAGAGGCGACGGCGAGTGTCCGCTCCTTTGCGTGGAGCGAAACAAGCGCCCTGTCACGGAATGTCCAGCACAGAGGCGACGGCGAGTGTTCGCTCCTTTGCGTGGAGCGAAACAAGCGCCCTGTCACGGAATGTCCAGCACAGAGGCGACGGCGAGTGTCCGCTCCTTTGCGTGGAGCGAAACAAGCGCCCTGTCACGGAATGTCCAGCACAGAGGCGACGGCGAGTGTCCGCTCCTTTGCGTGGAGCGAAACAAGCGCCCTGTCACGGAATGTCCAGCACAGAGGCGACGGCGAGTGTCCGCTCCTTTGCGTGGAGTGAAACAAGCGCCCTGTCACGGAATGTCCAGCACAGAGGCGACGGCGAGTGACCACTCCTTTGTGTGGAGCGAAACAAGCGCCCTGTCACGGAATGTCCAGCACAGAGGCGACGGCGAGTGTCCGCTCCTTTGCGTGGAGCGAAACAAGCGCCCTGTCACGGAATGTTCAGCACAGAGGCGACGGCGAGTGTCTGCTCCTTTGCGTGGAGTGAAACAAGCGCCCTGTCACGGAATGTCCGGCACAGAGGCGACGGCGAGTGTCAGCTCCTTTGCGTGGAGTGAAACAAGCGCTCTGTCACGGAATGTCCAGCACAGAGGCGACGGCGAGTGTCCGCTCCTTTGCGTGGAGCGAAACAAGCGCCCTGTCACGGAATGTCCAGCACAGAGGCGACGGCGAGTGTCCGCTCCTTTGCGTGGAGTGAAACAAGCGCCCTGTCACGGAATGTCCAGCACAGAGGCGACGGCGAGTGTCTGCTCCTTTGCGTGGAGCGAAACAAGCACCCTGTCACGGAATGTCCAGCACAGAGGCGACGGCGAGTGTCCGCTCCTTTGCGTGGAGTGAAACAAGCGCCCTGTCACGGAATGTCCAGCACAGAGGCGACGGCGAGTGTCCGCTCCTTTGCGTGGAGCGAAACAAGCGCCCTGTCACGGAATGTCCAGCACAGAGGCGACGGCGAGTGTCCGCTCCTTTGCGTGGAGCGAAACAAGCGCCCTGTCACGGAATGTCCAGCACAGAGGCGACGGCGAGTGTCCGCTCCTTTGCGTGGAGCGAAACAAGCGCCCTGTCACGGAATGTCCAGCACAGAGGCGACGGCGAGTGTCCGCTCCTTTGCGTGGAGCGAAACAAGCGCCCTGTCACGGAATGTCCAGCACAGAGGCGACGGCGAGGTACAGTTAGGTGATCGCTCGCCACTGGTTTTTAAGTCTAATCAGCCCCTGTTGTTCGGTGGCCCGTTCAGGCCCTGTCTGTTCTGCTTTGAATTCAAATGATGACCCACTTCCTCGGCTGTCTGCGACTATAAAGGTGTTCGCAGTTTGCTTTGTTGTCGTTTCAAAATAGTTCCTTGCATGTTGCCAGTCTCTGTCGTAAAGCGTATTCAGGGCAATTTCTGGAGGGACGTCTTCCCGAATAATATTGAAAGGGCAGAATAGTTCTTATAGGACCTCATAAACCTGAAGATCTTCCTCCTCTTAGAAGAATTTGATAATGTAGAGGATTTTTATAATAGACTGCCACCGTTGAGTGCAGGTTCTAGGTAGAGAAACAACGTCAATGTTACAGTCTCTGCGTGAAAGATGGCCGCCAAATGACTACCTTACCGACAAAAATGCAGAGTACCGGAACATCACGTTAAGTGGAGCCACTGTCGTATGAAATTTAATTTCGATATTTCTCGTAGGTAACTCGCTTTTTAATATCGTTACGTGTTTATCAATCGTTGAGGTAAACATTGACGGAGATTTTTTGAGCATGAAAAGTCTCAAAAACCAAAAAAAAAAAAAAATTGGCTTAAAAAAAATTATACAAACCAGAAAATAAAATTGCCCAAAAAGTCGATGTAAAAACTCGAGTCTACAATCAATGAACAAGCTGTAAAATTGTTAAACTGATCCATAGAGTAAGTCCCGAGACAAATGTTTTAAAAATGTAAAAACGTCGAACTGGGATAACGCGAAAGTAAGCGGTTCTGTGTTTTTTCCTCAGATGGGTTTTGAGCAGAAAACATTCACACACGGAAAACCAAATCATTTTTTGTGGACACAATAATGAATATATTCTATCCGTGGTTAGTTATTAACAATCCTAAGATATTTAAATAATTAAATAATTAAAAATAAAAATTATAAAATTTTCTAATTCTGGCCTCCGGGTGTGATTAAGTCATGATCAGTAGCGTCAATCGTTTGAATGTATTTACAGTTGACAATTATTTCAGGTAAGAAGCCTCTAATTCCGCTACTTCCTGTCCTGGCATCCGTCCAATCGCAGGCCACCAACAACGATCGTTCATTTACCCCCATTAAATAATTAAACCCTAAACACGTGACCATTAAACCCCGTCTCAGCATCATACATAAGAAATATTTCATCCAACATAAAGGATTTATTCCTGTGACGCGTTCACCCCTTTATCAGGGTGGCAATGAACTTCGACAGGTCATTCTGTTGAGGGTGGTTTGCTGGGAAACTGACCTTTATTAACCTCGCCGTGGTCCCGGGCTAGGATAGCACTGTGACGGTATGGTCATGTGATCGATCTTTTCAATGATGACGTTTCAACGGATAAATCAAGCGTTTGTATGCAATGTTCTCTTCAAGGTTTGCTTGGAAATTATGACGTCAGCTGGACATTATTGAAATATCGCGAGATTGCATCACATTTTCTTGGTCAGTTGAATGTAATTCGATGAAAGTCACAACTGCCAGGCATTAAGTCTGCATTTATTGATTTGTAGTGATTAACATAGAACTGTTTTGACGTCTGGTCATGCGGCACTGGTCTAATGGCGTCGGTGAATGAGTGGATGATGATGAACCTAACCTAGCATAGAAGGGAGGAGGGGAAACCCGGTGCCGGCACGTAGCCTACTCCTGTCGAAGACCAAGGGGACCACCGGCTTAACGTCCCTTCCGAAGGACGGTACAACGCGAAAGTCCGTTTTAAAAGAACCAGCATCTTTTCAAAGCTATGACAAGAAAATATTCACATATGGTTTGTTAATTTTAAACTTTTATATTTATAAATGAAGCTCTTTTTTTGGGAGGATAGGGCGGACCACTTTTACCAACCGACCTTTCCTTGATCCAGTCTAATCTCTCAACTTTTAAAACAGACTTTCGCGTTGTACCGTCCTTCGGAAGGGACGTTAAGCCGGTGGTCCCCTTGGTCTTCGACAGGAGTAGGCTACGTGCCGGCACCGGGTTTCCCATCCTCCCTTCTAGGCTAGGTTAGGTTCATCATCATCCACTCATTCACCGACGCCATTAGACCAGTGCCACATGACCAGATGTCAAAACAGTGCGTCGTTAAACACCAGAAATAAATCAATCAATCTAAGATATGTCAGGTTTATCAGGATTTTCATTCTTGCCCACTCATTTGATTGGACTTTAATCACAGTGCGTCGTTAAACATCATGAATTAAAGACACAAAATGACTCAATGCAGTTTAACAGATTTGCTTTACGAATAAAACCATCGAATACACCAGGGTCCCGGGTTCACATCCCTCGCGCGCTGAGGGGAATAAACCAGGTTTATAAAATGACATCACCTAAAATATTAATAGCTGATGTTATTATTTAGCGAAACGGAAGTGAGCGTTTTGTCGGCTGAAGAACATATTATTTCAAACCGGATATGAACGTCTTGCATGCAAAGTTTCACTTCCTCCCTTTATTTACTGAACACGTCACGGCAGGGAACTTTGTGTTCAATTTCAACAACTTCTGCTTCAAAGTTGTGTCATGGCGGTCAGGTGATCGGGTATTAGATGGGAGACCATTATACACATGACCATAATACACATGACCATAATACACATGACCATAATACACATGACCATCATACACATGACCATCATACACATGACCATCATACACATGACCATCATACACATGACCATCATACACATGACCATCATACACATGACCATCATACACATGACCATCATACACATGACCATCATACACATGACCATCATACACATGACCATCATACACATGACCATCATACACATGACCATCATACACATGACCATCATACACATGACCATCATACACATGACCATCATACACATGACCATCATACACATGACCATCATACACATGACCATCATACACATGACCATCATACACATGACCATCATACACATGACCATCATACACATGACCATCATACACATGACCATCATACACATGACCATCATACACATGACCATCATACACATGACCATCATACACATGACCATCATACACATGACCATCATACACATGACCATCATACACATGACCATCATACACGTGACCATCATACACATGACCATCATACACATGACCATCATACACATGACCATCGTACACATGACCATCATACACATGACCATCATACACATGACCATCATACACATGACCATCATACACATGACCATCATACACATGACCATCATACACATGACCATCATACACATGACCATCATACACATGACCATCATACACATGACCATCATACACATGACCATCATACACGTGACCATCATACACATGACCATCATACACATGACCATCATACACATGACCATCATACACATGACCATCATACACATGACCATCATACACATGACCATCATACACGTGACCATCATACACATGACATCATACACATGACCATCATACACATGACCATCATACACATGACCATCATACACATGACCATCATACACATGACCATCATACACATGACAATCATACACGTGACCATCATACACATGACCAGTTCTGTTTGGGAGAGAGGTTGGAGGAATGAAAGTTAAGCATCACTGCGCTGGGTCAGGTATTGGATGGGTGACCATCATACACATGACCAGTTCTGTTCAGGAGAGAGGTTGGAGGGATGAAAGTTAAGCAACACTGCGCTGGGTCAGGTATTGGATGGGTGACCATCATACACCTGACCAGTTCTGTTCAGGAGAGAGGTTGGAGGGATGAAAGTTAAGCAACACTGCGCCGGGTCAGGTATTGGATGGGTGACCATCATACACATGACCAGTTCTGTTCGGGAGAGAGGTTGGAGGGATGAAAGTTAAGCAACACTGTGCTGGGTCAGGTATTGGATGGGTGACCATCATGCACATGACCAGTTCTGTTCGGGAGAGAGGTTGGAGGGATGAAAGTTAAGCAACACTGCGCTGGGTCAGGTATTGGATGGGTGACCATCATACACATGACCAGTTCTGTTTGGGAGAGAGGTTGGAGGGATGAAAGTTAAGCAACACTGCGCTGGGTCAGGTATTGGATGGGTGGTCATCATACACATGACCAGTTCTGTTCGGGAGAGAGGTTGGAGGGATGAAAGTTAGTACAGCAACTTCACTCGCCTTGCTTATCAACCTCTCGACAGCATGGATTTGTGGAGGAATCCTGTTGTTCGCGTTGTACCGTCCTTCGGAAGGGACGTTAAGCCGGTGGTCCCCTTGGTCTTCGACAGGAGTAGGCTACGTGCCGGCACCGGGTTTCCCCACCTCCCTTCTATGCTAGGTTAGGTTCATCATCATCCACTCATTGACCGACGCTATTAGACCAGTACCACATGACCAGATGTCAAAACAGTGCGTCTTTAAACTCACAAATCAAAAGTTTTAAAATCTGATTCTTGTTTATCCTCGTCGAGTCTTGCATGTTTGTGTTCTGATTTCGCTTTCGTGCAGGAAAATTTCTCAGCAAAACAATCGATTTTCATTGGATTTATAAACAATGGTTTGCAAATGTTTTGAGTTCATCTCACTGCTGCGGGGATAAAAATACGCGTCTCATTTTCTTTTGTTAAGAATCTTAGAAGCAATGAAAACAGAGAAGATGAGAATTCTGCAAGAATATGTGGGACTTGAGAACCGGCACCTCCACCAACACGATATTAGCGCGGTGATTTGATCAAAACTAAACATAATTCACAGTTTCTGATCGAAGCTTCTGATTGCAGGATTATTTAACAAAGATTTCAGTCTCCTCATTAAATATCTTTGCTTTATTCTTATGAATTAAGAATGTTTTTAAATTTAGATGACGCCTTTTTTCGAACACAAAAGATTGAATCAGGGATTGAAAATCTACATGTTATGTTGCTTATGTAGTTTAATATCTGACTTCTAAATGTTGTATTGTGTAACCAACTGTGAAATACAAATATAAATATAAATCAAGTCCAGGGCCAAGAAATCCAAGTCATAAATCTACGCTTCTTGAAACAAGACTACATTTCAACGCTAAACAATTTTTAAATTCTCTCAGAAATGTTGAGAAATTTTCAGATTTTAAAAAACGAAGCTAAAACAATTTTTATTAACTAAGGAATTATAAACTATCGGCGATTATGCTTTATGATTATTACGATGACAAAACTTAGACGAGCATTTTGATATTATATGGTATATTACAGCTAAATAAATTAATAAATAAAATAATTAAATAAATCACTTTAGAGCGAGGCTAAAGCGTCATACGAATTTACAATAATTATCAAAATTGCAAGCTTTGATTGCTTAACAATTTCCATAAGACTTTCAAATCAAAGAAGTGAACTTAGAAAGTGAATAATAAATCACACATCCTACAAATGGCCGATCTCTGGTTTTAAAACAATTCAAACTCGAGACCAACTTGACCTGCATCGACGCCTCCAGCTCTCACGGCGTCGGCGTCGGCGTCGTTTCCATGACGACGCCGGGCAAACACTGTTGACCTCTAAGTGACCAATTGAAGGTTGGCATTTCGTATGCATCGGATAAAGAGTTGACCAGACCGGCCACGAGAGCTTTGTACGTCAGGGAGTGGCTAACTCGGAGAATAACACAACACTTTAACATGGTAACCAATAGCAACCACGGCACAATGTTTACCCTCATACGTTGAAACAGAAACAGATGGATTTCACAGCGCAATGCAGAACTTCGATGCGTTTCCAAAGAAAATATGCATTTTGACAGCAAAGAAGCAAAAACTCATCAGAAAAATGTATCAACAATTGGCCGCCATTAATCAAATATGTTAACCATCACGCACTTCATTGTTACCAACAGAAGAATCCAAAAATCCGAGCTGACTTTGATTTCTAAGCTAATTTTAAACTTTTTAAAACACATTATTGATCATGATAGTTTTTAGACTCATGTCTACTTGATGTAAACTTAGCACTAGTTTTAACAAAAACTATTTCAACTGGGTTTTGAATGCTAAGTAAGTAGCCCATTTACTTAGCATTCAAAACCCAGTTGAAATAGTTTTTCTTACAACATTATCGATCAATTTTTTCCATTTAAGCGGTAAAAACCACTAAAAACTACCGATAAAAACACTAAAGTTCAGGGACTCTCAAGATGGCGTCCTTAGCTTCAGTAGATCCCCAACACAACGACAATCTCGAACACCCTCTCCCCGCATACCATGGCTCTCTACGCCCAACCAACCGCTAGCCCGTGTTAGCTTAGTTATTAACATCCCCCCCCCCCCTCCCCTGCCCTGCCCACCCCCCTCCATGTAACCTATTTAGCTTCCCTTGGAGAGACCATGACACATTTCACACATTGATTCCCCCCCCCCCACCCCCTCAACCCCCTCCAAAGTCTCACACGAGGAGAAAGCAAGGATATCGGCATCTTGACCACTGACAGAGCTGTCAAACTAAACAGCTGTCTTCTTTTCATGACGTCATGGTAGCCATTGACAACGCTAGCTTGATGTTGCAGAGAAATCATTCATTTCTTGTGTTTAACGACGCACTGTTTTGACATCTGGCCATGCGGCACTGGTCTAATGGCGTCGGTCAATGAGTGGATGATGATGAACCTAACCTAGCCTAGAAGGAAGGAGGGGAAACCCGGTGCCGGCACGTAGCCTACTCCTGTCGAAGACCAAGGGGACCACCGGCTTAACGTCTCTTCCGAAGGACGGTACAACGCGAACAACAGGATTCCTCCACAAATCCATGCTGTTGAGAGGTTGATAAGCAAGGCGAGTGAAGTTGCTGTACTAACTTTCATCCCTCCAACCTCTCTCCCGAACAGAACTGGTCATGTGTATGATGATCACCCATCCAATACCTGACCCAGCGCAGTGTTGCTTAACTTTCATCCCTCCAACCTCTCTCCCGAACAGAACTGGTCATGTGTATGATGGTCACCCATCCAATACCTGACTCAGCGCAGTGTTGCTTAACTTTCATCCCTCCAACCTCTCTCCCAAACAGAACTGGTCATGTGTATGATGGTCACCCATCCAATACCTGACCCAGCGCAGTGTTGCTTAACTTTCATCCCTCCAACCTCTCTCCCGAACAGAACTGGTCATGTGTATGATGGTCACCCATCCAATACCTGACTCAGCACAGTGTTGCTTAACTTTCATCCCTCCAACCTCTCTCCCGAACAGAACTGGTCATGTGTATGATGCATGTGGTGCTGTTTTGACAGATTGGGTTGAAAATCCCTCTGACTCTTGGAAAGTCACAAAGCTAACTTCATTTCAATTTCTTCCTAAAGTCACCGACTATAAATGAGCCTGAAATCATAGATTTCTGTACATTGCAAATATTGTCAGCGGCCATGTTTGACAAAACTGACGTTCAAAAAAAGACGCCATCTTGTCTTCAGCGATTTTAGAGCCTGGCTTTGAATTGACCGCGGCCAGATTCTCAAGGTCACACCGGAAGAGTCACATACGTCACTGGATTCGAACCAAGATGGCCGCCTGCCACGCGAGATGTCAGCTGATCGATGACTTCAAGTCTTCAAGACTTTATTTTGCTGATGTCAACACAATATTGCGCCCAACAAAACAGAACAAAGGATTGCACAACAATGGCATAAATTATTGAGCGATATTCGATCACTTGCCAACCTTGAACTCTAAAAGCACCCGAAGCTTGTTTCACTTCACGGCTGGGAACTTTTGGGTGCCAGGAAAGGTGAACGACTGAATTATGTAACAGCCTAACAACGACTGGCTTCAACAATTTGATTTGTTCAATTATTTCACTGTTTTATAACCCATTGTTATATACTTTGAAGGTCAAACGATAAACGAGTTACCAACTTTTACGGCTGAAAAACTGTCAATTTGTCCGGGATTTTACTTCAGAAAATACAAAATACATTAGTTTATGAGTTATTGACCCTGATGATTTTATTTAGATGCATTTAGGAAGCTTGAACTTGGTAATTGTTATAATTTTATGTGGTTCTTTTGTTATCGGAAAATTGTCAGGACTGCTCTTACCCTTGATAAAGTAACAGGTACAAGTTACGAAACGTTGGGAAATTTAGTTGTTCTTCACTTAGCATTGAAAACCCAGTTGAAATAGTTTTTGTTAAAACTAGTGCTAAGTTTACATCAAGTAGACATGAGTCTGGAAACCATCATAAAGACCGATACAATTTATTTTTTACAACTCGGTGTTGCAATGTTACGCAAGTTTACCGGTTAAAATTTAAAAGTTAGGTTATAGTTGGAAAATAATAAATATAATGAAAATAAATGTAAGGAAAAGTGTGAACAGATCATTATTGTGAGATGTTGAGAAGTACTCATTGTCAACTCTGTTAGCACTAAACGTTTATATGAATACTTCTTTAGTTAAATTTAGTTTGAAGTTAGATTTGCTTAAAATGGTCGACTTCACAGCTTTCTTGAAATTCTAACCTCTTGGTCTGCAGATTCAATGAATCAACACGAGCTGTTTGTCTAAATAAGCCATCGGGTTTGAAGGTAAATGAGGTTATAAAACCCCAGACCACAGTATCTTTAAAATGCAGTATGACCTTTGAAATGATATAGATGTTAAAACCTAACCAAATTGACAGCTTTCTGCAGCCTTGGAAATATTGGCTCAATTTAAAGCAAGTTTTGCAGCAAGTTTTGAGTCCCCTGGTCTTCTTTCAAGAATCAAGTTGTGCAATGCAAGACAAGCAAAGACAGAGGGTGCCACGAGGTGCCATCAGATATTAAAATCACCACAATCAGCAACCAATCAGCAACCAATGCAAATAACACCAAAAATAACGGCTTTTTAGCACCGAATTACGAATAATTTTGAATCAAAATCAGAGCTAAAAGATCGATTAGACGCCGATTACTAAACGTTTAAAAATCGCAGATATAGCAAAAAAGTTAAATTGATAATCATGAAGCGCTGTAACCTTTAGTTGCAAAACTATCACAAATTAACCAAAATTAAGTTCTATATTTCTAAATTACCCTTCTGATTTGTCCACACATTTATTGGGTTTTTACCCCAAGTGAAAGGTTTTTTTAGCTCTGATTTTCAGATTCAAGTACCGAACTGCCCGTTGCATACGAGGCCAAGTTATCAAGGTTTCAGAGAAACACACGAGCATCGAGTCATGCATTAATAATGCATGACCACCTTGTTTGTGTTTGTGTTATGTCGGGCTGGGAGAAGGGGAGGGGACAAAATCGCACGATTCGCAAGCATAAATGAATAACTAAACGGAAATTGATTTTGACATCAAATGGTAAAAGCTTTCTGTGGGTAAATTAGGTCATAGAGGGTGGTTATGAGGGCTGGGGGGGGGGGGGGCAATCAATCGTCAGACTTGCTGTCATTACTGCCAGGTTGGGATGTGTGTCGAAACCATGTTTGTTGGAAACACAGGTCCTCGTTCGATCACCGAAGTTAAGCAACACTGTGCTGGGTCAGGCATTGGATGGGTGACCATCATACACATGACCAGTTGTGTTCGGGAGAGAGGTTGGAGGGATGAAAGTTAGTACAGCAACTTCACTCGCCTTGCTTATCAACCTCTCGACAGCATGGATTTGTGGAGGAATCCTGTTGTTCGCGTTGTACCGTCCTTCGGAAGGGACGTTAAGCCGGTGGTCCCCTTGGTCTTCGACAGGAGTAGGCTACGTGCCGGCACCGGGTTTCCCCTCCTCCCTTCTAGACTTGGTTAGGTTCATCATCATCCACTCATTCACCGACGCCATTAGACCAGTGCCGCATGACCAGATGTCAAAGCAGTGCGTCTTTAATCACCACAAATCAATCAATGCGTTAAGAGCCAATATCCAGAGGGCAAACAAAATATTTTTATGACCTAGTTTTCTAATGGCTTTGTGACGTAGGCGTAATTAGCAAAAGAAAAAGCGATATTTTTGGTGACAGCAATGAATGTTTGGGGCAAGGAAAGAGGTTGATTTTTTTGTCCAGGCAAACGGAAATCCAGGTCGTTTGTCGATAGAAGGCTTTTAATGTGAGTCGTTAAGTGTTTGGGTCTCATGCTTTGCCATGCCTCGGTCAGAGTTCGGTTTTTTATTATCTAAATTCTAGGGTAACTATACTAACTAGTATTCCTAGCATCTGTTAGTATGCTTACCGCACTGGGAAACAACATAACAATGCATATTCGATGAAATCTACTTCAACCACTAGTTTGCAAATATAATAACTCATCAAAAAATATGTGTTTTTTTTTCCAGCTCATAATTTCTGCGTCCTTATGACCCAAGCAACCGAAATGATCTCTAAAAAGCGGCAGAAACTAATTGACACGCGATGTCAGTGCAAATTTTCACTCACCTTTTGATATCCAGTGACAGCTGCTCGTTAAAAACACTTGCCGCTCGTTAGCGGTCCAATTTTGCGATCAAAGTTGGACGAATTAACTGTCGTGTCACTTTAAATATGTCTTGCGACCACTAGAACACGCGACGGCTTGTTTCACATCTCAAGCCGCTTGAAAGTTGACAACATTTTCACTTACACGTTTGAAATCACATGCTCCACACACGCTTTGAAAGTCCGTAGAGCGCACACTTGACACTGACTTTACAACGCGATGTAACTAGATGTAAATTGACCAGTGAGCGATGTAATAAGAAGGGAAACTAGCTCCGAGTCTGGTCGTGTGCGGAGTTCGATTGTTCGCCATGTTGACAGGTCGAACGCCGAGAACCAACTGGCCGTTTCAACTGACAGGCTGAACCGCCAAGGCCGTGGCGAGGGTTTGAAAACCAATTCACCCGTTCGCTACTCTAGCGTTAAGCTAGTGAACTATGGACACCCCTATGTTGATTTAAATATGTTCTTTTTTTTTTTTCATAAATTTGAATTCGTGGATGTATTCAATTATTATGTATGCTTTTGAAAAAAAATATATACATATATCTATATATCTGATAAATATGCTGTGTGCGGTCTTAAATGTTACCAAAAAATCAGAAATTTGCTTAAAAACTTAAAAATTTGCCTAAACGGGAACTCGAACCCCGATCTCCAACTGTCACGGGTGTTGCTCTAACCAATTGAGCTACTTGGACCCCGATCTCCACCTGTCGCGGGTGTTGCTCTAACCAATTGAGCTACTTGGACACTTGCTAATTTAAGACGATTTTATTGTATTTGATGAGAATGACGGATCTCCGAGGAGTAGAACCAAGAGGCTGTGAATACTCACACAATACCCGTTTGGGTATCAATTTTTGCGACGGTTATAGTATTCATAATATTCTTTGAACAGCTTTGAAGAGGACAAATTGTGCTTTAGTCAACGATATAAACAGACATATCAAAAACGAACAACTCCAAACATTTACTTTTCACTTTTAGTTTATTAAAAGCACCTGAAACTGTAATATAATTTATAATATTATAAAATATCATGCCCATGTTGAAACCACTGCATGCCACATGTTTAATACTTAATAACTCATCTGTTCTATCAACCCCTTTCTTCTGCGCACCTTGACAGCCTCCTCCCACTCAACGGGCATCTTAGAGTCATAGTCGTCGAATGTTCCCGAATGAAATCTCATTTCCCACGGCAACTCATCTTGCGTCAACCTCGTCAGCACACTCGACGGTTCGACCTTCTTGACACCCGCCGCTGGCACCGCCACTGCTACAGGTTTCCCGGCCACTTTGAGCGTGGCAAGGGGCGTGGTCATCTTCTGTTCCCCAGTAGTTCTGGGCGTGGTCCAAGCCCATGGGACTTGCTTCGATGGCGCTGCGGGTCGAAGGTGTCTTTCCCAAGGTGCGATGGAGACGTTGTTGGGATCATGGCTGTAAACCAATTGCAAAGTTCAGTGCATGGCATGGCATGGCAAGGCATGGCATGGCATGGCATGGCATGGCATGGCATGGCATGGCATGGCAAGGCATGGCATGGCAAGGCAAGGCATGGCATGGCAAGGCAAGGCATGGCAAGGCATGGCATGGCAAGGCATGGCATGGCATGGCATGGCAAGGCATGGCATGGCATGGCATGGCAAAGCAAGGCATGGCAAGGCAAGGCATGACATTGCATGGCAAGGCAAGGCATGGCAAGGCATGGCAAGGCATGGCATGGCATGGCATGGCATGGCATGGCAAGGCAAGGCATGGCATGGCATGGCATGGCAAGGCAAGGCATGGCATGGCATGGCATGGCAAGGCAAGGCAAGGCAAACACCGGTTCACTGACCTGTCCTGGAAGGCGAAGTCTGGGTTCTTGTCGGCCAATTGTTTGGTACTCAGCGCCTGCCGCTGCGTTGACACAGCGCTGACCACGGTCAGCAAGATCAGCTGACAGGCGTCACCACCACATGGAACAAACTCAACGCTCATCTTTCAACGCTAAACGTCGTCTTATTTGCCTGGTAGCCATAGAGATGCTGAGATCGCCTGACAGAGCTTCTCAATTCTGCTATCTTATGTTACCACGGGTATATCATGGCCTAGCATAGGAGGTTCAATGGTAGATTCAACGTTTGGTAGCCATGGAGATGCTGAGATCGCCTGACAGAGCTTCTCAGTTCTGCTATCTTATGTTACCACGGGTATATCATGGCCTAGCATAGGAGGTTCAATAGTAGATTCAACGTTTGGTAGCCATGGAGATGCTGAGATCGCCTGACAGAGCTTCTCAATTCTGCTATCTTATGTTACCACGGGTATATCATGGCCTAGCATAGGAGGTTCAATGGTAGATTCAACGTTTGGTAGCCATGGAGATGCTGAGATTGCCTGACAGAGCTTCTCAATTCTGCTATCTTATGTTACCACGGGTATATCATGACCTGGCATAGGAGGTTCAATGGTAGATTCAACGTTTGGTAGCCATGGAGATGCTGAGATCACCTGACAGAGCTTCTCAATTCTGCTATCTTATGTTACCATGGGTATATCATGGTCTAGCATAGGAGGTTTAATGATAGATTCAACGTTTGATAGCCATGGAGATGCTGAGATCACCTGACAGAGCTTCTCAATTCTGCTATCTTATGTTACCACGGGTATATCATGGCCTAGCATAAGAGGTTTAATGATAGATTCAACGTTTGGTAGACATGGAGATGCTGAGGTCGCCTGACAGAGCTTCTCAATTCTGCTATCTTATGTTACCACGGGTATATCATAGCCTAGCATAGGAGGTTCAATGGTAGATTCAACGTTTGGTAGCCATGGAGATGCTGAGGTCGCCTGACAGAGCTTCTCAATTCTGCTATCTTATGTTACCACGGGTATATCATGGCCTAGCATAGGAGGTTCAATGGTAGATTCAACGTTTGGTAGCCATGGAGATGCTGAGGTCGCCTGACAGAGCTTCTCAATTCTGCTATCTTATGTTACCACGGGTATATCATGGCCTAGCATAGGAGGTTCAATGGTAGATTCAACGTTTGGTAGCCATGGAGATGCTGAGGTCGCCTGACAGAGCTTCTAAAAACAACCTTCTTATTCTTCTGGGACTCTAAGACAACAGTTAAACTTTAGCTCGAAGGTTGATGCCGTCATCAATGGTGTATTTAAATATAAATGAGTAATAATTTCAGATATTGACAGCCGACAACCAAACAAAGGAAGCTTGACTTTAATAATATGCGACCGAACCGTGATACGAACCCGGGACCTGCCAATCAACGGTCGTGTCCTCTACCATCAGAGCTATCCGGGCAAACATATCCCAGTTACCGCAGGGTGGGATAAGGTATCCCCTCAAAGGGGGAAGAGACCGAGGCGACTCATATGGACCCTTATCCCGAATATGTTTGCCCGGATAGCTCTGTTGATAGCGCACCCGACCTACAATTGAGAGGTCGCGGGTTCGTATCCCGGTTTAATTGTACATATTCGAGTCTAGCTTCCTTTCCGTCATTCGCTTGCAGGTGACAGCTTCCTTGCACCAAAAACCCTGCACCAAAACCAAGCTACGTCCGTTGTAGTCTAAACTTTAAGTCAAATCTTTTGATTTTCCGCTAATTCTGTGACAAATTATTAGTAATGGCTGCTGCTTACCAACGTCTTCATACTCGTCTTCACTGCTACTGGCGGACTGTGGCGCTAACACGATCCTAACCACACAATGACACCACCATTGTGCGTACACGCATAAAACAACGCATAAAACCACGCATAAAATAACACATAGCGACCTTCGCTGGGCCGAGCGACGCAGTTCAAATATTGACTCCGAGACAGCCATACAATCTGATTAAGTAGGACTCGACGAAGTTGTTAGCACCGTTCAATTGAATCATTAACAGCTCGTTACCTCGAGGTTGCTTTCCCGGCAAACTTAAAGAAGCTTAAGTATACTCCACAAGTATACTATGAGATGGCTGGATAGGATGGTTTGTCAAGTTAAGCAACACTGTGCTGGGTCAGGTATTGGATGGGTGACCATCATACACATGACCAGTTCTGTTCGGGAGAGAGGTTGGAGGGATGAAAGTTAAGCAACACTGCGCTGGGTCAGGTATTGGATGGGTGACCATCATACACATGACCAGTTCTGTTCAAAGGAGAGAGGTTGGAGGGATGAAAGTTAAGCAACACTGCGCTGAGTCAGGTATTGGATGGGTGGCCATCATACACATGACCAGTTCTGTTCGGGAGAGAGGTTGGAGGGATGAAAGTTAAGCAGCACTGCGCTGGGTCAGGTATTGGATGGGTTACCATCATACACATGACCAGTTCTGTTCGGGAGAGAGGTTGGAGGGATGAAAGTTAAGCAACACTGCGCTGGGTCAGGTATTGGATGGGTTACCATCATACACATGCCCAGTTCTGTTGGGAGAGAGGTTGGAGGGATGAAAGTTAAGCAGCACTGCGCTGGGTCAGGTATTGGATGGGCGACCCCACAAGTATAAGCTAGGTTAGGTTCATCATCATCCACTCATTCACCGACGCCATTAGACCAGTGCCACACGGCACAGTGCGTTGTTAAAGACCACTCATCAAGGCAATACAACTCATACGCAGAGAGGCAAGACACCACAAAAAGAGATGGGGACAGATTTATTTATCTAATTTTATTTCAAATCTTCATCAAGTTGAATGGAGTTGGGACGACCTTGAAGTACAGTTGTAGTAGTTGCCGCAAGATCGCCTGATGACCGCAGCAGCACCGTCGCCTACAATCAAACTTCGATCTCGATGTCTGCGTGGTCAGCGATCCAAGCGAGATTGTGAGGAACTGAGGTGAAGGCGTCGATGTAGTGGTCAACATTCTTCCAGATCTGCGATGCCACGCCTACTTGCCTGAAGACGCCCTCGTCATCCTTCCAGACGAGAGCTCCCCCAGAATCACCCTGAACACAATAATAGGGAAATCTCTTTACATTTTAAACTATTTGTTTATTTTTTTTGTGATCGCTTTTTCCAAACACATAATTAGTTAGTTAAAAAACCCCAATGTGTTCGGGATTTTATTTCAGAAAATACAAAATACATTAGTTTTAGAGTTATTGACCCTGATTATTTTGTTTAGATGCATTTAGGAAGCTTGAACTTGGTAATTGTTATAATTTTGTGTGGTTCTTTTGAATTTTATTCAGAGAAACGTCACCGCTACTTTAACCCTTGATAAAGGAACAGATAAGAGTTGCAAAACGCGACTCTTCGATATTACATTGAACTAAACATTGAAGATGAACTTCACAGAATTGATATTTGAAACTCACTGAGAAAATGCTTTGTTGGCTTATGTTGGCGCAGATGAACTGATTGCTAGAACACTCGGTAATGTTTCCAACTTTCAGATCCAAGAACATGAGCTCGCTGGAACGGTTGGCCGCTGCAAATCAAGGTCATCGAGGTTAAGCACAGCCCCCCAGATTCAAACCCTGGTCCACCTTCATGAGAACCAGGATCAACATTGATATAGGTTCTCATGACCCTAACATAGCCTAGAAGGGAGGAGGGGAAACCCGGTGCCGGCACGTAACCTACTCCTGTCGAAGACCAAGGGGACCACCAGCTTAACGTCCCTTCCGAAGGACGGTACAACGCGAACAACAGGATTCCTCCACAAATCCATGCTGTCGAGAGGTTGATAAGCAAGGCGAGTGAAGTTGCTGTCTAGAGGTTGATTAGCAAGGCGAGTGAAGTTGCTGTCGAGAGGTTGATAAGCAAGGCGAGTGAAGTTGCTGTTGAGAGGTTGATAAGCAAGGTGAGTGAAGTTGCTTTCGAGAGGTTGATAAGCAAGGCGAGTGAAGTTGCTGTCTAGAGGTTGATTAGCAAGGTGAGTGAAGTTGCTGTCGAGAGGTTGATAAGCAAGGTGAGTGAAGTTGCTGTCTAGAGGTTGATAAGCAAGGCGAGTGAAGTTGCTGTCTAGAGGTTGATTAGCAAGGTGAGTGAAGTTGCTGTCGAGAGGTTGATAAGCAAGGCGAGTGAAGTTGCTGTCGAGAGGTTGATAAGCAAGGCGAGTGAAGTTGCTGTTGAGAGGTTGATAAGCAAGGCGAGTGAAGTTGCTGTTGAGAGGTTGATAAGCAAGGCGAGTGAAGTTGCTGTCGAGAGGTTGATAAGCAAGGCGAGTGAAGTTGCTGTCGAGAGGTTGATAAGCAAGGCGAGTGAAGTTGCTGTTGAGAGGTTGATAAGCAAGGCGAGTGAAGTTGCTGTCGAGAGGTTGATAAGCAAGGCGAGTGAAGTTGTTGTCGAGAGGTTGATAAGCAAGGCGAGTGAAGTTGCTGTCGAGAGGTTGATAAGCAAGGCGAGTGAAGTTGCTGTCGAGAGGTTGATAAGCAAGGCGAGTGAAGTTGCTGTCGAGAGGTTGATAAGCAAGGCGAGTGAAGTTGCTGTCGAGAGGTTGATAAGCAAGGCGAGTGAAGTTGTTGTCGAGAGGTTGATAAGCAAGGCGAGTGAAGTTGCTGTCGAGAGGTTGATAAGCAAGGCGAGTGAAGTTGCTGTCTAGAGGTTAATTGTTAATGTTATTTATTTATTGTATTTATTAATCAATGTAATTGCTCATCACAATGGCTTGGTGTTTAGTATAGTTTGGTTTAATTTGAATTGCTTGTCTTTCTTTGCACTACAAACTCGTGAATATCATAAAATGAACTAGAAATGTGCATAAAAGTCAACCAAATGTGACATTTATTTAGCTTGGTTTTATTACTTTAAGAAACCAGGAAGTGGCCGCTGCAGATGTTCCAAGATGACAACTAAATGAACCGGATGTACTTACTGTGGCTATCGGAAGTGGAGCCCCAACCGGATATAGTGACTTTCTCGCCGAGGAAGTCGAAGTCCTGCTGAGAACGTCGCGGGAGCTTGACAGGTCTGATGGTGTCTGCCAAGAGGAACAAAGAGTTGACCTTTGTAAGGCATGAGTTGCGATCCACTAGGAAAGTCACTTAGCGTTCAAAAACACAGTTTTCTAGTAATCAAGTAGACATGAGTCTAAAAAGCAAAGCAAGATGCTCGCAAAAGTTCACCTAAATTTGGGATCGTTTCTTGCACAAACCAGTTGGGCATTTAAAAGTTTCACTTTCAACAAATCAATTATTGTTCTGTCACCTGACCACTGCAGCTTTGATCGAAGTTTGATAAGGGCGATGTCGTGAGCAGCTGGAAGATCACCAGAAGGACTCACGTAGTCCTTGTGAAGGACAAACTCTTCAGAGCTTTGCATCACTCTTCCCTCTTCGTCGTCATTCAGCTCCAAGGCGCCAAACAACATTCTTGTCTCCGTCACACTGGCATCAAAACAAAGCCATTCATGAGCAAGATGAAGTCAAAGTTCACTGCTCCTAGAGGTGAGATGCTTACTTTGTTACGCAGTGGGCGGCAGTGAGAACCCAGCGCTCGTCAAGGATGGAACCGCCGCAGAACGTGCCCTTCCCGTTCCACAGAATGTTCGTTAGAGAAACTTGCCAAGGGAACTGCTCTCTTTTCGAAGTCTTCCCTCCGATAATCCTGCCAACTACCTCGTTGTCCTCTGCAAAACACAATAAGGATCTTAAAACTTGGTTATCATATGGGACTGCACACAATTGACATAGCAATAAGCACAAGCATAGCACACAAGGATCTTAAAACTTGGTTATCATATGGGACTGCACACAATTGACATAGCAATAAGCACAAGCATGGCACACAAGGATCTTAAAACTTGGTTATCATATGGGACTGCACACAATTGACATAGCAATAAGCACAAGCATGGCACACAAGGATCTTAAAACTTGGTTATCATATGGGACTGCACACAATTGACATAGCAATAAGCACAAGCATAGCACACAAGGATCTTAAAACTTGGTTATCATATGGGACTGCACACAATTGACATAGCAATAAGCACAAGCATGGCACACAAGGATCTTAAAACTTGGTTATCATATGGGACTGCACACAATTGACATAGCAATAAGCACAAGCATAGCACACAAGGATCTTAAAACTTGGTTATCATATGGGACTGCACACAATTGACATAGCAATAAGCACAAGCATGGCACACAAGGATCTTAAAACTTGGTTATCATATGGGACTGCACACAATTGACATAGCAATAAGCACAAGCATGGCACACAAGGATCTTAAAACTTGGTTATCATATGGGACTGCACACAATTGACATAGCAATAAGCACAAGCATAGCACACAAGGATCTTAAAACTTGGTTATCATATGGGACTGCACACAATTGACATAGCAATAAGCACAAGCATGGCACACAAGGATCTTAAAACTTGGTTATCATATGGGACTGCACACAATTGACATAGCAATAAGCACAAGCATAGCACACAAGGATCTTAAAACTTGGTTATCATATGGGACTGCACACAATTGACATAGCAATAAGCACAAGCATAGCACACAAGGATCTTAAAACTTGGTTATCATATGGGACTGCACACAATTGACATAGCAATAAGCACAAGCATAGCACACAAGGATCTTAAAACTCGGTTATCATATGGGACTGCACACAATTGACATAGCAATAAGCACAAGCATAGCACACAAGGATCTTAAAACTTGGTTATCATATGGGACTGCACACAATTGACATAGCAATAAGCACAAGCATAGCATACAAGGATCTTAAAACTTGGTTATCATATGGGACTGCACACAATTGACATAGCAATAAGCACAAGCATAGCACACAAGAATCTTAAAACTTGGTTATCATATGGGACTGCACACAATTGACATAGCAATAAGCACAAGCATAGCACACAAGAATCTTAAAACTTGGTTATCATATGGGACTGCACACAATTGACATAGCAATAAGCACAAGCATAGCATACAAGAATCTTAAAACTCGGTTATCATATGGGACTGCACACAATTGACATAGCAATAAGCACAAGCATAGCACACAAGGATCTTAAAACTTGGTTATCATATGGGACTGCACACAATTGACATAGCAATAAGCACAAACATAGCACACAAGGATCTTAAAACTTGGTTATCATATGGGACTGCACACAATTGACATAGCAATAAGCACAAGCATAGCGCACAAGGATCTTAAAACTTGGTTATCATATGGGACTGCACACAATTGACATAGCAATAAGCACAAGCATAGCGCACAAGGATCTTAAAACTTGGTTATCATATGGGACTGCACACAATTGACATAGCAATAAGCACAAGCATAGCATACAAGGATCTTAAAACTTGGTTATCATATGGGACTGCACACAATTGACATAGCAATAAGCACAAGCATAGCACACAAGGATCTTAAAACTTGGTTATCATATGGGACTGCATACAATTGACATAGCAATAAGCACAAGCATAGCACACAAGGATCTTAAAACTTTGTTATCATATGGGACTGCACACAATTGACATAGCAATAAGCACAAGCATAGCACACAAGGATCTTAAAACTTGGTTATCATATGGGACTGCACACAATTGACATAGCAATAAGCACAAGCATAGCATACAAGGATCTTAAAACTTGGTTATCATATGGGACTGCACACAATTGACATAGCAATAAGCACAAGCATAGCACACAAGGATCTTAAAACTTTGTTATCATATGGGACTGCACACAATTGACAGCAATAAGCACAAGCATGGCACACAAGGATCTTAAAACTTTGTTATCATATGGGACTGCACACAATTGACATAGCAATAAGCACAAGCATAGCACACAAGGATCTTAAAACTTGGTTATCATATGGGACTGCATACAATTGACATAGCAATAAGCACAAGCATAGCACACAAGGATCTTAAAACTTTGTTATCATATGGGACTGCACACAATTGACATAGCAATAAGCACAAGCATAGCGCACAAGGATCTTAAAACTTGGTTATCATATGGGACTGCACACAATTGACATAGCAATAAGCACAAGCATAGCGCACAAGGATCTTAAAACTTGGTTATCATATGGGACTGCACACAATTGACATAGCAATAAGCACAAGCATAGCACACAAGGATCTTAAAACTTGGTTATCATATGGGACTGCACACAATTGACATAGCAATAAGCACAAGCATAGCACACAAGGATCTTAAAACTTGGTTATCATATGGGACTGCACACAATTGACATAGCAATAAGCACAAGCATAGCACACAAGGATCTTAAAACTTGGTTATCATATGGGACTGCACACAATTGACATAGCAATAAGCACAAGCATAGCACAGAAGGAAAACAGACCAGCTGAAGACACGGTCCATGAAAGTGCAGCAGTCAGCAGCCGGGAGGTCGCTAACAAAGTCAGCATGTCTTAGCTTGGTGAGTCAGCAAAACACACATCGAAGTCGTTCAGCAGTTGGAATCCAAGCTACTGAGCTTCTTACAATCGCCATCTTTTCAGAGGTCAGGAAGTCTTTTAAATCTCAATATAATTGCGCCTTTTTAATTGGAACGCATAAAGTTGAACGCTTCATTGATTTTCTTGCGTTGGTTTGCACAACAATAGCTTCACCTGTTTTATTACCAATTGTTGTGTACCCAGAAAAAACTTGGGGTGAAGGATGTCGTCGATTACATAACTGGCCAAAGATGCAGAGGCATAACTAATCTCAAATAACATGTTATTTGAGATTAGTTATGCTTCCAGTCAGCTGATCTCAAATAACCTGGATAGAACATAGGATCCAGTCACCTGATCTCAAATAACCTGGATAGAGCATAGGATCCAGCCAGCTGATCTCAAATAACCTGGATAGAGCATAGGATCCAGCCAGCTGATCTCAAATAACCTGGATAGAGCATAGGACCCAGCCAGCTGATCTCAAATAACCTGGATAGAGCATAGGATCCAGCCAGCTGATCTCAATTAACCTGGATAGAGCATAAGATCCAGCCAGCTGATCTCAAATAACCCGGATAGAGCATAGGATCCAGCCAGCTGATCTCAAATAACATGGATAGAGCATAGGATCCAGCCAGCTGATCTCAAATAACCTGGATAGAGCATAGGATCCAGCCAGCTGATCTCAAATAACCTGGATAGAGCATAGAATCCAGCCAGCTGATCTCAAATAACCTGGATAGAGCATAGGATCCAGCCAGCTGATCTCAAATAACCTGGATAGAGCATAGAATCCAGCCAGCTGATCTCAAATAACCTGGATAGAGCATAGGATCCAGCCAGCTGATCTCAAATAACCTGGATAGAGCATAGGATCCAGCCAGCTGATCTCAAATAACCTGGATAGAGCATACGATCTAGCCAGCTGATCTCAAATAACCTGGATAGAGAATAGGATCCAGCCAGCTGATCTCAAATAACCTGGATAGAGCATACGATCTAGCCAGCTGATCTCAAATAACCTGGATAGAGCATAGGATCCAGCCAGCTGATCTCAAATAACCAGGATAGAGCATAGGACCCAGCCAGCTGATCTCAAATAACCTGGATAGAGCATAGGATCCAGCCAGCTGATCTCAATTAACCTGGATAGAGCATAAGATCCAGCCAGCTGATCTCAAATAACCCGGATAGAGCATAGGATCCAGCCAGCTGATCTCAAATAACATGGATAGAGCATAGGATCCAGCCAGCTGATCTCAAATAACCTGGATAGAGCATAGGATCCAGCCAGCTGATCTCAAATAACCTGGATAGAGCATAGAATCCAGCCAGCTGATCTCAAATAACCTGGATAGAGCATAGGATCCAGCCAGCTGATCTCAAATAACCTGGATAGAGCATAGAATCCAGCCAGCTGATCTCAAATAACCTGGATAGAGCATAGGATCCAGCCAGCTGATCTCAAATAACCTGGATAGAGCATAGGATCCAGCCAGCTGATCTCAAATAACCTGGATAGAGCATACGATCTAGCCAGCTGATCTCAAATAACCTGGATAGAGAATAGGATCCAGCCAGCTGATCTCAAATAACCTGGATAGAGCATACGATCTAGCCAGCTGATCTCAAATAACCTGGATAGAGCATAGGATCCAGCCAGCTGATCTCAAATAACCTGGATAGAGCATAGGACCCAGCCAGCTGATCTCAAATAACCTGGATAGAGCATAGGATCCAGCCAGCTGATCTCAATTAACCTGGATAGAGCATAAGATCCAGCCAGCTGATCTCAAATAACCCGGATAGAGCATAGGATCCAGCCAGCTGATCTCAAATAACATGGATAGAGCATAGGATCCAGCCAGCTGATCTCAAATAACCTGGATAGAGCATAGGATCCAGCCAGCTGATCTCAAATAACCTGGATAGAGCATAGAATCCAGCCAGCTGATCTCAAATAACCTGGATAGAGCATAGGATCCAGCCAGCTGATCTCAAATAACCTGGATAGAGCATAGGATCCAGCCAGCTGATCTCAAATAACCTGGATAGAGCATACGATCTAGCCAGCTGATCTCAAATAACCTGGATAGAGCATAGGATCCAGCCAGCTGATCTCAAATAACCTGGATAGAGCATACGATCTAGCCAGCTGATCTCAAATAACCTGGATAGAGCATAGGATCCAGCCAGCTGATCTCAAATAACCTGGATAGAGCATAGGATCCAGCCAGCTGATCTCAAATAACCTGGATAGAGCATAGGATCCAGCCATCTGATCTCAAATAACCTGGATAGAGCATAGGATCCAGCCAGCTGATCTCAAATAATCTGGATAGAGCATAGGATCCAGCCAGCTGATCTCAAATAACCTGGATAGAGCATAGGATCCAGCCAGCTGATCTCAAATAACCTGGATAGAGCATAGGATCCAGCCATCTGATCTCAAATAACCTGGATAGAGCATAGGATCCAGCCAGCTGATCTTAAATAACCTGGATAGAACATAGGATCCAGCCAGCTGATCTCAAATAACCTGGATAGAGCATAGGATCCAGCCAGCTGATCTCAAATAACCTGGATAGATTATAGGATCCAGCCAGCTGATCTTAAATAACCTGGATAGAACATAGGATCCAGCCAGCTGATCTCAAATAACCTGGATAGAGCATAGGATCCAGTCAGCTGATCTCAAATAACCTGGATAGAGCATAGGATCCAGCTAGCTGATCTCAAATAACCTGGATAGAGCATAGGATCCAGCCAGCTGATCTCAAATAACCTGGATAGAGCAAAGGATCCAGCCAGCTGATCTCAAATAACATGGATAGAGCATAGGATCCAGCCAGCTGATCTCAAATAACCTGGATAGAGCATAGGATCCAGCCAGCTGATCTCAAATAACCTGGATAGATTATAGGATCCAGCCAGCTGATCTCAAATAACCTGGATAGAGCATAGGATCCAGTCAGCTGATCTCAAATAACCTGGATAGAGCATAGGATCCAGCTAGCTGATCTCAAATAACCTGGATAGAGCATAGGATCCAGCCAGCTGATCTCAAATAACATGGATAGAGCATAGGATCCAGTCAGCTGATCTCAAATAACCTGGATAGAGCATAGGATCCAGCCAGCTGATCTCAAATAACCTGGATAGAGCATAGGATCCAGCCAGCTGATCTCAAATAACCTGGATAGAACACAGGATCCGGTCAGCTGATCTCAAATAACATGGATAGAAGATAGGATCCAGCCAGCTGATCTCAAATAACCTGGATAGAGCATAGGATCCAGTCAGCTGATCTCAAATAACCTGGATAGAGCATAGGATCCAGCTAGCTGATCTCAAATAACCTGGATAGAGCATAGGATCCAGCCAGCTGATCTCAAATAACCTGGATAGAGCATAGGATCCAGCCAGCTGATCTCAAATAACCTGGATAGAACATAGGATCCAGCCAGCTGATCTCAAATAACCTGGATAGAGCATAGGATCCAGCCAGCTGATCTCAAATAACCTGGATAGAACATAGGATCCAGCTAGCTGATCTCAAATAACCTGGATAGAGCATAGGATCCAGCCAGCTGATCTCAAATAACCTGGATAGAGCATAGGATCCAGCCAGCTGATCTCAAATAACCTGGATAGAACATAGGATCCAGCCATCTTCATACATTGCCTCCAAATAGCAGCGGAAGACAAGAATATAAATCCCAACAATGTAACTATTTTACAACCAAAGTTCGGGAACTGGTGATAGGAGATCGGGAGACCAATGATGTTGTTTGAAATTGGAATTATCGTGAAATAGCGTTGATAAAATCTCCAACGTCAGGTTTCTTTATTTATTTCATTGCCTTCAACAATGCAATGCGAAAGATACGACCCAGCAATTTCAATTAATATCCTGTTTCGATGCCGGTGACTTTTGAGATCCAATCAAGATGGCGGGCGACGGCGGTGAAGGCGTCGAGTAGATTGACGTCGTTCTGGTAGACTATCGATGCGACGCCGATCTGTCTCCAGTCTTCAGTATCTTTCCAGACGAGCGGCCCGCCGAAGTCGCCCTGAGCATCGAATCAAGTTCAAGTTGCAGCATTAAATTGATGCCACTTTACGATGAAGTCGAGAGACTTCATGAAGTACTTACACGGAAGACAGTCCCGTTGAACGTGTGCGCACAGATCAATTGATTCTCGAAACAAACGTCATCTTTCACGCCAAACATCTCAAGGAACATCAGCCCCTTTGAAAGTTCTTCATTCGCTGAAATGGGACCGTGTTGGTGAATTAATTGATTAGGATCCAAGTCTCACTGAATCTTTGTTTCTGTTATTAGATTCATTTGCTAACTAAAAGTCACAGTAGAAAATCAAACACGGCTATAGTATTATTTAATACCTTCTGTATTCAGAATTTTAATCGGTAGCTCATTGGAAAAAATAACCATTCAACGACCAGTGCCGTATTAAATAACATTTCAACAAAACCCGAAAGAAACCCGAAGATATTTGCAGAAAATTCTGTAAATTTCTAGGGAACTTCTTGTGAATTGCTGAAAATATTCTTCAAATCAAAGTTGCGATTATTGAGAACTTACAGTTAAGGATTTTACCCCATCCAGAGATTGTTATTTTCTCGTCGGCAAAATCTTTGTCCTCCTGAGTTCGCGATGGAAGCTTGACAGGTCTGATGGTATCTGCAAGAAGAAGAAGACAAGCGACTTACACGTGCCAAGTACAAGGGTGCTTGAGGGTCAAAAGTTGAGACAAATTTTAACTGGTCTAAAATCTTAAATCGTCTCAGAAAGCCAGTGTCCAAGTAGCTCAATTGGTTAGAGCAACACCCGTGCCAGGTGGAGATCGGGGTCCAAGTAGCTCAATTGGTTAGAGCAACACCTGTGCCAGGTGGAGATCGGGGTCCAAGTAGCTTAATTGGTTAGAGCTACACCCGCGACAGGTGGAGATCGGGGTCCAAGTAGCTCAATTGGTTAGAGCAACACCCACGACAGGTGGAGATCGGGGTCCAAGTAGCTCAATTGGTTAGAGCAACATCCGTGACAGGTGGAGATCGGGGTCCAAGTAGCTCAATTGGTTAGAGCAACACCCGCGACAGGTGGAGATCGGGGTCCAAGTAGCTCAATTGGTTAGAGCAACACCCGCGACAGGTGGAGATCGGGGTCCAAGTAGCTCAATTGGTTAGAGAAACACCCGCGACAGGTGGAGATCGGGTTTCGAGTCCCCGTTTGGGCATCAATTTTTGAAACGGTTAAAGTGTTCTTAATAATTAAAAAAAATGGATTAAAGCTGTTTGGCATCTAATATCTAATAAAAAGTCCTGGAACTGATAGATCGTTGTTTGAGTTTACCTGACCACACCAATGGCTTGTCAAGCTTGATGAGGGCGATATCGTTATGTGGCATTCCTTTGTTGGGTCCCGTGTAGTTGTGCATGAAGTACGTACTGGCTCGCTGCTCGACCTTGCCGGGCTCAGCGCCCACCCTATGTAGCGCCCCGAACAATAGGTCCGAGTGCTTCGCTCTGGCGGGAAGATGAGGAACAAACCACTCACAGAACAGCCACACTGACTTACCTACTATTGATCTATAATAGTAGGTACTAATAATAATACATAATAGCCTCTAGCCTCCAGAGGACGCCCATCTTGGCACCCTAGGCAGACGTACCCCTCCACACAATTTGCTGAAGTCAGCACCCACTGCTTGTCGATGACAGATCCTCCGCAGTAATGTGGCCTTGACTTGGCCGAGGTAATAAAGACCATCCAGGGGAACTGACCGCGTGTCGCGTTCTTACCTCCCAGGATGGTTCCATGGTTCACGTTGTCGGCACCGGCTGCAGAGCAAAGGATGTTTCTACTTTTAGTGGAGGTAGTCCAACAATTGCTGGAGACTCGTGAGACAGACTTTATCAAGGGTAAGAGCAGTCCTGACAATTTTCCAATAACAAAAGAACCACATAAAATTATAACAATTACCAAGTTCAAGCTTCCTAAATGCATCTAAATAAAATAATCAGGGTCAATAACTCAAAAACTAATGTATTTTGTATTTTATGAAATAAAATCCCGAACAAATTGGCGTTTTTTTACTAACTAACCTATTATGTGTATTGTTAAAAAGTATCCACAAAAAAATATCTTTGCCAAGAAAAATGTTTGACAGTAAATGTTCACCAAAAACTGTCTTAAATCTTTGACAATCTGTCAAAAACCATCGAGAGAAAAAAAGATCAGGGATCTTTTATAATAGCGGTGGTGGTTTCAAAATTTGGGCAGATTTCGAGAATTTTGGCCAAATTCAAAGCAGGTTCATCGAGAGCGTTGTGCGTTGATTGAATAAAAATTGCGAGTTGAAAACGAACTCCGTAGTGAGAAGTTGTTCACAATCGCAACCAATGAACGTCAACTAAAAGATTAATATCGTCTTATGGAAGATCAATTGGGCAGCGACCCAGTCCTGCCAAAAAAATATTGAATATCGCCTTTTTTGTACTCTGTATACGTTATATTATTTCACTTACTGAGTATATGTATTTTACAAAATAAAGAAAATTAAATTGAATTAAGTTTCCACGTACCAGCGACAGAAAACATGAGGCAAAGAGCGCCAGCCAGTAGCCACGAAGCCGATGCTAAGGTTTGCATTATTCCTGGAGATTTGTTACAATATTTTAACAGATTCTACTAAAAATATCCTTCAATATTTTCCTGGTAAAGCTGCTTATATACCAGACCTGAGTGAACCCGTGTTTAGCTCGTTAAACATTCAATACAAATGTTGAACAATAATGCATTGTATTTGAAAGTTTTAATTCTAATTGTATTATTTATGGCATCCATTAAATGTGCCCGACTCAATTTGATATAATTGTTGTACTTATGAGAATGCAGCACGAGTCTTCGCCACCTGTTTGGTTTAATGTCCCGCTGCCGACATTATAGCTGCCACCTGCTTTTATCAAGACGATAAAATAGTAAAACTAAAGACCTATTAAATTGAAAAATGTTTTTAAATGAACAAATCATTTATACCCAGTAACATTGGTTAAGAAATACGCTCTCTAAACGTATAAGCCTCAATAAAATAGGAAAAATACAATCATACCAAAAACCAAAACCAAATCAGATGTCTGAAATTCACTCACCATTGTGCGTCAAAACTGCTATTTATCATTCACATGCGCAATTGACATCTCAGCTAATATCAGCTGAACAAATGTTCGTTCTGGAAATAAACATATTATTATTATTGTTATTATTATGAATGTTTCTCACTCAAAACAACGTAGACCGAGGTTAGTTTCCAACTCGATGTAACCGTTGTATTGTAAAACAAACCTGTGGAGTTTGTCCAATTGTTTTCAACAACTTACCTGCAAATATTAAATGTATCGACTCACAATCCTTTTTCGAAAGTACGCTGCAACAATGCTTAGTAAAAAATTGTTTTATGCTCTGAGTAAATATTTGATAAAATGACCAAACGCATATGTATTGCATTGTTTTGCATTGTAATTCACTGATATTGTGATCATTTATTTACCTTCGCCTGACATTTTACTATTTTACTATTTTTGTTGTCGTCATACTTTGATAACATTGTTCTTCCTTCAATTGAAGAAAATCATAAATAAATAAAGAAACATTATTTTGAGATCACATGCAATAAAAAGCTATTTATTATTATTACCACCGCATGTCTTCAATGGCTTTGAAACCCAATGTGAAATGTAGACAACCCGCCATGCACTGGTGTTGTTTTGAACATAACCCTGAAATGTATGGCACGGTTATGACAGCGAAGTGTACGGGGTGGGGAGGGTTAGGGACAACGTTAGGGAGGATTGCAGAGGGGCCTGTGGTTGGTAACCTTGGACAGGAACGTTACGAAATCATAACCAACATGTTTCCATTTAACCCCATTTACTGTTTCCACTGTCATCGATTCATGGTCCAGATTAAAGTTTTCATTTGTTTGTAAAAAACAAATGACTTAAATTTAAACGATATTGACATTGTGCTCTACAAACTAATTAATTATAACAGATTGCACAATTTGATTCTCATCATGATTTCTATTTAAAAACGATGCCGATATTATTGGGGGGAGGATATGCGTGCAAATATACGGTATTTCATTTCAGTAAGTGCATTTTTTAAATATAATTCTCGTCTTATATATAATATAATATAATATAATATAAGGTTCTATATTATATTATCATTCTGAGTTTGGTCACCTACTATTTATACAAGGCAAAGTTAAGTTTGGAAAACTGTCTTGCCCATCCACATGCTAGCATATATAATACTCTTTACAAAGACAAAGTAGAGAAATCTTACGACGTTCCCCGACGAAATCTCACCTTCTTTAATGCAGCCGTGGAAGTCACGCAAAAATCATAACACAAGTTTCGTTGCTTGCGACACACAAGCACATTTTTGGCTTTTTCACGATTTACATTTTCCAGTTCCCGAAACTGATTTTAGGTTAACATATCTCCGTAGCTTGTAATAAAAATAATCCACGTTTTACTTCAAATAGCCTAACAAATAAACGATGACGAGTCGGTTTATCTAAACTTGGAATAAAATATTTAGGTATTATTTACTTTCTTAACATCTTAAGCAAAAGAAAAGTTTAAAAAAAAGTTAACATATGAGTGACGATTTCACCGATGCTGTTTAAAAAGCTCTTAACCCTTGTTTAGGTCTGATTTTAACCTTAAAACAATGATATTTTAATAATTGCAAACCAAGAAACTGAGACAATACACGAAGAACAAGAATAAAATAGTGTCCAACAATTTGTTTGCTTTGAAACAGAATATTTGTTGACTTGGAAATACAAACAAAATATCAATGGGACTTCTAACTTTGACCTTCAAATGACAGTTGAAAAGTTAAACCCCGGTCTTCCAGATTCAAATTTTAAACACTGATTTGCACGGAGAGAAAATAGTGACGGCTGATCAATTAAATTTCTTTTATGTGACAGAACAAAGCCTTCCTGAATCATCAACAAATTCAAATTTAAATTTATATCTTTTTTGTGTATTTATCTGAACATTTGCTTTCAAATCTTTAAATATGTCAGCTAGACTGGAAAATCAATTTTGATCTAAAACCTTCCTTTAACGGCTGATTAAGAGTGATTTAAACGGCTGATTAAGAGTGATTTAAACAGCGTCGGTGAAATCTTTAGAGAGTCAAAACAAGAAAGAAAAGAAAACGGCTTGAATACTGTCAGTGCCGGCTTGACATTAAATAAATCTTAGAATATTGCAATCGTTTAGTGAAATTACTTCTCTAGTTAAAATACGACAAGAAACTTGTCACGCTGTCGTCTTTTCTCCGGTGCTGTACGCAAGATTCACAATTCACTGCGGCATTATTGTACAAGTGCATGAGAAGATCACTTTAAAATTGATGTTTTCCTAACCTGCAAATCTACGCTACATTTCCCCGAATATATATATATATATATTTCCCGTAGTATCGAAAAGAGCTTCATAAATTACCCTAAACTTAAGTATGTGTATAATCTACTTCGTAACATTCAATTACAGGTTGGATATAAATGAAAAAAATTATAAATATTTGTTAGTAGTTACTTTAGAAATCTGGTCTTCAGCATTGTTAAAAAATGTGTTTTGTTCGAATCGATAAGCTTAATTCAACGTACCCTGCATGAAGATTCATTCGATATACATTAGTAATTTAGTTCGCTGCTAAATTCCGATAAAACCATCGCATTTTAAATCTATATAAAGTCATCGTCGCTAAACATTTTTAAACTCGTCTCTATGATATTTTCAATATTTGTTCCTATTTTGTGATCCCTTGTTTACAAAAAATTCATTGGTCCTTTAATCGGTCTCTCTGCCAGATCCTGTCGGGTCTTCGCTAGGTTCATACTTCAGACCGACGATAAATCACCGTGACAACGTCGTTGTCGTACACGTACTCGTATATCTTTAGGTTTTTGGTCGCTTATCTAACTTGGTCGGACAATTTTGGTCGCAATCAACAAATTTTCAGAGCCAGCCGCAAGCTTTCAACGCAACGAAACTCTGGCGTCGCAAGGAGATCGATTGTTTCTAGACTCAAGTCTACTTGATATAACTTAGCACTAGTTTTAACAAAAACTATTTCAACTGGGTTTTGAATGCTAAGTAAAGAACAACTGAATTTCCCAACGTTTCGTAACTTGTACCTGTTACTTTATCAAGGGTAAGAGCAGTCCTGACAATTTTCCACAAAATATTATAACAATTACCAAGTTCAAGCTTCCTAAATGCATCTAAATAAAAAAAATCTGGGTCAATAACTCAAAAACTAACATATTTCATATTTTCTGCAACAAAATCCCGAACAAATTGGCGTTTTTTACTAACTAACCAATCATGCATACGGCAGAAACTAGCAAACAAAACCCAGTTCAAATAGTTTTTTGTTATCGCTAGAAAGACGTCACAAAACGCTCGATCTCTCGCGAACGAGGCCGAAACGGAATCTTAGATATCAGTTAAAATGTCTGGAACAGGCCGCGCGGTCGGCCATTTTAACTGCTAGCCCCGGAATGCCTCCATCTAATCTAAATCCACCCGCGCGTCCATCTCAATTTGCCCTAAAAGTCGTAACGCTTGGAATGCCTCGAGTCAAACCAACTCCCTCTCTACGTCCACGCCCTCGTGATCTTCCAGGCTCTTATGCGACTTCATGTGTTTCAGAAGCTGCTTATGCGTCCCAACGAAAACACCGCAGACCTCGCATTCATAGCCGACCCGGCTCCGTTTCCTCCGCACGCGTTTCCCCGGCTTCATCATCTTCATCTTGGCCGCACGTCGAGCCTTGCTCGGTCCCGCCACCGGCTCCGCCCCCTTCGCCACTCGCTTCCTCACCTTCTTCACCTTTAAACCTTCGACGGCAGGAACGCACGGCGCCGAGATCCCGACGAGCACCATACTGCCCACCTCCGTGCCCGTGCATCGATGCGATTGGAATCCTTCGTACTTCGTGAATCGCTCCTCGCACGACGAGCACTTGAACGGGCGCGCGTTCTCGTCGACGTACTCCTTGATCTTCCCGGACTTCATCGTGATGTGAAGCTTCAGGTGACGGTTCAGGTGGTAACGTCGGGAGAATCGCTTGTCGCAGATCTTGCACAGGTGCTCGTCCTCGTTGGACACGAACGTCTCCGCGTTGAAGTCCAGCCGCTCGGCCTTGCTGTCCGACGGGCCTGCCAACACGAGAACAAAACTTTAAACACTCGTTCAACCTCCAATGCTAGGCCGTGATATACCCGTGGTAACATAAGATAGCAGAATTGAGAAGCTCTGTCAGACGATCTCAGCATCTCCATGGCTATCAAACGTTGAATCTACCATTGAACCTCCTATGCTAGGCCATGATATACCCGTGGTAACATAAGATAGCAGAATTGAGAAGCTCTGTCAGGCGATCTCAGCATCTCCATTGCTACCAAACGTTGAATCTACCATTGAACCTCCTATGCTAGGCCATGATATACCCGTGGTAACATAAGATAGCAGAATTGAGAAGCTCTGTCAGGCGATCTCAGCATCTCCATGGCTACCAAACGTTGAATCTACCATTGGACCTCCTATGCTAGGCCATGATATACCCGTGGTAACATTGAACCTCCTATGCTAGGCCATGATATACCCGTGGTAACATAAGATAGCAGAATTGAGAAGCTCTGTCAGGTGATGTCAGCATCTCCATGGCTACCAAACGTTGAATCTACCATTGAACCTCCTATGCTAGGCCATGATATACCCGTGGTAACATAAGATAGCAGAATTGAGAAGCTCTGTCAGGCGATCTCAGCATCTCCATGGCTACCAAACGTTGAATCTACCATTGGACCTCCTATGCTAGGCCATGATATACCCGTGGTAACATTGAACCTCCTATGCTAGGCCATGATATACCCGTGGTAACATAAGATAGCAGAATTGAGAAGCTCTGTCAGGTGATGTCAGCATCTCCATGGCTACCAAACGTTGAATCAACCATTGAACCTCCTATGCTAGGCCATGATCTACCCGTGGTAACATAAGATAGCAGAATTGAGAAGCTCTGTCAGGCGATCTCAGCATCTCCATGGCTACCAAACGTTGAATCTACCATTGGACCTCCTATGCTAGGCCATGATATACCCGTGGTAACATTGAACCTCCTATGCTAGGCCATGATATACCCGTGGTAACATAAGATAGCAGAATTGAGAAGCTCTGTCAGGTGATGTCAGCATCTCCATGGCTACCAAACGTTGAATCTACCATTGAACCTCCTATGCTAGGCCATGATATACCTGCGATTGCAGCAACGTCTTTCTCTGGATGGATCCTCTTAAAGTGTCTGACCAAGTGGCTCTTCCTCGTGAATCGCTTGTTGAAGCAGAACTCGCAGGTGAAAGGTTTGAGGAACGACATGAGATTCTCCTCAGAGGCGTTGAGCCGCCCGGGCTGATCGGGTGAACCATTCTCCGGAGGCTTCATGTCTGCGGCAGCTGGCGCCGGCTGCTCGGGCTTGGGGGCCGACGGTTGGGGAGCGGCGGCCGATTCGCTGACAAGGGAGATGGAGATGTCGAGCTTGTTCGGGGGCAGAGGGGCGGCGGCAGCCAGCTGGAGGATCGTTGGCACGTTCCTAGGTTCCACGACCAGGAGGCTCACGTCCAGCCCTGGCAGCCGCTCCGGCAGCGACTTGATGGTCTGGTGGCGACAGGAAGGTTAGGTTATGATTTGTCAGATACAATTTATGAGTCTTAAAATTCTCATTCTGTAGGTAGGGTATATGTTCAGCAGAACGTACAGACTAATTTCTATAATAAACAAGGTTAATTGAACATAAATACAAAGTATACAAGTATTATTGTACTTAATAACAATAGTAATTAAGTTAAAGATGGATTATACCACAAATAACAAAGACTAAATTGGGTATGATGGTTTTTAGACTCATGTCTACTTGATGTAAACTTAGCACTAGTTTTAACAAAAACTATTTCAACTGGGTTTTGAATGCTAAGTGAAGGGCTACTAAATTTAGTAAATTTAGAAATATAGAAGTCCTTTACTTAGCTTTCAAAACCCAGTTCAAATAGTTTTTCTTAAAACAAAATTGCCAAGTTCGGCAAGAATGTTGCCTGAGCCCGATGTACATCTCAAGTTCTGCTACCGTCGTTCAACTTCTGCAATCATCGAGCGCTCGTATTTAAAAGCAAAGTTCGGTAAGAAGAACGACGAGCTCTGATGGCCTCGTACCATCGCGTAATAGGAAAGTGGTAAATTAGCATTCTGTAGCAACATAGTGCAACTCAGTCCAGACAGGTCGGTGCCTCGCCACTAGGCTATAAGAAGTTAACTAGTAGGGAAGAAATGAAAATACAAAGACACATTTCCATCCAGAACTTCTTCAAATCTATGTAATTATTTGATATAGGATAGAACTAGCATAGGCCAGATTGCCTACTAGCACTAACCACCGGTATACTTGTACCTAAGTTAGAAATCAATAAATAAATAAATAAAAATACACCTCAGACCTAGGAACCAGCATAGGCCAGATTGCCTACTATTACTAACCACCGGTATACTTGTACCTAAGTTAGAAATCAATAAATAAATAAATAAAAATACACCTCAGACCTAGGAACTAGCATAGGCCAGATTGCCTACTAGCACTAACCACCGGTATACTTGTACCTAAGTTAGAAATCAATAAATAAATAAATAAAAATACACCTCAGACCTAGGAACTAGCATAGGCCAGATTGCCTACTAGCTCTAACCACCGGTATACTTGTACCTAAGTTAGAAATCAATAAATAAATAAATAAAAATACATCTCAGACCAAGGAACTAGCATAGGCCAGATTGCCTACTAGCACTAACCACCGGTATACTTGTACCTAAGTTAGAAATCAATAAATAAATAAAAATACACCTCAGACCTAGGAACTAGCATAGGCCAGATTGCCTACTAGCACTAACCACCGGTATACTTGTACCTAAGTTAGAAATCAATAAATAAATAAAAATACACCTCAGACCTAGGAACTAGCATAGGCCAGATTGCCTACTAGCACTAACCACCGGTATAAACATCAATCCGACAACGAACCTGCATTGTGTCTGCGTTGATCTTCGATGGCGCTGGCATGATCGGGGGCAGCGACTGGAAGGGAGGGGCGGACGGTGGAGGGGGCGGAGCTATGGTGGGCTGCGGCAAGTCTGCCTCCGAGAGAACGATCGTGTTGGAATCGTCGCTGCCCATCAGCGACTCACGGATGTGGATCTTGTTGTGACGGACGAGGTGTTCCTTGCGCGTGAACGTCTTCATGCAAATCGGACACGAGTACGGCTTCGGGTCCTCGGCAGTCGCGGCGCGACCGGCAGCAACCTGAAACCAACCGGGAGACTTTTATCAACCAGAAAACATTGGGAGGCTGGGACAGTTATTGCATGGGTGACCATCATACACATGACCAGTTCTGTTTGGGAGAGAGGTTGGAGGGATGAAAGTTAAGCAACACTGCGCTGGGTCAGGCATTGGATGGGTGACCATCATACACATGACCAGTTCTGTTTGGGAGAGAGGCTGGAGGAATGGAAGTTAAGCAACACTGCGCTAGGTCAGGTATTGGATGGGTGACTATCATACACATGACCAGTTCTGTTCGGGAGAGAGGTTGGAGGGATGAAAGTTGAGCAACACTGCGCTGGGTCAGGTACTGGATGGGTGACCATCATACACATGACCAGTTCTGTTCGGGAGAGAGGTTGGAGGGATGCAAGTTAGTACAGCAACTTCACTCGCCTTGCTTATCAACCTCTCGACAGCATGGATTTGTGGAGGAATCCTGTTGTTCGCGTTGTACCGTCCTTCGGAAGGGATGTTAAGCCGGTGGTCCCCTTGGTCTTCGACAGGAGTAGGCTACGTGCCGGCACCGGGTTTCCCCTCCTCCCTTCTAGGCTAGGCGAGGTTCATCATCATCCACTCATTCATTGGCGCCATTAGACCAGTGCCGCATGGAGCTATGTTATTAACAAACCGTATGCATCCTTCGTTTGTGCCGCTGCAGATGTTCTTTCCGTGCAAAGCCGTGACTGCAGAGTTCGCAGACGTACGGTCGCTCCAAGGTTGGTACTCCTTGCGGGACGGGGTTCGGGTCCTGGACCATGTTCAGCTGTGATTCCATCTCCAGACTTTCATAGATCAAGTCCTGCTCCAAGTCAAACTTGCGCGTTCGGTACTCCAGCTCTGGGTCCTGAGGGAGATCAGGGAACTTTAACACAAAGTTCTTAACTCACTTTCCTATCTATGATGGTTTCCAGACTCAAGTCTACTTGATCTAAACTTAGCACTAGTTTTAACAAAAACTATTTCAACTGGGTTTTCAATGCTAAGTGAAGAACAACTGAATTTCCCAACGTTTCGTAACTTGTACTTGTTACTTTATCAAGGGTAAGAGCAGTCTAGTGCTAAGGATAAATCAAGTAGACATGAGTCTAAAAACAATCTTAAAAAATGTTGGTCCTTGAAAGACACTGAATCGAATCAATTCCTTCGATGCACATTGCAAGCAGCCACAAAAATAGGTCTCGTGCTCCGGTGCTTGGGATAGTAAAATAACACAACATGATCGTAAAATAACAAAAACGAGCTTTTTGTAGTGGTCCCAAATTACACTCCTCTTATTATCATTGATGTTATTGTTATCACCTTGCCTTTCCGTTTCTGCCTCACTTATATCAATATCCATGGTAGAAGCCAGAAGGGGTCAAAAGTACGTAAATAGAAGATTTAAGTTAGCAAGAACCAGAGTAAAGGTCATTTTGAATTTCATGTTTGGAATTCAATTTTGTGACGTGTGCTGCTCCCTAGTAGCCATTACATGAACCAACTTCGAAGTTGACCTCGAAGTATTCGAACAGCGAATAATTTTCTTTCGAACCGAAGTATTTTCGAATGATTTTAAAACAACTAATCGACGATCGAAGTCGAATAATAATCTAATCGAATTCAATTCGATTACGTACCTGGGGATGGATCAAGATGTGTCTCTCCACGTGTTCTCGTTGCGTGTAGGTTTTGAGGCAGACTTGGCACTGGAACGGCCGCAGTTCTGAGTGGAGCAGAACGTGCCGTGCGAGATGTTCCTTGCGACTGAATCCCTTGGAGCAACGCGGACAAGAGAAGATTCGGTCGCTGGCGTGCGTACGCTGATGACTGCAAGAACAGACGCAAGTTTCACGGTCAGTTTATTGTTCATTTATGTCACTTCTTTGATTTATTGACCCTGGAATTTAGTTAGATGCATTCAGGAAGCCAAGACAAGGTTATATTTTTGTGGTTCTTTTGTTATCAGAAAAATGGCACAACTAAGTTAAGGGCTAATTTCACAAACACTGTTTAAATCTTGCTTAATCGGCCGTTTAAGGAGGGTTTAAGGAAGGTCAGTTTATTATTGATTTATGTCACTTCTTTTGTTGTATTTGCTATGTCAGTTTGTATCCATGTCAATTTATTGACCCTGGTTTCAGGAAACTTAAACTGGGTAAGTTAATGTTTTTGTGGTTCTTTAGTTATCAGCTAAATGGCACAACTGCTTTTAGGGCTGATTTCACAAACGAGGTTTAAATCGTTCTTTAATCCCGTTTGTTTAAAAGAGGTTTTAGAACAAAATTGATTTCCCCGTTCAGCTGACATTTTGAAAGATTTGAAAGCAAATGTTCAGATAAATACACAAAAAGATGTAAATTTGAATTTGAATTTGTTGATGATTTAGGAAGGCTTTGTTCTGTCAAATAAAATAAATTAAACTTAGCAGCCGTCACTATTTTCTCTCCGTGCAAATCATTGTTTAATATTTGAACCTGGAAGTCTGTAGCTCCAATAAAACCCAAGATATTGAGGAAAATGGAAGTCAATGCACGTGCGGAGGTAAAATTAACACATTTTCCAACCTCTGTAACTTTTTAAACCTTAGAGTAAAAAAATTAATAAAAAAACCTTGTGGCTAAATCCACATTCTCAACAAGTTGACAAAATTTCATCAAAATCTGAGTCGGTCATCGACAAAGTTGAACGATTTCACGTCTAAATTATCAGATTTCCAATCAATTTCTTGACAAGTGCATCGCGCACTTCTCTAAATACCTAAATATTTTATTTCAAGTTCAGATAAAACCGACTCGTAATTATTTTATTGTTAAGGATTTCGAAGTAAAACACACATTATTTTCACCAAAAGCCTTGGAGACAAAAAAAATATAAAAAACTTACCGTTTCAGCGAACTCCTCCTTGGGAAATACTTGTTGCACAGCTCGCAGTAAAAGTTCTTGATGACAAGATCGTTAAAACTCTCCGAGTCTTCCGAGTTGACCGAACTGCCGAGTTCATCGACCCCATTGCTCGGCTCCCGCTTGAACATCCGACCGATGAACTGGTGCTTGGTACTGACGATCATCTGCGCTACCCTCTTAGGTACGACCGGCTTGCCCGGGCCGACCGGGCTCGTGACCGGCACTGCCGGGATTGTGACCGGGTTGCCCGGGCTTATCACTGGCATCTCCGGTCGCCGCTTCGGCGTCCGCGGCTTGCGTTTGCCCGGCTCCAGCTTCGCCCGCTTGTTGTGATTTCGATCGGTCGTTGAGTTCAAGAAGTTGATGTCGTTCTCATGCGACTGCGACTGCAACGACCGGACGCTAGCGAAGGATCGTGGGAAGCCGCGGTCAACTACGAAGCAGTCGTTGCAGAGCGTGCATGGAAACGACTCCTTGTTGACGATGTAGCGACGGCGGACGATCGGCGTCGGCCCCGCGACGGTCGCGCCGCGCTCGTACACGTCGAACATCGACGGCAGGATCTCGTCGCGGCGGCGCAGCTCGGATACGATGTCAGCGTCCTTGGCAGCGCCTGGCGGTCGAACGGGGACGTTTAGTTTGATTAGCGTTAGAAACTATAAAACTAACGTATTTTGTATTTTCTGAAATAAAATCCCGAACAGATTGGCTTTTTTTACTAACTAACCAATTATGTGAATGGAAAAAACGACAATTTTTCGAGGTTGTCCTAACGTTATCTGATATAATCAAAACTTCCTTCTCCATTACCTTTACTTCTTAGCATTTATTTCAGAAAATACAAAATACGTTAGTTTTTGAGTTATTGACCCTGATTATTTTATTTAGATGCATTTAGGAAGCTTGAACTTGGTAATTGTTATAATTTTGTGTGGTTCTTTTGTCATTGGAAAATTGTCAGGACTGCTTTTACCCTTGATAAAGTAACAGGTACAAGTTACGAAACGTTGGGAAATTTAGTTGTTCTTCACTTAGCATTCAAAACCCAGTTGAAATAGTTTTTGTTAAAACTAGTGCTAAGTTTACATCAAGTAGACATGAGTCTGGAAACCAATATAATAAATGAATGCTTGACTCAGCAGGGGATTGAGTTCCAACAAAGCGGGGTGAACGACCGGGTGGTCTAACCTTGGTTCATCTTGGACGCGTAGAACTCGATGAGGTTGTTTGAGTTTGAGTTTGATACGACCAGCGTCTCCTCCTTGACGAGGATGTAATCGTCGGGGTCTGGAAACCCAAGTCTCGGTGGACCAATCACGTGCTTGGACGAGGGCGTCGACGTAGCCACGGGACTTGGTCGGGTCGGCACGATCGGCAGGATGATGAAGTCTTCCAGTCCTGAAACAACAATCATGAAATCTTCTTAAAATTGCAAACGCTTGCAATGCGCGCGGTATTTTATTATTATCAACACTTTTAACCGTCTCAAAAATTGATGCCTAAACGGGGACTCCAACCCCGATCTCCACCTGTCGCGGGTGTTGCTCTAACCAATTGAGCTACTTGGACCCTGATCTCCACCTGTTGCGGGTGTTGCTCTAACCAATTGAGCTACTTGGACCCCGATCTCCACCTGTCGCAGGTGTTGCTTTAACCCATTGAGCTACTTGGACCCCAACCTTCACCTGTCGCGGGTGTTGCTCTAACCAATTGAGCTACTTTGACACTGGCTTTTTGCGACGATTTGAGTGTATTTGATGGGAATGACACCAAGATGTAGAACCAAGAGGCTGTGAATACTCACAGTCACTCTGATTCTAGTGACGCTATATCACGTCAGTTTAACAATAATATTCTTGGGAATTCTTGGCATCCTATTCACAATATCCAGCCTCTTGGCACCCTATTCACAATATCCAGCCTCTTGGCATCCTATTCACAATATCCAGCCTCTTGGCACCCTATTCACGATATCCAGCCTCTTGGCACCCTATTCACAATATCCAGCCTCTTGGCACCCTATTCACAATATCCAGCCTCTTGGCATCCTATTCACAATATCCAGCCTCTTGGCATCCTATTCACAATATCCAGCCTCTTGGCACCCTATTCACAATATCCAGCCTCTTGGCACCCTATTCACAATATCCAGCCTCTTGGCACCCTATTCACAATATCCAGCCTCTTGGCACCCTATTCACAATATCCAGCCTCTTGGCATCCTATTCACAATATCCAGCCTCTTGCCACCCTATTCACAATATCCAGCCTCTTACCACCCTATTCACAATATCCAGCCTCTTACCACCCTATTCTCAATATCCAGCCTCTTGGCACCCTATTCACAATATCCAGCCTCTTGGCATCCTATTCACAATATCCAGCCTCTTGGCATCCTATTCACAATATCCAGTCTCTTGGCATCCTATTCACAATATCCAGCCTCTTGGCACCCTGTTCACAATATCCAGCCTCTTGGCACCCTATTCACAATATCCAGCCTCTTGGCATCCTATTCACAATATCCAGCCTCTTGGCATCCTATTCACAATATCCAGCCTCTTGGCACCCTATTCACAATATCCAGCCTCTTGGCACCCTATTCACAATATCTAGCCTCTTGGTACCCTATTCACAATATCCAGCCTCTTGGCACCCTATTCACAATATCCAGCCTCTTGGCACCCTATTCACAATATCCAGCCTCTTGGCATCCTATTCACAATATCCAGCCTCTTGGCACCCTATTCACAATATCCAGCCTCTTGGCATCCTATTCACAATATCCAGCCTCTTGACACCCTATTCACAATATCCAGCCTCTTGGCATCCTATTCACAATATCCAGCCTCTTGGCATCCTATTCACAATATCCAGCCTCTTGGCATCCTATTCATAATATCCACACAATTGCAAATGCTTTTATTGTGCAAAGTATTTTATTATTATGATCAATTGTAATAAAAGGTTGTAAAGCCAATAGTTGATGTACCGACCATTGACTTGTGTTTTCAATTCTGATTTTTGATAGAGCTCGAATATTGGTTGCTGATTGCTGATTAATTTGAGGGAATCCCTCAGCCACGTTTTGATCTGCGACAGTTTTGTGTTTGATGTGACTTTTTGCCGTGAACCGCTTAAAGTAAATAGTGAAGCTTGGACGGGAAATAACAGCAGCTAAAAGAAGTTACTGGAGATACGGTCGTGCAGTTGTGACCAGCTTTTGTAAACAGGTAATTATTGTTCGCTTCCTTCTGTTCGATATTGGAAATTATCGTTCTCTACGAGTAAATACGGTAAATCGTGCAAATTAGAATAAATACTGCTAAGCAAAATGTAACAGTTAGGTATTAGGTTAAGTTAGGTTAAGTTAGGTATGGCAATGAATTGTAAATCTGTTATAAAGAAGCCTAAATAATTAAAACAAACAATACAACAAAAAGTTGACAGTGAACCTTCTCTGCATCGAAACTAATTCACTGCCCAAGGGAACAAAGGAAGGAAAACAATTGAATGAGAATAATGTTTGAAACCAGAATCAAATCCAGATGTCATTTTAAGCGGTGCTTATTTGAGGAATGAAGAACTCTACTGAACTCTACTGTTCTGGTCAATGCAGGATGTTTTTACACAAATATAACAACTCCAATTATGGGTCCGCCACAGCGGTCTTAAATTACAAGTGATTACACAATTAACCCGTTTACGGCCAAGAGAAAAGTACGTGCAAATATTATGTTTATATGTTATTGATTAAGAATGGAATTGCAAACAAAAACCTCATACCTGTACACTTCAATAATTCCATATAGTTTCAAAATAATAAATTACTTTTATAATAATTGTAGAAAGAATAAAACAAATGAAACAGGTGTGGTGGGCAGTAATTACTTTCCAATATAATTGCTCTCAAATAGCCTTGGAGTTGAACAAAAGGTAAATGGTTGGAAGACATTTAAAAATGGTCACATTAATTAGGTCCAAACAAAAGAATCCATGTAAAACCTGTTTATAATTTGGGTATTTCTACCCAATATAGCTCTAAAAATGAGTCAAAATACAGGTGTAGGGTACACTTACCACGAGCACGTTTCTTCGGTTGGGGCAACGCCTCGGCTTTGAACAGAACTGGACGTGTCCCTTCACCATCCACTTCCCGCAGACAACACTGAAGCAATTGGGTTAACAAAATCATTTAATAAACTCATTAAGCAGATTCCTTAAATACTAGGTAGTTCTAGTCAACCATCTATTGTAGTTCCCTTTCTTTTGTTATTTTGATGATTTTACAAAAAGACAGGAATATATTCTTGAATATTTATGTTCTTCGATCCCTAGCATAAAGTATCTCGTGCCCTTGACATCCCGTTCGAAGACTTGATATCTCCGATGATTAAAAACATGACAATGACAGCGAGTGAGATTTGATTGAGATGGCGACTGCGAATTACCTCGGGCTCCAATGAGAACTCATTGCTCTGGCCGGGATGAGTTTGACTCCAGTTCTGTTCGAAAGAGAGCTCGGCATTTAGACACTGCTTCAAGAAGTTATACGAGCGGTCCAACTTCTCGAGGCATGTCAGGCAAACAGTTTGCGGAAAACTGTCACCTCTAGACACCTGTAGAATCGAATAGGGTTATGAATCAGCGTTTCGCTTGTCAAAATTGGAACAACTCAGTTAATATTTTGCAATTACACTCACGCATATCGGCAGGCAGTCTTCGATTTTCTTCGCAACATCTTTGGCCAACCCGTCAGGGCCAAAAATTTCGACATTTTGGTGTTCCCCAATCTTTGAAGTGCACAACCGACATTGCGCTAGTATTTCTTTACCTTCTGTCAGAGACATTGCAGGCTACCCATTTAACAGTCTTATACCGTGTGAAACAATAATATCAACATAAATCAACGCGAAAACATTAAATAAAAGGAAATATGATGGGCGTTACAAACTAATTTACATGCAACGTAAACACAGAATGACAGCCATGTTGGTTTTTTTCCACTGGTCCTTCAATCTGCTGCCTCCTTCCTTCGCCGTTTCTTTTATTAGGTTTAGTACATTTTTTAGCTGCTAGGGTGGGCCAAGGTCTCCTATGACGAATTCATTTTCCAGGAATCCAACGAACGCAGGAATTCATGACGACTTGCCTTTGTTTTGACATTTGGGATCCATTTGGACCAATGTCGTCATGCACATATGAAGACAAAACAGCTTTACGCAATATTCTACAGCATTTTTATTGATTGAAGTACATAAATCCACTTTGTTACGCTCTCTCTCTCGCTAGACTATTTCATTTTACCTGACGAACAATTTTATAAAAGATTTCTTGACCCCAAAGGCCAACGCAATTCATACCTCTTCGATCTTTCACCTTCGGTCCACTGAACGGAAAAACACAATCACAGTATAATTTAACAAATAAAAACAATGCAATGCAAAAAAATAATGAGCTACCTAATAAATTGTAACTTTAAATGTCAATGCATGTTAAAAAGTTGAGTATCTCCACAATCCTGCTATGTAACCTCGCTATGTACATTCATTTACGTTTCGGTTTAGATAGTTTCTGCGGTTATATAATTACTTCTAATATAGAAAACCTGAACATTTTTTCGATTCTGTCCATGGAAGAATCCGATATTAGTAAAGCTTACAAATAGAAAGCAACATCTCCTGCCGTTACGACCTATTTACGATTTATATAAAACATATCAGCTCCCTAAACGTCTAATTGTCACAATCGCGCCTATCTCGGCGTCGTAGGTAGGTTCTTATTACTCGGGAATAATCATCGTAAATCTTACAAAAATTATTCAACTATAAAATGTACAGTCGGCCCAACCAACTCCGACTCTACGTTAGCAACAGAAGACATTGACGACGAACCCTAATCGTTCCGCTATAATTGCTAGGTATCTATGTATGGCAAGTTTTATGTTACGATATTTTCAGATGCGTTTCCATCGCGTTATTAATACGTGTAAAAAAACACAATAATATAAAAATCTTACGTGCTAATCGTTATTTCTTTCCTCCGACACTACAAACTGGTACAGTAGAGATACGTGAGTCGTAGGATGAGTAAAAGTCGACGAATCGGCCGATGAGTTCGTTGGAAAGGTACGCAGCGAAGACGAGCTCGAGATTGCGACGGCACTTTGACGGATTTCGTAGAGATTTCCCGTCTAGAATCGAAGAGGTCCGACGTGACTGCCGTTCTGAGAAGTCGAATGACCCCGCGGCTTTGAATTTCTTGCAAGCTTCGCGGCCAACCGACTGAACAGATCGGAAGTCAGGTCCGCCAACCCGAACCACATGCAAAGACAAACAACCGCGCAATTTTGTCGACGAAATCGGTCGTAAAGAAGCACAACGCGAGGGGCTTTCCGCGTCTCTGCCCCCGGAAAAGTAGGAACATATCTACGTGGCATCTATAATATACATAGATATATATATAATTATATATGAACTACGACGGTATCCTGCTTGTCGCCGGGGGCAGAGAGCATCGACCTTACGATCCCGAGTGAAGTGGCAAATGTTTTCTGTTGAAGTCACCAGGTCCTAGCGTTCAGGTGTTTGACAGAAGACGATGAAGAAGCAAATACGATCTTCCACCTTACGTTGGCAAACCAATAAGCCACTCTTCTAGCACTCAAAACAAGTGCCTCCAGTGAGGGAAGTAACATTTTCCCTCTCGCGACGTTCTCACCGAATGTTTTAAAGCGGCAGATGCTATCAAATGTTTCCTGAATTTGCCTACAGAGGGCACTTGGCCGAAAGCAGAAAACTTCGCTAGTTTTTAACCGATTGCGTTTACATCGCAATTACTACGATTACCTGCAAGAATATAAAACACGGTCAAAGCCGCATCACAACAAAAGAACCTCACTAGTCTTGGATGACAGATGTTAGTTACTTAAATAAGCCAGGCAAAGTCAAGTCACTGCCCCTAGAACACATGTGATCAACAAACGCCTTCAGATTTGAGAAATCTAACAAATAACGTTCCTGAGAAAACCTGTCAAACCTAAAGTCAATCGAGGCTCGCTTTCTAATCGATTAAAATCACGTGGCGCGATGATTCCGAGTGAAATTGCTGACGCCTTACGGTAAAACTAACCTCTAAAAGTATACAAAGGACGGCAAAATAATTCGGTGAAATGCTCGACGTAGGTTCCTGGTGACGACAGCCGATACAAAATGTCAACGTCCACGAGATTTGTCGAGTTCGTTAGGGTTTCGTGCAAAGTTTCTTTCAACGACGTCGTCGCTTGCCGATATAATTCACTGGTAGCTCGACAGACTTTGATCGGGGTAATGATTCTGTAACTTATATCCAGTGGAATGGAACGATATCGATGGTGAAATGACAGAATCTCACATCTACAAAATATAAAATGTTCGGGAGAAACATAAAAGTGTTTTTAAAATTAAGTAATGAAACCTTGTTAATGAAACTTACAAGGGTAAAAGTCAACAAAAATCCCATAAATAATATCCGAATTAAAATTAGAAATAATAAAATAGTAATCTAAATTCAATTGAGATGTGAAGGTTACCCACCTACTTTTTTTTTGATTTTATATTAATTTATATTTTGCAAGTCATAATCGAGATTTTGCAATTTTCTAATTCGCACAGAGATGCAAGGTTTTGCCACAAAAATCCGCGATTTTTTCCCCGAAATTTTTCATAAAATACCCATTTTTTTTAAAAGTGGAGATATCAGGTTCTGCCACATAACTATTGATATGAGTCACCTTCATTTGTTCCATTGTTAGCTTACAAAACAAATGCCAGATCTCATTTCATTCCACTGCAAGGCTACAGAATCAATGCTTGTAATTCTGAAGTTATTTTCTTATTTGATGATGAATCTCACGAAGGAAAAGCAAAGCAACAGAAGAAGCTTCGACCGGTAGCCAACTTGGATCGAATTTAGACTTAAATCGAACAAATCCGAGCCATAAACGAAGACTGGTCTGCTAGAAAAGCTGAAATCGACGCAGAAAAAAAGCTACCCGCGTTTAAAGTAGCAAGCAACGACGCTGAAGACCGTGACGAACCCGAGGATCTCCGATCGTAAAGAACTCGATTACAACATCGACGTAAAGCCGCTCGTAATACCAGACTCGCGCTGCAGTGATCAAACATAGCAACGGTCGCTGGAATTCCTTCCGATTTGCAAAGATCTCGCTCTCGCCGGTTCCATCGCAGGTTCGCTCAGAGCGGAAAAAACACTTTCAACGAATCGGTTCTTCCCGATTAAAACGTCCGCCCGCCTCACTGTTTGTTCTCGTCCAACGGCCGCGAACATCCGGGAAACGCTATCGGTCCACCGACCTCACACTTGTACTGCATCTGCGCGTTACCGCCCCCGCCGCCCATCTCCCCCGGCAACGGCTGCTGAACCACCGGCTGCGCTGCCGCCACCCGACCGTACTTCTCGTGTATCGATCGGTGCCGCTTCAACGCGAACCTGTCGCTGAACCCGACGTCGCAGATGTCGCACCTGAACGGCTTCTCGCCGGTGTGCACCTTGGCGTGGTTCTTCAGGTGCGTCGCCTGGTTGAACGCGCTGCCGCACACGTCGCAGCGGTACGGCTTCTCGCCGGTGTGGATCCGCCGGTGATTCCACAGCGTCGAGTGGCGGGCGAAAGTCTTGTCGCAGACCTCGCACTGGTACGGCCGTTCGCCCGAGTGGATCCGCTCGTGATTCTTCAGGTGCGGACTCTGCGAGAACTGCATCCCGCAAACGGCGCACTTGAACGGCTTCTCGCCGGTGTGAACGCGATTGTGGTTCTTCAAGTACGCCGCTTTCGCGAACGCCAGCCCGCAGACGTCGCACTTGAAGTTCTTCTCGCCAGAGTGCAGCCGCTTGTGGCTCCACAGCGACGAGTAACGCGAGAACGTGCCGTCGCAGACGTTGCAGTGGAACGGCTTCTCGACGGCCGTCGTGTTCTTCGTGCCGCCAATGAAGATGATGCCCGAGCCGTTGCACTTGTGGCACTTTGTCACGGACGCGACGCCGCGACGTTTCACCGGGTGGTGTCCGGGCTTCGTCGCATCTCTTATGGGAGCTTCGCCCGCTACGACAAAGCTTATCGTGTTGGCCACGCTGCCTGCCGCCCCGCTCTCCTCGCAGTTCTCGCACTTGACGAACTTGCCCTTCTTCTTCGACGCCGCCGCCCCGTTCTGGTGGTCGCAGATCTCTACGCCGCAGCTCTCGCAGCACTTCGCCGGGCTGACGGCCGGCTGTTGCTGCTGCGGGACCTTGCCGTGCATTCCCGTCTTGTGGCTCTTCAGCTCGCCGGCCAGATTGAAGCACGCCCCGCAAATGTCGCAGATGAACTGTCGCTCTAAACTCGACTGCGACCCCGAGTTGGCCGCGTTCGTCGTGTGGATCCGCTTGTGATGATTCAAGAGACTCAGGTGGCCGAAGACGAGGCCGCACACGTCGCACTTGAACGTCGCCGAGCCCGCGGCCGCCGCCAGCGACATCTGGTTGACGAGCGCGTAGTTGTAGCCGAACGGTTGGGCGGCGACGTCGAAACGATAGCAGCCCTTGTCGTCGGTCGCCGCGGATACGGGTATCGCGTTCGACTGCGGATGGACTTTCTGAAGCATGTTGACGTTGTAGCAGAACGGGAATTCGGCCACCGTCGACTGGTTCTTATCATCCTTCTTCTGCTCCGAGTTTGGATACATGTTCTGCGATTGATTGGGATTGGGCGGCTGTTGTTGCTGTTGTTGTTGTTGCTGCTGTTGCTGCATGCTGTTTGGGTCGAACATGGCTGGCGACTGTTCTATCGGCTTCTGTTCCAAGATGGCCGCTCCGTTGTTGGCCGGGTTGTATCGTGGCTGGACCGACGATTGTACCACGCCGTCGGTTTGCGTGAATCTGTGGTCCAACAAAATGTGAAATTGTGGCATCGTCGGGAGAGGCGCCGGTCGCGCGGCGGGGGATCTTTTAGGCCGGGCTGCGGGCAGAACAGAAAAAACGACGGTTGCAGGAGATGAAAGAGAAATTATAAACGTTTGGATCCGGGATTTGGTTTGTATTTGGATCTAATAAATGGTGTGGGTTTTGCTTGGTTTTTGGTCTGGACCTAAAAATATCTGAAGCTAATCTATGGTGGGTGAATGACTCCAATAAAACTCTCAATTTCAATAATTATAACGAGGTAAATCAATAATTTTCGTTCATTTCTCACTTTGGTTCAACAAATGCCAATTGAGTTGCTCTAACCAATTGAGCTACTTGGACCCCGATCTCCACCTGTCGCGGGTGTTGCTCTAACCAATTGAGCTACTTGGACCCCGATCTCCATCTGTCGCGGGTGTTGCTCTAACCAATTGAGCTACTTGGACCCCGATCTCCACCTATCGCGGGTGTTGCTCTAACCAATTGAGCTACTTGGACCCCGATCTCCACCTGTCGCGGGTGTTGCTCTAACCAATTGAGCTACCTGGACCCCGATCTCCACCTGTCGCGGGTGTTGCTCTAACCAATTGAGCTACTTGGACCCCGATCTCCACCTGTCGCGGGTGTTGCTCTAACCAATTGAGCTACTTGGACCCCGATCTCCACCTGTCGTGGGTGTTGCTCTAACCAATTGAGCTACTTGAACCCCGATCTCCACCTGTCACGGATGTTGCTCTAACCAATCGAGCTACTTGGACACTGGCTTTTCGAGATGATTTTAGTGTATTTGATTTGTTCGACGGATCCCACTCACCTGTTTGTATTCTCGGTCTGGGTAAACATGGAACACTTTGCTCCGGTCGGGATTTTCAGCAAACCACGTTGCTGTTGTTGCTGTTGCTGCTGTTGAGCCTCCTCGTTGTTGGCAAACTGTTGGTGCTCCTGCTTGTCGCGTGGATTCCCGCTCGGGTTTGTTATCCAGCCGTTGGGCTCCAATGCCATGGGTGTCCGCGCCGGGCGATATTCAAACCTGCGGCCGGGATTACGTTCACGTTTCGTTTCCAACGAGAGCCACCAGAGATTACTTTCTTGTGGTGCAATCGATGATTTGATGGCATAATTTTTCTTGTGGGTAAAAGGTAGCAAATGTTTTGGTTCAATGAGTTTGAATTACATATCAAACTTAGGTTGTTGCACTAGAAAGTGAATGGGATCAAAAGAACAGCATGCGTGTATAAAGAAAATAATCTGATAAAGAGAGACCTTTTCAACAATCTGTATTCTAGTTGGAAGAATTTTGATTAAAACAACGGCACTCTGGTTATACGTACATGTGTCGACTGTTTTGCCGATATTCTGCTGTCCCAACTTACAATACGGCGGCGCCTGGCATTTGCAACGAGTCTGAAATCATTTCGTTGACATTAGCACAGAATTTAGCGAAGCTTTTTCACACAAACGAGCGTTAAGAGTGATTTTAATGTGATAACCATTCCATGATGCTAACAGAATATCACTTGAGCAAGGTTACCTTGGGACTTTGGTAAAGCTCAACTTACCAATCGTAGCTGGAATGCAATCGAGAAAAGAGAAATAAAGATTCATGTATCAATATTTTATTTAGTGAAATTAATGCGAAAAAGAGACCTACCAAGTTACAAACAGACCTTACGAACGAGTTGTATCGTTGATGTTGTCTGTCAATTTTGCGAGCACGCCAAATTTGATGCTAGTTTTTTCGTAGCTATTTATCTCGATTGTTGAGGTATTCAGGTGATGTCTTCGAGTGAAACGGTTTATGTGAGCGTCGGTTTCGTTAGTTTTCAACGGATTTTGCGTGTAGAGCACGACGCGTGCTCCAGTGGCAGCTTATAAACAAATCACGGTTGAATTTCTGCCTTCAATTTTGCCAGCCGCCATTAACAAAGGTTCTGTCTCTTTCTTGCGCGTGTCAGAATTGCCAACCACGAATTGTTTAATTGATTTTTATTATTTAGTGTTAAAAAGTTGAATCCTCCTAAAGAAAATGATAATATACCATGATTTTAAGAAATATTTTATTTGTATGCTGCATATAAGACGTAATAAGTTTCTCGGTCAATTTGAATCTGGCAGGTGTACTGTTTTGACATGGTTGGCTAAACTGCACATTCCTGAGGAAAATCTCGGCATCTTTGACCGCACGAGAATTTGAATTTCAACGAGGTAACAAATAATAACATTTCTGTCTATTTTCCAAGCACCAGATTTTTGTTTATTTTCCAATAAAACGGGAATCCCTAAAATTGTTACAGTAAAAAATATATAAAGTATAGATAAATATACAATAAATTAGTTCCTTATTATTATTTTCTGTTTTTGAATAGGAAACACATTCCAGTAACTGTTTTAACGGTAACTCTTATCGAAGATGAGTAACAATAATATATTACTAATCAGCTGCGTTTTTTTAATAATTTTTTTCTTTCTATTTTTTAATGTTTCTTGTACTTGATGTATCGGTCCTTGGCTTTCTTGAAACCGTCAGGGAAATATTTCTCTGGTTCATCACTGCCAGGTGGATGAAGGCGCATCTAAAGAAAACAAAATTATGAAAAAGGTCCAGAAGAAAGGAGAAATATGTTTCAGAATCACAGAAGATCATTAGCAAGAAGAAGAGAAGTGCTGAGAAAAATCACCGGGCTTTTCTTCGATTAGTAAGATGTGTGCAGAAGCTGCAAAGATGTGCACAAAGGTAAGAAAAATATGATGATTAGTGACAGAAGGAACAAACAATATACAGAGAAATAAACTCCAAGCACATTTACAAGAGAACAGAGTCAGAACGATGAGGAAAGAAGGTTAGACAGAAATTAAACTATAATTACAAAGCCTATCATATTTCTTATTGCAACTTTTAGTTGCACCAGCATAGTTTTGCATTTAATATTTATTTTCACTTAATCTCAGGACGTTGGAGACGTGAACTTAGAAGAATCACCGTCCTCTTAAGCCAATTACTAAGTACAAGAAAATTGAAATTGGAACGAAGATAATGAAAATAGCTCAAACTTAGAAATATATTCCAATATCTGTTTGAAAAAGGTAAGATTTAATGAAAAATAAATAGGTAATCTAGTAAAATTCAGTTCCTATTCTTAAACAAGACATTTTTTTAATTTGACCCGCAAAGAAGACTGATTGGTATTTGAAACAAGTGCAGTGTAGAAAAGCAGCAGTTGCATAGAGAGAACGTAGGTAGATGAGATGAGCTTTATTGTTGATTTAAACACTTGACCAACCTATTATGTTTGTTAATGAAAGCATTGTGTGTTTTATCGAGTCGCTAGTTAGTAGTCAGCGACAAGATCTGCAATCACGGTCGCTTGATCCTTTCCAGCGTCTTCTTGCTTCTTGAAACGTTTCTGAAAAACCGTTGGCAACCATTTTTGTTAAATGCATACCTAGGTATGTTACCAGATTCAAATAATATCATGAAAACTGTCGGTGGAAAATGCTACAAATGCAACGTGGTAACAGAAAAAATTCACAGTAAGTGACATTTTCATTATAAACCAATATTCTTGACTAAATCTTTTAGTTAACATACAGTTAGGTATATTGAATTAATCTGTTCGTTATTATGAATATGAATATTGCTGCAGAATTCCTGATATTTTCAAGTAACTCCACAAAACATTGAAAATAATACTTTTCCGGGAATATCCGCTTGCAATCCAAGCTCTTCTCGTACCTGAAAATCATGCACAATGCGATACGACTTCAATCGTGGTTTAATCGATTTAATTGATTAATAGAGCTTTTAGTTGCGATGTTCATGAATTTATTGTGACCAATGTTAGGTTAGGCGATGAAATAATTGACAAACACATCAAGTTGGGAACAGTCGGGGGTAAGCAGTGACCAGCTAGATCACTAAACTAGCCGAGGGTACAAACTTAATTCAACGTCGGGACAAATTAAAAGCTGTACAATCAGCTTCCGGCCTCGGGGTCTGAAAACCCTTCAAAACGTTCAAACAAATCGACTTCCCGAGATCGTAGGCAGCAAAACCTTGCGTTGAAATCCACAAACAAACGAACATTACGTCTGAGTAGACTGCGTTTCATGACGTCTTCAGCTGGGACCGCAAACATTTCACAGATACGTTTGAACTGTCAAGCGAAGACTCATCTCCATGGTGAACCTCCTATGCTAGGCCATGATATACCCGTGGTAACATAAGATAGCAGAATTGAGAAGCTCTGTCAGGCGATCTCAGCATCTCCATGGCTACCAAGCGTTGATTCTACCATTGAACCTCCTATGCTAGGCCATGATATACCCGTGGTAACATAAGATAGCAGAATTGAGAAGCTCTGTCAGGCGATCTCAGCATCTCCATGGCTACCAAACGTTGAATCTACCATTGAACCTCCTATGCTAGGCCATGATATACCCGTGATAACATAAGATAGCAGAATTGAGAAGCTCTGTCAGGTGATCTCAGCATCTCCATGTCTACCAAACGTTGAATCTACCATTGAACCTCCTATGCTAGGCCATGATATACCCGTGGTAACATAAGATAGCTGAATTGAGAATTGAGAATCTAATTTGTTTTCAAAGTTCAAATGACAATGACTAAAATGTGCATGGTTTAGCAATTTTAGTCTAATTTGAGGAGGTTTTTGATTCTAAAATCGGCTTCTTAGGCTTTTTTAGGTCAAAAACCTCCTCAAATCAGAGGATTACCTTAAAACCATTCACCTAATCAATCCACTGCTTCTGGAAATGATTGCCAAGACAGCCCCGACCGACTCACCATGATGCGGAACTTCTCTTTGCACGCAAAGTCTGACTCGTCAACATCGTCGTAGCAGTCAGACTTGTAGTCCTCGGGCAGCGGCTGTCCGTCGAACTCGCAGAGCTTCTTGAGAGGTCGCGATCGTACCAGCAGCTTGTCCATCCCGGTCGGCTTGCGTTGCGGGCAGTAGAACACGTCGGGCGTCTTCTTGTCGAACACGATCGACTTCCTCATCATGTCTCCGCTCGCGGCCAACCCAACCTGAAGAACACGGCGATGTCTTGCATTCGTTAGCCTAGTTTTTGAGTTACTGACCCTGATTATTTTATTTAGATCCATTTAGGAAGCTTCAACTTGGTAATTGTTATAATTTTGTGGTCAGGACTGCTCTTACCCTTGATAAAGTAACAGGTACAAGTTACGAAACGTTGGAAAATTTAGTTGTTCTTCACTTAGCATTGAAAACCCAGTTGAAATAGTTTTTGTTAAAACTATTGCTAAGTTAACATCAAGTAGACATGAGTCTAAAACCTATCACTGGATCTTTTGCCTCTAATTTAGATGCACCAAGGTGTAAACATGTTTCAAATATGTGGGATTTTCTTGCCGATTTAAAAAAAAAACACGCGATTCCGTTCTCGATTCTAGCATGCGAATTGTAGATGAGTGAAAGATGCTACGATGGGTAGGGTGAACAAATCAACGTAATGTGGAGGGAAGGGAGAGATTTAAGAGATTTAAAAGTAAATACAGAGCCAATAGGTAGCTACTAAAGACTGAGAGCTGCTATTTCTCACAAAGCATATAAAGAATTCAGTCACAAAATTTTGAAGTGCTGCATGGATCTGAGAGGCATAGGGGGGGGGGGCGGTGCTACTTATGAAATTCAAACAGAAAATCTCCAGCATTTTCAGTCTTTATTTGTTAAATACTCACGAAAGCCAGGAGACAGACGGCAAGCACCCAGTTCGCTAAAAAATAATTGAAAGGTCATCGTAAGTGAAGGTCACCGATATAAAACTCAAGACATTCGCCCACGCGTAGAAAGAAGACATTGAGACGGCTGCATTTATACGATCAGCCCCCATGTTTAGTCCGCGGTACTCGACTTCTGGGCGTGGTAGGTACCATCAAGGTCTTGCAGGGAGGAATGAACATCAAACTGAAGCAACTGTTTGCATCGGGTCAGGTGTACCGCGTGAAATACTCGAGCATGCAAATGATAAGAAGATGAATCGCAAGGCTCATTTCCTCCGGAGCCAACAAAACCGCCGTTTTGTGTACACGATGTCACCACAATCAATGGAAAATATTGCTACGACGCGGTTCTGGCATTTCACGCTCTGCCACACAAAGAAAATTGATTAACGGCTTTGTCAAAGACCATAGTAGCCCAGAGAAGGTCTTTATTTATATTTGTTCAAATCTATAATTGATGTATTATTGATGTAATGTTTGTTATTAGAATAATAACCTTTAATTGCATATGTTCTGAAGAGCTATGATGACATAAAGCCGCCGGATGATTGGCCCGCTATGCAAAATGTGATGTGAATATTGGTAAGTAATCTCTCTCATTTTATCATTCGCTTGACAGATAACTCCATCTTTATCTTGAAACATGTTTGTAGAAAGTTACACATTAGTATTTTTGTTCGCAGCAATCTAAATGACAGAGAAGACAAATCATTTAATCGTCATTTATATGACGACAACTTGGAAACACAATGCCACTCATTTATGTGCAGATAAAAACAGTTTGTATTCGTATTCTTGTACTAAAATGCGAATGTGATAATGTTCCTAGCGTAACCATATGTGTGCCTCTAATGTGTTTAATGTTCCTTCCTAGGCAAGTACCACGTATGCTAGGTGTAAGTATACTTTTGAAATCCAGCCTTGTGCAGCTGAAATTGCAAAGGCGACTTCAAGGCAAGCCTTATAGAGAGACACTGGTCACTTCGTATTCACGTGGGACGTGTGTTTCCGTGTGGGCATCCACCAGCCACACGGGTCACGCAGTTTTTACCGAGAGTAGAGATTAGCCAGAGAAGCAATTAAAGATGTAGTATCCATCAAGGCAATGAGGAGAAAGTCGACGCGAGATCTACGCTTTATGCAAGGTTTTTTAGAGGCAGAATGACAGCATCTTGATGATGTCACTGATGAGCAAGCAAATTACAAGTGTATGTTTGTTAAATGCATTACCGTTGAGCTGGCAATTGTTGCCGAACTGAGAGTCGATAAATGCATTCAAAATGTGACTTTGCCATCATCATATGTGATGCGTATGGTGCTCTAGGACTTTATTTTATTTTCATATTGAACAAATTGTCCATCGATACGAACAACTGTAAAGTTACCAGATTTTAAAGCAGGCTTTTAATCAAGTAGAGGAGAAAATTAGATGTAAAATCTCACTTTCAAACGAGTGTAGGCACGCAAAAATATGTAGAAGTACGTTGATATCGCAAAGCAATATGAGAGTTCTTACCCCCTTCACATTTGACGAACAAAAGCGTTGAATAAAATCAACTTTCTACATTATCTTAATTTGACAGGTTAAAAAAACAAACATGTCTACCTCTGCGCGAGACAGGTTCAACAATGACATTGTTATTTCAAACCGAAAATGGAACGTTTTTAAACGTCGCCCATCGCAGATTAACCAATCAGGAAGCACAAATCGATTTCGAACTGTCAACTAAAGCGATAATCTAAATAAACTCACCCATTACGGTGGCAAACGTCGCGAAGTCAGACTCTGAGCAGACTGACTTTCTTCAGCGTGAGATTCCGACGTTGAAATGGAGTCTGTTGGGTCGACGAAGAAAACCAGCATCCTCCTACATCGGTGCGTACCGTTACATGGCCACCTCTCCTCCTCACCAACACTGTCAATAACGTTCACTTTGCCTTGGCTTTGGCAAGCTAAAGTCGACCGTATTGCAGGCTCACAGGTAGGTAAAGCCTGCTTCGCTTCATGGAGTATAGAGCTGCTAGAGTTCTCTGCACCGCTCGTTTTTTGCTCCGACGAAACAATGAAACGGAAAGTATTAATAAAGAGTTGGTCGCAGTGTACCTCGGATGAATATTCTTCTAACGTGATTCATTGACCTCGGAATTTCATCTGCAAAACTGCAGGCATGAGTCACTCATGAGTGCATCATGGTAACCCCTTCTCTCCGTGTAAAAACAGCCGACACTCGCCCAATATCCCAACTGTTTCAAATGGATGTATATGTAAATATACAATATTTGTTCACAGGGTCACGACGTATTCTTTAAAAAGCTGAAGATCGATCTATGTGAACTTACCATGCGTTTAAGTGCAGTGAAATGGAAGCCATGGTTCATTTGTTTCATTGTTATAATCATGGCTATCTTCTCACGGCGAGAAATTAACGAACTCTAACAAGAAAATAAAAGCAGGTTAAGACTTAAGAGGGCTGACGAGTTGAGCAAAAACTCTCCCTTCATTGCTGCTATATCCTTGATGAAGTAACAGGCACAAATTGAGAAAAGACTGGAAAAATCAGTTATTTTAAAAAACCCATATAATAACCAGATCGAGGCCTGCAATCTTTTAATTCTGTAACGAGCATAACATCTCCCCCGGCCATTGGCATACATGTCGACACCGGATTCACCCCTCGTCCGTCGCACTAAAGGTAGGTCTATAATTTGAACGTTGCCAGGACAACCCCTCCCAACATAGCCCGGTCTCGCCCACACAGCCCCAGGGACTACTGCAAAACAGCTGACACCCACGCGACCCACGCGACCGTGATGTAGAAGAGTGATGATAGGTTAAGATGAATACCATGTGGGTCGAACCCAACTAGACCGGCATCGGTCGGGCACGTGGGAGGACAAGTTGAAAGCAAGGGGTGATCAACCCCTTCTAAAAATCGTGGGCTATTTATATCTTGAGGTAGGATCGAATAGATTCCGAACTTGCGGGTGTTTTATTTCACAAGATAAGACATGTTTTAAAACGTACTGCCACTGAAAATGTAAAGATTAGTAAATTCTTAGACCCGGTATTAGCCTGCTTAACGATTTGTCGCCTATTTTAGCCTCCCATAAGGAGAAGAATTCTTGCTGGCCCGTTTAAAATCATGGATTAGTACAGCAACTTCACTCGCCTTGCTTATCAACCTCTCGCCAGCAACTTCACTCGCCTTGCTTATCAACCTCTTGACAGCAACTTCACTCGCCTTGCTTATCAACCTCTCGACAGCAACTTCACTTGCCTTGCTTATCAACCTCTCGACAGCAACTTCACTCGCCTTGCTTATCAACCTCTCGACAGCAACTTCACTCGCCTTGCTTATCAACCTCTTGACAGCAACTTCACTCGCCTTGCTTATCAACCTCTCAACAGCAACTTCACTTGCCTTGCTTATCAACCTCTCGACAGCAACTTCACTCGCCTTGCTTATCAACCTCTCGACAGCAACTTCACTCGCCTTGCTTATCAACCTCTCAACAGCAACTTCACTCGCCTTGCTTATCAACCTCTCGACAGCAACTTCACTCGCCTTGCTTATCAACCTCTCGACAGCAACTTCACTCGCCTTGCTTATCAACCTCTTGACAGCAACTTCACTCGCCTTGCTTATCAACCTCTCGACAGCAACTTCACTTGCCTTGCTTATCAACCTCTCGACAGCAACTTCACTCGCCTTGCTTATCAACCTCTCGACAGCAACTTCACTCGCCTTGCTTATCAACCTCTCAACAGCAACTTCACTCGCCTTGCTTATCAACCTCTCGACAGCAACTTCACTCGCCTTGCTTATCAACCTCTTGACAGCAACTTCACTCGCCTTGCTTATCAACCTCTCGACAGCAACTTCACTTGCCTTGCTTATCAACCTCTCGACAGCAACTTCACTCGCCTTGCTTATCAACCTCTCGACAGCAACTTCACTCGCCTTGCTTATCAACCTCTCAACAGCAACTTCACTCGCCTTGCTTATCAACCTCTCGACAGCAACTTCACTCGCCTTGCTTATCAACCTCTCGACAGCAACTTCACTCGCCTTGCTTATCAACCTCTCGACAGCAACTTCACTCGCCTTGCTTATCAACCTCTCGACAGCAACTTCACTCGCCTTGCTTATCAACCTATCGACAGCAACTTCACTCGCCTTGCTTATCAACCTCTAGACAGCAACTTCACTCGCCTTGCTTATCAACCTCTCGACAGCAACTTCACTCGCCTTGCTTATCAACCTCTCGACAGCAACTTCACTCGCCTTGCTTATCAACCTCTAGACAGCAACTTCACTCGCCTTGCTTATCAACCTCTCGACAGCAACTTCACTCGCCTTGCTTATCAACCTCTCGACAGCAACTTCACTCGCCTTGCTTATCAACCTCTCGACAGCAACTTCACTCGCCTTGCTTATCAACCTCTCGACAGCAACTTCACTCGCCTTGCTTATCAACCTCTCGACAGCAACTTCACTCGCCTTGCTTATCAACCTCTAGACAGCAACTTCACTCGCCTTGCTTATCAACCTCTCGACAGCAACTTCACTCGCCTTGCTTATCAACCTCTCGACAGCAACTTCACTCGCCTTGCTTATCAACCTCTCGACAGCAACTTCACTCGCCTTGCTTATCAACCTCTCGACAGCAACTTCACTCGCCTTGCTTATCAACCTCTCGACAGCATGGATTTGTGGAGGAATCCTGCTGTTCGCGTTGTACCGTCCTTCGGAAGGGACGTTAAGCCGGTGGTCCCCTTGGTCTTCGACAGGAGTAGGCTACGTGCCGGCACCGGGTTTCCCCTCCTCCCTTCTAGGCTAAGTTAGGCTCATCATCATTAGACCAGCGCCACATGGAGCGTTGTCAAAACAGTGCTATGTTAAACACCACAAATAAATCATCATCAGCCCTGCACGGACCTGCACCAAGAGAAGGTAAAGATCATGTGACAGTTGTCAACTCTGCACCCGCTGGTAGCGCACTCTAATCAATGGGAAACGATAATGCAAACACCCACGCTTTCCCCTTCCCTTACCCCTCCACAGCAGCACCCACCCGCCGAGTCTTCGTCAATGGAGTGACGTCACTCTTGTCTGATTGGTCGCCAGTCGGCCACGTGATCGCTCCGGCTTGAGCGAGCGCGGCAGTGGCGTGGGGTCATGTAGTTGGTCAGAGTAACACCCGCGACAGGTGGAGATCGGGGTTCGAGTAGCTCAATTGGTTAGAGCAACACCCGCGACAGGTGGAGATCGGGGTTCGGGTCCCCGTTTGGGCATCAATTTTTGAGACGGTTGTAGTGTTGATAATAATCAAATAACCAGCGCATTGCAAGCGTTTGCAATTTAAATAAGATTTGATTGATAGTAATATATTATATTATATTTATAAATTTAAAGACTCTATGGCATGTGAATGGTTTCGCGACCGAGGTATGGTCTCGCATTGGACTTGGATATACGGTAAAGTGGAGAAAGTTGGGAAAGGAAGAAAGAGGCTTGGAAGATTTGAATCAGATTAGTAACGCAGGAAGAATGTAATGAAGAATGTTAAAGGTTCCAGGAAATTGTTAAATTATGTGTTGTTAGAAATTAAATTCCATGAGTCGACTCATGGTGACGCGGTGGAAAATTTACAAATCAGATTATAGTAAAATTTAGAAAGGAAATAATAACAAAACGTGCATACTTGAGTAACAAAAATCATACGGCTATATTTGAGCGAGCATCTGTTTCAATTTTGGTTCGCTAAAACCGAAATAATGGGCTATCAATTAAGAAATCTTCTAACTAATTGTATTTAAATATGATCTGCAAGCAGGTACCTAGATGATGTCTGGCATAATCCCTTGCATTATCCCTTACTTACATCCAGAAGAATACATTTCGGCCGCACGTAATAGTCAACTATCGCGATCGGGGCTCGAATCTGGTACATCTGAATCGATCGCACACGCCGGTACGCCACTGGCCCAGGCGCAAGCTTCACCAATCTCGCCGCTTGGAGCGCCGCGTCGCATCGTTCTGAGAAGAGATCCGCACTCGTCGTGAAGGTGTGGTTTGTGTTGCCTCGCTCATACCTCAAAAGTCAACGAACACTCACTCAACATTTCCACACCGAATCGCCTCGACAACGCGATGAAATCTCTGTGCAACCACTCGAAACGTGCTCTTGTGTCAACGTGATCTGTGCCAGTGTCGACGCCGCGTTTTAAATCGGACCGTTACTAGTTTGCATCGCTCGGTTTCGATGATGCCTTCCGAGTCTGACTGCGAGCGCCTAGCGATGATGGAGCTCTGCGTCTCTCAAGAATGGCTGTTTCAACAATTGAGAAACAACACGTCGCGCTTGGTGATAATCGATTGTCGATCTAGCAGTGAGTTTAGTGATTCACACATCAGAAACGCGGTCAACTTTAGCATACCGAGCATTATGTTGCGACGGCTGGCGGCTGGCAAGATAGATCTAGTTTCCACGATCAAATGCCGCGATTTGAAGGAGAAGATCACGAGTGCGTACAAGGAGAATGATTTGTTTGTGATCTACGGGGACTTTGTGGTGACAGAGCAGACATCGAACGAGACGACCACGATACGTGTGCTAGCCAAGAGGTTGACCCAGGATGGATGCCAAGTCGTATGTCTCGAAGGTGAGCGTTTTGTCATAAACACACGACCTGCTGTTTTTTTTGCTAGACGGTCATTGGTTCGGTACGCCGTTCTTCTCTTGCTGGCCGATTTTATTGTTGTTGTTCCGTGGCCGGGTAGGAAATTTGCAGAAATGTCAAAATCACTGTTTAGTTTGCATCAAATCTATATCAATATTGAGGTACCAACTCAACAAAAACTAGCATGGACCTAAATTTCACGAAATCTTGGCCATCACGTTTGCATTTCAATTCAATCTTTCAGACAGGACTCCTGATTGGTCTATATTTCCATTCATATTTCTTTAAACGTTGAAAATGACTCTTAAAAACAGCATCAGCACGAAGCGGTGTTGAAAATTGTTTGATATTTCGAGGTGTCACCGTGCCTGATAGCTAAGTGACAGAATGTCAGTACCGTCAAAGGAAAGCCACGAGCGGCGGTCGTTAGATCGCAACAATAAAAGTACCAAGAAAATGTGATTATCGCCGAGCAAGGCCATGCAAAAAAAAAGCCGAGACCTTGCGACCTTGTCCCTTATCACATAGGTTGTCGACCTAAGCACTGATAACAGAAACCATTAATGTGTTGCTCGCTTATCTTTGTTATTTCTGTCTAATCAAATTAAGACATCTTTCATTCATCATTGCCTAATGGCCCTTTAGTTCAATGAATGATTACTCCCAAGCCTTCACACAATATCTTTCACCACTTAAGTATTCCAATCAAAACAGGTACCCCCTTACCACTCAATTAGATTACTGGTCACCCATTCGATGCTAGACTCGGTGCATTGTTGCTTAACTCAGGCGACCTCAACAACAGCAAATGAATGCGTTTCCCACACGCATTCCACGCACTCCGTTTTACACGCACGACCATTCGGGCGGAACAGAGCGACATTCCGAGCCTCTGGTTCGAATCCCGTCGAGGCGATCAAATGTCCGACACAATGCGCCGACCTGGGATCGAACTCGCCTCCATCCGACACAGGGCTGTACATAGCCGTGTAGGAACAAGCAAGCTGTTGAAACGCCTCTCTCCAGGAGCCAGCGTATTGCTTGTTTCACGTGGCTATGTACAAGCGGGGATGGAATTGTTAGACGCCTTTACGTGGCCGGTGTCTTGAAGTGTAGCATCAATCCCATAGCAATACGCTGGCTCCTGGAGAGAGGCGTTTCAACAGCTTGCTTGTTTCACGTGGCTATGTACAAGCGGGGATGGAATTGTTAGACGCCTTCACGTGGCCGGTGTCTTGAAGTGTAGCAACAATCCCATAGCAATACGCTGGCTGCTGGAGAGAGGCGTTTCAACAGCTTGCTTGTTTCACGTGGCTATGTACAAGTGGGGATGGAATTGTTAGACGCCTTCACGTGGCCGGTGTCTTGAAGTGTAGCAACAATCCCATAGCAATACGCTGGCTGCTGGAGAGAGGCGTTTCAACAGCTTGCTTGTTTCACGTGGCTATGTACAAGCGGGGATGGAATTGTTAGACGCCTTCACGTGGCCGGTGTCTTGAAGTGTAGCAACAATCCCATAGCAATACGCTGGCTGCTGGAGAGAGGCGTTTCAACAGCTTGCTTGTTTCACGTGGCTATGTACAAGCGGGTATGGAATTGTTAGACGCCCGGTTCGCTTGAAAGCTACGCCAATGCAAATCTCTTTCAACGCCCGGGGCGACGTGAGAAGGTCCCAGTTAGGGTTGCAAGACGGAAGGGGGTGTGATACTTAAAATGTTGATCCATGCTTGAGCTTGTCTCGCCGGACAAAGAGCTACCAACGGCCGGTCTGCCCCGCGGATGGGAGGGGAGGGGAGGGGGGAGGAAGTGGGCGTCTTCTCGGCGGCGGCGGCAGCGGAAGTTTACTTCTGAACAACGAGCACCGGAAACGGATCGAGCCATGATATTTAAGGAACTCGTCGCCATGACTACCGACCTTCTCCAACCAACGTCTCTTTACTAAACTCGATTCTGTCTTGAGATGTCTTCCATTGGCCCCGATTGCATCTGCACAACCTGCACAACCTGCACAACCTGCACAACCTGCACAACCTGCACAACCTGTACAACCTGCACAACCTGTACAACCTGCACAACCTGCACAACCTGCACAACCTGCACAACCTGCACAACCTGCACAACCTGTACAACCTGCACAACCTGCACAACCTGCACAACCTGCACAACCTGCACAACCTGCACAACCTGCACAACCTGCACAACCTGCACAACCTGCACAACCTGCACAACCTGCACAACCTGCACAACCTGCACAACCTGCACAACCTGCACAACCTGCACAACCTGCACAACCTGTACAACCTGCACAACCTGCACAACCTGCACAACCTGCACAACCTGCACAACCTGTACAACCTGCACAACCTGCACAACCTGCACAACCTGCACAACCTGCACAACCTGCACAACCTGCACAACCTGCACAACCTGCACAACCTGCACAACCTGCACAACCTGCACAACCTGCACAACCTGCACAACCTGCACAACCTGCACAACCTGTACTTTCAGGATAAGAACTCGTAGAAGAATGGCCGCCACGCGACTTGTTCGTATATGTCTGCGCCACTGGTTAGCAACGTTACGCCACTGTCTGAGGAACAGGATGCTGTAGCCTGGCGAGACGAACGGCGGCGACTCCTTTCCGTTCATCAGCGGACACCGGCATTGTCTTGCACGGCTATATCTTAAATACCTGACCCTCGGTAAAACCATAGCACCGAGCATAGCAGGTATTGGATGGGTGACCATCATACACATGACCAGTTCTGTTCGGGAGAGAGGTTGGAGGGATGAAAGTTAAGCAACACTGCGCTGAGTCAGGTATTGAATGGGTGAACATCATACACATGACAAGTTCTGTTCGGGAGACAGGTTGGAGGGATGAAAGTTAAGCGACACTGCGCTGGGTCAGGTATTGAATGGGTGACCATCATACACATGACCAGTTCTGTTCGGGAGAGAGGTTGGAGGGATGAAAGTTAAGCAACACTGCGCTGGGACAGGTATTGGATGGGTGACCATCATACACATGACCAGTTCTGTTCGGCAGAGAGGTTGGAGGGATGAAAGTTAAGCAACACTGCGCTGGGTCAGGTATTGGATGGGTGAACATCATACACATGACAAGTTCTGTTCGGGAGAGAGGTTGGAGGGATGAAAGTTAAGCAACACTGTGCTGGGTCAGGTGTTGGATGGGTGACCATCATACACAGGACCAGTTCTGTTCGGGAGAGAGGTTGGAGGGATGAAAGTTAAGCGACACTGCGCTGGGTCAGGTATTGAATGGGTGACCATCATACACATGACCAGTTCTGTTCGGAAGAGAGGTTGGAGGGATGAAAGTTGGTACAGCAACTTCACTCGCCTTGCTTATCAACCTCTCGACAGCATGGATTTGTGGAGGAATCCTGTTGTTCGCGTTGTACCGTTCTTTGGAAGGGACGTTAAGCCGGTGGTCCCCTTGGTCTTCGACAGGAGTAGGCTACGTGCCGGCACTGGGTTTAAGCTTAAGTTCATCATCATCTTCTGATTAACCGACGCCATTAGACCAGTGCCACATGGAGCGTTGTCAAAACAGTGCATCGTTAAACACCACAAATAAATCAAACCGAGTTGAAAATTTATATTTTTCCATCTCAGAATTGACTCTTTAAGTTGTCTGCTCAAGAGAGTATAGGTCGACTTTGCGACGTCATCCCTTCCTGGCCTTGCCGTGTGAGAAGAGGAAGCTGTTGAAACGCCCTCACGTGGCTTTCACTGCGTTTCATCCCGACCAAGATGCTGCACCGGATACGTTTTGTAAACACATCAGAATTAGAATGAAAATATTAGCAAGTCAATGTGTAGCTCCGACAGCCGAAGTCCCGGCCTCAAAACTCTGAATGAGCTCCTGGTACATGGGACTGCTTGGAAAAACATATCCCATAAGAATAACACAGAGACATTTTTCAACCACTAGCACCTAGTACATTGGACTGCTTGGAAAAACATGGCCCATAAGAATAACGCAGAGGCATTGTTCAACCACTAGCACCTAGTACATTGGACTGCTTGGAAAAACATATCCCATAAGAATAACACAGAGACATTTTTCAATCACTAGCACCTAGTACATTGGACTGCTTGGAAAAACATATCCCATAAGAATAACACAGAGACATTGTTCAACCACTAGCACCAAGTACATTGGACTGCTTGGAAAAACATGGCCCATAAGAATAACACAGAGACATTTTTCAATCACTAGCACCTAGTACATTGGACTGCTTGGAAAAACATATCCCATAAGAATAACACAGAGACATTTTTCAATCACTAGCACCTAGTACATTGGACTGCTTGGAAAAACATATCCCATAAGAATAACACAGAGACATTTTTCAACCACTAGCACCTAGTACATTGGACTGCTTGGAAAAACATATCCCATAAGAATAACACAGAGACATTTTTCAACCACCAGCACCTAGTACATTGGACTGCTTGGAAAAACATGGCCCATAAGAATAACGCAGAGGAATTGTTCAACCACTAGCACCTAGAACATTGGACTGCTTGGAAAAACATGGCCCATAAGAATAACACAGAGACATTTTTCAACCACTAGCACCTAGTACATTGGACTGCTTGGAAAAACATGTCCCATAAGAATAACACAGAGACATTTTTCAACCACTAGCACCTAGTACATGGGACTGCTTGGAAAAACATATCCCATAAGAATAACACAGAGACATTTTTCAACCGCTAGCACCTAGTACATTGGACTGCTTGGAAAAACATGGCCCATAAGAATAACACAGAGACATTTTTCAACTACTAGCACCTAGTACATTGAACTGCTTGGAAAAACATGGTCCATAAGAATAACACAGAGACATTTTTCAACTACTAGCACCTAGTACATTGGACTGCTTGGAAAAACATGGCCCATAAGAATAACACAGAGACATTTTTCAACCACTAGCACCTAGTACATTGGACTGCTTGGAAAAACATGGCCCATAAGAATAACACAGAGACATTTTTCAACCACTAGCACCTAGTACATTGGACTGCTTGGAAAAACATATCCCATAAGAATAACACAGAGACATTTTTCAACCACTAGCACCAAGTGCATTGGACTGCTTGGAAAAACATGGCCCATAGGAATAACACGGAGACATTTTTCAACGACTAGCACCTAGTACATTGGACTGCTTGGAAAAACATGGCCCATAGGAATAACACAGAGACATTTTTCAACCACTAGCACCTAGTACATTGGACTGCTTGGAAAAACATGGCCCATAGGAATAACACAGAGACAATTTTCAACCACTAGCACCAAGTGCATTGGACTGCTTGGAAAAACATGGCCCATAGGAATAACACGGAGACATTTTTCAACGACTAGCACCTAGTACATTGGACTGCTTGGAAAAACATGGCCCATAGGAATAACACGGAGACATTTTTCAACGACTAGCACCTAGTACATTGGACTGCTTGGAAAAACATGGCCCATAGGAATAACACGGAGACATTTTTCAACCACTAGCACCTAGTACATTGGACTGCTTGGAAAAACATGGCCCATAAGAATAACACAGAGACATTTTTCAACGACTAGCACCTAGTACATTGGACTGCTTGGAAAAACATGGCCCATAAGAATAACACAGAGACATTTTTCAACCACTAGCACCTAGTACATTGAACTGCTTGGAAAAACATGGCCCATAAGAATAACACAGAGACATTTTTCAACGACTAGCACCAAGTACATTGGACTGCTTGGAAAAACATGTCCCATAAGAATAACACAGAGACATTTTTCAACCACTAGCACCTAGTACATTGGACTGCTTGGAAAAACATGGCCCATAAGAATAACACAGAGACATTTTTCAACCACTAGCACCTAGTACATTGGACTGCTTGGAAAAACATATCCCATAAGAATAACACAGAGACATTTTTCAACGACTAGCACCTAGTAAAGACCCCTAGTGAGAATGGTAGGCTTCGAAGCAAGGCCCTGAAGGTTTCTAAGTCAGAGGTCACCCATCCAACACCCAGAACAGAAGCATTGTTGCTGAACCTCGCGACCCATGTCACGGCATCGTGGACAGCGAGCAGGTCTGGCTCAGTGACGTCACTCCCGGCGGGACGCAACCATCACCACATCCGGGGTCAAGTCGCCCAACTCTGACGTCAGAGTTGGGCAGAACCTCGCCGTCGCCTCTGTGCTGGACATTCCGTGACAGGGCGCTTGTTTCGCTCCACGCAAAGGAGCGGACACTCGCCGTCGCCTCTGTGCTGGACATTCCGTGACAGGGCGCTTGTTTCGCTCCACGCAAAGGAGCGGACACTCGCCGTCGCCTCTGTGCTGGACATTCCGTGACAGGGCGCTTGTTTCGCTCCACGCAAAGGAGCGGACACTCGCCGTCGCCTCTGTGCTGGACATTCCGTGACAGGGCGCTTGTTTCGCTCCATGCAAAGGAGCGGACACTCGCCGTCGCCTCTGTGCTGGACATTCCGTGACAGGGCGCTTGTTTCGCTCCACGCAAAGGAGCGGACACTCGCCGTCGCCTCTGTGCTGGACATTCCGTGACAGGGCGCTTGTTTCGCTCCACGCAAAGGAGCAGACACTCGCCGTCGCCTCTGTGCTGGACATTCCGTGACAGGGCGCTTGTTTCACTCCACGCAAAGGAGCGGACACTCGCCGTCGCCTCTGTGCTGGACATTCTGTGACAGGGCGCTTGTTTCGCTCCACGCAAAGGAGCGGACACTCGCCGTCGCCTCTGTGCTGGACATTCCGTGACAGGGCGCTTGTTTCGCTCCACGCAAAGGAGCGGACACTCGCCGTCGCCTCTGTGCTGGACATTCCGTGACAGGGCGCTTGTTTCGCTCCACGCAAAGGAGCGGACACTCGCCGTCGCCTCTGTGCTGGACATTCCGTGACAGGGCGCTTGTTTCGCTCCACGCAAAGGAGCGGACACTCGCCGTCGCCTCTGTGCTGGACATTCCGTGACAGGGTGCTTGTTTCGCTCCACGCAAAGGAGCGGACACTCGCCGTCGCCTCTGTGCTGGACATTCCGTGACAGGGCGCTTGTTTCGCTCCACGCAAAGGAGCGGACACTCGCCGTCGCCTCTGTGCTGGACATTCCGTGACAGGGCGCTTGTTTCGCTCCACGCAAAGGAGCGGACACTCGCCGTCGCCTCTGTGCTGGACATTCCGTGACAGGGCGCTTGTTTCGCTCCACGCAAAGGAGCGGACACTCGCCGTCGCCTCTGTGCTGGACATTCCGTGACAGGGCGCTTGTTTCGCTCCACGCAAAGGAGCGGACACTCGCCGTCGCCTCTGTGCTGGACATTCCGTGACAGGGCGCTTGTTTCGCTCCACGCAAAGGAGCGGACACTCGCCGTCGCCTCTGTGCTGGACATTCCGTGACAGGGCGCTTGTTTCGCTCCACGCAAAGGAGCGGACACTCGCCGTCGCCTCTGTGCTGGACATTCCGTGACAGGGCGCTTGATTCGCTCCATGCAAAGGAGCGGACACTCGCCGTCGCCTCTGTGCTGGACATTCCGTGACAGGGCGCTTGTTTCGCTCCATGCAAAGGAGCGGACACTCGCCGTCGCCTCTGTGCTGGACATTCCGTGACAGGGCGCTTGTTTCGCTCCACGCAAAGAGGAAATATAATCTTCTTGTCTGGAGTAAACTGTGCCTGTCACCAACGCATTACAACGAGGCACAAAGGCACCGCTATGACGCCCACGTCCGCTGCTAGCCTTTCCTCCCACGTGAACCCGAAATCCCATCGCCTCTCTGGAACTTGAAGTATTTCTCTCCCTCGCGGCGGGGGCGTCTACTGTGCTATGGAGCGTGGGTTCGACTCCCACGCGTTCCGAGCTGCGTGGGCGACGTCCCCTACCCCCGGCTCCTGGCGTGGGCGCCGACCGATGTCAGGGCTTTGAACGGCGTGGAGGTCACGTGGCTGAACTGACCTATGGGAGTGCGAATTTACACGGGGTGGCTTTTAGCGCCGGCGATGCTGCTGGGTGCTGGGTGCTGGGTGATTGGTGGGAGGTGGGAGCTGATTGGTTGAGACTCGGATGTCATATTGCGTCGATCGTTTTCGAAACACCGGTCCTCGTATACACATGACCAGTTCTGTTCGGGAGAGAGTTTGGAGGGATGAAAGTTAAGCAACACTGCGCTGGGTCAGGTATTGGATGGGTGACCATCATACACATGACCAGTTCTGTTCGGGAGAGAGGTTGGAGGGATGAAAGTTAAGCAACACTGCGCTGGGTCAGGTATTGGATGGGTGACCATCATACACATGACCAGTTCTGTTCGGGAGAGAGGTTGGAGGGATGAAAGTTAAGCAACACTGCGTTGCGTCAGGTATTGGATGGGTGACCATCATACACATGACCAGTTCTGTTCGGGAGAGAGGTTGGAGTGATGAAAGTTAAGCAACACTGCGCTGGGTCAGGTATTGGATGGGTGACCATCATACACATGACCAGTTCTGTTCGGGAGAGAGGTTGGAGGGATGAAAGTTAAGCAACACTGCGCTGGGTCAGGTATTGAATGGGTGATCACCGAACGGTTGATACTTTTTAAACGGGATCACACAACTTTGTTGGCAATTTAAAGTCTCTTTGTTTGATCGAACAAGATTTGACACAAAATTAATCCTTTTTGCACTCGAAAGGATTTTAGTATTTTTCGACATCCATCTTTCTTTAGCCACCTTCATTTGTTTGTTCAAATCATCATCTTGTTATTTATCCACCTTGGAATTCACAACGAATTCCACGACGCAGTGATTTACATCGACTCTGCCCAGCGATGCGCTGTCTACGCATGTTTCGTAGCAGTCGACCTTCTCAAGGTCACGCCCCTCAGTCGAGTCTTGCGTCCTGACTTGCGTCGATCACGCACTGTTCAACGACGCATTGTTCAACGACGCACTGTTCAACGACGCATTGTTTAACTACACGGTTTAACGACGCATCGTTTTTTTATGTACGGTTTAACGTCATGTTGTTCCCAACGATCTGTTCAACGACGCAATGTTTAACGCCACAATGTTTAACGACGTATTGTTTAACGCCGCACTGTTTAACGCCGCACTGTTGTACTCGTCTTCTGGCGTCAGTCACAGAATACATTTAAGCTTCAAGAACAATTTTTCAGACAAAGGCGTTTTGAAAATTGTTCCTGCCGCTTGAAATACCAACAAAACAAACCCAAATATAGAATTTTATAAAGGACCGATTATATTATATTATATATTATCTACATATATAAAACTAAATATGATCTGGGACCCACACCAACCTAGCTCAAGATGCGCGTGCGCGGCGTTGTTTTGAACACCAACTCAAGATTCTTATCATAAACAACTGGAGGATAAATATAGTTCGCTGCACGCGGGGGAACGCGGTGCCGAGGTCCGGGCTTCGATTCTCTGCGTGGGCAGCTGATATCTGATAGACTTCCTGTCAACCACTCGACTCCCCCCGTGACGTCACGAGGGCCCCGTTAGGAGCAAACATTCAGGCGGGTTTTGTCAATGGATAGCTACGTCACGCAATGTTCAACGAGGATAGACTAGAAGGGAGGAGGGGAAACCCGGTGCCGGCACGTAGCCTACTCCTGTCGAAGACCAAGGGGACCACCGGCTTAACGTCCCTTCCGAAGGACGGTACAACGCGAACAACAGGATTCCTCCACAAATCCATGCTGTCGAGAGGTTGATAAGCAAGGCAAGGATAGGAGCAGCCAACAAAGTGTGTCAAAGTGACAAGGCTAAGCGGTGGCCGGTCCTTGGTGCTGTTGTACAGGAGCAGCCAACACAGTGTGTCAAAGTGACAAGGCTAAGCGGTGGCCGGTCCTTGGTGCTGTTGGACAGGAGCAGCCAACACAGTGTGTCAAAGTGACAAGGCTAAGCGGTGGCCGGTCCTTGGTGCTGTTGGACAGGAGCAGCCAACACAGTGTGTCAAAGTGACAAGGCTAAGCGGTGGCCGGTCCTTGGTGCTGTTGGACAGGAGCAGCCAACACAGTGTGTCAAAGTGACAAGGCTAAGCGGTGGCCGGTCCTTGGTGCTGTTGGACAGGAGCAGCCAACAAATTGTGTCAAAGTGAAAGGCTAAGCGGTGGCCGGTCCTTGGTGCTGTTGGACAGGAGCAGCCAACACAGTGTGTCAAAGTGACAAGGCTAAGCGGTGGCCGGTCCTTGGTGCTGTTGTACAGGAGCAGCCAACACAGTGTGTCAAAGTGACAAGGCTAAGCGGTGGCCGGTCCTTGGTGCTGTTGGACAGGAGCAGCCAACACAGTGTGTCAAAGTGACAAGGCTAAGCGGTGGCCGGTCCTTGGTGCTGTTGGACAGGAGCAGCCAACACAGTGTGTCAAAGTGACAAGGCTAAGCGGTGGCCGGTCCTTGGTGCTGTTGTACAGGAGCAGCCAACTCTGTGTGCTAACTAATCTTGTTCCTGGTTCCAGGTGGATTCCCTGGGTTCCGCGCCGGTTACCCCGAGTGGTGTGAGAGCTGCTCGGACCTGATGGTCGCCGGTTCGAACCCCGGCCAGGACGTCGTGCCGCTCATGGGGCTGCGTACGCTCCGGATATCTTCTGTCGCACCCGTCTCCAAGGTAAGTCTTGAGTTTGCACGATTTAAGACATTATTTTCAAGCTAAACATGTGATGCATTTCAAGCACTGCACCTCGACTTCCTGGCAGGTGTTTGCCACTGAGTTGCTGAGTCTTCACTTCTTTGTTCTTTCAGTTCAAGTCAACAATCAAAGTACGAATGTGGTTTGCAAACACCAAGTTAATTTAATTATCGTCCGTTTAACTGAAAATGTTTGAATTTGTTTGCAATACTTGGGACTTTCGTGTCAAGAAGGTTAGGTCAGGTTAGGTTAGGTTATGTTAGGTTAGGTTAGGTTAGGTTAGGTTAGGTTAGGTTAGGTTGGGTTGGGTTAGGTTAGGGTTGGTTGAAGTTGGGTTATGTCAGGCTAGGTTGGCTGGGGTCCTGGCAACTAAACATCAACACGAGGATGGTTGGGTTAGGTTGTGTTAGGTTGGGTTAGGTTGGGTTAGGTTAGGTTAGGTTGGCTGGGGTCCTGGCAACGAAACATCAACACGAGGTTGGGTTTGGTTGGGTCAGGTTAGGGTTGGTTGAAGTTGGGTTATGTTAGGCTAGGTAGGCTGGGGTCCTGGCAACTAAACATCAACACGAGGATGGTTGTGTTAGGTTCTTTTAGGTTGGGTTAGGTTAGGTTAGTTTAGCTAGGGTCCCGGCAACGAAACATCATCCCCAGCATGGTTTTCTCTACAGCGTGGACGCCAGCAAGTCGGTTCTTGTGGCTCCTCGGCGACAGCGTCCAGTGATTCTAGCGACTCTGACGACCGATGTGACTCCTCACTGGGACTGGACGACGACCGCGATTTCCCTGTCGAGATCGTGCCCAACCTCTTCCTAGGCAACGCCGCCAACAGCGAGGACAGCGAGTCGTTGGACAGGCACGGAATACAGGTGAGTTCAGACAGGCGGCCATTTTGTACACGTGCATGGCATGTAGCTCCATTGCTTGCCCCATACAGCCATCCCATAGCAGGACGGAAAAAATCATCAAATACCACCATAAGTGATTTTCATTTTTTTTTCTCATAAAATAGCTGTTGTTGTCGAGGGACCCAAGTTGACCATCTTGTAATGTTGGCTCCCTAAACATTGGTACTTAGCACGTGACCATCAAAGACCCAGACCCAACCAGATGGTCTTCTTGTTCTGGTACAAGACTTGTAGGTTCGAGCATCGTCTCCGACAATAATTAGAGGATACCAAACTGTTTGGTGTGTTAGAAACACCGGTTCTTGTTAGATCACCGAAGTTAAGCAACACTGCGCTCAGTCAGGTATTGGATGGGTGACCATCATACACATGACCAGTTCTGTTTGGGAGAGAGGTTGTAGGGATGAAAGTTAAGCAACACTGCGCTGGGTCAGGTATCGGATGGGTGACCATCATACACATGACCAGTTCTGTTTGGGAGAGAGGTTGGAGGGATGAAAGTTAGTACAGCAACTTCACTCGCCTTGCTTATCAACCTCTCGACAGCATGGATTTGTGGAGGAATCCTGTTGTTTGCGTTGTACCGTCCTTCGGAAGGGACGTTAAGCCGGTGGTCCCCTTGGTCTTCGACAGGAGTAGGCTACGTGCCGGCACCGGGTTTCCCCTTCTCCCTTCTATGCTAGGTTAGGTTCATCATCATCCACTCATTCACCGACGCCATTAGACCAGTGCCGCATGGCTAGATGTAAAACATTGCGTCGTTAAACACCACAAATAAATAAATGAGAGGATTAGAATTAAAGGAAAGATTCGTCTTCTCTCTGAAAATAAGTACGTTGAAAAGCGCGCGATGATTTTTGTCAAATTTTTGCCCCTAAGCTTCTTTAATGAGCCGGGTCACGAGCCCGGGTCACGAGCCCGGGTCACGAGCCCGGGTCACGAGCCCGGGTCACGAGCCCGGGTCACGAACCTTGGTCCCCACGAGTGAAGTGCTCAAGTCCAGTTTTTTTTCAGTACATCCTGAACGTGACTCCCGACTTGCCCAACGTGTTCGAGGGCTCAGAGACGATGAAGTACATGCAGATCCCAATCGCTGACCACTGGAGTCAGAACTTGGCAAGTTTCTTCCCGGCAGCCATCGACTTCATAGGTAAGTCCGCCATCTTGCTGAAGATGCTGTTTGAGTATTTTATTATTAACAACGCTATAACCGTCTCAAAAGTTGATGCCCAAACGGGGACTCGAACTCCGATCTCCACCTGTCGTGGGTGTTGTTCTAACCAATTGAGCTACTTGGACCCCGATCTCCACCTGTCGTGGGTGTTGCTCTAACCAATTGAGCTACTTGGACCCCGATCTCCACCTGTCGTGGGTGTTGCTCTAACCAATTGAGCTACTTGGACCCCGATCTCCACCTGTCGCAGGTGTTGCTCTAACCAATTGAGCTACTTGGATGCGGTGTATTTTAGATGAAATCTGATTTAAATTGCAAACGCTTGCAATGCGCGGGGTATTTTATTAATATCAACACTTTAACCAGTGTCCAAGTAGCTCAATTGGTTAGAGCAACACCCGCGATAGGTGGAGATCGGGGTCCAAGCAGCTCAATTGGTTGGAGCAACACCCGCGACAGGTGGAGATCGGGGTCCAAGTAGCTCAATTGGTTAGAGCAACACCCGCGACAGGTGGAGATCGGGGTCCAAGTAGCTCAATTGGTTAGAGCAACACCCGCGACAGGTGGAGATCGGGGTTCGAGTCCGCGTTTGGGCATCAACTTTTGAGACGGTTCTAGTGTTGATAATAATAAAATACCCCGCGCATTGCAAGCGTTTGCAATTGAAATAAAGATTTCATGTAAAAATGTTGCTCCAGTTTGTTGAGAATGTCTCAATGAATTCTCTCGCCCGAGAATCTGGGGCATCAATGGATTCTCCCATTACACTACTTCGACACTGACTTTTTGAGACGATTTTGAGACGAACCTGCGTTGTCTACGCACTTCACCGTCTCACGAATTTATCCAAATGTGTAAAATGGAGTCGCATCTTTAGCCAAGCACCCGTGAAGGTAGCACCCAGTGGCACCCTCCTGGCGTCCCGTTTGATGAATGGATGGTGTGCTTTGAATGGCATAGTACGGTATTGATCGGCGCCCCGACCAGACCTAGGAGCTGCCTGACACCCCCACAATATCGTGGCACGTTCCCTACCGAACCGTGGACTCATTCATCTGGCGCCGTACCGTTTCAACTTATTTCAATCATTTTGTTACTAAATATTGGGCTTTGTAACCAAGCTAATTGTTTCCCGACCTAATTTATGTCGACTTAACGTGTATTTACCTAGGAATTGGTATTTTGTATTTGTATTTGATTTGTTCAACAGCACATTGGCATGTGTCGACCACTTCAGTTTTTCTATAAGCATACAAGTGAAACTGTCATTTGAATGGTGATAACTACATTAGTTAGAGACAATTATTTTCTGTACATTCGATGCCAATTCAATAATTTGGTTCGCAATTTGTAATTTAGCCGTGAAAAACACGTTCACCGTCATTTATTTTCATTATTGACATTCATTCAGAATCTCACTAGCACTGGAATTCTGACGATTTCACAGCTGTCATAAGATAAGACAGCCAACTTTTCTAAGATGCTCCTGTCTAACGTATTCACAAATCTTCACGTGTTCTCTTTTTCTGGGCTTACATCAAAGAGGCGCGTTGTCATTACCCAGGGCCGTCTTTTCTCCCTACCTTTGTTTCTTGCAAGAACATAGCTAACTTGTTGTTATTTATTATTATTATCAACACTATAACAATCTCAAAAATTGATGCCCAAACGGGGACTCAAAACCCGATTTCCACCTGTCGCGGGTGTTGCTCTAACCAATTGAGCTACTTGGACCCCGATCTCCACCTGTCGCGGGTGTTGGTCTAACCAATTGAGCTACTTGGACCCCGATCTCCACCTGTCGCGGGTGTTGCTCTAACCAATTGAGCTCCTTGGACCCTGATCTCCACCTGTCGCGGGTGTTGCTCTAACCAATTGAGCTACTTGGACCCCGATCTCCACTTATCGCGGGTGTTGCTCTAACCAATTGAGCTACTTGGACCCCGATCTCCAACTTGATAGAAGCTATCGCCCAGCAAACAACGAGTCACGATGCTGGGAGCAAAGCAAGAGCTCGGATGACCACAGACGAAGCCGACAGGAGCTAAAACATGACGGTCTTTCTCTGACAAATCTTGCCGCTTAATTCACTCCCCTTGCAATTGAGCCGCGCTTCCAGCGAATCTACGTGACTGTGAATGAGTCACTCATCCAACTGTAGCTGTCCCCCCCGCCTCCCGCCGCCACCCGTCGCTGCCGCCCCCGCAGCCGCCGCCGCCCACGAGCGACGGAATCGCGATCAATACCAACTCCATAGATAGCGCGTGACCTTAACCTGGTTTCCAGACCATTCACCCACAAGACCCATAGCACCCATAGCACCCATAGCAGCCATAACACCCATAGCACCCATAGCAGCCATAGCACCAAAGCAAGGGATGGATGGGGTCTTCTACCAGCGCAACCGAACAGTTTTTCATGTTGGAAACACCGGTTCTCGTTTGATCACCGAAGTTAAGCAACACTGCGCTTAGTCAGGTATTGGATGGGTGACCATCATACACATGACCAGTTCTGTTCGGGAGAGAGGTTGGAGGGATGAAAGTTAAGCAACACTGCGCTGGGTCAGGTATTGGATGGGTGACCATCATACACATGACCAGTTCTGTTCGGGAGAGAGGTTGGAGGGATGAAAGTTAAGCAACACTGCGCTGGGTCATGTATTGGATGGGTGACCATCATACACATGACCAGTTCTGTTCGGGAGAGAGGTTGGAGGGATGAAAGTTAAGCAACACTGCGCTGGGTCAGGTATTGGATGAGTGACCATCATACACATGACCAGTTCTGTTCGGGAGAGAGGTTGGAGGGATGAAAGTTAAGCAACACTGCGCTGGGTCAGGTATTGAATGGGTGACCATCATACACATGACCAGTTCTGTTCGGGAGAGAGGTTGGAGAGATGAAAGTTAAGCAACACTGCGCTGGGTCAGGTATTGGATGGGTGACCATAATACACATGACCAGTTCTGTTCTGGAGAGAGGTTGGAGGGATGAAAGTTAGTACAGCAACTTCACTCGCCTTGCTTATCAACCTCTCGACAGCATGGATTTGTGGAGGAATCCTGTTGTTCGCGTTGTACCGTCCTTCGGAAGGGACGTTAAGCCGGTGGTCCCCTTGGTCTTCGACAGGAGTAGGCTACGTGCCGGTACCGGGTTTCCCCTCCTCCCTTCTAGGCTAGGTTAGATTCATCATCATCCACTCATTCACCGACGCCATTAGACCAGTGCCGCATGGCCTGGTGTCAAAACAGTGCGTTGTTAAACACCACAAATCAATGAATCGAACCTAACCTCCAATGTTTTGTTCCAGACGAAGCCCGGACTTCGCAGAAGAGCGTCCTCGTCCACTGCCTCGCTGGCGTGTCGCGATCGGTGACGGTCACCGTTGCTTATTTGATGTCCTCGCTGTCCTTGTCGCTCAACGATGCATTCAATCTCGTGCGCAGTCGCAAGGCAAACATCGCACCGAACTTTCACTTCATGGAGCAGCTGCACAATTTCGAGCGCGAGCTACGATGCAAGCACGGTGAGTCAATCGAGGGGATAGACTTTTGGCGACTTTGGCCAACGAAGCGGCCGCAGGGAAAGACAGTACTTTACAAGAGAATCGCATATCCATATCTGCAGATTCATATTTTATGAAAATTCTGTTAAATATTTCAATTTCAATTCATATTGCAGTAAATCTATGGTAAAAATTGATTTTGAATGGTAAATACCCCTTAAACAGCACTGGTCTGGAATAACCTGGATAGCAGTTCGTTATCTAGGTTATTCCAGATCAGTCCATAAGCCCTCGTACAAAGCGTAAGAAAAAATGGATAGAAAATAAGATGTATCTTCGATACCAAAGAATGCCTTGCAACGATCTAAAGTCATTTTACTGCCACACACTTAATTGGTTGGTCGGAGCTCAATCAACGCTGGCAAATCTTGTCTTTGCCTCATAATCTGGCAGAAATTACATAATAAAGCAACATGATATTAAATAATAACTAAAAAACTAAAGTATAATTTGCCAATTTGTTCACACATTTCCTGACCAAACGGCCGTCTCCTATGATTGTTTCCAGACTCATGTCTACTTGATGTAAACTTAGCACTAGTTTTAACAAAAACTATTTCAACTGGGTTTTCAATGCTAAGTGAAGAACAACTAAATTTCCCAACGTTTCGTAACTTGTACCTGTTACTTCTTTGAGGACTGCTTTTACCCTTAAAAATTTGCGTTTTTTCCTTACATATAATTGGTTAGTTAGTAAAAAATGCCAATTTGTTCGGGATTTTATTTCAGAAAATACAAAATACGTTAGTTTTTAAGTTATTGACCCTGATTATTTTATTTAGATGCATTTAGGAAGCTTGAACTTGGTAATTGTTATAATTTTATGTGGTTCTTTTGTTTTTGGAAAATTGTCAGGACTGCTCTTACCCTTGATAAAGTAACAGGTACAAGTTACAAAACGTTGGGAAATTTAGTTGTTCTTCACTTAGCATTGAAAACCCAGTTGAAATAGTTTTTGTTAATTCAAGATCCGCCGCTCAAATCTTTTCTTCTCGTTAGGGCAATTTTTGACAGGTTATTAGTTAGATTTTTAGACTCATGTCTACTTAGCTAAACGACACTCAAGCTATAGGCTTTATACAAGCCATTATCCCATCCCAGGAGAAGGATCTTTCAGAACTGAACCCTCATGTAAATCTTGCTTCCCAATTCTTGCCGTGACGTTACGATATCTTCTTGCAGGCGTCGAGTCCGACTCCATCGTCCCTGCGACCGCGCCCGGTGGCGACCCTGCCGCCAAGCCTGAGCCGTGCCCGACGGAATGCAAGTGCCCCGCCCACTTCCTGTCCCCTATGGCCGTGGGTACAAGCCCCGACTCGGGCATAGAGTTCGACCGTTGGAGCGCTGCCCCGCCCGAATGAGTAGGGTGCGAGGGGACCACTTGGCCCTTCTAGCACCACATCTCGGCCAGGACTTGATCCTAGAGTTCAATCGTTTGTGAGCCGCTCGCCGGCTTTTGGATCCGTCATCGGGAGGAAATATCGCGGGTCTCACGATATTCGGCGGAATTCGACGCGAGGTCAACGGTTTTACGGTCGTACCGTGACGTTCGAAAGCAACGTTCATCGCGTTCGGTATTTAAACGTTTAAAAGTAGTTAATTACTCGATATCTCAACATTGATTCACTCGGCCAAATATTATCGGCGTACGATGTTTAGCTTTATCTGTCAGATTTTCATCCGGCGACTAAACGGACGTTGTTCTGTTTTTTTAATTGCACTGTAGTTGATCTGCAAGGCCCCGAGAGATTCAGAAGGCTGTGGTTTTTTTTGTGTAAAAGTCAGGCTTGATTACCAACTTGGATTGCATTCGAATGCAACGAACGGAACGATTGAAAAACGCACAAACTCGGCATCGGGAGCCGAGTCTTTCTTACTTGACTTCGATGTTTGGCCGTCTTCACCTGTCGATGTTTAATTCTTGAGGGGATTGTGGCTCCGCCCTCTTTTCAATGTTTCATCAATGTTTGATGTCCGAGCTCGATGCATGTTTTTAACCAATCACGAGCCAGCGTTGGTCAACGTTTGGTCCTCGACGTTGTATTGTTTCCGTCGCCGGAGTTGACTTTCCCCGCGGCTTCTTCTGAGCTCGACTTTCCGAGTTGTTCGGCGGCTAGAATTCCATATCAGCGACTTCGGTCGACGTAAGTTAGTCGTCGTTTCTACGATTGCGTTTACGTCTTTACGCGGCAGCTGGTCTGCCGGGTTTTGATTGGTCGATTGTTCGACGGCAGGTTTATCAGGAATTGAATGCGGAAGCGGACCCGCCTTGTTTTCCCCGACTGTTGACTGGCGTATTTCTCGTTCGGATCGGAATTTAGATTAAAAGAGAATATTATTAGATATCGTAAGAACCTTCCTCGCGCGAAGCCGTTACGTCGGTGAGTACCGTTTCTCTAAAACATTAACTAGTTATTAAAATATAAATAAATAATTAAAAAAAAAAAAAAAAAAACACAAGGAATAAATCGCACAACGTATTTAAGTAAATGTTAACGAGGTTCATGTACATGAAGCGCACGCAAATATTTGAAATATTAATTATTAAATAAATGAAATGAATATAACAAAGTCTATGTTAAATGTGCCATCGTAATATTAATTATCTGAACGCTGTTATATCTCATCAAATATTATATTATCGAGAATCAATATTTTATGTGTAGAAAATTCCATAGAGTTTTAAAACTAAACAAGCGAACCACCAATAGTTGGCTGCTGTTTCACTCCAGCGTAGAGTCGTGAACGTATCGTGGCGAATGTATTTTGTTTCCTAAAAATCCACGTAATGTCGGCCATGACAGATGATATTATCGAAATAATCCAGACAAAGAGATAAATGTTCGTTTAAAAATCTTTTCGTAGATTTATTCTTTAATCGGTACCAAGAAACAAGTGAATTAAGAAGAGATTTCAAATGGAAGTCCACTTACCGTCTTAGCTTCGCAGATCATTTCAGTTCGAGATCATTCTTTGCCAGGGACTCGGGAAGCGATAAAAAACAATAATATCGTTTAAAATTAAAGATTCTGCCGACGTTCGGGTAAAATACGTCCTCGTACGCAGCGAACCATTTCTGTCCGTTGTGTTTCAAGTTATCTAAACATTCTGGAAACAAATCTTTGTGTTCGTCGACAAAGAAAGACATCGTGATCTTGTTGATTCTTTTGTCTACGATGCAGGTTTTATGTCAGATTTTGAATTATGAACAAACAATTTGACGCAAACATTTCTTATCATTGCTTGTGGCAAAGTTCAGTAATTTCTGTGTTTTCATCGTATTCGTTCTACGGCTCCAGATGCTCTGTCGCCGGGAGGAAAACAGCTGACAATTTAACCAAGCAGTCAAATTTCTAGCAAATTTTAAATGCGTTAATTGCCGGAGCTTGGACGTGACTTTTAATTGCGTACTCAGCCAAATAAGGTAGGACATTAATGACGGATGACTGCCTCTCATTGTGGCTTCACATTTTTAGGAGAATCGTGGCTTTGACCAATTTCGGACTCTTATTTTTCTGAAAGTAATTGAATCTGTTCTTTTGCACAATGAAATTTTACTTGATGCAGATTAATTGTATGATAGTTACACTATCATTACACTATAGTGAACAGAACAAAGCAGAGAAGCAGACAAAGTTGCCTGGTATTGAGTATAAATTTACAAAATTCTTGATAATTACCTTTCCAACTCGAAGGATCTTTATTTCCATTGTCAAGCAGATGATTCTCAAAACAAGCAAGCTCACAGTTTCAAATATTTGTTCTAAAATAATAATAGTTATGCATTTGTTCACTACGTAACTTGATATGTCAGTGTCACTGAGACTCATAATAATCATGTCAGCTGTTTTACCTGATCAATTTGATGGAAACATTTTTTCAAATCGCTGTCATCGTTTCTTCTTGGTTCCGTTTAGAATAGAAGTTCTCGAGTACAAAAACGTTCGTGTAGAGCAAAATGTTTAGCGTGAAAACTGTCTCCATACTTTTCTCTATCGTTTAATCAACAAAGCTATTTTCAATGTTTCATAAAATGCAGGTCTACCTAACCTCACTAAGCATTCCTTGCATTGTGTATTTACAATTAATTAATCAAATAAGATACTTTCCTTGGATAAAAAACACGTTAATAGTGATTAATAACTTTCAAATAAAGAATAAAAAAAAACTGCACATTTTCAGAGTTACGATGATATTTAATAAGATTACAGCACCAGAAAATAATGTAATATTTTAGTCGTTATCGATGTGATTTTCGAGATGAAGCTTATACGTTCGTTAATTCTCAGGCGAGAAACGAACAGTTTCTCGGCAGCGATCAGAATCCTATGTCTTCTATATTTAAAGGGAAACTTTTGAAAGTACCAGATTGTCCATTGAAGGAACGTATTACGGGGAACCAACGGCTGCGATGGTTGGTACCCGTGTTTAAGAGATGTGTCTGTTGTTATTTTGTATGCTATTCTATCGGTTTTCCTCGTTTTAAATTGTTCTCAAAATAAAAATATTATTAAGTCGTAATTGACATTTTTGCTGTGTTTTATTTATGCAATCCTTGTGAAAGTAGAAGTGGCCAAAGTGGTTTGAAAAGCGACGAGGCTGGAAGTTAAGCCGGTGGTCCCCTTGGTCTTCGACAGGATTAGGCTACGTGCCGGCACCGGGTTTCCCTTTGATACACAATGACCCATACACATGACCAGTTCTGTTCGGGAGAGAGGTTGGAGGGATGAAAGTTAAGCAACACTGCGCTGGGTCAGGTATTGGATGGGTGACCATCATACACATGACCAGTTCTGTTTGGGAGAGAGGTTGGAGGGATGAAAGTTAAGCAACACTGCGCTGGGTCAGGTATTGGACGGGTGACCATCATACACATGACCAGTTCTGTTCGGGAGAGAGGTTGGAGGGATGAAAGTTAGTACAGCAACTTTACTCGCCTTGCTTATCAACCTTTGACAGCATGGATTTGTGAAGGAATCCTGTTGTTCGCGTTGTACCGTCCTTTGGAAGGGACGTTAAGCCGGTGGTCCCCTTGGTGCTCTTCGACAGGAGTAGGCTACGTGCCGGCACCGGGTTTCCCCTCCTCCCTTCTAGGCTAGGTTCAACATAGGTTCAACATCAAGGAGATTCAACAACGCAGACAACGTTTGGATGCATTTCCAGGAAGTAGGTCACGGTAGAAGAACAACATGAAAACCAACGCAAGTCTGCATGCATTTAATATTGTTAAACCGTTTAAATGTCGTAGCAAAATCAATCGCGTACAAAGATAACTTCATTTGTTCATTGTCTTCGGGCGCAGAAAGCACAGAAAGCTCACAAAACGCTAAACTAGCTTCGTAACAATGAAACAGTTGCGTAATAATCTTCTAATTATGTAATGTTTTATAAAGAAATGCGGGTCGAGAGTTTATCGTGACGCCCAAAGGCAGAGTCGGTCGTCTCCGTCAAGAATCGTGTATTGGCACGATATGGGCTTAATTTCAAGTAATTTAACGTCTATGCCTTTGAGCGGCAGAAAGATCTCCCAACCTAAGACACAGTAAAATGCATAAGCGACGTTTTGTTTTCGTCCGGGCGAAGCTTACTTGAGCTTCAGAATCATTTCCCTTAGCCGATCTGCGTTGGCCCCGCTGAAACTGTCCACCTGCGGGAAGAGAGACGGGTGCGAAGTTAGCCGAGAACGAAGCCAAACAACAAACGATGAAACACGAATCCGGTGAATGTTTGGTGACATAAGCAGGACAATTGACAGGCAATATCGACTCTCAATCTCTTTTCCTTGCTACACCAGCCAATCTAATAACTATCAACATCACGTTTTAACTACTTATAATTTACAATATGTTTAAAGGTTGTAAAGCTCTACTATTAGTGAAGTTATTCCGGGAAAAATAGACGTTGCAAGTTTTGTTCCGTTCGTTGAAAACCGTCGCAAACTTCACTATTCTATGACATCATTTTAGTAATGTTTGCCGTTCCTTTTCTTCTTTGTTACATAATTTGCCAATAAGATCACACAGTTAAAGTATGATATTTCCTGACCAAACAACCGTCTCCTATGATTGTTTTTAGACTCATGTCTACTTGATGTAAACTTAGCACAAGTTTTAACAAAAACTATTTCAACTGGGTTTTCAATGCTAAGTGAAGAACAACTAAATTTCCCAACGTTTCGTAACTTGTACCTGTTACTTTATCAAGGGTTAGAGCAGTCCTGACAATTTTCCGATAGCAAAAGAACCACATAAAATTATAACAATTACCAAGTTCAAGCTTCCTAAATGCATCTAAATAAAATAATCAGGGTCAATAACTCAAAAACTAACGTATTTTGTATTTTCTGAAATTAAATCCCAAACAAATTGGCGTTTTTTACTAACTAACCAATTATGTTATTGGGAAATTGTAAGCCATCTCCTGTTCATCTGAAGATTGACAGAAGGAACTTGCCTGTCGTTTCTGATTCACGATGCAATGTCGTGCAATTTTCAATGGTCCAAAGTTAATTTTGCTAAAACCGTTACCTTGTCCTTGTTCTTGATGAACATGAAGGTCGGCATCGACGCGATGCTGTAATCGGCCGCGATGTCCTCGCACTCATCCACGTCCACCTTCAAGACGACGATGTCGGAATATTCGTTCGCAAACTCCTCCAGTTTCGGCGCGATCATCTTGCACGGTCCGCACCAAGTCGCGTGGAAGTCAACCACAACGAGGCTAGCACCAGCCTCGACCAGCTTGGTCTTGAAGTCATCCTAGGAAGACAACCAGGTCAAGTTAGATTCTATACCACCTTCAATAGGACGCTAAGAATTCTCGAGAACCATTCAAATTCAATCATTCAAACGCATTTCAATGCAGTTACTGAAATTTCCTTTTGATCAGACCATCAAAAGGAAAAAAAGCAGTGTAAATGTAGTTCTGATGCAATTTTTAAAAAGGGTGTGGAAAAACATAGCTGTGTTATTTATGCAAGGTATTTTTTGAGGCACTTGTACGAATTATTTTGAGTTACTGTAAGATAAGCAATGCCCTTCAAATTTACAAGTATTGTGAGGTATTTGCATTTAATAACCTGGTTGTTTAAACAGAAAATTTTGTCAAAGATACAATCTTATATACACTATCTCAGTATATGCTGTGATAAATCAATAACTGTCAAGGACATGATTGCACAACATCGAACTGGCGTGCACTGCTAATGACGACCCATGAGTAATCGAGTCTCCGCCCTAACTGCTTCTTTGTTCGATTCAATCTCATTGATTCGGACTCGAAAATCAATGAAACTCCCTACTACAAATTCAATTGATTGTTTTTTTTACAGACATACCATATCCTTAACGTGGTGAATCATGATGAAGATTGTAGACTGTTTTTCTTGAAGAAGGTAGAGCAGTCAAGAAGCGCTGAGGTTGAGTGCTAATGAGAAAACAAAGTCAGACCAGAGAGAGTCAATTAGTTTTGTCGATAATTATAGCGAGTAGTGAGTAATGTAGCAGGAATTCTTACCGAACGATTCTACAACACCACCAACTTCGGCGTCTTCTTACAGAGTGACAGATTGAAAGCAAGGACAAATAGGGGAAAGGAATGGGGGTCTTTAGGAAAGGGAAAACGATCAGGAATACCAGCTTGACAAAATCCAACATCCAAAGCGAACATCAACTTCAAATTCCGGTTGGGGAATGCCACGAAATTATGTTACAGAGGTTTGATCGTTTTTAACTAATTTGGTCGCGAAGAGATTTTACTGTAAGTGGTTTTCTCAAAGTATAGATGTAAAACTATTGAGTGTAAAATTAAAATAAATTGTAGGTGGAAATTAACCTTCATATCTAGCATATAAACCAAATATATTTATTTGAGGTTAACACATTTTTGACAGCTGAAAATTGTGCGACGTCGAATCGTTAAAATGTGAAATAATTCTGTTTAATTGACTCCTAACTACATTTTTACTTCTCTCTCTTTGTACAGATGACAAAACTATTGCAATGGATAAGCGCAGCAGTCCTGTTAATCGGGAGCTGGTTGGGGATTCTTGCAACTTCTTTCGGCCAAGCGTGGTCGTTCTTCATCATTCCTACACCTTTCCTTCTACTTATTATTTTTGGGGTAAGACTATATTCCGAAGTTCTCTGAAACAAAACTCAACTCTTAGGAAGATTTTAGCTAATTCATATTTTGTGGAATAGGTTTGACCAGTCTTAATATGATAATATGGTACTAACATGCCATGCACTCTTCTTAAATCTTCATTTATTTCTAGATCTATGCAGCAGGAGTTGTTCTTTACCGAGTATACACTTTCAACGACTGTCCAGATGCAGCGGATGAAATTAAAAAGGTACTTATTATGCAGATTTCTACAAACTTACGTCCTTAAATGATAGGTAGGTACAGAAGAGACTGTAACACAAAATCAACACTCGACAGATTTGTAATCAAAATCCATTGCATTTCCACAGCAAATCAAAGAAGCCCGCGCAGATCTAACGAAGAAGGGCATGAAATTTGACAAAACTCAATAACATTCCATGACATCGATTTCAAATCTCACGAAAAACAAACGCTTTATTATGCTTATATTTTACAATCCGTTTCACACACAGAGAAATAAATACGTGACTTGATACAGACTGGCGTGAATTCATTCCTGTTACCTACGTTACAATCCACCGACCATCCTGCGATGCAGTTCCCGACGATATGCAAACGTCGGAGTATCTAGGTACCGATTGCGCTGCCAAATTTATGTCGATTACTCATTGTGATCAATTTTTTAATTTTGCTAGCCAAAAGTGTTAATATACTTATGTTGAAATCATTACAAATAACATAGAAGAACAGAACCAAACATTTAACAAACGCTCAACGTTTCCTGCGGTTGGGTAGGTGCGACTGTTTCTCTGGACCTGGACCCAGGTCCCGGGGGTCGAGCTGTTGAGTTCGGTGAAGTTTCACAGCTCTTGGTGCATATGTAGCGGCTTCAGTTCTTCTATCCTCTTAATGAAGTCGGTCTTCTCCAAGCAACCGTCACAGTTCTCGTCCCAATCCGACAGAATCTTCTTCAGATCTCGGACTTTCAGCTTCTTCAGGTCGACCGTCTTCAGGTCGATCTGTTTGTCTAAATAAAAGAACGGCATCGTTGATCATTAGCTGGCGTTTAGTCAACGGGTTTAAAGGGAGACTGAAGCAGGAACATTTTGAAATGTTTAAAATACCCCGCGCATTGCAAGCGTTTGAAATTAAATAACATTTCATCCAAATGTTTAACATATCTTCGATCTGTTTCCCCATTGGTTCTACCACGACATTCATGTTAAACCATCTTACCAACAAAATGGAGAATGTTCTTAACAGAAAGTTAAACATTAAAACCACGCCGATGCCAACCTATCTTCATTCCAGCCAATACGTGCCCCACCCCTGCCCCACTGTAGTGAACAGATAGGGACAACAATCAGTCTCTTCTCTCCAGTAATAAAGACAACAATGGAAACATTATCAAACAAGAATCCACTATCGCGGTCGGCCACTCACCGCTCTGTAAGTTCCGTACTCTCGCTTTAGTTTCACAATCAACTTATTTGTGATTCCTACAAACTGCACGGATCTACTTTATGAAGCAAAGAAAAATGTTCTGCACTTGACTCTCAATTCACGACAGGATTTTGTTTCTGATGAGTCTTGTTCGATTCCGCAGTAAAAACACTCAACGCTCTCTTGCAAATAATTTCACACGATATTTTCACCAAATTGCAATGCACATTCACAGGAATATATAGAAAAACCATCAAATCATCATCTTTATTTTCTTTTAGAAACAGAAATATTTGTTGGATATGAGCCAATCACATGATAGGAGGCTGCGCGTTTGCTGCCGTAGTTGATTCGCTAGCTCTTGGGAAGCCGTGATTGGCTGGAATCTCAGGCGGGCGGCAGGAAGGGATACCAGGACCGGACATCTAGCGAGCAATAGCAACAAGTGATTTGCTTTTACCCAATTAATAATTTACGTTCAACAGCGGAAACCGTTTTCCAAAGCTACCAGCGCCAGCTATTTGTGTCAAGTAATCGACTTTCTTCGAGACCTAAGAAAAACTATTTGAAATGGGTTTTGAATGCTAAGTAAAGGGCTAATAAATTTCCCGACATTTCGTTACATATACTAGTTACTTCTTCAAAGGTACAAACGTTGAGTTAAGGAAGCCACATTGAAATTGACAGCGACTAAACCCAAATGTTAACCTTAGAATGGCTAAGAAATCTAAATATGTCACAGTTTATTTGTATGTGTAAAAAATGGCTTGTAGCTAAAAAAAATACATTTGTGTAATAACTCTTCTGTGCATCTTTGGCAAGTCTAGATTCAAATGTAAGTTCATCAAAAAACAGGGAAATGCTTACCGAACCGAAGGTCGCAGATCTGGGAATCCATTTTCTTGAGCTTCTCGCAGATCTTTGCTCCCGGCATCGAGTATGAAATGGGTTTCGAGAGCTCGCCAAGAATACCAGTGGCCGAATCTTCCAAGCCACCAACGTAGTAACACTGGAAAAAAAAGTGTCACTTTCACTACGCTTGTTGTGAAAGCTTAACTTCATACACTTATAGGTTGACGAATGATGTGATTCTCTTTTGTTGTAAAGGGGAAGAAACATTGAAGAGAGAACAATGGATAAAGGCAAAGTGACTATTTTATGGTTGGTTGTATTGCAAAAATACCCGACAGCACCCATTCACTTTTTGATAAGCGAAGATTTCAACCTCGTAAATCAACTTAAGAAAGTGCTACTTACGAATCTGTTCTCCTTCCCCTTGCTGGTTTTACAATAGCTTCTCAATTCGGTTTCAATCTTTTTTGGGTGGGGTTTGATATCAGCCGGCAGCGAAGCGCTGAATTTGTCGATCATAGAGATGCAGACTGCAAAATAAATCATGGATTAGAAAATGAAATGTATAGTTATTAGATTTTTCACGAAACATTTTCAATTAGGCAGCTACCTTCGCACTCTCCAGGTTTAAGCGATGAAACTGTAGATGTGAAGTATATTAACGCCACGATCACTACCCACAACATTAACCTCAAATGGGATGTCATAGTACTTTGTTTTAAGATAAATAAAAGAATAAACCGCAAATGGAATTTAATTAAAATTTAGTAAGAAGATCAATCCTTGGTGTCACTAAACTCAATGACCCAACAATTGTAGAAGTTACGAATTTATAGCTTTGTTAGATGGTGCACGCTCTGCCAAAGTCGTGTCATCGGCGAACAACATACAGCTGGCGATTTCTGATTGGTCGTCATTTCAAAATGAGCGCTTTTTAGCAAACGTCAGAACGAATTGTCAATTTTAACAGGCTGTGCATACAGCTGTCATTCGGAACACATGGAGAATTTTCGCTGCGGAAAGATATTTTTGGATTTTGCGTAAAATGAAGGTATTAACTGCGTAAAATCGCGTTTATATGCATTCATCGCAACTTTGGATGTCAACGACATGTGGAATTATTCGAATTCACTCGTGACATGGTTATTTTACAAATATAAATGACCTAAATACCCTTTAAAGGGTCTAGAAATCAGGGAGGGTCACTGTTACGACCCTTTGTTCATGGTGTAAACAACTTATTACAAAATAAACTTTTACAAAAGAAGTTTCAAGAAAACAAAAAACAATGTGTAGCTATAACATTACAGGCTATTTTATTTACTAAACGCGATGCATTTCAGACTGCTCCGATGTGACTAAAACTCGATCCTAGTCGCTGAAAGAATGGCGGCTGAAGAGTCGCTGTTCGCCCTGACACGCTTGGTCTCGGCTAGCGACGTCAGGCTATCGGCGCGATGCGAGAACGGATGCAGCCAGATGCTCGCGTTCGTTACCGGCTCCGGGCATCTTACGCTTCATTACCTGCCATCGCCAGACGTATTACCAACTCTCAAAGTCTTCAACTGGTTCCTCGACACAACAAAACGCATTTCAGCGATGACGTTTGATCCTTCAGGCACTTGGCTTCTTGTGGCAGGTAAAAGAAGTGTGATTGCTTCAAACGCAACAGGTTTTAGTTGGAAAGACCGCTAGTTCCGTTAAGATTCAAGACGTTAATGCCACCTCGTCGTGTTGTCTAGGCAACGATGGCGTAGTCTACGTGGTGCCAGCGCTGACTCTAGTCAACCCTTCTTCGCCGCCCGACCATCGTTGGTCTAACGATGACATCACAGCGTTCCCGACGAGCTTGCGGCCGAATCGCGTGGCAGGCACTGAGTGCCGAGTCTCTCGGCCGACCGCCGTCGCCTGGTGGCAATGCGGCACAGAATGTCAGCATCTGGCCATCGTGAGTGCTGATTGCTATGTCAATTGTGTGCAGTCCCATTTGATAACCAAGTTTTAAGATCCTTGTATGCTATGCTTGTGCTTATTGCTATGTCAATTGTGTGCAGTCCCATATGATAACCAAGTTTTAAGATTCTTGTGTGCTATGCTTGTGCTGATTGCTATGTCAATTGTGTGCAGTCCCATATGATAACCAAGTTTTAAGATCCTTGTGCGCTATGCTTGTGCTTATTGCTATGTCAATTGTGTGCAGTCCCATATGATAACCAAGTTTTAAGATCTTTGTGTGCTATGCTTGTGCTTATTGCTATGTCAATTGTGTGCAGTCCCATATGATAACCAAGTTTTAAGATCCTTGTGTGCTATGCTTGTGCTTATTGCTATGTCAATTGTGTGCAGTCCCATATGATAACCAAGTTTTAAGATCCTTGTGTGCTATGCTTGTGCTTATTGCTATGTCAATTGTGTGCAGTCCCATATGATAACCAAGTTTTAAGATCCTTGTGTGCTATGCTTGTGCTTATTGCTATGTCAATTGTGTGCAGTCCCATATGATAACCAAGTTTTAAGATCCTTGTGTGCTATGCTTGTATCAGGTTGGCACAGACCGTGGTGACATCGTGTTTGTGAGCCTGACGGCTGGGGTGCAGGTTGGCAGCACTGCCGTGAAGTCGGCAATCTCTGCGATCCACGTCTGCCTGGACAACTGCTTGGACAACGTCTTCCTGCTCGTGAGTCTCAACCCTCACCTAACCCGTCATAAACAGAAGCTTAACATGACAAACATTCACAATTTAAATTCAGCTGCTGACAACGAAGACTAATGCCCGATTCATCAGTCATCTGCTAAGAACCTAACAGTCTGTTAAATTGTTCATTGCCTAGCAACAGCCAATCAGAAGATATATTTTGTTTGTTAACAGACTGTTAACTTATTAACGTGCCTCTGGAAAAGCGGCGTTGAGAGATTTGTAATTAAACGTATTAATAGCATTTTGTATCCTAGCAACTGAGTTAGAATTATTGCCATGGTTACATTTCAGTTACTTATTACCGAGTTATTTTCAAATGTTGTTATGAGTTTTATTTCCTCTGCGTCAAGATAACCGGAGAGCAGCGCGTCCAGTGGAAGTTGCTCATCGAACAACGCACAACGGGATACATCTGGCCGCTGGAGAACATAGGAAAAACAGGCGACAATTTCAATACAGGTAATGATCTCAAATAACCTGGATAGAGCATAGGATCCAGCCAGCTGATCTCAAATAACCTAAATAGAGCATAGGATCCAGCCAGCTGATCTCAAATAACCTGGATAGAACATAGGATCCAGCCAGCTGATCTCAAATAACCTGGATAGAGCATAGGATCCAGCCAGCTGATCTCAAATAACCTGGATAGAGCATAGGATCCAGCCAGCTGATATCAAATAACCTGGATAGAACATAGGATCCAGCCAGCTGATCTCAAATAACCTGGATAGAACATAGGATCCAGCCAGCTGATCTCAATTAACCTGGATAGAGCATAGGATCCAGCCAGCTGATCTCAAATAACCTGGATAGAGCATATGATCCAGTCAGTTGATCTCAAATAACCTGGATAGAGCATAGGATCCAGCCAGCTGATCTCAAATAACCTGGATAGAGCATAGGATCCAGCCAGCTGATCTCAAATAACCTGGATAGAACATATGATCCAGCCAGCTGATCTCAAATAACCTGGATAGAGCATAGGATCCAGCCAGCTGATCTCAAATAACCTGGATAGAACATATGATCCAGCCAGTTGATCTCAAATAACCTGGATAGAGCATAGGATCCAGCCAGCTGATCTCAAATAACCTGGATAGAGCATAGGATCCAGCCAGCTGATCTCAAATAACCTGGATAGAACATATGATCCAGCCAGCTGATCTCAAATAACCTGGATAGAGCATAGGATCCAGTCAGCTGATCTTACATAACCTGGATAGAGCATAGGATCCAGCCAGCTGATTTCAAATAACCTGGATAGAGCATAGGATCCAGTCAGCTGATCTCAAATAACCTGGATAGAGCATAGGATCTAGCCAGCTGATCTCAAATAACCTGGATAGAGCATAGGATCTAGCCAGCTGATCTTAAATAACATGGATAGAGCATAGGATCCAGCCAGCTGATCTCAAATAACCTGGATAGAGCATAGGATCCAGCCAGCTGATCTCAAATAACCTGGATAGAGCATATGATCTAGCCAGCTGATCTCAAATAACCTGGATAGAGCATAGGATCCAGCCAGCTGATCTCAAATGACCTGGATAGAGCATATGATCCAGCCAGTTGATCTCAAATAACCTGGATAGAGCATAGGATCCAGCCAGCTGATCTCAAGTAACCTGGATAGAGCATAGGATCCAGCCAGCTGATCTCAAGTAACCTGGATAGAGCATAGGATCCAGCCAGCTGATCTCAAATAACCCGGATAGAGCATAGGATCCAGCCAGCTGATCTCAAATAACATGGATAGAGCATAGGATCCAGCCAGCTGATCTCAAATGACCTGGATAGAGCATATGATCCAGCCAGTTTTTTCCTCCTTGCAGAAGGGGAGGCTTCTGTACGTGCAACAGCGCTACCAACGGCGAGGTCCCGGCTCCAAGGACTGAAGCAGCTGTCGGTGGAGAAGTTGGCAAACATGCGGCAACGGCTGGCAGAAGCTCGGTCCAAGGGTACCAACCCGAAGGAAGTTCGAGTGCGGAGAGGTACGCCAACAAAACGCACATCAATTTACCAGTTTTGGCTGCTCTTGAACGAATCAGTCACGAACAAGTTTCATTTTATTAATCATCTTTGTTTTACCAGCTAGCATTGACATATTCTAGTATAGGGTACCAGCCGGTACCAACATATTCTAGTATAGGGTACCAGCCGGTACCAACATATTCTAGTATAGGGTACCAGCCAGTACCAACAAATTCTAGTATAGGGTACCAGCCAGTACCGACATATTCCAGTATAGGATTATTAAAGCCGGTCTGTTTGTCTACAGGTAGTAACGGCAGCAGTAGCGATGAGTCCCAGCGAGCCCGTAAGACGTCCACCTCGTCAGATGGCTCCGATTGGACCGGGACGGGGCCGACGCCTACAAAGCTTAGCCCGCAGGTCGGGGAGACGTTCCTCCAGCCGCAATACGCCCGGGGACTTTATCTTCTGTCTGGCTTTTATGCTCCCAGCAGCATACTGACGGTAAGTTGACAGTTTGGTACACAATCGAGATCCTATACACTTTGTCAATAACATGTATCTATTTCATTATGAACACTATAAATACTGTAAAAATACCCCGGGCATTGCAAGCGTTTGCAATTTAAATAAGATTTCATCTAAAAAAAACATGTTCCTTTTTTGTTTTGTACAAAAACTATTTGAACTGGGTTTTTTTTAATTGGTTAGTTAAAAAACGCCAATTTTTTCAGGGTCATATTTCAGAAAATACAAAATGAGTTAGTTTTTTAGTTATTGACCCTGATTATTTTATTTAGATGCATTAAGGAAGCTTGAACTTGGTAATTGTTATAATTTTATGTGGTTTCTTTTGTTATTGGAAAATTGTCAGGACTGCTCTTACCCTTGATGAAGTAACAGGTACAAGTTACGAAACGTTGGGAAATTCAGTTGTTCTTCACTTAGCATTGAAAACCCAGTTGAAATAGTTTTTGTTAAAACAAGTGCTAAGTTTACATCAAGTAGACATGAGTCTTGTTTTACGTGAAGATTGGTTTTGATTTTGGTCGCAGATCCACGGAATGGCGCTTGAAATTGTGCCGCTGTTTGTGCACAAGTTGGCGCCACTGAGCCGAGACGTGTTGGTCACCGATCGCTTCTTGTTCGTCACCGACGACGAGATGCAGACGATATCGGTCGTCTCGTGCTCGTTTGCCGAGAGCAGACTCGATGGAGACACAGTGAGTTAATAATAGACAAAGGAAATAATTATTTCTATTTTGAATTATCAGTCATAAGATAACCTAACTTGTACCTCAATGTTGGCATCACTTAGCTTTGAAATATATTTCATATTTTATACCAACATTTTAATATCGTTACGTGTTTATCAATCGTTGAGGTAAACATTGATGAAGATTTTTTGAGTATGAAAAGTCTCAAAAGCGAGTTAACCTACGAGAAATATCGAAATTAAATTTCATACGACAGTGGCTCCACTTAACGTGATGTTCCGGTACTCTGCATTTTTGTCGGTAAGGTAGTCATTTGGCGGCCATCTTTCACACAGAGACTGTAACATTGAAGTTGTTTCTCTACCTAGAACCTGCACTCAACGGTTTAACATTAACGTTGTTTCTCTACCTAGAACCTACACTCAACGATTTAACATTAACGTTCTGTCTCTACCTAGAACCTGCACACTCAACGGTTTAACATTAACGTTCTGTCTCTACCTAGAACCTGCACACTCAACGGTTTAACATTAACGTTGTTTCTCTACCTAGAACCTGCACACTCAACGGTTTAACATTAACGTTCTGTCTCTACCTAGAACCTACACACTCAACGGTTTAACATAGACGTTGTTTCTCTACCTAGAACCTGCACACTCAACGGTTTAACATTAACGTTCTGTCTCTACCTAGAACCTGCACACTCAACGGTTTAACATTAACGTTCTGTCTCTACCTAGAACCTGCACACTCAACGGTTTAACATTAACGTTCTGTCTCTACCTAGAACCTGCACACTCAACGGTTTAACATTAACGTTCTGTCTCTACCTAGAACCTGCACTCAACGGTTTAACATTAACGTTCTGTCTCTACCTAGAACCTCCACACTCAACGGTTTAACATTAACGTTCTGTCTCTACCTAGAACCTGCACACTCAACGGTTTAACATTGACGTTGTTTCTCTACCTAGAACCTGCACTCAACGGTTTAACATTAACGTTCTGTCTCTACCTAGAACCTGCACACTCAACGGTTTAACATTAACGTTCTGTCTCTACCTAGAACCTGCACACTCAACGGTTTAACATTAACGTTGTTTCTCTACCTAGAACCTGCACTCAACGGTTTAACATTGACGTTCTGTCTCTACCTAGAACCTGCACACTCAACGGTTTAACATTAACGTTGTTTCTCTACCTAGAACCTGCACTCAACGGTTGAATGTCGTGTGTTTTGTTCGCAGGATTTCAACCCCGACTCCGTGGTCGACTCGTTCTCGCTGCATGATGACGAACGAATCATCGCCGTTTACAAGCGAACATCGTCCAGCGTCACCCGGAAACGTAACCGCGAGGGAAGCAAGAGTCGAGACAACGTCGCCAGGAGGTAACCATGGCAACCACTTTCAACAATCACAGACCACTTTGCTATCTACACCCGGGTCATTCCACGTGAAACCACTCAACGTTGACCGACTCGGATTTCAATGAAATTTTGTCAACTTGTTGAGAATGTGGATTTAGCCACAAGGTTTTTTTATTTATTTTTTTAATTCAAAGGTTTAAAAAGTTACAGGGGTTGGAAAATGTGTTAATTTTACCTCCGCACGTGCGTTGACATCCATTTTCCTCAATATCTTGGGTTTATCTGAAATCAGACGACGTAAACTTTGTTTTGCTGTCAGCGTTCTGATTCAGGGTTACAACAATTACAACAATTACAACAATTACAACAATTACAAAAATAAAATTGTATTTTCAAATTACTCTTCACTGAATTTTTAGTGAAGTCCGCGTCCGCGTTTGTTAGACGGTCATAGTGTTGTTAATAATAAAATAATAACAATAAATTAAAATGATATTTAACAAAATTGTATTGAATTCAATGGGACTCAAGATGAGAATCGAACATAACCTAAGTTTTGTCAACCACATGACTTTGTCCATGTCAGGGACCGCAGCAAGAGCAACGAGCGACCGCAGTTTGTTTTACCGAAGACAATCGCAGACATCAACGTTGAAGACTCGGCCATCGACGGCTGCGTCCTTGTCACCAGCGCTGGAGTCTACGAGATCGCACTGCGGTAATAAGACGATAATAAGACGAGATTTGGCGAGATTTAGACGAGAATTAGACGAGATTTGGCGAGATTTAGACGAAATTTGGCGAGATTTAGACGAGATTTGGCGAGATTTGGCGAGATTTAGACGAGATTTGGCGAGATTTAGACGAGATTTGGCGAGATTTAGACGAGATTTGGCGAGATTTAGACGAGATTTAGACAAGATTTGGCGAGATTTGACGAGAATTAGACGAGATTTGGCGAGATTTAGACGAGATTTAGACAAGATTTGGCGAGATTTGACGAGATTTGGCGAGATTTAGACGAGATTTGGCGAGATTTAGACGAGATTTGGCGAGATTTAGACGAGATTTGGCGAGATTTAGACGAGAATTAGACGAGATTTGGCGAGATTTAGACGAAATTTGGCGAGATTTAGACGAGATTTGGCGAGATTTAGACGAGAATTAGACGAGATTTGGCGAGATTTAGACGAAATTTGGCGAGATTTAGACGAGATTTGGCGAGATTAAGACGAGATTTGGCGAGATTAAGACGAGATTTGGCGAGATTTAGACGAGATTTGGCGAGATTAAGACGAGATTTGGCGAGATTTAGACGAGATTTGGCGAGATTTGGCGAGATTTAGACGAGATTTGGCGAGATTTAGACGAGATTTGGCGAGATTTAGACGAGAATTAGACGAGATTTGGCGAGATTTAGACGAAATTTGGCGAGATTTAGACGAGATTTGGCGAGATTAAGACGAGATTTGGCGAGATTAAGACGAGATTTGGCGAGATTTAGACGAGATTTGGCGAGATTTGGCGAGATTTAGACGAGATTTGGCGAGATTTGGCGAGATTTGACGAGAATTAGACGAGATTTGGCGAGATTTAGACGAGATTTGGCGAGATTTAGACGAGATTTGGCGAGATTTAGACAAGATTTGGCGAGATTTAGACAAGATTTGGCGAGATTTAGACGAGAATTAGACGAGATTTGGCGAGATTTAGACGAGAATTAGACGAGATTTGGCGAGATTTAGACGAGATTTGGCGAGATTAAGACGAGATTTGGCGAGATTTAGACGAGATTTGGCGAGATTTGGCGAGATTTAGACGAGATTTGGCGAGATTTGGCGAGATTTGACGAGAATTAGACGAGATTTGGCGAGATTGAGACGAGATTTGGCGATATTTAGACGAGATTTGGCGAGATTTGGACGAGATTTGGCGAGATTTAGACTAGATTTGGCGAGATTTAGACGAGAATTAGACGAGATTTGGCGAGATTTAGACGAAATTTGGCGAGATTTAGACGAGATTTGGCGAGATTAAGACGAGATTTGGCGAGATTTAGACGAGATTTGGCGAGATTTGGCGAGATTTGGCGAGATTTAGACGAGATTTGGCGAGATTTAGACGAAATTTGGCGAGATTTAGACGAGATTTGGCGAGATTTAGACGAGAATTAGACGAGATTTGGCGAGATTTAGACGAGATTTGGCGAGATTTAGACGAGAATTAGACGAGATTTGGCGAGATTTAGACGAAATTTGGCGAGATTTAGACGAGATTTGGCGAGATTAAGACGAGATTTGGCGAGATTTAGACGAGATTTGGCGAGATTTGGCGAGATTTAGACGAGATTTGGCGAGATTTGGCGAGATTTGACGAGAATTAGACGAGATTTGGCGAGATTGAGACGAGATTTGGCGATATTTAGACGAGATTTGGCGAGATTTAGACGAGATTTGGCGATATTTAGACGAAATTTGGCGAGATTTAGACGAGATTTGGCGAGATTTAGACTAGATTTGGCGAGATTTAGACGAGATTTGGCGAGATTTGGCGAGATTTGACGAGATTTGACGAGAATTAGACGAGATTTGGCGAGATTTGGCGAGATTTAGACGAGAATTGACGAGAATTAGACGAGATTTGGCGAGATTTAGACGAAATTTGGCGAGATTTAGACGAGATTTGGCGAGATTTGGCGAGATTTGACGAGAATTAGACGAGATTTGGCGAGATTTGGCGAGATTTAGACGAGATTTGGCGAGATTTAGACGAGATTTGGCGAGATAAAGACGAGATTTGGCGAGATTTAGACGAGATTTGGCGAGATTTAGACGAGATTTGGCGAGATTTGGCGGGATTTAGACGAGATGTGGCGAGATTTGGCGAGATTTAGACGAGATTTGGCGAGATTAAGACGAGATTTGACGAGATTTGCGAGATTTGGCGAGATTTGACGAGATTTGGCGAGATATAGACGAGATTTGGCGAGATTTGACGAGATTTGGCGAGATTTAGACGAGATTTGACGAGATTTGGCGAGATTTGGCGAGATTTGACGAGATTTGGCGAGATATAGACGAGATTTGGCGAGATTTGACGAGATTTGGCGAGATTTGGCGAGATTTGACGAGATTTGGCGAGATTTGGCGAGATATAGACGAGATTTGGCGAGATTTAGACGAGATATGGCGAGATTTAGACGAGATTTGGCGAGATTTAGACGAGATTTGGCGAGATTTGACGAGAATAAGCCGAGATTTGGCGCGATTTTAACGAGATTTGGCGAGATTTAGACGAGATTTGGCGAGATTTGGCGAGATTTGACGAGATTTAGACGAGATTTAGGCGAGATAAGCGAGATTTAGACGAGAGTTGGCGAGATTTGGCGAGATTTGACGAGAATTAGACGAGATTTGGCGAGATTTTGACGAGAGTTGGCGAGATTTAGACGAGATTTGGCGAGATTTAGACGAGATTTGGCGAGATTTAGACGAGATTTGGCGAGATTTAGACGAGATTTGGCGAGATTCAGACGAGATTTGACGAGATTTAGACGAGTTTTGGTGAGATTTAGACGAGATTTGGCGAGATTTAGACGAGAGTTGGCGAGATTTGGCGAGATTTGGCGAGATATGACGAGAATTAGACGAGATTTGGTGAGATTTGGACGAGAATTAGACGAGATTTGGCGAGATTTGGCGAGATTTAGACGAGATTTGGCGAGATTTGGCGAGATTTGACGAGTTTTAGACGAGATTTGGCGAGATTTAGACGAGATTTGGCGAGATTTAGACGAGATTTGGCGAGATTTAGACGAGATTTGGCGAGATTTAGACGAGATTTGGCGAGATATAGACGAAATTTGGCGAGATTTAGACGAGATTTGGCGAGATTTGGCGAGATTTAGATGAGATTTGGCGAGATTTGGCGAGATTTAGACGAGATTTGGCGAGATTAAGACGAGATTTCGCGAGATTTGGCGAGATTTAGACGAGATTTGACGAGATTTGGCGAGATTTTGCGAGATTTGACGAGATTTGGCGAGATATAGACGAGATATGGCGAGATTAAGACGAGATTTGGCGAGATTTAGACGAGATTTGGCGAGATTTAGATGAGATTTGGCGAGATATGGCGAGATATGACGAGAATTAGATGAGATTTTGTGAGATTTAGACGAGACTTGGCGAGATTTGACGAGATTTAGACGAGATTTAGACGAGATAAGCGAGATTTAGACGAGATTTGGCGAGATTTGACGAGAATTAGACGAGAGTTGGCAAGTTTTAGACGAGATTTGGCGAGAATATGACGAGATTTGGCGAGATTTAGACGAGATTTGGCGAGATTTGGCGAGATTTGACGAGAATTAGACGAGATTTGGCGAGATAAGCGAGATTTAGACGAGATTTGGCGAGATTTAGACGAGATTTGGCGAGATTTAGACGAGATTTGGCGAGATATAGACGAAATTTGGCGAGATTTAGACGAGATTTGGTGAGATTTAGACGAGATTTGGCGAGATTTAGACGAGATTTGGCGAGATATGACGAGAATTAGACGAGATTTGTTGAGATTTGGCGAGATTTGGCGAGATTTGACGAGTTTTAGACGAGATTTAGACGAGATTTGGCGAGATTTAGACGAGATTTGGTGAGATTTAGACGAGATTTGGCGAGATTTAGACGAGATTTGGTGAGATTTAGACGAGAATTAGACGAGATTTGTTGAGATTTGGCGAGATTTGGCGAGATTTGACGAGTTTTAGACGAGATTTAGACGAGATTTGGCGAGATTTAGACGAGATTTGGCGAGATTTAGACGAGATTTGGCGAGATTTAGACGAGATTTGGCGAGAATATGACGAGATTTGGCGAGATTTAGACGAGATTTGGCGAGATTTGGCGAGATTTGACGAGAATTAGACGAGATTTGGCGAGATTTAGACGAGATTTGGCGAGATATAGACGAAATTTGGCGAGATATAGACGAGATTTGGCGAGATTCGGCGAGATTTAGACGAGATTTGGCGAGATTTGGCGAGATTTAGACGAGATTTGGCGAGATTAAGACGAGATTTCGCGAGATTTGGCGAGATGTAGACGAGATTTGACGAGATTTGGCGAGATTTTGCGAGATTTGACGAGATTTGGCGAGATATAGACGAGATTTGGCGAGATTAAGACGAGATTTGGCGAGATTAAGACGAGATTTGGCGAGATTTAGATGAGATTTGGCGAGATTTGGCGAGATATGACGAGAATTAGACGAGATTTGGCGAGATTTGACGAGAATTAGACGAGATTTGGCGAGATTTGGCGAGATTTAGACGAGATTTAGACGAGATAAGCGAGATTTAGACGAGAGTTGGCGAGATTTAGACGAGATTTGGTGAGATTTAGACGAGATTTGGCGAGATTTGACGAGAATTAGACGAGATTTGGCGAGATTTTGACGAGATTTGGCGAGATTTAGACGAGATTTGGCGAGATTTGGCGAGATTTGACGAGATTTAGACGAGATTTAGACGAGATAAGCGAGATTTAGACGAGAGTTGGCGAGATTTAGACGAGATTTGGTGAGATTTAGACGAGATTTGGCGAGATTTGGCGAGATATGACGAGATTTGGCGAGATATGACGAGATTTGGCGAGATTTTGACGAGATTTGGCGAGATTTAGACGAGATTTGGCGAGATTTGGCGAGATTTGACGAGATTTAGACGAGATTTAGACGAGATAAGCGAGATTTAGACGAGAGTTGGCGAGATTTAGACGAGATTTGGCGAGATTTGGCGAGATATGACGAGAATTAGACGAGATTTGGTGAGATTTGACGAGAATTAGACGAGATTTGGCGAGATTTTGACGAGATTTGGCGAGATTTAGACGAGATTTGGCGAGATTTGGCGAGATTTGACGAGATTTAGACGAGATTTAGACGAGATAAGCGAGATTCAGACGAGAGTTGGCGAGATTTGGCGAGATTTGACGAGAATTAGACGAGATTTGGCGAGATTTAGACGAGAGTTGGCGAGATTTGGCAAGTTTTAGACGAGATTTGGCGAGATTTTGACGAGATTTGGCGAGATTTAGACGAGATTTGGCGAGATTAAGACGAGATTTGGCGAGATTTAGACGAGATTTGGCGAGATTTGGCGAGATATGACGAGATTTAGACGAGATTTGGCGAGATTTGACGAGAATTAGACGAGATTTGGCGAGATTTGGCGAGATTTAGACGAGAATTATACGAGATTTAGACGAGATAAGCGAGATTTAGACGAGAGTTGGCGAGATTTGGCGAGATTTAGACGAGATTTGGCGAGATTAAGACGAGATTTGGTGAGATTTGGCGAGATTTAGACGAGATTTGGCGAGATTTGGCGAGATATGACGAGAATTAGACGAGATTTTGTGAGATTTAGACGAGATTTGGCGAGATTTGACGAGATTTGGCGAGATTTGGCGAGATTTGGCGAGATTTAGACGAGATTTAGACGAGATAAGAGAGATTTAGACGAGAGTTGGCGAGATTTGGTTAGATTTGACGAGAATTAGACGAGATTTGGCGAGATTTAGACGGGATTTGGCGAGATTTAGACGAGATTTGACGAGATTTAGACGAGTTGTGGTGAGATTTAGACGAGATTTTGCGAGATTTGGAGAGATTTGACGAGAATTAGACGAGATTTGCGAGATTTGGCGAGATTTAGACGAGATTTGACGAGATTTGGTGAGATTTGGCGAGATTTGAAGAGATTTGGCGAGATTTAGACGAGATTTGGCGAGATTTGACGAGAATTAGACGAGATTTGGCGAGATTTAGACGAGATTTGGCGAGATTTGGCGAGATTTAGACGAGATTTGACGAGATTTGGCGAGATTTGGCGGGATTTGACGAGATTTGGTGAGATATAGACGAGATTTGGCGAGATTTGGCGAGATTTAGACGAGAGTTGGCGAGATTTGGCGAGATTTGACGAGAATTAGACGAGATTTGGCGAGATTTAGACGAGATTTGGCGAGATTTAGACGAGATTTGACGAGATTTAGACGAGTTTTGGTGAGATTTAGACGAGATTTGGCGAGATTTGGAGAGATTTGACGAGAATTAGACGAGATTTGGCGAGATTTGGCGAGATTTAGACGAGATTTGGCGAGATTTGGCGAGATTTAGACGAGATAAGCGAGATTTAGACGAGATTTGGCGAGATTTGGCGAGATTTAGACGAGATTTGGCGAGATTTGGCGAGATTTAGACGAGATTTGGCGAGATTAAGACGAGATTTCGCGAGATTTAGCGAGATTTGGCGAGATTTAGACGAGATTTGACGAGATTTAGACGAGATTTGGCGAGATTAAGACGAGATTTAGACGAGATTTGGCGAGATTTGACGAGAATTAGACGAGATTTGGCGAGATTTAGACGAGATTTAGACGAGATTTGGCGAGATTTAGACGAGATTTGACGAGATTTAGACGAGTTGTGGTGAGATTTAGACAAGATTTAGACGAGAGTTGGCGAGATTTGGTGAGATTTAGACGAGATTTAGACGAGATAAGCGAGATTTAGACAAGAGTTGGCGAGATTTGGCGAGATTCGACGAGATTTGACGAGATTTAGACGAGTTTTGGTGAGATTTAGACGAGATTTGGCGAGATTTGGAGAGATTTGACGAGAATTAGACGAGATTTGCGAGATTTGGCGAGATTTGGCGAGATTTAGACGAGATTTGGCGAGATTTGGCAAGTTTTAGACGAGATTTGGCGAGATTTAGACGAGATTTGGCGAGATTAAGACGAGATTTGGCGAGATTTAGACGAGATTTGGCGAGATTTAGACGAGATTAGGCGAGATTTAGACGAGATTTGGCGAGATATAGACGAAATTTGGCGGGATTTAGACGAGATTTGGCGAGATTTGGCGAGATTTAGACGAGATTTGGCGAGATTTGGCGAGATTTAGACGAGATTTGGCGAGATTAAGACGAGATTTCGCGAGATTTAGCGAGATTTGGCGAGATTTAGACGAGATTTGACGAGATTTAGACGAGATTTGGCGAGATTTAGACGAGATTTAGACGAGATTTGGCGAGATTTGACGAGAATTAGACGAGATTTGGCGAGATTTAGACGAAATTTGGCGAGATTTAGACGAGATTTGGCGAGATTTAGACGAGATTTGGTGACATTTGGCGAGAATTGACGAGAATTAGACGAGATTTGGCGAGATTTAGACGAGAGTTGGCGAGATTTGGCGAGATTTGACGAGATTTAGACGAAATTTGGCGAGATTTAGACGAGATTTGGCGAGATTTAGACGAAATTTGGCGAGATTTAGACGAGATTTGGCGAGATTTAGACGAGATTTGGTGACATTTGGCGAGATTTGACGAGAATTAGACGAGATTTGGCGAGATTTGGCGAGATTTAGACGAGAATTGACGAGAATTAGACGAGATTTGGCGAGATTTAGACAAGAGTTGGCGAGATTTGGCGAGATTTGGCGAGATTTAGACGAAATTTGGCGAGATTTAGACGAGATTTGGCGAGATTTGGCGAGATTTGACGAGAATTAGACGAGATTTGGCGAGATTTGGCGAGATTTGGCGAGATTAAGACGAGATTTGGCGAGATTTAGACGAGATTTGGCGAGATTTAGACGAGATTTGGCGAGATTTGGCGAGATTTGGCGAGATTTGACGAGATTTAGACGAGATTTAGACGAGATAAGCGAGATTTAGACGAGAGTTGGCGAGATTTGGCGAGATTTGACGAGAATTAGACGAGATTTGGCGAGATTTAGACGAGATTTAGACGAGATTTGGCGAGATTTAGACGAGAGTTGGCGAGATTTGGAGAGATTTGACGAGAATTAGACGAGATTTGGCGAGATTTGGCGAGATTTAGACGAGATTTAGACGAGATTTGGCGAGATTCAGACGAGATTTGACGAGATTTAGACGAGTTTTGGCGAGATTTAGACGAGATTTGGCGAGATTAAGACGAGATTTGGCGAGATTTAGACGAGATTTGGCGAGATTTAGACGAGATTTGGCGAGATTTGGCGAGATTTGGCGAGATTTGACGAGATTTAGACGAGATTTAGACGAGATAAGCGAGATTTGGCGAGATTTGACGAGAATTAGACGAGATTTGGCGAGATTTAGACGAGATTTAGACGAGATTTGGCGAGATTTAGACGAGAGTTGGCGAGATTTGGAGAGATTTGACGAGAATTAGACGAGATTTGGCGAGATTTGGCGAGATTTAGACGAGATTTGGCGAGATTTAGACGAGATTTGGCGAGATTCAGACGAGATTTGACGAGATTTAGACGAGATTTGACGAGATTTAGACGAGATTTGGCGAGATTTGGAGAGATTTGACGAGAATTAGACGAGATTTGGCGAGATTTGGCGAGATTTAGACGCGATTTGGCGAAATTTGGCAAGTTTTAGACGAGATTTGGCGAGATTTAGACGAGATTTGGCGAGATTCAGACGAGATTTGACGAGATTTAGACGAGATTTGGCGAGATTTGGAGAGATTTGACGAGAATTAGACGAGATTTGGCGAGATTTGGCGAGATTTAGACGCGATTTGGCGAAATTTGGCAAGTTTTAGACGAGATTTGGCGAGATTTAGACGAGATTTGGCGAAATTTAGACGAGATTTGGCGAGATTTAGACGAGATTTGGCGAGATTTAGACGAGATTTGGCGAGATATAGACGAAATTTGGCGAGATTTTGACGAGATTTGGCGAGATTTAGACGAGAGTTGGCGAGATTTGGCGAGATTTAAACGAGATTTGGCGAGATTTGGCAAGTTTTAGACGAGATTTGGCGAGATTTAGACGAGATTTGGCGAGATTTAGACGAGATTTGGCGAGATTTAGACGAGATTTGGCGAGATATAGACGAAATTTGGCGAGATTTAGACGAGATTTGGCGAGATTTAGACGAGATAAGCGAGATTTAGACGAGAGTTGGCGAGATTTGGCGAGATTTAGACGAGATTTGGTGAGATTTAGACGCGATTTGGCGAGATTTGACGAGATTTAGACGAGATTTAGACGAGATTTGGCGAGATTTGGCGAGATATGACGAGAATTAGACGAGATTTGGCGAAATTTGACGAGATTTAGACGAGATTTAGACGAGAGTTGGCGAGATTTAGACGAGAGTTGGCGAGATTTGGCGAGATTTAGACGAGATTTGGTGAGATTTAGACGAGAATTAGACGAGATTTGGCGAGATTTGGCGAGATTTGGCGAGATTTGACGAGATTTAAACGAGATTTAGACGAGATAAGCGAGATTTAGACGAGAGTTGTCGAGATTTGGCGAGATTAAGACGAGATTTGGTGAGATTTAGACGAGATTTGGCGAGATTTAGACGAGAATTAGACGAGATTTGGTGAGATTTAGACGAGATTTGGCGAGATTTGGCGAGATTTGGCGAGATTTGGCGAGATTTAGACGAGATTTAGACGAGATAAGCGAGATTTAGACGAGAGTTGGCGAGATTTGGCGAGATTTAGACTAGATTTGGTGAGATTTAGACGAGATTTGGCGAGATTTGGCGAGATTTGACGAGATTTGACGAGAATTAGACGAGATTTGGCGAGATTTGGCGAGATTTAGACGAGATTTGGCGAGATTTGGCGAGATTTAGACTAGATTTGGTGAGATTTAGACGAGATTTGGCGAGATTTGGCGAGATTTGACGAGATTTGACGAGAATTAGACGAGATTTGGCGAGATTTGGCGAGATTTGACGAGATTTAGACGAGATTTAGACGAGATAAGCGAGATTTAGACGAGACTTGGCGAGATTTGGCGAGATTTGACGAGAATTAGACGAGATTTAGACGAGATTTGGCGAGATTTGGCGAGATTTGGCGAGATTTAGACGAGATTTAGACGAGATTTAGACGAGAGTTGGCGAGATTTAGACGAGAATTAGACGAGATTTAGACGAGAGTTGGCGAGATTTAGACGAGATTTGGCGAGATTTGGCGAGATTTAGACTAGATTTGGTGAGATTTAGACGAGATTTGGCGAGATTTGGCGAGATTTGACGAGATTTGACGAGAATTAGACGAGATTTGGCGAGATTTGGCGAGATTTGACGAGATTTAGACGAGATTTAGACGAGATAAGCGAGATTTAGACGAGAGTTGGCGAGATTTGGCGAGATTTAGACGAGAGTTGGCGAGATTTGGCAAGTTTTAGACGAGATTTGGCGAGAATATGACGAGATTTGGCGAGATTTAGACGAGATTTGGCGAGATTTAGACGAGATTTGGCGAGATTTAGACTAGATTTGGCGAGATTTGGCGAGATATGACGAGATTTAGACGAGATTTGGCGAGATTTAGACGAGATTTAGACGAGATTTGGCGAGATTTGACGAGAATTAGACGAGATTTGGCGAGATTTAGACGAGATTTGGCGAGATTTAGACGAGATTTGGCGAGATTTAGACGAGATTTAGACGAGATTTGGCGAGATTTAGCGAGATTTAGACGAGAATTGACGAGAATTAGACGAGATTTGGCGAGATTTAGACGAAATTTGGCGAGATTTAGACGAGATTTGGCGAGATTTAGACGAGATTTAGACGAGATTTGGCGAGATTTAGCGAGATTTAGACGAGAATTGACGAGATTTAGACGAGATTTGGCGAGATTCAGACGAAATTTGGCGAGATTTAGACGAGATTTGGCGAGATTTGACGAGAATTAGACGAGATTTGGCGAGATTTAGCGAGATTTAGACGAGAATTGACGAGAATTAGACGAGATTTGGCGAGATTCAGACGAAATTTGGCGAGATTTAGACGAGATTTGGCGAGATTTGGCGAGATTTGACGAGAATAAGACGAGATTTGGCGAGATTTGTTGAGATTTAGACGAGATTTGGCGAGATTTGGCGAGATTTAGACGAGATTTGGCGAGATTTGGCGAGATTTAGACGAGATTTGGCGAGATTAAGACGAGATTTCGCGAGATTTCGCGAGATCTGGCGAGATTTAGACGAGATTTGACGAGATTTGACGAGATTCGGCGAGATATAGACGAGATTTGGCGAGATTTAGACGAGATTTGGCGAGATTTGACGAGAATTAGATGAGATTTGGCGAGATTTAGACGAGATTTGGCGAGATTTGGCGAGATTTAGACGAGATTTGACGAGATTTAGACGAGATTTGGCGGGATTTGACGAGATTTGGCGAGATATAGACGAGATTTGGCGAGATTTAGACGAGATTTGGCGAGATTTAGACGAGATTTGGCGAGATTTAGACGAGATTTGGCGAGATTTGGCGAGATATGATGAGAATTAGACGAGATTTTGTGAGATTTAGACGAGATTTGGCGAGATTTGACGAGAATTAGACGAGATTTGGCGAGATTTAGACGAGATTTGGCGAGATTTGGCGAGATTTAGACGAGATTTAGACGAGATAAGCGAGATTAAGACGAGAGTTGGCGAGATTTGGAGAGATTTAGACGAGATTTGGCGAGATTTAGACGAGATTTGACGAGATTTAGACGAGATTTGGCGAGATTTAGACGAGAGTTGGCGAGATTTGGCGAGATTTGACGAGAATTAGACGAGATTTGGCGAGATTTGGCGAGATTTAGACGAGATTTGACGAGAATTAGACTAGATTTGGCGAGATTTAGACGAGATTTGACGAGAATTAGACGAGATTTAGTCGAGAATTAGACGAGATTTGGCGAGATTTAGACGAGAGTTGGCGAGATTTGGAGAGATTTAGACGAGATTTAGTCGAGATAAGCGAGATTTAGACGAGATTTGGCGAGATTTGAAGAGATTTGACGAGAATTAGACGAGATTTGGCGAGATTTGGCGAGATTTAGACGAGATTTGGCGAGAATTAGACGAGATTTGGCGAGATTTGGCGAGATTTAGACGCGATTTGGCGAGATTTGGCGAGATTTAGACGAGATTTGGCGAGATTTAGACGAGATTTGGCGAGATTTAGACGAGATTTGGCGAGATTTAGACGAGATTTGGCGAGATTTGGCGAGATTTAGACGAGATTTGGCGAGATTTGGCGAGATTTAGACGAGATTTGTCGAGATTAAGACGAGATTTCGCGAGATTTGGCGAGATTTGGCGAGATTTAGACGAGATTTGACGAGATTTGGCGAGATTTGGTGAGATTTAGACGAGATTTGGCGAGATTTAGACGAGATTTGGCGAGATTTGGCGAGATTTGGCGAGATTTAGATGAGATTTGACGAGATTTGGCGAGATATGACGAGAATTAGACGAGATTTGGCGAGATTTAGACGAGATTTGGCGAGATTTAGACGAGATTTGGCGAGATTTGGCGAGATTTGACGAGATTAAGACGAGATAAGCGAGATTTAGACGAGAGTTGGCGAGATTTGGCGAGAATTGACGAGAATTAGACGAGATTTGGCGAGATTTGGCGAGATTTAGACGAGATTTGGTGAGATTAAGACGAGATTTGGCGAGATTTAGACGAGATTTGGCGAGATTTGGCGAGATATGACGAGAATTAGACGAGATTTGGTGAGATTTAGACGAGATTTGGCGAGATTTGACGAGAATTAGACGAGATTTGGCGAGATTTGGCGAGATTTGGCGAGATCTAGACGAGATTGAGACGAGATTTAGACGAGAGTTGGCGAGATTTGGCGAGATTTGACGAGAATTATACGAGATTTGGCGAGATTTGGCGAGATTTAGACGAGATTTAGACGAGATAAGCGAGATTTAGACGAGAGTTGGCGAGATTTGCCGAGATTTGACGAAATTTGACGAGATTTAGACGAGTTTTGGTGAGATTTAGACGAGAGTTGTCGAGATTTGGAGAGATTTGACGAGAATTAGACGAGATATGGCGAGATTTGGCGAGATTTGGCGAGATTTAGACGAGATTTGGCGAGATTCAGACGAGATTTGGCGAGATTTGGCAAGTTTTAGACGAGATTTGGCGAGATTTAGACGAGATTTGGCGAGATTTAGACGGGATTTGGCGAGATTTAGACGAGATTTGGCGAGATTTAGACGAGATTTGGCGAGATTTAGACGAGATTTGGCGAGATATAGACGAAATTTGGCGAGATTTAGACGAGATTTGGCGAGATTTGGCGAGATTTAGACGAGATTTGGCGAGATTTGGCGAGATTTAGACGAGATTTGGCGAGATTTGGCGAGATTTAGACGAGATTTCGCGAGATTAAGACGAGATTTCGCGAGATTTAGCGAGATTTGGCGAGATTTAGACGAGATTTGACGAGATTTGGCGAGATTTGACGAGATTTGGCGAGATAAAGACGAGATTTGGCGAGATTTAGACGAGATTTGGCGAGATTTAGACGGGATTTGGCAAGATTTGGCGAGATTTGACGAGAATTAGACGAGATTTGGCGAGATTTAGACGAGATTTGGCGAGATTTAGACGAGATTTGGTGAGATTTGGCGAGATTTGACGAGATTTAGACGAGATTTAGACGAGATAAGCGAGATTTAGACGAGAGTTGGCGAGATTTGACGAGAATTAGGCGAGATTTAGACGAGTTTTGGCGAGATTTGGAGAGATTTGACGAGAATTAGACGAGATTTGGCGAGATTTGGCGAGATTTAGACGAGATTTGGCGAGATTTGGAGAGATTTGACGAGAATTAGACGAGATTTGGCGAGATTTGGCGAGATTTAGACGAGATTTGGCGAGATTCAGACGAGATTTGGCGAGATTTGGCTAGTTTTAGACGAGATTTGGCGAGATTTAGACGAGATTTGGCGAGATTTAGACGAGATTTGGCGAGATTTAGACGAGATTTGGCGAGATTTAGACGAGATTTGGCGAGATTTAGACGAGATTTGGCGAGATATAGACGAAATTTGGCGAGATTTAGACGAGATTTGGCGAGATTTGGCGAGATTTAGACGAGATTTGGCGAGATTTGGCGAGATTTAGACGAGATTTGGCGAGATTAAGACGAGATTTCGCGAGATTTAGCGAGATTTGGCGAGATTTAGACGAGATTTGACGAGATTTGGCGAGATTTGACGAGATTTGGCGAGATAAAGACGAGATTTGGCGAGATTTAGACGAGATTTGGCGAGATTTAGACGAGATTTGGTGAGATTTAGACGAGATTTGGCGAGATTTAGACGAGATTTGGCGAGATATGACGAGAATTAGTCGAGATTTGGTGAGATTTGGCGAGATTTAGACGAGCTTTGGCGAGATTTAGACGAGATTTGGCGAGATTTGGCGAGATTTGACGAGATTTAGACGAGATTTAGACGAGATAAGCGAGATTTAGACGAGAGTTGGCGAGATTTGGCGAGATTTGACGAGATTTAGACGAGTTTTGGTGAGATTTAGACGAGATTTGGCGAGATTAGGAGAGATTTGACGAGAATTAGACGAGATTTGGCGAGATTTGGCGAGATTTAGACGAGATTTAGACGAGATAAGCGAGATTTGGCGAGATTTAGACGAGATTTGGTGAGATTTAGACGAGATTTGGCGAGATTTGACGAGATTTAGACGAGATTTGGCGAGATTTGGAGAGATTTGACGAGAATTAGACGAGATTTGGCGAGATTTGGCGAGATTTAGACGAGATTAGGCGAGATTCATACGAGATTTGGCGAGATTTGACGAGAATTATACGAGATTTGGCGAGATTTAGACGAGATTCGGCGAGATTTAGATGAGATTTGGCGAGATTTAGACGAGATTTGGCGAGATTTGGCGAGAATTGACGAGAATTAGACGAGATTTGGCGAGATTTAGACGAGAGTTGGCGAGATTTGGCGAGATTTAGACGAGATTTAGACGAGATAAGCGAGATTTGGCGAGATTTAGACGAGATTCGGCGAGATTTAGATGAGATTTGGCGAGATTTAGACGAGATTTGGCGAGATTTGACGAGATTTAGACGAGATTTAGACGAGATAAGCGAGATTTAGACGAGAGTTGGCGAGATTTGGCGAGAATTGACGAGAATTAGACGAGATTTGGCGAGATTTAGACGAGAGTTGGCGAGATTTGGCGAGATTTAGACGAGATTTAGACGAGATAAGCGAGATTTGGCGAGATTTAGACGAAATTTGGCGAGATTTGACGAGAATTAGACGAGATTTGGCGAGATTTGGCGAGATATGACGAGAATTAGACGAGATTTGGCGAGATTTAGACGAGATTTGGCGAGATTTGGCGAGATATGACGAGATTTAGACGAGATTTAGACGAGATAAGCGAGATTTAGACGAGAGTTGTCGAGATTTGGTTAGATTTGACGAGATTTGACGAGATTTAGACGAGTTTTGGTGAGATTTAGACGAGATTTGTCGAGATTTGGAGAGATTTGACGAGAATTAGACGAGATTTGGCGAGATTTGGCGAGATTTAGACGAGATTTGGCGAGATTTAGACGAGATTTGGCGAGATTTGGCAAGTTTTAGACGAGATTTGGCGAGATTTAGACGAGATTTGGCGAGATTTAGACGAGATTTGGCGAGATTTAGACGAGATTTGGCGAGATTTGGCGAGAATTAGACGAGATTTGGCGAGATTTGGCGAGATTTAGACGAGATTTGGCGAGATTTGACGAGAATTAGACGAGATTTGGCGAGATTTAGACGAGATTTGGCGAGATTTAGACGAGATTTGGCGAGATTTGGCGAGATTTGACGAGATTTAGACGAGATTTAGACGAGATAAGCGAGATTTAGACGAGAGTTGGCGAGATTTGGCGAGATTTAGACGAGAATTAGACGAGATTTGGCGAGATTTAGACGAGATTTGGCGAGATTTAGACGAGATTTGACGAGATTAAGACGAGTTGTGGTGAGATTTAGACGGGATTTGGCGAGATTTGGAGAGATTTGACGAGAATTAGACGAGATTTGCGAGATTTGGCAAGTTTTAGACGAGATTTGGCGAGATTTAGACGAGATTTGGCGAGATTTAGACGAGATTTGGCGAGATTTAGACGAGATTTGGCGAGATTTAGACGAGATTTGGCGAGATATAGACGAAATTTGGCGAGATTTAGACGAGATTTGGCGAGATTTGGCGAGATTTAGACGAGATTTGGCGAGATTTGGCGAGATTTGTACGAGATTTGGCGAGATTAAGACGAGATATCGCGAGATTTAGCGAGATTTGGCGAGATTTAGATGAGATTTAGACGAGATTTGACGAGATTTAGACGAGATTTGGCGAGATTTAGACGAGATGTGGTTAGATTTGACGAGAATTAGACGAGATTTAGACGAGATTTGGCGAGATTTAGACGGGATTTGGCGAGATTTAGACGAAATTTGGCGAGATTTAGACGAGATTTGGCGAGATTTAGACGAGATTTGGCGAGATTTAGACGAGAATTGACGAGAATTAGACGAGATTTGGCGAGATTTAGACGAAATTTGGCGAGATTTAGACGAGATTTGGCGAGATTTAGACGAGATTTGGCGAGATTTAGACGAAATTTGGCGAGATTTAGACGAGATTTGGCGAGATTTAGACGAGATTTGGCGAGATTTAGACGAGAATTGGCGAGATTTAGACGGGATTTGGCGAGATTTAGACGAAATTTGGCGAGATTTAGACGAGATTTGGCGAGATTTAGACGAGATTTGGCGAGATTTAGACGAGAATTGACGAGAATTAGACGAGATTTGGCGAGATTTAGACGAAATTTGGCGAGATTTAGACGAGATTTGGCGAGATTTAGACGAGATTTGGCGAGATTTAGACGAGAATTGACGAGAAATAGACGAGATTTGGCGAGATTTAGACTAGATTTGGCGAGATTTGGCGAGATTTGACGAGAATAAGACGAGATTTGGCGAGATTTAGACGAGATTTGGCGAGATTTAGACGAGATTTGGCGAGATTTAGACGAGATTTGGCGAGATTTAGACGAGATTCGGCGAGATTTGGCGAGATTTAGACGAGATTTGGCGAGATTTGACGAGAATTAGACGAGATTTGGCGAGATTTAGACGAGATTTGGCGAGATTTAGACGAGATTTGGCGAGATTTGGCGAGATTTGACGAGATTTAGACGAGATTTAGACGAGATAAGCGAGATTTAGACGAGAGTTGGCGAGATTTGGCGAGATTTAGACGAGAATTAGACGAGATTTGGCGAGATTTAGACGAGATTTGGCGAGATTTAGACGAGATTTGACGAGATTAAGACGAGTTGTGGTGAGATTTAGACGGGATTTGGCGAGATTTGGAGAGATTTGACGAGAATTAGACGAGATTTGCGAGATTTGGCAAGTTTTAGACGAGATTTGGCGAGATTTAGACGAGATTTGGCGAGATTTAGACGAGATTTGGCGAGATTTAGACGAGATTTGGCGAGATTTAGACGAGATTTGGCGAGATATAGACGAAATTTGGCGAGATTTAGACGAGATTTGGCGAGATTTGGCGAGATTTAGACGAGATTTGGCGAGATTTGGCGAGATTTGTACGAGATTTGGCGAGATTAAGACGAGATATCGCGAGATTTAGCGAGATTTGGCGAGATTTAGATGAGATTTAGACGAGATTTGACGAGATTTAGACGAGATTTGGCGAGATTTAGACGAGATTTGGCGAGATTTAGACTAGATTTGGCGAGATTTGGCGAGATTTGACGAGAATAAGACGAGATTTGGCGAGATTTAGACGAGATTTGGCGAGATTTAGACGAGATGTGGTTAGATTTGGCGAGATTTAGACGAGATTTGGCGAGATTTAGACGGGATTTGGCGAGATTTAGACGAAATTTGGCGAGATTTAGACGAGATTTGGCGAGATTTAGACGAGATTTGGCGAGATTTAGACGAGAATTGACGAGAATTAGACGAGATTTGGCGAGATTTAGACGAAATTTGGCGAGATTTAGACGAGATTTGGCGAGATTTAGACGAGATTTGGCGAGATTTAGACGAGAATTGACGAGAAATAGACGAGATTTGGCGAGATTTAGACTAGATTTGGCGAGATTTGGCGAGATTTGACGAGAATAAGACGAGATTTGGCGAGATTTAGACGAGATTTGGCGAGATTTAGACGAGATTTGGCGAGATTTAGACGAGATTTGGCGAGATTTAGACGAGATTCGGCGAGATTTGGCGAGATTTAGACGAGATTTGGCGAGATTTGGCGAGATTTAGACGAGATTTGGCGAGATTTAGACGAGATTTGTCGAGATTTAGACGAGATTTGGCGAGATTTAGACGAGATTTGGCGAGATATAGACGAAATTTGGCGAGATTTAGACGAGATTTGGCGAGATTTAGACGAGATTTGGCGAGATTTAGACGAGAATTGACGAGAAATAGACGAAATTTGGCGAGATTTAGACGAGATTCGGCGAGATTTGGCGAGATTTAGACGAGATTTGGCGAGATTTGGCGAGATTTAGACGAGATTTGGCGAGATTTAGACGAGATTTGTCGAGATTTAGACGAGATTTGGCGAGATTTAGACGAGATTTGGCGAGATATAGACGAAATTTGGCGAGATTTAGACGAGATTTGGCGAGATTTGGCGAGATTTAGACGAGATTTGGCGAGATTTGGCGAGATTTGGCGAGATAAAGACGAGATTTGGCGAGATTTAGACGAGATTTGGTGAGATTTAGACGAGATTTGGCGAGATTTAGACGAGATTTGGCGAGATTTGGCGAGATATGACGAGAATTAGACGAGATTTGGCGAGATTTAGACGAGATTTGGCGAGATTTAGACGAGATTTGGCGAGATTTGACGAGATTAAGACGAGATTTCGCGAGATTTAGCGAGATTTGGCGAGATTTAGACGAGATTTGACGAGATTAAGACGAGATTTGGCGAGATTTAGACGAGATTTGACGAGATTTAGACGAGATTTGGCGAGATTTAGACGAGATTTAGACGAGATTTGGTTAGATTTGACGAGATTTAGACGAAATTTGGCGAGATTTAGACGAGATTTGGCGAGATTTAGACGAGATTTGGCGAGATTTAGACGAGATTTAGACGAGATTTGGTTAGATTTGACGAGATTTAGACGAAATTTGGCGAGATTTAGACGAGATTTGGCGAGATTTAGACGAGATTTGGCGAGATTTGGCGAGATTTGACGAGAATTAGACGAGATTTGGCGAGATTTAGACGAGATTTGGCGAGATTTAGACGAGATTTAGACGAGATTTGGTTAGATTTGACGAGATTTAGACGAAATTTGGCGAGATTTAGACGAGATTTGGCGAGATTTAGACGAGATTTGGCGAGATTTAGACGAGATTTAGACGAGATTTGGTTAGATTTGACGAGATTTAGACGAAATTTGGCGAGATTTAGACGAGATTTGGCGAGATTTAGACGAGATTTGGCGAGATTTGGCGAGATTTGACGAGAATAAGACGAGATTTGGCGAGATTTGGCGAGATTTAGACGAGAATTGACGAGAATTAGACGAGATTTGGCGAGATTTAGAGGAAATTTGGCGAGATTTAGACGAGATTTGGCGAGATTTGGCGAGATTTGACGAGAATAAGACGAGATTTGGCGAGATTTGGCGAGATTTAGACGAGATTTGGCGAGATTTAGATGAGATTTGGCGAGATTTAGACGAGATTTGGCGAGATTTGGCGAGATTTAGACGAGATTTGGCGAGATTTGGCGAGATTTAGACGAGATTTGGCGAGATTAAGACGAGATTTCGCGAGATTTGGCGAGATTTGGCGAGATTTAGACGAGATTTGACGAGATTTGGCGAGATTTGACGAGATTTGGCGAGATATAGACGAGATTTGGCGAGATTTAGACGAGATTTGGCGAGATTTGACGAGAATTAGATGAGATTTGGCGAGATTTAGACGAGATTTGAAAGATTTGGCGAGATTTAGACGAGATTTGACGAGATTTGGCGAGATTTGGCGGGATTTGACGAGATTTGGCGAGATATAGACGAGATTTGGCGAGATTTAGACGAGATTTGGCGAGATTTAGACGAGATTTGGCGAGATTTAGACGAGATTTGGCGAGATTTGGCGAGATATGATGAGAATTAGACGAGATTTTGTGAGATTTAGACGAGATTTGGCGAGATTTGGCGAGATTTAGACGAGATTTGGCGAGATTTGGCGAGATTTAGACGGGTTGTGGCGAGATTTGGCGAGATTTAGACGAGATTTGGTGAGATTAAGACGAGATTTCGCGAGATTTGGCGAGATTTGGCGAGATTTAGACGAGATTTGACGAGATTTGGCGAGATTTGGCGAGATTTGGCGAGATATAGACGAGATTTGGCGAGATTTAGACGAGTTTTGGTGAGATTTAGACGAGATTTGGCGAGATTTAGATGAGATTTGGCGAGATTTGGCGAGATATGACGAGAATTAGACGAGATTTGGTGAGATTTAGACGAGATTTGGCGAGATTTAGACGAGATTTGGCGAGATTTGGCGAGATTTGACGAGATTTAGACGAGATTTAGACGAGATTTAGACGAGAGTTGGCGAGATTTGGCGAGAATTGACGAGAATTAGACGAGATTTGGCGAGATTTGACGAGAATTAGACGAGATTTGGCGAGATTTGACGAGATTTAGACGAGATTTAGACGAGAGTTGGCGAGATTTGGCGAGATTTGACGAGATTTAGACGAGATTTGGCGAGATTTGACGAGAATTAGACGAGATTTGGCGAGATTTAGACGAGATTTGGCGAGATTTAGACGAGATTTTGAAGATTTGGCGAGATTTGACGAGATTTAGACGAGAATTAGACGAGATTTGGCGAGATTTAGACGAGAGTTGGCGAGATTTCGCGAGATTTAGACGAGATTTGGTGAGATTTAGACGAGATTTGGCGAGATTTGGCGAGATATGACGAGAATTAGACGAGATTTGGCGAAATTTGACGAGAATTAGACGAGATTTGGCGAGATTTGGCGAGATTTAGACGAGATTTAGACGAGATTTGGCGAGATTTGACGAGATTTGACGAGATTTAGACGAGTTTTAGACGAGTTTTGGTGAGATTTAGACGAGATTTGGCGAGATTTGGAGAGATTTGACGAGAATTAGACGAGATTTGGCGAGATTTGGCGAGATTTAGACGAGATTTGGCGAGATTTAGACGAGATTTGGCGAGATTTGGCAAGTTTTAGACGAGATTTGGCGAGATTTAGACGAGATTTGGCGAGATTTAGACGAGATTTGGCGAGATTTAGACGAGATTTGGCGAGATTTAGACGAGATTTGGCGAGATTTAGACGAGATTTGGCGAGATATAGACGAAATTTGGCGAGATTTAGACGAGATTTGGCGAGATTTGGCGAGATTTAGACGAGATTTTTCGAGATTTGGCGAGATTTAGACGAGATTTGGCGAGATTAAGACGAGATTTCGCGAGATTTAGCGAGATTTGACGAGATTTGGCGAGATTTGGCGAGATTTGACGAGATTTGGCGAGATAAAGACGAGATTTGGCGAGATTTAGACGAGATTTGGTGAGATTTAGACGAGATTTGGCGAGATTTGGCGAGATTTGGCGAGATTTGACGAGAATTAGACGAGATTTGGTGAGATTTAGACGAGATTTGGCGAGATTTAGACGAGATTTGGCGAGATTTAGACGAGATTTGGCGAGATTTGGCGAGATTTGACGAGATTTAGACGAGATTTAGACGAGATAAGCGAAATTTAGACGAGATTTGGCGAGATTTGGCGAGATTTGACGAGAATTAGACGAGATAAGCGAGATTTAGACGAGAGTTGGCGAGATTTGGCGAGATTTGACGAGAATTAGACGAGATTTGGCGAGATTTAGACGAGATTTGGCGAGATTTGGCGAGATTTGACGAGAATTATACGAGATTTGGCGAGATTTAGACGAGATTTGGCGAGATTTAGATGAGATTTGGCGAGATTTAGACGAGATTAGGCGAGATTTAGACGAGATTTGGCGAGATTTGGCGAGATTTGACGAGAATTAGACGAGATTTGGCGAGATTTAGACGAGATTTGGTGAGATTTGACGAGATTTAGACGAGATTTGGCGAGAATGGACGAGAATTTGACGCGTTTTGGCGAGATTTGGCAAGTTTAAGACGAGATTTGGCGAGATTTAGACGAGATTTGGCGAGAGTTAGACGAGATTTGGCGAGATTTGGCGAGATTTGACGAGAATTAGACGAGATTTGGCGAGATTTGGCGAGATATAGACGAGATTTGGCGAGATTCAGACGAGATTTGGCGAGATTGGGCGAGAATTAGACGAGATTTGGCGAGATTTAGACGAGATTTAGACGAGATTTGGCGAGATTCGGCGAGACTTGGCGAGATTTAGACGAGATTTGGCGAGATTTGGCGAAATTTGGCGAGATTTAGACGAGATTTGGCGAGATTTAGACGAGATTTGGTGAGATTTGGCGAGATTTAGACGAGATTTGGCGAGATTTGGCAAGATTTAGACGAGATTTGGCGAGATTTGGCGAGATTAAGACGAGATTTGGCGAGATTTAGACGAGATTTTGCGAGATTTAGACGAGATTTAGACGAGATTTGGCGAGATTTGGCGAGATTTGGCGAGATTCAGACGAGATTTGGCGAGATTTGGCGAAATTTGGCGAGATTTAGACGCGAATTAGACGAGATTTGGCATGATTTAGACGAGATTTGGCGAGATTTGGCGAGATTTGGCGAGATTTAGACGAGATTTGGCGAGATTTGGCGAAATTTGGCGAGATTTAGACGCGAATTAGACGAGATTTGGCGAGATTTAGACGAGATTTTGACGAGAAATAGACGATAATTAGACAATGTTTTCCCTGCGATTAGAGTACGTGGCTTTTATGCCTTTATTTATTTATTTCTATTATTTATTTAAGAAAGTGCCGACTTTTAATTAGTTTGTCTCTCAAATATGTTTTGGAACAAATTATCTCGCCCCACCAATCCCTACCAACTTGTCAGGTTTTAATTGAAGTCACCTGATTGAAGAACGTGTACCAAGTGTTTGTGGTCTACGTTGCAGTCGCCCCGCGGTGGAGATGTTCATGGACCTCGTCTTGCAACGACAAGAACTTGAGAAGGCGGAACGTTTAGCGGTTATGTTTGGTCTTGATCTTCTCAAGTTACTGGAGTCAGCTGGAGACTTGAAGTTGGCTGAAAAACACTTTGCTCAGGCAATCTCTCTCTACAAGCTGTCACGGGTGAGACCACCATCTTGTATTATTACTAATTTAGAAGGAAATATGTATCTAAAAAAGGCAGTCCCAACAATTTTATGATTTATGTAGATGCATTTAGGAAGCTTGGTGTTTTTTCCATACACACAATTGATTAGTTAGTAAAAAAACGCCAATTTTTTCGGGATTTCATTTCCGAAAAGTACAAAATACGTTAGTTTTTGAGTTATTGACCCTGATTATTTTATTTAGATGCATTTAGGAAGCTTGAACTTGGTAATTGTTATAATTTTTTGTGATTCTTTTGTAATCGGAAAATTGTCAGGACTGCTCTTACCCTTGATAAAGTAACAGGTGCAAGTTACGAAACGTTGGGAAATTCAGTTGTTCTTCACTTAGCATTGAAAACCCAGTTGAAATAGTTTTTGTTAAAACTAGTGCTAAGTTTACATCAAGTAGACATGAGTCCTGAAACTGTGTGAACAAATCGGCAAATTATACTTTAGTTTTTTAGTTATTATTTTATTTTATGTTACGTTATTATGTAATCGTACGTGGTGCCAAAAATACACCTCAGACCTAGGAACTAGCATAGGCCAGATTGCCTACTAGCACTAACCACCGGTATACTTGTACCCCTAAGTTAGAAATCAATAAATAAATAAATAAAAATACATCTCAGACCTAGGAACCAGCATAGGCCAGATTGCCTACTAGCACTAACCACCGGTATACTTGTACCTAAGTTAGAAATCAATAAATAAATAAATAAAAATACACCTCAGACCTAGGAACTAGCATAGGCCAGATTGCCTGCTAGCACTAACCACTGGTATACTTGTACCTAAGTTAGAAATCAATAAATAAATAAATAAAAATATACCTCAGACCTAGGAACTAGCATAGGCCAGATTGCCTACTAGCACTAACCACCGGTATACTTGTACCTAAGTTAGAAATCAATAAATAAATAAATAAAAATACACCTCAGACCTAGGAACTAGCATAGGCCAGATTGCCTACTAGCACTAACCACCGGTATACTTGTACCTAAGTTAGAAATCAATAAATAAATAAATAAAAATACACCTCAGACCTAGGAACTAGCATAGGCCAGATTGCCTACTAGCACTAACCACCGGTATACTTGTACCTAAGTTAGAAATCAATAAATAAATAAATAAAAATACACCTCAGACCTAGGAACTAGCATGGGCCAGATTGCCTACTAGCACTAACCACCGGTATACTTGTACCTAAGTTATAAATCAATAAATAAATAAATAAAAATATACCTCAGACCTAGGAACTAGCATAGGCCAGATTGCCTACTAGCACTAACCACCGGTATACTTGTACCTAAGTTAGAAATCAATAAATAAATAATTAATGAATAACCCATTTAGGTTTTATTTTTTATAGTTAGGACAAATATCAAGAAGGTCTTGTAGAGAACGTTATTCCCTCTAACTGATTTAATTTTGACACTTTTTTGGGGAGAACAAATACTTTTTTTTTGTCAAATTTGTATTCTTGTTATCGTGTACAGTGCCGCCACCTGAAAAGTGTGCTGAAGTTTGCCGCGGCCGGTCATTCCCGGGAGCTGTTGACGTATGTTGATACTTTGTTCAATGCTGGCAACGTTGACGTCTCTGCCTCGGAGAGGATCCATCTCGCTAACCTTGCCGTCATGGCCCACACAGACCAGGTGCTGCGCTCTGTCAACAAATCCAAGATCACGCAGATCCACAGCTTTCTGTGAGTTATTTCACTATTAGCATCTCATCGATTGATTTTAGAGCAAAAATTGCATCAATTTTTTAATTGTTATAATTGTTATAATTGTTATAACTGTACGTAATAATAAAAGTATATAGAAGTTATTTTATAAATATAGAATAGAGGTTTTGATTCATTTTTTATACATTTTTATTAAAAAAAATTATTAATTTTTATTAAATTAATAGGCCAGATTGCTGCAATTTTTAATAGAACTAAAACCTCTATTCTATATTAATAATATAATTTCTATATAATTTTATTATAACGTTGAATTATAATTGGTTCAATAATTTATGCCCAAATGGTTTACAACTCAACGCAGTCGAGTGGAATCCAAACGGGTTCTAACAAATTTTGTTATTTCTCGTAGATTACTCGCATTTGAGACTGGTTTACACTCAATTAATCTTGAATAATGCTAATCTCAACGATTGATAAACATGTATCGATATTTTGAGTCGTAATTATTTAATTGTAGAGGTTTTTTAAAAATGACGGCAAGCGCCATCGGGTGGCACCTACCGTTACCACGTGTTGCCGGCCTCGTTTGCTCAGCAGCAATTTCTGTGACTCTGACCTAACTTACAAACTGAACTATCTCCGTTATGAAGGTGTTTTCTCCGAGACAACGCCAGCTACGATCCTGCGTTGGCCGTCACGATCTGCGGCCAGGCCGGGCGCTGGGACGCGCTGGCGTTGCTATCGAAGGTGCGCGGTCTGCGCGTGGAGGTCCTCGACGTCCTGGCGCGCATCCTGCGCTCGCTCCTGGAGGCCAACGAACCAATGGACTCGGAATCTCCAGCCCTGGACGGTGAGACTCCGCCCCTTTTGTCCTCGATCAGCCCTCAATCTCTGATTGATTGATTGATAATAGGGAAATAATAAATTGAATTAGGCAGGAAATAGGGAAATCTCCTTAAGATTATTTAATTATTATCATTGTGTTCAAATACGCGTTCAAAATAAAATCTGACGTATTTTTTCTTTTTATAATCCGATCATAACTTTTCTATTTCTATTTGTTTTAAGAATGGCTAAAATATGAATTCTCGTGGCGGTATTAAAACGGGCTGTGATTAACTACACGTAGTTCTGACGTCATTTTGTTGTATCCTTTGCGTTCGCTTCTGTTTCTTGACGTCATACTGACGTCAGATTTCACTTCATTTCATAAAAAATGGCGACCCTCGTTTTCATATGAGATTCAAACGCAAACATTTTAATCAGAGATATTTTATTCAAAATTGGATTTAGAAGAAAATATAAAAATACAAGTTCATTATTTTCTCACAAAAATAAAAAAATAGTTTCAAATTTAAAGAGATTTCCCAATAAACATGTAAACATGTAACTTGTCAGTAGCCCAACAAAACAAACAAAACAAAGTATCAGGTGACAGAGTGAGGTTATGATGTACAGATATGTTGCCAGGAGATCTGTGGGGTTATGATGTACAGTTATGTTGCCAGGAGATCTGTGGGGTTATGATGTACAGATATGTTGCCAGGAGATCTGTGGGGTTATGATGTACAGATATGTTGCCAGGAGATCTGTGGGGTTATGATGTACAGATATGTTGCCAGGAGATCTGTGGGGTTATGATGTACAGATATGTTGCCAGGAGATCTGTGGGGTTATGATGTACAGATATGTTGCCAGGAGATCTGTGGGGTTATGATGTACAGATATGTTGCCAGGAGATCTGTGGGGTTATGATGTACAGATATGTTGCCAGGAGATCTGTGGGGTTATGATGTACAGATATGTTGCCAGGAGATCTGTGGGGTTATGATGTACAGATATGTTGCCAGGAGATCTGTGGGGTTATGATGTACAGATATGTTGCCAGGAGATCTGTGGGGTAATGATGTACAGATATGTTGCCAGGAGATCTGTGGGGTTATGATGTACAGATATGTTGCCAGGAGATCTGTGGGGTTATGATGTACAGATATGTTGCCAGGAGATCTGTGGGGTTATGATGTACAGATATGTTGCCAGGAGATCTGTGGGGTTATGATGTACAGTTATGTTGCCAGGAGATCTGTGGGGTTATGATGTACAGATATGTTGCCAGGAGATCTGTGGGGTTATGATGTACAGTTATGTTGCCAGGAGATCTGTGGGGTTATGATGTACAGATATGTTGCCAGGAGATCTGTGAGGTTATGATGTACAGATATGTTGCCAGGAGATCTGTGGGGTTATGATGTACAGATATGTTGCCAGGAGATCTGTGGGGTTATGATGTACAGATATGTTGCCAGGAGATCTGTGGGGTTATGATGTACAGATATGTTGCCAGGAGATCTGTGGGGTTATGATGTACAGATATGTTGCCAGGAGATCTGTGGGGTTATGATGTACAGATATGTTGCCAGGAGATCTGTGGGGTTATGATGTACAGATATGTTGCCAGGAGATCTGTGGGGTTATGATGTACAGATATGTTGCCAGGAGATCTGTGGGGTTATGATGTACAGATATGTTGCCAGGAGATCTGTGGGGTTATGATGTACAGATATGTTGCCAGGAGATCTGTGGGGTTGCCTGGCCGACCCCGGATTGGTCCAGAGCTTGCTAACGAAGCCGAAGCACTGCGCTGTCGCCCTGTGTTTCATCTCTCGTTGTCTGCCGTTGCTTGAAGAAGATCGTCTTGTTTTGCTTGCTTCGATGTTCGATCCCTCGACCCCCGAACTTCGACCTGCACTCAAACGTGTCTTCACTCGACGGAGAAGATTTCACTCGACGGCGTCCAATGATTCACTGGGAGACTCGATCGACGCAGCAGACAACACGGTGAGCTCTCGGCAGTCAACGTCAGGAACCAACGTTCACTTGCTTTACTTAAGTCATTTGATTGATTTATTTGATGCTAGTTCTTTGACCATCTTAGTTTTAATGAATATCCTGATAGTTTTTAGACTCATGTCTACGTATGTTATGATAAATACATTATTTTTTGAGTTATTGACCCTGATTATTTTATTTAGATGCATTTAGGAAGCTTGAACTTGGTAATTGTTATAATTTTATGTGGTTCTTTTGTTATTGGAAAATTGTCAGGACTGCTCTTACCCTTGATAAAGTCGGCAGTCGACGCCAGGGACCAATGTTTCACTTGTTATGTTGGTTTTTAGACTCATGTCTACTTGATTTATCTTTTGATAAATTATATTTTTATCTCCTTTATCCTTACGAAACGTTGGGAAATTTAGTAGCCCTTTACTTAACATTAAAAACCCAGTTGAAATAGTTTTTCTTATAACGTTTCACTTGGTTTATTGGGGTCATTTGATTGATTTATTGATTTATTTGTTTATATTGTGTTCTATTTATGTACTATGTACTATGCTGTATCAAAGTATATGTACCAAAGCTATAATAGCTTTGGTATTACAATAATTACAATAATTAATCAAATTGATGCCCAAACAGGGACAGGTGTTAGGTGTATGAGCCCACGACAGGTGGAGATCGGGGTTCGAGTCCCCGTTCGGGCATCAAATTATGAGACGGTTATAGTGTTGTTAATAATAAAATACTCCGCGCATTGCAAGCGTTTGTAATTCAAATAAGATTTCATGTAAATTGGTGCTAGTTGTTTGAATATCGCGCTGGTTGTAGGAGGATCTGTGCGCTGGGCCAGCTGAGTCGATGGCGCAGGCGTTCCTGCTCGTCTGCCTGCGCCTGGCGCAGGTTCGTGCAGGCGACGCCGGGCTGCGTTTCGACCCCGGGCTCGTGCCGAGAGTTGAACCGGGAACCTCGGTCAGCGACCAGCCGTCGCCGGGGGAAACGGTAAGCTTCAGGTGCCGGTCACGATTCCCAGCGCAGTCAGGACAAGTTGATTTTGTAATATATTTTGTTAAATATGTTGATTAGAAAAGTTAAGTGAAGTAAAGTTAGATTTCGGGAAATTTTCATGATAATTTGGATGATTTTGCCCGTTTTCCACTGCATTTTACCGAAAACGACGATAAATTTTGACAAAAAGCAAGAATTTTAATGTTAAATTGGCAAGAATGTCAAGTTTTCTAATGGGGCAGGGTTGGGGCAGGGTTGGAGTACATTACAAATCAACAATATAAAGGGTGATGTATATATTGTTGCTTCTTGCAGGAAGTCCCGCTGCGGTCGTCGGAGATTGCCGCGGGTTTCGCCCACGCCGCGCTCGTGAGGAACTCCGGTCTCTTTGTCTGGGGCAACACAATCTGCGGCTGCTTGGGTCAGTAGACGTTGCAACGTTGTAAACATTCAGATCGTGACATAAACAAGCTCGGTGTTTTATTTATCTGATTGTTGTGAATTGTGAAATGATTGTGTTATTATTGCACGAAGACCTACCTGTTGCAGGGTGACCATTTACTGGATATCCAGTAAATATATTAATATATATAATATCTAAGTTAATATATCCCGGCATATGGATATCTATACGGGATATCAATGCTTTATTGACAACCACAGACTTTCACGGAGATAAACGACGCTGGATTTTACATTTTAAAACCACTTTGTCGCAGAAACACAAAGAAAACCACCAATAATCTGCTAAATCATTCAACATAACCCAACAATATGAGCCGTTCTATCCACCGCCGGTCAAACGATTGGCTTGACGACTCCGTGTTTCTCCAACACGTACCTCTCGGCGGTGAACTGCGGCAGATCTCGACGACCACCGCGGTCGACCACCGCCACCGCAAACCTCGGCAGATTCGCGGCCGTGCGAAGCTGGATCTGTTCCACCGCTTTCTTGATCAATCTGTAGGCTTTGTCCTGCGTTATCCCTGTCATAGCAACAATCAGCTGGTCAGAGGGATCAAAACCTAAGGCCAAACTGCAAACTATGCGTGGTCAAATTTTCAATCTAGTTTACTAAAATTTCACCAACTTATTCAACTAATAGCACCCAACAGCTATTTCTATCTAGTTTTTTAACAAAATAGGTAAAAAGTAGGGATGCCTTCGGATACCCGGACACCCGGGCTGGTTCCGGGTTATGACGAGCCTGGTTCCAACGTTTGGGATCCGAGTTTTGTTTATTTTTTCGTCATTGTTTTCTACGATCCAAACGCAATATCCATTACGTTAAGTTTGACAGAATGTTTGGTTCTGGTATAAGCAACGGAAGATGTCCACGTTGCCCGCGTTTTGTCCACTTTGGTAACTACGGCAACTCGAGCTCGAGTGACCGGCTAAATCATGCTCACCTGGATACCAGCCGTCGTCCAGCACGGCTGTGCCCAGCCGTCCGGGAATGCCATACGTTGCCGTGCTGTGCATTCGCTCGCAACTTCCGTAAGCATCGACCCGGAACAAGCTCGGCCCGTCCAGCTCGTCGTAGCCAGCGATGAGCGTAGAGATATTTTTGACACCCTGGAAACAACGTCCTTGGTGCTGTTGGACAGGAGCAGCCAACACAGTGTGTCAAAGTGACAAGGCTAAGCGGTGGCCGGTCCTTGGTGTTGTTGTACAGGAGCAGCCAACAAGGTGTGTCAAAGTGACAAGGCTAAGCGGTGGCCGGTCCTTGGTGCTGTTGGACAGGAGCAGCCAACACAGTGTGTCAAAGTGACAAGGCTAAGCGGTGGCCGGTCCTTGGTGCTGTTGGACAGGAGCAGCCAACACAGTGTGTCAAAGTGACAAGGCTAAGCGGTGGCCGGTCCTTGGTGCTGTTGGACAGGAGCAGCCAACACAGTGTGTCAAAGTGACAAGGCTAAGCGGTGGCCGGTCCTTGGTGCTGTTGGACAGGAGCAGCCAACACAGTGTGTCAAAGTGACAAGGCTAAGCGGTGGCCGGTCCTTGGTGCTGTTGGACAGGAGCAGCCAACACAGTGTGTCAAAGTGACAAGGCTAAGTGGTGGCCGGTCCTTGGTGCTGTTGGACAGGAGCAGCCAACACAGTGTGTCAAAGTGACAAGGCTAAGCGGTGGCCGGTCCTTGGTGCTGTTGGACAGGAGCAGCCAACACAGTGTGTCAAAGTGACAAGGCTAAGCGGTGGCCGGTCCTTGGTGCTGTTGGACAGGAGCAGCCAACACAGTGTGTCAAAGTGACAAGGCTAAGCGGTGACCGGTCCTTGGTGCTGTTGGACAGGAGCAGCCAACACAGTGTGTCAAAGTGACAAGGCTAAGCGGTGGCCGGTCCTTGGTGCTGTTGGACAGGAGCAGCCAACACAGTGTGTCAAAGTGACAAGGCTAAGCGGTGGCCGGTCCTTGGTGCTGTTGGACAGGAGCAGCCAACACAGTGTGTCAAAGTGACAAGGCTAAGCGGTGGCCGGTCCTTGGTGCTGTTGGACAGGAGCAGCCAACACAGTGTGTCAAAGGGACAAGGCTAAGCGGTGGCCGGTCCTTGGTGCTGTTGGACAGGAGCAGCCAACACAGTGTGTCAAAGGGACAAGGCTAAGCGGTGGCCGGTCCTTGGTGCTGTTGTACAGGAGCAGCCAACACAGTGTGTCAAAGTGACAAGGCTTACGGACTGTAACGAGGTACTTACACTCCACCCCCGATGGTCTCTAACGTAGTTTGCGGTGCTGTTTGCGATGGCGCTTGTGGATAGGGAGATATTTGTTCGGAAGCGATGCAGATTATGCTCCGTCACCAGATGGTCTCGGAGTTGATTGGCTTTGTACGTGCTGCCGATGCTGACGACTATGAGGTTGTCTGCCACGTCACCGAGCTTGTTGATGTCTGTTGGTTTGTTAAAACATTGGCTGGGATATCGATGTCAAGGGGTAGGATTTACAGCCAGGGTTTGATTATACAAAGTGCTTCAATCTTTTGATTGATTGATTGATTTCCTTAATGGCTTAATTAAAAAAAAAACATTTACAAGTTCTGTATACCGTTAGGGATTTTTTCTTATTAACAGTGCTATAACCGTATCAAAAATTGATGCCCAAACAGGAAAGGTGGAGATCGGGGTTTCGAGTCCCTGTTTGGGCATCAATTTTTGAGACGGTTTTAGTGTTCATAATAATAAAATACCCTGCGCATTGCAAGCGTTTGCAATTTAAATAAGATTTCATCCTAAAACCGTCAGGATAGTCAGGATTGTCAGGATAGTATATAAAAGTAATACTAGTGTGGTAGGAACATGCTTACAAACTATTTAATTGATTTAATGACTGGAATTGCTTCCTTATCAATTCCAGTTCTTTTTCGATCGAGAAAATTGTTAAAAAGTGCTTTTTTTCTTGTTATTTGTGTTTTGTTTGAATTGTTTGGTTTGCAAATTGTAAAAAGTCGCTGATTTAAAGCAGGTTAAAATTACCAGTTTGTTGAAAATACTTTGAATGGCGTTGGTTAAATTGAAACAAATTCACTGGAACACCAAGTGTGAGAATTGAAATGTTTTGGGCTTCTGATGTTAAACCTGGGACTGGGAAAGTCTGGACCATGGATTTGTTACTTTTAAAGAACCTTGCTTTAATTGGATAGTTTATAATCAGCAAATATTTACTCACTGTCATTCACTAAAACATATCGTGGCATAAAGAAACTCTTGTCTGCTGCCAACATCACAAAATTGCGTCCCACTAAACCGCAGATTGCATTTTGCTCCATTTTGAAAAGAAACTAGGTTATGTTTTGTTATTCCATTGCCAAGTTGAAACTTCTCGTCTTGTGCTATGTCTAGAATCAACGTGGCTTGCAGCATTAATTGATTTCAAAAACATTTCCTCTTGTCAATTGATAAAAGTAAAATAGCAAAAATATCAAAATAGTGAAGCAAATTACAAATAAAAAAATAAGCAAAAATGACTTAAAACTGACGCTTGAACTTTGATGAAAACACAGTTCAGTCTCAACATTTGCTATTCTCTGAAACAATGACATTTTACAAACGTAAAACAAGTGAATTTCACTGTTTTTACAGCAGAGCTGAAATTAAATGTGAATATTTTGTGACTTAGAAATAAGTCACGGTTTTTTCGGCAATATTTCCTTTTCAACTCGAAGAGCGGTTTAAAAGTTAAACTTCTGTGGATTCAAGTTTTTAACGGAGATTAACACAAATTAATACCACATTTAAATAAAAACTTACATATTTTCTTTTTAAATATTTGTGAAATTATCTTTGAAAACTTTGAAGACAAAGTAATCAAGAAAGAATCGATGAAGTTTTATAAAACAAAGCCCGACGTCGGATCTTCTCTTCCAGGCACGGGTCCGGCACTTTCCCGGTTTCTAACACCGCAACAGGTGACTTCGCTGCCGGCGCTGAAACTGGAAGTCTTCAGCGTTTCGTGCGGCCGTCAACACACGCTGGCGCTGACCAACAACGGGGTAAGCTCCGCCTACACGCGTACATAGCTCCGCCTTCACTTTTGTTTGTTTGTTTGGTTTTTATTTAGCTTTTTAAAGAAAAATTTTACATTACATCATCGTACATCATCTTCGTCCTCTTTAAATTTCTCGTACAATTGAGTCTTAAATTTATTTACAGTTTTTATAATCACTAATTCCTTTAGTTAATTCTGTATTGAATTTAGAAAACTTAACAAATATATTATTCCTATTTCTAGTATTATGACTCGTTGATCAATTTTAGTTGAGGGTTTTTTGTTTTTCTGGCGAAACGAAGCCAGACTGGGATATGAACTCAGGACCTCTCAATAACCGGTCGGTTGCTCAATCAACTGAGCTATCCGGGCACACATTTTATATCAAAATCAATCCCAGTTTTCACCAGGTTTTCATAAAATTTAGTTTTATGCTTTTATCATGAAAGTATTTTTGTCAATTTATGTTGATTTAGATGCTAACGTCTCTCATTTGAAACTGAAAAATCGATCGAAATATAATTGATACGATTTTCGGGAAATGTTTTAAATTTCTCATTAATTTCGTAAGATTTCTCTTGAAGTCTTGTAACGAGTACCAACTGTTTGAGCAGGTTTACTCGTGGGGCTCGAATCAGTTTGGCCAACTCGGGCTGGACGCGACAAGTCAGACTCCGTGGCCGGTGCTTGTCCGGGAGTTGGCCGGTCAGCCGGTCGTGCAGATCGCTGCCGGGCAGTACCACTCGATGGCATTGACACGAGACGGAAGGTATTTTATGAGCTCGTTTTGAAAACAAATTCTTGCCAACGTGCCGGGGATTTAAATTAATCTCATTAGACTTTTGATTTCACGTCCATGACTGAATCCCAAACTACTTTAAAAAATACAAAAAAAAAATTGAGTAAAATCGAAAGTTAAGAAAAAAAAAATGTCCCAACGTTTTGAACTTTTGCATGTTTGCTCATCAGAAGTGAAAAGCTTAAAAAAAACCAATCTTAAAAAGTAATCTCTAAGTTTATATTTATATTTTATAATTTTATTATAAATCCTTCTTACAATACTAGAGAAATTGAAACTTATCTCACCGAACTTGCGATTCCCGCCACCAGGGTGTTCACGTGGGGCTGGGGCGTGCACGGCCAACTAGGCCACGCCTCCGCCGAGGACGTCCGAAGCCCCGCCCACCTGCCGCTCGACCAACCGTGTGCAAACATCGCCGCAGGCCACGCCCACAGCTTGCTGCTATTGGTCGACGGAACGTTGCTCGCGTGCGGCGCAGGAATCTTCGGCCAGCTCGGCCGCGGCACCAACGCGAAGAGTTCCGTTCCCGTCGTCGTGGAGATCCACGAGAAGGTCATCGACATCGCCACCGGTTACTTTCACAGCGTGAGTTGATTTCACTTTACTAGGGACATATATATATACGACTAGAGGCCCTTAAGACGCCATCTTGTTTCTTCCACAGCTTGCCCTGACAGAATCCCACCGCCTTGTCTCTTGGGGCGCGAGCCCGCAGGTGCTCCGACTCCAGGCGCAGGCGCAGAAGAAGGCGCGACTCATGCAGGCGCACTTTGCCCAGCAGTCGCCGCCAGACAGGCCCAGGTAACCATAGCAACGTCCCGGTCGTTGATATATTTTATAGCATTTCTTTCATGTATTGATTTTTAATTTCCCAATTAATCTAAACGATGTCTGTTGTTTTCCAGCCCCGCCCCCGACGCAGCAAGCCCCGCCCCCGACATGAAAATCACCGCCCCCAAGATCACAAGCTCCGCCCCCTCGGAGCCCGAAGTTCAGCCAATGGCGACGCAGTCTCTCGTCACGTCCGCGGCTCTGTCGATCCAAGACGACGACCTTGACGAGCGACCGCTGGTGAAGAAGACGTTCTCGCAGTCCGTGCAGGATTATTTCAGCGAACACAAGGAGGCACTGGACGGTGGAAACAAAAGCAAGATTCCTGCCGCAGTCGCTACCGAACTGAAGGCAGTGAAAGCCGAGAAAAGCCCGGAGTCACCGCAAGCGGATGTCAGAGTCAATGGATCTCAAGGTCCCGCGGCTGATGTCAGAGTCAATGGATCTCAAGGTCCCGCGGTCGATGTCCAAGAGGCGGTGAATGCAGTGCCTTCGATTGTCATAAGTCCGTCGCTGGATGACAAGGACGTCAAGAAAGCGGTGAGTTGACCTCGTCATCGATCGATCCAAGTTGTTCCATAACAAAAACCATGGGCTTTGAATGCTAAGTGAAGAACAACTGAATTTCCCAACGTTTTGTAACTTGTACCTGTTACTTTATCAAGGGTAAGAGCAGTCCTGACAATTTTCCAATAACAAAAGAACCACACAAAATTATAACAATTACCAAGTTCAAGCTTCCTAAATGCATCTAAATAAAATAATCAGGGTCAATAACTTAAAAACTAACGTATTTTGTATTCCTATTTGCTCTTACCCTAGGCTAGGTTAGGTTCATCATCATCCACTCATTCACCGACGCCATTAGACCAGCGCCGTGTGGCCAGATGACAAAACAGTGCGTCGTTAAACACCACAAATAATAATAATAAATATATGACATTTAAAAGTTGACTAAAACCTTGTATGTGTTGCCCCTGTACAGACGCAGGCTGCCAAGCGCGCGGCCCTCCGGTCCCTGTTATTGGAGGAGAGCAACACCGCGCACCTGACTCCGCGCGAAGTCGACACCGCGCTCGTAGTCGGCAAGATCGCGCAGCTCGCGTGCGGCTGTCATCACTCTGCGCTGCTGACCGCAGGGGGCGTGGTCTACACTTGGGGGCGGAGCCTGGACGGTCAGCTCGGCACGGGGTCGCGGCGCGAGGTCGTCATTCCCACGGCACTGCTGGACATTCGAGCGTCGCAGGTTAGTCGGCTTTTTTTTTTTAGATTTTATTCAACGAAAACTATTTCAAATGGATTTTTCATGCACATAATTGGTTAGTTGGTTAAAAATGCCAATTTGTTCGAGATCTTATTTCAGAAAATACATAATACATTAGTTTTTAAGTTATTGACCCTGATTATTTTATTTAGATGTATTTAGGAAGCTTGAACTTGGTAATTGTTATAATTTTGTGTGGTTCTTTTGTTATTGGAAAATTGTCAGGACTGCTCTTACCCTTGATAAAGTAACAGGTACAAGTTACGAAACGTTGGGAAATTTAGTTATGCTTTACTTAGCATTCAAAACCCAGTTGAAATAGTTTTTGTTAATACTAGTGCTAAGTTTACATCAAGTAGACATAAGTCTAAAAACCTAACTTTTATCTGCAAGTTATTTTAAGTTGTTATCCCGACATTAACTCGTCTGAAATATTGCAGATTGTCTGCGGTTGTGAGTTTACTCTCGCTCTCGATGGACTCTCGGGTAAAGTCTGGGCTTGGGGCAGCAACGGATCCGCTCAGGTAACTAACGGCAACAACATCCTCTTCATTGCACCAAACTAACCTCACCTGACCTGACATAAGTCAATATATACCTGCCTTGCATGTGATACATTTATAAATATCCAATACATAACATGTTAATAATATATAAATACAATTTATAGCATATAATACATTTATTATAATAATTCATTCAGTTATTCTGCGATAGTTTAAAAAAATCTAAAAATCATGAACTTTGGTAGATTTTTATAAACTGCATGAAATGATCTTTCATTAAAGTTCTGTTGGAAGTCTGTAGCTCCAATAAAACCCAAGATATTGAGGAAAATGGAAGTCAATGCACGTGCGGAGGTAAAATTAACACACATTTTCCAACCCCTGTAACTTTTTAAACCTTTGAGTAAAAAAATTAATAAAAAAACCTCGTGGCTAAATCCACATTCTCAACAAGTTGACAAAATTTCAGTGAAATCCGTGTCGGTCAAAGTTGAGTGGTTTGACGTGGAATGACCCGTAGATAGCAAAGTGGTCTGCGATTGTTGAAAGTGGTCGCCGTGGTTACCTCATCGCGGTTGTATGAATTAGAGTCCACCGATTATATTGGTCTATATGTTCCTATGTACCTATGCACCTATGTACCTATGTACCCATGTACCTATGTACCTATGTATCTATGTACCTATGTACCTATGTACCTATGTGCCTATGTACCTATGTACCTATGTACCTATGTACCTATGTACCTATGTACCTATGTACCTATGTACCTATGTACCTATGTACCCATGTACCTATGTACCTATGTACCTATGTACCTATGTACCCATGTACCTATGTACCTATGTACCTATGTACCCATGTACCTATGTACCTATGTACCTATGCACCTATGTACCTATGTACCTGTGTACCTATGTACCTATGTACCTATGTACCTATGTACCTATGTACCCATGTACCTATGCACCTATGTACCTATGTACCTATGTACCTATGTACCTATGTGCCTATGTGCCTATGTGCCTATGTACCTATGTACCTATGTAACTATGTACCTATGTACCTATGTACCTATGTACCTATGTACCTATGTATCTATGTACCTATGTACCTTACCACAGTGCAGCAAATGCACATTTGTAAGAGAAAAATAAATATAAAAATCCAACTTCGTTATCTCCTGCAGCTAGGCCACGCCCCCGTCGAAGACTCCAAGTCCGTCGACGGCAAGATGTTGGTCATCAAGACAATGAAACGAGTCATCAAGCTGCCTCACGGCTCGCAGAACTCGATCGAAGCCCCGCGCGAAGTCCCGCGACTTCCCACGCCGGCGATATCGTTCCTCCGAGCTCCACGGCACGCGATCTCCCCGCAAGTCCCGCCCCTCGTCGCCATGGACACGCCCCCTTACGCTGCGCGATCGCTACATTACGTCTTGCAACGCATGCACGGACATTACGACGCCGAGCTCGTGGCAGCGAAGTGCGTCGAGTTCGGGAACCTGCAGGCGGCTGCGAAGTTGGCGCTGCTGGAGCGGAGGTTTCACGTTGCGTTGGCCAATCAGCTGGCAGCGTTGGCGTTGTCGGGCTCGGAGAGCGAGGGGTCCACGCCAAGCGTTGACGTCAGTGAGATTCACTTGTTCTCGATTCAGGGCGGCAACGAGGAGATGTCCGAGGGGCGGCAAGAGTTGACGAGCCCCTCGGATACCGCTTCGTCGATGTCGCAAGAGAACAGCGGCTCTGACGTGGACAAGATGGTGAGTTGGCAACACTGTACAATACATTATTATTATTATTTATTTGTTTATTAATAGCTTTGGTATTACAACAATTACCCGAAGCTAATAGAATTACAATAACGTTTACAGAATTTGCAATAAAATTGCATAGAATTTTGTGGTTATTTGACATTTGTTGGAAATCTGGTCATTATGTAACGATTTGAACGAAATTTCAGTCAAATTTTAAAATCTCTGAACTCACAACTACAGCGTTGTTGAAAATAATTAGCAAAATAGTTTTTTTTCTGTTTTTTTTACAATTTTTTTTACTTTAGGCAAAATTTGAAAACTTAATAAATGGCAATATGTTTGATCTCGTTCGTCCAGTTGTCCCCGGCAACCAACGAGGGGCCGGACATCGAAGTTTCCGACGACAACGACAACAGAACGTCCGACGTCGTCACGGAGATCATTGCCGTCGACAACCAGATCAAGACCGATCGCAACGACAACGGAATCGAGGAGCGAGAAGAGGCGGGGCTGAAAGGGGAGGGGCCAACGAAGTCCGACGGGAAGTTCAACCGGAAACTGGTCACGCAGGTAAAAACATACGACACTCGCGTGTAAATAAAATTCAGATTAATCTTTGAAAAAAATCTTTGTTAAAAAAAAAAAAATGATGATAATAATTTGTTTATTGTCATTTAGAAAATATACAAGATATTTGACAGTCATTTTTTTAAATTAAATAGTACAATATTCTTTGACAGCATAAAAACATCTCTCATTTTTAGAAACTCTTTTATGCTATTTCTTAGCGCCTGTCCTTGTTTTTCCTTGATATAATTAGGTAGAGCTTTATACAGTTTTGCTCCTGCAAAATCTGGGTCTTTCTTTGTTATTTCTAGTTTTATTTTCTTTAGTTTAAAATTTCCCTTTGTCCTCGTCTTACAGTTTAAATCATTATCATCGTTTGGTAAATCGTCTATTTTATATAAAATAGTATTACACATATAACGGCATGGGATTGTCATAATTTGAAAACGTTTATAAAGCCTGCAAGAGTGTTTTGAAATAAAATTGTGAATTGAAAGTTGGGTTAACGTTGCTTCTATGTGCAGTGCATGCACTGACTTTTGTTTCTTCGCTTGTCGCAGGCGTGTCAGATTGCAGACTTCTACGTCGAAGAAGCGGCCGATGAAAGTCAGGCCACGATGAGCCGACTCTTGCAACGAATCATCGAGTTCTGGATGAACCAACGACTGCCGCCCGCAAGACTGGAGGAACTGCTGGATCGTCATATTGATAAGTTCTTCTACCCTCTGGGACTGCTCTTGTTTAAGTGAGTAGAGTGACATATCAAGCCATGCCTTGCCATGCCATGCCATGCCTTGCCTTGCCGTGCCTTGCCATGCCATGCCATGCCTTGCCTTGCCTTGCCATGCCATGCCGTGCCTTGCCTTGCCTTGCCATGCCATGCCGTGCCATGCCATGCCATGCCATGCCATGCCTTGCCATGCCATGCCATGCCATGCCTTGCCATGCCATGCCATGCCATGCCTTGCCTTGCCATGCCATGCCATGACCATGCTATGCCATGCCTTGCCTTGCCTTGCCATGCCATGCCATGCCTTGCCTTGCCATGCCATGCCATGCCATGCCTTGCCATGCCATGCCATGCCTTGCCATGCCATGCCATGCCATGCCATGCCTTGCCATGCCATGCCATGCCATGCCATGCCTTGCCTTGCCATACTCTAAGTATGGCTCTAAACTCCAAGTTTAAGTTGATGCAGAATGTTTCGGCCGCTATTGGCTGGTGTCGAGAGGTTGAAAAGCATGAAATCAAAACTTAAAGTTTCACTTCGATATTGCGAGTAGGTTCGAAGTAACTGCAGCTAATTGATGGAATGCAGTTGGTCCGGTCATTTAAAATATTTTAAAACTTTTGAGAATGTTTTTAAAACTGTTTGAGTGAAAGTGACCCAATGTTTGTTTGCTTCAGTAACGCCAACGGAACGTCGGAGGAAGCGAATCCGGCCGCGTTCCTGGATCACCTGTCAAGTCGGTTCTGTCTGCGTCTCTGCTCCAAGCTTCTCAAGAACATCGACCAAGGTACGTTTGGGAGCCAAAACCTCGCATAACCTAACAATTCAATCTGATGGCATCGGCAAGCAAGTGGGTGAAGATGAAGCTTACCTAGAAGGGAGGTTTATTCATTCAATTCAAATCCAATTACCGTGTAACTTGTCAGTAGCCAAACAAAATAAATACATAAATAAATCAATTAGACTTCAACCCGATATTAAATATTGGAAGCTACCACTTACCGTTAGGATATTGATTTCTTTAACTATTTCATTTTGAATTTTGGGCTTTAATTGAGAATTTTTTACATTTAAAATAAATTGGCATCTGTTTTAAAAATAATCGTGTGTAAAATATGTCACAGTCTGTATATTTTCAAACTACCGAGATAGACCTAACTTCTGTCGTGTTGGCAGGAGGATCTCACGCCGAGGTTGTTCGCCTGGTTGCGCCGGGAGTTGGCGCAGACGACTCTGCTCCCGGACCAGACCAGCTGGTGGCGGCTATCTTGAACCGGCTTGGCGCAGGAGCGGCACCATGCGTCGTGCTTGCAGATCAGGTCGGCGCTGGCGTCAAGATCGCTTGATGTTTAAAAAATCGATCTCCTGAATTTTTTTTTGATCGCCGTATTCTTTCAGGTGGTCAACGGATGTATAGACGACAAACTCTTTGTCTTCTCGTGCGGCCACAGTTTTGGCTCGGAAGAGATGAGACGGGTGGCGGGCGTCTCGGCAAGCCCCGCCCAATGCCCGCCAGCCGCTTGTCAGATGCCTGCCGACTGCCCTCAATGTGCCATTCAATCTCGCGGCAAAGTCACATCGCTGTGAAGTGGTTTGAAAGTCCTGCTCGATGCTGTCATAGATTGGCCAGTGTTGATCGCGAGGAATGCAGGAGCATTTTTTATACGAAATGGTTTCGAATCTTGGATGATTGATTTGGATCTCATCTTGTTTGCTGGAGACTGGTAACCTCATCGGTTCTTGAATTAACAGGGAATACTCTATTCTGAACAAACATTGCTCAAATAGCGTATCCCATAGACTGGTTTTCAAGCTTTGGGGTCTTCAATCTTCTCTTGCTGTCAAACTGGAGACATCAACAGCTGATTGACAGCTGATGTTGGTAGCCTACTTGATGTAGGAACAAGGTTGGTCTAGGAAATGTTACCTGCCAATATCAATCAGTACTTGATTCACACTGGGACTGACGCTGTTTTTCAGAATCATCGTTTTATTTTCAAGAAGTATCGGTCAACATCGCACCTGCATTGTGAGAAGACAGAAATTGGTGTCAATCTGTCATCACAATCTTAGTTCAGACTTTGAAGAGAGGTATTTCAAAAATAACAAAAAGGAATTCATTCCTGGTTTTTTTATATTTTATATGCTGGGCCTGTAGGCTTGGTAGCCAAATAGAATAAGGGTAATCTATTCTTATTCTACGATAGTGCTGAGCTTCACGTTGTGGTCAATTTGTTGGCATAACCTGAAAGTTACTGTGGCCTGAATGCTGCACTCGAGCAAATTTTCTACTGCAACTTTATCCTGCTGGCCTCAAAATCTTTTCTTTCTTTAGCATGATTCTGCTGTAGGTGTTGATGCTTTGTTGACTACCAATATTAGTCGTCTCAGTAGCGACAAAGATATAAAAAACCAGGCTTGTCTTCTGCACAGAACCGAGGCAAGGTTCGAGCACATTGCAGAAATAATGGTCCATGTCCTTTCATTAAACTTTTCAGTTGAAAGTTATGCAAAGGTTTGTTTCCCAAGAAATGCAGAAGCCAATTTTACCAAACGGATGCAAAACCAGGTTGGTGTAGAATGTTCTAAACAGTCATGAGGTTAAATTCCTTGCGATCATAAGTGAGTCATGAAAGATATATGATTTTTTATCGTGAGTTTTCATATATGAATCAAGGCTGCCATATTGTTTTGATATTAATTTTTTCAAGGCAAAATCTCAAGATTTTTAGTAAAGAATGTTTCATTATTTGCTGCCAGTTTTTGATGTCAGTTAGTTATAATTTAAAGTCATGTAGTAATCACTGCCTCTATTTTAATCAAATTTTAGCTAGATTTGTTTGTTTGGAGCTATTATCTCTCTCAATCATGCAGCCCATATAGTCCACCGTGCCAGTCCAAAGGAACAAAGTCTTGAGGCATTAAAAATAGGTTAAGTTAATCTCAATTAATTGCTAGATTAAAAAATATAGCATTTGAGTAATGAATGAACAGTTGAGATGAAAGTAAAGCTGATAAGCAAGTGTCAAAGAACCTCTTTTGAGATATCTTATTTCTCAAGAGCTTGTGCCATAAAACATATGCAGAGGAGCAGGAATTTGCAGTCGAACCATTTGAGTGGCCAAATATGTTTTGATATCCGAGGTAATAGCTCTCATAACAATGATCCCGTCGGAGAGATTTTTTGTTAACTAACACATGACAATCGTCGTTTTGTTCCTGTATTTAAGGCGTAACCTTAAGTTGTGCCGATGTTTCGCTGATATTTTGGAATCGTGGGTGAGATTGTTTATGTTAGGCCTAGTCTTCAAGCTCAGATCGGGCTGATAATGAAATATAAATTGTTTGTACTAAAGATGATATTTATTAAGCAACCCTTTCCTTCGATGAGCTGGAACCCTTTAAAATCCTCGGTAGGTGCTTGACGCAGAAAAGAAGAACGTAAACAATTGTTTTTGCCAGCAGTAGTTTGTGAGCTTGCAATAAAATTCACAGCCTCATGGTTCTACTCCTTGGAGATCCGTCATTCTCATCAAATACACTAAAATCATCTCAAAAAGCGAGTGTCCAAGCAGCTCAATTGGTAAGAGCAACACCCGCGACAGGTGGAGATCAGGGTCCAAGTAGCTCAATTGGTTAGAGCAACACCCGCGACAGGTGGAGAACAGGGTCCAAGTAGCTCAATTGGTTAGAGCAACACCCGCGACAGGTGGAGAACAGGGTCCAAGTAGCTCAATTGGATAGAGCAACACCCGCGACAGGTGGAGATCGGGGTCCAAGTAGCTCAATTGGTTAGAGCAACACCCGCGACAGGTGGAGATCGGGGTCCAAGTAGCTCAATTGGTTAGAGCAACACCTGCGACAGGTGGAGAACAGGGTTCAAGTCCCCATTTGGGCATCAATTTTTGAGATGGTTATAGTGTTCATAATAATAAAATACCCCGCGCATTGCAAGCTTTTGCAATTTAACTAAGATTTCATCTAAATATTCTTGCTCGTCGCCTGTGCTCGATGGATTTAAAAGCAATACGTTCTGGGGAAACTTTGGAGCAAGAGGTGAAAATGATCTGAATGTTCAAATGGACATCTGTAATCCACAAACTAACAAAACCTTACTATGATATTATTGTCTGAAGTCTGCGATGTTATTTCAGCTCTCTTTGGCACTTCTCCTTCAAATCTGTTCCTGTCAGGTTAGTGGTTGTGGCAAGGGCTGACCAGGAGAGGAAGGTACATGAGTGCATGAGTAAAGTACAGTCCCAGTAAGTACATACAAATCTATTCACGTTTGACACAAAGCTCTAAACCGTAGCTTGCTCAATAAAACAAGGAATATTTCGCAGTCCACAACGCGGCACGCGAAAGGAACCGTTCACTCTCACAGCTTTGTAGTCTTGTCCGGTCCAGACTTTGATAAATTGTTCCGAACTCTTGAGCAATTTCAATGAACACTTGGTACCGTCGTACATGTTGCCCACGACGACGGTGAAAATAATCTCACCAGCTACAATTATGCGTGCGTTGTTAATGTATGAAGTTATGGAAACGAATGAATGTGCATTCAAAACATGAAGCAGGCAACGACTTGAACTAGAAGCTGCAACTTAGGGACAAAATAAAGGCGATAAACTCAGTAAAACTGCATTTCCAACCTAAACTAACGTTGATTTCTTGCGCCGATTTTACCACTTGTTATTTTCTTCGCTGTAGTTGCATAGCAACTGAAATCAACATCTGTACTGCAGCAAAACCCAGTAAATACCTGTTGGCAAATTAACATCTTACCACGCACTCCAAGGCAATCACGGAATGAAACATCACCGACGTTTTACACATCACCGTCGGCTTAAAAAGATACATTCTCTTGTTACGTACAAACTTCACCGAAGAAAAAAATACATATATGACTAAATAAATTCTGACGTAAAGAAAATAATAATAGTCGAGAGAAAGAAAAGTAAACGTTGCGTACAAAATACAGACAGTTCATCGGTCGAAACGTTTCGACGGCAAAAAAACATTCTCGCACCGATTCCGACGATCGGACTTTTAGCACAAAATCGAGTCCTGCGTAAACACAAATCTTTAACACGAAACGGCCTCCCAAATGGCCTCCCGGATGGCGTAGTCCTGGACAGGCTCCCGGACGGCCTAGTCCCGGACGGGCTCCCGGACGGGTTCCCGGACGGCCTAGTCCCGGACCCTGATGCCCCAGATGGATGTTCGTCTGATCCCGACGGTGGGTCGCGCGATCTGCGAGTGAATGTTCTTGTTCAACGTGATACGCGACAGCGACTTCTGAAGCAGATCGATGTTCGCTTCCTTCATCAGACTGAACATCTCCAGCGACTTCATCGACGTCTTCGCTTCAAAGTGGCTGAAAGTGAACGACAATAGAAGTTAGCAGAACGGAAAACAGGTCGTGATCGTTATGATATACTTGATGTTAACTTAGCACTAGTTTTAACAAAAACTATTTCAACTGGGTTTTCAATGCTAAGTGAAGAACAACTAAATTTCCCAACGTTTTGTAACTTGTACCTGTTACTTTATCAAGGGTAAGAGCAGTCCTGACAATTTTCCAATAACAAAAGAACCACATAAAATTATAACAATTGCCAAGTTCAAGCTTCCTAAATGCATCTAAATAAAATAAACTCTCGCTTCACTTTCACAATCAACTTGTTCGTAATTAAAAATATGGCAGTCGAACTTAAATGAGCATAATAATAATTGAAGTGTACTGCGATTGGGCGGCTTACCGTAGCGTGTTGCCAGGAATATTGTAACAACGTGATATCGCAAGATTCTCGATCTTCTTCATACACATGACGTAGCCGATGGTCAACTGCTGGAGCAACGTGCAGTCGCTGACGTCCAAGTCTGACAAGTTGGGACATTTCTCCGCCAGAGTTCGGATGTCTGCAACAAAACAAACGTCAGCAATGAGCGTTCGTCGTTGTAACCTCTAGCCTTTATACTCGGGGACCAAAGCAAACCAAAATAAACACTGACCATATTTACATAACCATATTCTTGTTATCCCAGCACTTTGACACATTACAAATCAACATTTCCAACCTTAGTACTTGTTTAAAAAATACATAGGCTTTTTTTTGCTACGCAAACAACTAATTATCCCGACGTTGGTTAAAAAATGACGATCCAACTCGACTGCAATCGTTAGCGACACAATTAATGACTTGGAGTCGTTACTTACGGCTATCAACGACCGTCTTGCGTTGCCCGGAAATGTTGAGCTTCAACAACGTGTCTGGTAGAAGAGCGACGAGAGTCTCCACCGCGGCCGCGGAGAGATCGGTCCACGCCAAGTTCAGTTCCGTCAGCCTGAAAAGTTGTTCAAACGTTGATGCGTCGGAAAGTTTGGCGGTGGCACGAGCTCGATGCACCCGAGACGAAAATCAAGAAACTGAATCACATCCATGTCTGGGTTTAGCTTTGTTTTGGGTTCTAATCTTGCCATTTTCCTTGAGCGGTCAATGGGAATATCTGGGAGTCTTTGAAGAACCAAATCACTGACTAATGAATTCAGGTTTCATATCATTCAAAAAAAAATTGAAAGATTTTAGAGTTCTTAAATGAGTACCATTGAGAGGCTGGAGCTAGCAACAAATGACAAATCAGATATGAGGCTGGCGTGGAGAGAAGTGGAAGAACTGACAAGGACAGAGAAATAGAAGTGAGAGTCAACATAGATTTCATACCAATGTTTGAAACAAAAAGGTCAGCAGTTTAACATGTTTTTTTAACCATCTTTACCCTCGATATAACGTCAAATAAAATAGTCACACAAAGTTCATAATACCAATACGAGCCGTAGCAATTAATTCCAACGTACGTTCGACAACCGATGACGATGACTCTGATCCCGACGCTGGAAATCCCGGAACATCCCGACATGTTCAACACGGACAGATTAGCGTTGCGTCCAATCGCCGAACACGCCTCGTTGCTGACCGTGCAATGCTCAACGCTCAGCTTCTTTAGATGACGGCAAGAATTCAGCAGCAAACTCAAGCCTGGCAAACAATTTATTAGCTGTCGTAGTACATTTATATATACATATAAACATCATATATATCTCTCACTTTATAATCTCTATCATAATTCTATATTATATTATATTCTCCTCGGAGGAGGAAGATCTTCAGGTTTGTCTTGAATGCATCTCAGTTGTTGTGGAAGTTTATTCATGCCCCAACATTGAGCAGGTCATCGTCCATGGTACGAAGTAAACTAATTACATTCTTAAATGTGCATACTTTGTCATCAGATAATATTAATAGTAGCAATCTAACAGAGTAATATCAGTCAAGATCTGAATGACCAAACATGCCCTAATCTAATAATCTCAATCATAAAATTCCTATAAATTATAAAACTCTTCTTGGAGGAGGAAGATCGCGAGGTTTTTCTTGAATTAGAAGGACGAGTGGATGGAGATGTCTGTATTCTTGCTTTGAATCGCAACGTGCAGTCATTGCCAAGGTATTATTTACTGACCGTGTATTGAGAGGCACGTACGCCTCTAGGTAGGTAACTGAACACAATTACTGTACAAAGTACATTCAATTTAAGTGCAGTACGGTGAGGAGAAGTTCTAAATAGTAACAACTTATTTCTGAAAAGTAATTTATTGCTTCTTTGGGCAACTGGTAAATTGAAAGTTGTTCTTACCAGAGGTTGAGATTGACGCCATGCTGAGATCAAGGTATTGAAGTTTGAAGATTTCATCGATTGACTCATCCAGAAATATTGGATCCGTGAACTGAAAAAAATAAACCATTAGTGTCCAGTCACAAAAGCTTTACTCGCAAAACATTGAAATAATGCATGCATCAAGTTGTATCTCGTTATGTTTAATAATCAACCTCGGTCTGGGCAAGCCTTAGGGTGTTGGTTCCTCGTGAGATAACATAGCCCATGGCCCCGGCATTCAGACGTCTTGAGGAGAGATCGAGACGAGCCCACAACGTTTCGTCGTACGAGATTCTCTGCCACCGTTTGCAGACCAATGCCGCGTGGATTAACATAGACTTGGGCATCAAGGAGAAGATTAGCAAGATCACTTCGTCGGAAAGCCGTGCAAACTGATCTTGCTTCGGTTTCTCCGTTCGGCTTTTATGACGGTATAAGAAAAAGTCGATCTCCTGCAAAATAAATGTTATACCAATTACAATTTGCCTGCTCTCTGCTCACCCATGCAATGCAACATTTGCCAAATCGACTTTTAACCATGCACCAACATGCAGCTATTTGAACAAAAGTCACGACAGAAAATATTTCTTTCATACCTCTTTCGTGCAAATGAAAGGAGACTCCTGACTATTGTCTGGCGTCGTGAGTTTCTCTCCTTCCACTGTGGTGTTGGCACTCTTAGACTTTTCCCCGGGATGAACGAAATTTCCGCTAGTATTTATTGAAGTCTGGGATTTGGAAGTACTTATAAAATCTTCATCAGAACTGTTAGAAGTCTCACTGCACCACTGAGTTCCTTCGCTAAGTTTTCCTACACCCATATCTTCAAGCATTTCAGCCTCTACTTCAGATTCAGCTACAGACCAACGTTTTTCAGGGGACTTTTTCTGAAAAGAACCGCTCGTTTTCCGTCGCTTACATATTACTTTGTAGTGTGTGCTGAAAGATAAAAGAATTGGTAAGAACCTAATACTAACAAATAGTTTTCTTCAGCCTCGTGAACAAATCCCAAGCACAACTTGGCATAGCCATTTGCCTAACCTTCAACAGCCAAATATTTATATGTGTGTAAAGTTAAGGCTTTCCAATAATAAAATTAAAAGCATATTGAAAGAACACATACACGCTTAAGTAAAAAAATTTCAAAGCATAAATAATACTTTACTATTTGATAAAATCGGCTACGAAATCATATCATTAATCATTCACCGGCAAACGCTTGGCGCCCAATTCCTATGATGTTTGTTCACTCCACGAAAGTATAATTAGGACCGGTTTGCCTTATCAATAATTGTACATTACCTGGAGGGGCCTTTCTCTGTTGTCCCTTTTCTATTTTCGTTGAAACTCTGCGAATTTTCATCGCCAGAACTCTCTGAACTTGCCATAGCCCTTTACGCGGCAAACGCACCAAAATACACTGCACTCCGCTTGACGATAAACCGGTGGCGCCTTAAGTGTTCGTTATTTGGATCAGCTGTTTTGAACATGCACCATGCGACTGTTACGTCATTATTTTTTAAAATAAATGCTTATTAAAATGCATCTATGATATGTTTTAATTTGGTTGGAGCTTTAAAACTTAAAATAAATTGTCTGAGTTTATTCACGAAATAAATCTTCAGAGATTTTTCAAAATAAATTCTTATTAGATTGACATTTCGGTTTGTGTATGACACTTGTTACTTGTTAGATGTCGCACAGCTGATTTATTGCTGTTAGATTGTGTGGAGTGCAGTTTCGCGCAGTCTCGTGAATCTGGTAGTTTATTGCGTATATCCATGTTTCAGGTGAATTAACCCGCTTCTCCAATAATTAGCTGCTTGTAGAAAAGTTTTTATCACTCAAAACCCACCATCAAAACGGTCCTTATCTTTTAATTAACCAGCAAAATCACTTAAGCCGTTACCCGCAGCGACGTTTAGTTATCAAGGTCGGTGATCCCACACGCACAGGAAAACTCGTGTATTTCCAGGAAATCATTACTTAAATCGATGATTTCGTGCGGTATTTCCTACTCCAAAATACTCGACCGAAATAGAACTTGGCTCATTATTTGACTTGGCTGCAGTCACCTCGCATGTATGCATGCTATGCGTCATGAGTCCTGGCAAAACTGTTGGTAAGATAAGTTCGATTTGTAACCTAGAAAACGCAGTAATGAAACAGTAAATAAGAAATCAATCTCAGCAAAGCATAGAAGGTCGGTAGGGACTAGCGAGGACTCACTACCTGAATTTTTTCTGGAGAAGCAACTTCTTAGATAACTATGTACTTAAAGAAAATCCAAGCTTCATGTTTTACGCTTTTTGCAAAGATACTGTAACTTTGTTTCAGCAAGAAAAAGTGATCTTCATGCCTGATACTTGATCTTCAAACTTAAAGAAACACTCACTTGTATTCTGAACTCCTCCGTTCTGTTCAACTTACAAATAAACCTCCATATTCCAGACTTGCGCTCGGCGTTCTTCGGCCTGAGCAACGAGAAAGAGGTGCCGATGTCTCACGCGAACAGCGCGATGCTCCTTGAACTGCGTTCAGATGGCGCGAGACCGAATAACGAGCGTCCACGAGCCGGGCCAGAGATAGATGATGACTCGGACGCTGGCGTGGACGATGGTTTGCTCCCGCCGCCGTCCCGGCCGCATACCCCATCGCGACCGACGACACCCTCGCACTTCCCGGACTCCACCGGACCCGGATTCAACGTCAACTTTGGGCCGCCCGAGATTCCAGTGCTCGTGAGTGTTCCGTTTCTTACAAGAGTTTCTAGCAATGAAGCACCGCAAGGTCTTGGCGTTTATTGCAGGTTAAGTCAGGGACGTTTTGCGCTTGGGATTTTGTCTTTAAAATACATTTATCATATCAGTGGTAAGAATATTACATTTTACCTATGGACCAACAAACTTTTCCTATTAAAATAATTCTATATTAGAGCAAATTAAAGCACATAATAATAAATAATATGATAATCAACCAGGAGGTGACTTTATAAGGGTAAAACATCATGTTTCCTATTCTTCCTCAAGTTCAACTGATTTATATATATGATTCTGGTAGCTCCTATACTTTGCCGACTTCGGAAGGTGTTTTAGAGCCAGGTTTCGGCACAATTTGTTTGTCCTGCAGACTCCAGGCGGGACCCGCATGGACGTGAACGTGTATGCTCAGAAGAAGACGCTGGCGCAAGGCATGATGGACATCGCGTTGCTCAGCGCTAATGCCAACCAGTTGCGCTACGTGCTGGACTACCAGGGCACGAACCCGTACTATTACATGAGTGTAACCCTTATTGCACTCTCGCTCATTTTCCAGGTAAGTACTTGGGATATTTCTGGAAGAATAGACCAGATCTTTGATAAACCAAAGTGCCACTCTCTAGTACTGTATTATTCTTGGTGCTGTTGGACAGGAGCAGCCAACACAGTGTGTCAAAGTGACAAGGCTAAGCGGTGGCCGGTCCTTGGTGCTGTTGGACAGGAGCATCCAACACAGTGTGTCAAAGTGACAAGGCTAAGCGGTGGCCGGTCCTTGGTGCTGTTGGACAGGAGCAGCCAACACAGTGTGTCAAAGTGACAAGGCTAAGCGGTGGCCGGTCCTTGGTGCTGTTGGACAGGAGCAGCCAACACAGTGTGTCAAAGAGACAAGGCTAAGCGGTGGCCGGTCCTTGGTGCTGTTGGACAGGAGCAGCCAACACAGTGTGTCAAAGTGACAAGGCTAAGCGGTGGCCGGTCCTTGGTGCTGTTGGACAGGAGCAGCCAACACAGTGTGTCAAAGTGACAAGGCTAAGCGGTGGCCGGTCCTTGGTGCTGTTGGACAGGAGCAGCCAACACAGTGTGTCAAAGTGACAAGGCTAAGCGGTGGCCGGTCCTTGGTGCTGTTGGACAGGAGCAGCCAACACAGTGTGTCAAAGTGACAAGGCTAAGCGGTTATGTTTCTTCAGTTGGCGGTGGGAATCGGCCTGATCTTGAACGGCCGCTACAACATAAAGCGTGAGGCGGACGTATCGCAAGCAAACCGGATCAACAACTTGACTGTGATCGGCATCTTCGTGATCACCGCCACCAACGTGTTCCTCTCCGCGTTCGCTGTCACCAGCGTTGCTCCGAGCATACGACTGGCCAACCTCTTGCACGTTGATCAGACGGAGAATGTGTCGCTAGAAGCCTAAGATGGCCATGTCGGCTAGTTCAGGCTAGGTCAGGGTAGTACCATGCCTTGCCACTGGGACGTAGCGGCAAGCAGCTTGGACATCTGCAAGTGCCACAGACGTACAAATAATCCGGCCATATTTGTTCAGGAATCAAATTCTATCAGATTGAGATGCGGATCTTCATATGGTTCAAGATGAATTGATTGCCACCAATGTTTTGTAGCTAAAGTGACTTCAAAAGTTCCCAGCCTTACGTTTGATATTTCACACTTTTGCTCCTTATTAGAAATGCAAGAAGTATTCAAGTTTTTAGATGAAATGGAGCGTAGTTACAGGCAACAACTGTTTTGAGCTGGATTTTTTAATTCTTGTCGGTTTCTAAGAACAGTTTCTGTGTTCTGAATCTCATGGAATGAATCCCGTTTTACGGGTTGAGGGTTTTGGTTATTTATTTATGTGAATAATATTCACTGTGCTACTGGGCCGATCGTATCGCAGAGAATCTCAGCTCTCGGAAAGAATTGCCAAACAGATATTTTGACAAAAAGTTACCCGGCTCTGAATGAAAGCCGCTCGACTCTCAGGTCTTTTACTCACGCGGGCAATCGCCAGTACTTTGAGGTTAGGTTTATTCGGCTAAATGATCGCTTAGCGATAAAGTTGAAGGCGAGAGGTCATAAAATGATAGAATCGCGGGGGGAAAAGTGTTCAGAACGCTGTCGTTTCAACGCCTCTGACTTCTAACACTAAAATAATCGGTGACTTAATGAAATACGTGCCTTAAACACCGACGTTACGACGCTAGCCGCATCTTCTTGCTGGGAAAAATACGGATATTAGATTTTATTTCGTCGACGAAAGATGCATTTCGGTTTTTATGTCTTTTATTTCGGGGCGAATTGCAATTTCTTACGTAGGATAGGAAGGAAGTTAAAAGGTGTCGCCTCACGTACGTAATTAGAGATAGATTACTCATCTTATTTTAAAGTAAAGCAAAGTGGGGCTACTAACTCTAGGATAGGTTTCACTCAACTAACAGATCAATGATATTACTGGCGTCTTTTAATAGATCTTCGCTGGCAGAGAGAAACAAACTAATTATTCTGCGTTTCTCAGTTTTAAAACATTTTAATCTCGTTGATAGCGGCCAAGTTTGGAGTCGTAACGTTCGAAGGAGACTTATTTCAAATAATTCTCATGTTTGCGATTTCAACGATAACCTTGTTAAATGCTTGACGAAGCCTGCATTAACCTCAACGTTCCAAACAAACTAACTTTTAAAGTGTGTATCAAATTCTGAGTCGAGTAAGACTTAACGTAAAAATAACTTAAATCTCGTTTGTTTTAGACTCATGTCTACTTGATGTAAACTTAGCACTAGTTTTAACAAAAACTATTTCAACTGGGTTCTCAATGCTAAGTGAAGAACAACTAAATGGAAAAAGCATTTAGGAAGCTTGAACTTGGTAATTGTTATAATTTTGTGTGGTTCTTTTGTTATTGGAAAATCGTCAGGACTGCTCTTACCCTTGATAAAGTAACAGGTACAAGTTACGAAACGTTGGGAAATTCAGTTGTTCTTTACTTAGCATTGATAACCCAGTTGAAATAGTTTTTGTTAAAACTTGAATCCTATGGTTTTTGAGACGATGCAGCGGCCATTGTTTGGCACCTAAAGACCATCTGCTTTTTATTGTTATTTTGTTTCCGCTGCCAGCAAGGTGGATTATTTTACTCCAGGGTCGTTGTATACTTGGACATCTCGTAGCCTGCTTATTATAGTGTTAGTTCATTCCTTTCCGCCAGCTTATGATGTAATTCAGTGCACGTAGTGCAATTAACGCTTGGCAGGTGCAATGAGGCGATGAAATCGCTCGACATTACTCGGAACCGTGATAAAAATATCCAAGACTTTTAGGCCGTTCTTGAAATTATTCCGTCCGAGGCAATATTTTCGGCTGGAAAAGTCGACAGGAAATTTTGATAATCGTGCAGAAATAATTTGCACGCTCGCTTTTTACCTCGTGTGATATTTATGCGATACCAGGGATTGGTACGTAATTTAAATGCTTTATTTTTCAATTTATGCAAATTAATACAATGTTTGATGAGAATCAGTGCAAGATGCTTGTTAGCAACTTCTGTTAGGCCATAAAGCTTTTACTGTTAGTTAATTATCAGATGTCTATTTATTAACATTTATTTACAATTTATTATAACATTTATTTACAAGTACAAGATTCTTCTCTGTGTCGAGTTACTTCCCCTGTCTTCCTCTCGACAGCAACTTCACTCGCCTTGCTTATCATACACATGACCAGTTCTGTTCGGGAGAGAGGTTGGAGGGATGAAAGTTAAGCAACACTGCGCTGAGTCAGGTATTGGATGGGTGACCATCATACACATGACCAGTTCTGTTCGGGAGAGAGGTTGGAGGGATGAAAGTTAAGCAACACTGCGCTGGGTCAGGTATTGGATGGGTGACCATCATACACATGACCAGTTCTGTTCGGGAGAGAGGTTGGAAGGATGAAAGTTAGTACAGCAACTTCACTCGCCTTGCTTATCAACCTCTCGACAGCATGGATTTGTGGAGGAATCCTGTTGTTCACGTTGTACCGTCCTTCGGAAGGGACGTTAAGCCGGTGGTCCCCTTGGTGCTCTTCGACAGGAGTAGGCTACGTGCCGGCACCGGGTTTCCCCTCCTCCCTTCTAGACTAGGTTAGGTTCATCATCATCCACTCATTCACCGACGCCATTAGACCAGTGCCACATGGAGTCTTGCACCTGCAATAAGCGCCTGGTGCGTATGCAACGAGCATTGCACACATGTCTCATGGGCAGTCTACCTTCCAGGAGCTTTGCGAGTTTAGCCTTTCTGCAAAGCTAATGTATCTGTAAAGATATTTGTGAAACAAAACAAAACATTCCTCGACTTTATACGAACTATGTCAGCTGCTGAGTTGAGTTTGTTATTTAAATCACATCAGGAAACTTTCTACCAAAAACAAGGGATTTCAGGAAGTTTTCAGTAAAATATCTTCTGACAAATCGCATTTCTGTCGAGTAATATGATTGGAAAAACCCCGTTTTGAAACTAAAATTAGAAATGCGTGAGAAATGTAATTTTATTCAAATTATTATTGGATGGGAGGAGTGAAAATTCAATTTCACTACCCGGAAAAAATACAGAATATTTGTTCTTTTTATGTGTGCCCAACGTTGGACCGGTTTGGATGACATTTGCCGGCGACATTCGAAATTTATCAACTCAAATGCTTTGCAAATTAATCGGCTTGATGGGCTTTTAAAACATATTTATGAACGTTTGAATTAAAAAATCAGATATAAAATATGCACATCCTTTAACTGGACTCATTGAAAAGGGCATTAGGGTCTCGCCTATGTTGGATGTGGGAGACGAGTAGTGAAGAAGATATTACCAGTATAATAATATGTCAAGGGTAGCTAGCTATGATAATAATACAGTTCTTTTCAATAACCAGCCGGTCATAACACTCTAAAAGTACAGAGCAATTACCCTTCGAGAATGTTGACATAACGACGAGCCAATAACGAGTCAATCTAACCTTTTTATTTGCTCTTAAAAATAGCAATAAAAAGAGCGACAGTTAAAAAAAAGCAATGCTATGCTACACGAGAGAAATACTAGCTACGGTCACTGTAGGTGGTCGGTCACATTCTGTTGAAATGTCGAGCCGTAAGGTCGCTGCGAAAAGGTCACCAAGGCCGAGAAGCAAACGACCTTCCATTTTGAATTCAAACAGGAAAAAAAAACGAACGTCGAGTCGTTTGACGCCATCTATACGCTCGGAATGCCGCATTGTAAGTCGCGTGGATTCACCATTTGAAATTTATTAACTGTCTACGATCCACGAGGGCGTTCTTTTACATTCGCAAAAAAACTCGTTTTTATTTGTGAGGAAAATTTATTTCTTGTCGCCTGCGCTGGCCGCGGCGTACGAACAGGATGTGATCCAGACTTTCAGGAATCGGTCGGCGGGGAAAAACCGGGACCGTGAACCGTTGGTTGGTCGACCATGGAGGTACGTACCACACATACATGAAGCAATGTATATATGTACATCTCAGCGAGTGACAGGAATAAACGCACGAGTGTTACACTTAGCCACGCTAATTACTCTTAATTATAAACACAATTCATCGTTCTTCGTTCATTCTAAGCTGAGTTCTTGGCTTAGTTAATTTACCAGCAAGAAAATATATAACAGAGTCTATAATAATCAAGTCCACGTTAACTTTAACGCATCGTTTGACACCGTATTTATAAATTGAAGACTCTTGTCTACTTTATTGAATCTTATCGCGAGTGGAACGAAATAGAACTCGATATAAATAGCCCCAATTGTCGCCTAACCTAACTTATTTTCGACATTTTAACCAGTTTTAAGTTTCCAAAAAGACTGGAAACTTTTAAAACATCACCGAGGACAGTTGACTTTGACTTGATGGGTTGAAGCGGCTTCAAAATCCGTGCCAATTGACGTGTAGTAGCCAAACAAACAACCCCAGTGTTAGTCGAAGAAATTTGTCAAATTGAGTAATTTTCAGAAGGTTTAGAACACCGACGCCTAGCAGTTTGCCCGTGGCAGGGGATGGAAAAACAAAATATTTTAATTTTTGCCCCGCACGGCAATTCACTATATTCACTCTAGCGTTTCAACAAATGAACTTAAAAATATGGGACTAGTTCTGAAATGATAACCGTGCTTTAATTTACAAGAAGAAATGCATAAGTTGCTTACTCATCAAGTTTAGGGGTGGAAAAAATCCACCCTTAAATTTTAACCCTTAATAACTCGAGAAGTATGTTTTTTTCTTAACGTGTTTTTTTGTCAAACATCTCCTACTTATTGTATTTACATGAAAAAGAAATAGCAGAAATGAAACATTGATTATTCATCCATCCTACGCAAAGAATGACTTGACATTTTGGTTCGAATCTCAGAAGACAGGAAAACAAAGCCAGCAGAATCTGATAAATGTCAGTCAGCGATTTAGTTTTAAGATAAAAGTTCAGTTCACACGACCGATCTACTTTAATGCTGTGAAATCAGATTTAAAATGACTAATTAAATAACATATTTATTTATATCAAAATGTGGACAACATTTTTAGTATTTTAATGAGAAAAACCAAATCATAACTGTATTTGTTTTTTTGGCGAGTGGCACTAGGAGAGCTTTGCCTAAACTCAGTCATTCAACCTTATGATGTAATGTTTTGTTGAAATCAACACTAAATAACACGGGCGGCTATTTGAAGATCAACGCTGGACGAGCTCAGATGCATCTCTCTTTGTTGTAGATTATCTATACGTCTCAGTAACAGAAGATGGTGGCTCACGGCTCCCTGGTTTTTATAATATTATGGTTATATATAATATTTACATTATCAACGTCAGTCATATGCATGTACGGGACTGGGGATAATTCTGTGCAAGGAAATACCTGGTGATTTTACCCACTTGCTTGGAGCGTTGAGTGTAGGTTCTAGGTAGAGAAACAACGTCAATGTTAAAGTCTCAGCGTGAAAGATGGCCGCCAAATGACTACCTTACCAACAAAAATACAGAGTACCGGAACATCACGTTAAGTGGAGCCACTGTCTTATGAAATTTAATTTCGATATTTCTCGTAGGTTAACTCGCTTTTTAATATCGTTACGTGTTTATCAATCGTTAAGTTCAACATTGATGGAGATCTTTAGAACATGAAAAGTCTCTGAGGTCGAAAGTTAAATTTAAAAAATTATTTCTTAATTCAATATTTTATGATTAGAACCACAGCCTTCTTAAATCCCGCAGAGTTGCTAGGAGGCTGTGTAGTTTTTATTCGTTTCTCTACGACTCTCTATCACAGAGACTGGCACAAGATGGCGGCCCTGCAGTCGCTCCTGCATCTCCCTAAATGATACACATCTCGATGCACGTACCTGCATCTCACCGCCACGGCTAGAGATAAAAACCATAAACCACGTGACTCCAAAACATCAACAACAACAACAACAACTTGTTGAGCGCGAAGTGTTCTATTTATAACCTGCACGGAATTCCCAGCCAGACTTGTTCGCTGAGGGGACTAAACAAACGCCCTGTCACGGAATGTCCAGCACAGAGGAGACGGCGAGTGTCCGCTCCTTTGCGTGGAGCGAAACAAGCGCCCTGTCACGGAATGTCCAGCACAGAGGCGACGGCGAGTGTCCGCTCCTTTGCGTGGAGCGAAACAAGCGCCCTGTCACGGAATGTCCAGCACAGAGGCGACGGCGAGTGTCCGCTCCTTTGCGTGGAGCGAAACAAGCGCCCTGTCACGGAATGTCCAGCACAGAGGCGACGGCGAGTGTCCGCTCCTTTGCGTGGAGTGAAACAAGCGCCCTGTCACGGAATGTCCAGCACAGAGGCGACGGCGAGTGTCCGCTCCTTTGCGTGGAGCGAAACAAGCGCCCTGTCACGGAATGTCCAGCACAGAGGCGACGGCGAGTGTCCGCTCCTTTGCGTGGAGCGAAACAAGCGCCCTGTCACGGAATGTCCAGCACAGAGGCGACGGCGAGTGTCCGCTCCTTTGCGTGGAGCGAAACAAGCGCCCTGTCACGGAATGTCCAGCACAGAGGCGACGGCGAGTGTCTGCTCCTTTGCGTGGAGCGAAACAAGCGCCCTGTCACGGAATGTCCAGCACAGAGGCGACGGCGAGTGTCCGCTCCTTTGCGTGGAGCGAAACAAGCGCCCTGTCACGGAATGTCCAGCACAGAGGCAACAGCGAGTGTCCGCTCCTTTGCGTGGAGCGAAACAAGCGCCCTGTCACGGAATGTCCAGCACAGAGGCGACGGCGAGTGTCCGCTCCTTTGCGTGGAGCGAAACAAGCGCCCTGTCACGGAATGTCCAGCACAGAGGCGACGGCGAGTGTCCGCTCCTTTGCGTGGAGCGAAACAAGCACCCTGTCACGGAATGTCCAGCACAGAGGCGACGGCGAGTGTCCGCTCCTTTGCGTGGAGCGAAACAAGCGCCCTGTCACGGAATGTCCAGCACAGAGGCGACGGCGAGTGTCCGCTCCTTTGCGTGGAGCGAAACAAGCGCCCTGTCACGGAATGTCCAGCACAGAGGCGACGGCGAGTGTCCGCTCCTTTGCGTGGAGCGAAACAAGCGCCCTGTCACGGAATGTCCAGCACAGAGGCGACGGCGAGTGTCCGCTCCTTTGCGTGGAGCGAAACAAGCGCCCTGTCACGGAATGTCCAGCACAGAGGCGACGGCGAGTGTCCGCTCCTTTGCGTGGAGCGAAACAAGCGCCCTGTCACGGAATGTCCAGCACAGAGGCGACGGCGAGTGTCCGCTCCTTTGCGTGGAGCGAAACAAGCGCCCTGTCACGGAATGTCCAGCACAGAGGCGACGGCGAGTGTCCGCTCCTTTGCGTGGAGCGAAACAAGCGCCCTGTCACGGAATGTCCAGCACAGAGGCGACGGCGAGTGTCCGCTCCTTTGCGTGGAGCGAAACAAGCGCCCTGTCACGGAATGTCCAGCACAGAGGCGACGGCGAGTGTCCGCTCCTTTGCGTGGAGCGAAACAAGCGCCCTGTCACGGAATGTCCAGCACAGAGGCGACGGCGAGTGTCCGCTCCTTTGCGTGGAGCGAAACAAGCGCCCTGTCACGGAATGTCCAGCACAGAGGCGACGGCGAGTGTCCGCTCCTTTGCGTGGAGCGAAACAAGCGCCCTGTCACGGAATGTCCAGCACAGAGGCGACGGCGAGTGTCCGCTCCTTTGCGTGGAGCGAAATAAAGTACAATTTAGGTCTCCTAGGTTGGCAGTTGTGTTGGCGCCAACTACGTGAACTCTGCAAACATTCCTCAGGAGCGCGGTTCAACCTGGTGAACAGGTTGCAGTGACGACGCGCTGTCACTGAGCGGATCCAAGTCGTTTGTTGGTTTGTAAAAACACAATTGCAAAGTATTATGTGTCGAGATTGTCTCGTAAGTGAAGTTTATGAAGGACGTGAAGACACATGACCATCATACACATGACCATCATACACATGACCATCATACACATGACCAGTTCTGTTTGGGAGAGAGGTTGGAGAGATGAAAGTTAAGCAGCACTGCGCTGGGTCAGGTATTGGATGGGTGACCATCATACACATGACTAGTTCTGTTCGGGAGAGAGGTTGGAGAGATGAAAGTTAAGCAACACTGCGCTGGGTCAGGTATTGGATGGGTGACCATCATACACATGACCAGTTCTGTTCGGGAGAGAGGTTGGAGGGATGAAAGTTAAGCAACACTGCGCTGGGTCAGGTATTGGATGGGTGACCATCATACACATGACCAGTTCTGTTCGGGAGAGAGGTTGGAGGGATGAAAGTTAAGCAGCACTGCGCTGGGTCAGGTATTGTATGGGTGACCATCATACACATGACTAGTTCTGTTCGGGAGAGAGGTTGGAGGGATGCAAGTTAAGCAACACTGCGCTGGGTCAGGTATTGGACGGGTGACCATTATACACATGACCAGTTCTGTTCGGGAGAGAGGTTGGAGGGATGAAAGTTAAGCAACACTGCGCTAGGTCAGGTATTGGATGGGTGACCATCATACACATGACCAGTTCTGTTCGGGAGAGAGGTTGGAGGGATGAAAGTTAAGCAACACTGCGCTGGGTCAGGTATTGGATGGGTGACCATCATACACATGACCAGTTCTGTTCGGGAGAGAGGTTGGAGGGATGCAAGTTAGTACAGCAACTTCACTCGCCTTGCTTATCAACCTCTCGACAGCATGGATTTGTGGAGGAATCCTGTTGTTCGCGTTGTACCGTCCTTTGGAAGGGACGTTAAGCCGGTGGTCCCCTTGGTCTTCGACAGGAGTAGGCTACGTGCCGGTACCGGGTTTCCCCTCCTCCCTTCTCGGCTAGGTTAGGTTCATCATCATCCACTCATTCACCGACGACCAGTGCCACATGACTCGTTACTACCACAACAAACGAGGTAAACACCGGTCAATCATTAGTTTTATTAATTACTCTGCGTCTGCGTCAACAACATGAAGTTGCTACGCATCCGAGGACGCTTTTTACGCAACGCCACGTCACGCACCGTCCTTTAAATTCGACTAATAAAACCAATAAACACGAACACAGGAAGCGAGGGGAATTTTGTAAACAAAGCTGTCAAATCGCGCCGGAAAAGGTCAGCGTTGAACGATGACGCAATCGTTTCAGTAAAATCTTTGATCTTTACCTTCCTGTATAAAGTGACACTCGCCGTCGCCTCTGTGCTGGACATTCCGTGACAGGGCGCTTGTTTCGCTCCACGCAAAGGAGCGGACACTCGCCGTCGCCTCTGTGCTGGACATTCCGTGACAGGGCGCTTGTTTCGCTCCACGCAAAGGAGCGGACACTCGCCGTCGCCTCTGTGCTGGACATTCCGTGACAGGGCGCTTGTTTCGCTCCACGCAAAGGAGCGGACACTCGCCGTCGCCTCTGTGCTGGACATTCCGTGACAGGGCGCTTGTTTCACTCCACGCAAAGGAGCGAACACTCGCCGTCGCCTCTGTGCTGGACATTCCGTGACAGGGCGCTTGTTTCGTTCCACGCAAAGGAGCGGACACTCGCCGTCGCCTCTGTGCTGGACATTCCGTGACAGGGCGCTTGTTTCACTCCACGCAAAGGAGCGAACACTCGCCGTCGCCTCTGTGCTGGACATTCCGTGACAGGACGCTTGTTTCGTTCCACGCAAAGGAGCGGACACTCGCCGTCGCCTCTGTGCTGGACATTCCGTGACAGGGCGCTTGTTTCGCTCCACGCAAAGGGGCGGAGTTAGTTTGGGAGTTGGACAGCTGATGGGTGTGTTGTCTTCTTATGAAAGCTGCAGTCACTGGAAGATGTTCTTACTTCTAAGCCACCTTGAACTGGCGACCTACGACCTGCACATGACGTCATTCGGGTCTTCTTGGAACTCTTGGGGAGGTCGTGACGACATCTTTATTTGTTGTCCTGCTTTGGGTCGAACATTGCCTTGTGGAGGCGTCTATCAATTCCATCCCCGCTTGTACATAGCCACGTGAAACAAGCAAGCTGTTGAAACGCCTCTCTCCAGGAGCCAGCGTATTGCTATGGGATTGTTGCTACACTTCAAGACACCGGCCACGTGAAGGCGTCTAACAATTCCATCCCCGCTTGTACATAGCCACGTGAAACAAGCAAGCTGTTGAAACGCCTCTCTCCAGCAGCCAGCGTATTGCTATGGGATTGTTGCTACACTTCAAGACACCGGCCACGTGAAGGCGTCTAACAATTCCATCCCCGCTTGTACATAGCCACGTGAAACAAGCAAGCTGTTGAAACGCCTCTCTCCAGCAGCCAGCGTATTGCTATGGGATTGTTGCTACACTTCAAGACACCGGCCACGTGAAGGCGTCTAACAATTCCATCCCCGCTTGTACATAGCCACGTGAAACAAGCAAGCTGTTGAAACGCCTCTCTCCAGGAGCTGTGGCATTTGATTGATTACTGAGCTGCGCCGGCGCCGCGGAGACTGGAGTCGGCGCCTGCTGGAAAAAACATCAGTAAATCACGTCTCGGCGCCGTCAACCTCCTGCGTGCGTCCGTTGTGCGTTGTGCGTTGTGCGTGCGTTGCAAGGAGGCTCTGTTTGGCAGAAGCAAGATTTTGTTATCTCTCATCGCCTTCGTCGTGTAACCCATAGCAATACGCTGGCTCCTGGAGAGAGGCGTTTCAACAGCTTGCTTGTTTCACGTGGCTATGTACAAGCGGGGATGGAATTGTTAGACGCCTTCACGTGGCCGGTGTCTTGAAGTGTAGCAACAATCCCATAGCAATACGCTGGCTGCTGGAGAGAGGCGTTTCAACAGCTTGCTTGTTTTACGTGGCTATGTACAAGCGGGGATGGAATTGTTAGACGCCTTCACGTGGCCGGTGTCTTGAAGTGTAGCAACAATCCCATAGCAATACGCTGGCTCCTGGAGAGAGGCGTTTCAACAGCTTGCTTGTTTCACGTGGCTATGTACAAGCGGGGATGGAATTGTTAGACGCCTTCACGTGGCTGGTGTCTTGAAGTGTAGCAACAATCCCATAGCAATACGCTGGCTCCTGGAGAGAGGCGTTTCAACAGCTTGCTTGTTTCACGTGGCTATGTACAAGCGGGGATGGAATTGTTAGACGCCTCCACGTGGCCGGTGTCTTGAAGTGTAGCAACAATCCCATAGCAATACGCTGGCTCCTGGAGAGAGGCGTTTCAACAGCTTGCTTGTTTCACGTGGCTATGTACAAGCGGGGATGGAATTGTTAGACGCCTTCACGTGGCCGGTGTCTTGAAGTGAAGTTAAATTTGAATAAAAACTGAACCTTGGAAGGAATTCCTCGACAAGAATTTGAATACAGGATGAGGCAGAGCAGATAAATTATTGGCGCACACGGATGTGTATCTCATCTCCGTGACGTCAGAGCCGATGGATTTTCCACCTCGTCGTTCAATTACACGACCTGGTTGATCACGTGATCATCACCTTTTTATTTCCCGAAACCCGATTTAAACTTTAGATAGAATTTGGTGCATATTGTTTTGACAGCTTCTCTAGGTTTACAAACGTGTGGTTCTATCTGCTGGATCATTTATCACTTAAAACTTTATGATTTCTTAAAGAATTTAACATATTATTAGTAATTAGTAAATGTCTATTGAGCTTTGTAAAGGTGGATAACAGAACAAAAAATCGAAAAACCTTCGCTTGAAGCGAAACTAGGAGAGTTTAGGCTCATTAGAGAATAATACCTGACAGCTACCGACAGAAACTCAAATAAAAACATGTTGATTGGCCAGGAAATGGTTTGCCTCTCATCAAACCAATCAGTTTATTGTTGTGTACGTGACCTCTGCGCAGGACGGCAACATAAAAGCCATCAAACGGCTAGAAAATTGAAGATGACATTTTATAAAATCGTCTTGAAAAGCAATTCTCAGCGACCCTGTCCTCGATTCGTGAAACATCTGAGCTCTTGAACTTTACACCACAAGGCGGTGAAATATGCTAATTGTGTTGATTGTTTCTGAGATAGCTACGTTAGAGTACCAAGGATTGAGAAGGGACATCAGCAATAAAACATTCAATACAAGAATAATCATGTGATTCACTGAGTTAGGCTTTGGCACATTTCTACAGCAAATAATTCAGCAAGAAAATATTCATAAAGAAGAAACAACTTTTGTAATTATGAGCTGTTGATCTAAATGTTTGATTCGGGACATTTTGACAATTTGTCAACTTCGGTAAAACCAATCAATAAACGACCCAAGTTGTGCTAAAGCCTAAAAGTTGAAAAACATTGAAACAATTTCTATACTCTCGCTATGCTTTGTCGGCGCTGCCTGACAAAGGCTAGCGTTGCCTGAGCTTAGCTAAGCTTAGTCTTGCTATCGCTTTGCATTGTCATAATTATGAGCTTGTGTATTCGCCATTTATTTTTCAGAATGATAAGATTCTGTGAATTTACCTACGTTCTGTTGAATGCCATTTCCAAATAAAATGTTCACCAACGCGTAAAAATAACGCGTGTTTCTTGAATTTAAATGTAAAGCAGACCAAACTTTTCCCGGAATGAGCGATCGACTGTTGCAAGGAAAGATGCGTGAGCGTACGCACAAAATAACCAGTGATTATTCCCAACAATGAGACAAAATTTATATATAAATATACCCCGCACATTACAAGATTTTACAATTTAAATCAGATTTCATCTACAAACATTTGTATAATTTAATGTGTATTGAAAAAATGTATGAGTTGGTGTCGTCAATGTGTAAAAAAGGACCAATTGACAAAGGAGTGAACAAATTCAATCAGCTTTCTTATGAAATTAAAAGAAATTCAGAGGAAAAACAAGCTTTTATTGGAACATTGTTTAAATTCAATTAGTGAATATTGTAATTTAAAAATGTAAATATTGTTTGATGCACGACGTTCTAATATGAAATAAATCAGCAAATAAATGGCTGACACTTCCTGCGAAGAGCAAGGTCATCGATTATCTCTGCATTGGAAGCAACGCGTGAAGGTCAATGTCATGTAAGCATTCAACTCAGTATCTGCAAGTTATCACCCATGTGGAATACCCACAAGAACACTGCTAGGTATGGTAAGTACATGCTTACCACGCCACTGCTAGGTACGGTAAGTACAAGCTTACCACGCCACTGCTAGGTACGGTAAGTACAAGCTTACCACGCCACTGCTAGGTACGGTAAGTACAAGCTTACCACGCCACTGCTAGGTACGGTAAGTACATGCTTACCACGCCACTGCTAGGTACGGTAAGTACATGCTTACCACGCCACTGCTAGGTACGGTCAGTACATGCTTACCACGCCACTGCTAGGTACGGTCAGTACAAGCTTACCACGCCACTGCTAGGTACTGTAAGTACATGCTTACCACGCCACTGCTAGGTACGGTAAGTACAAGCTTACCACGCCACTGCTAGGTACTGTAAGTACATCCTTACCACGCCACTGCTAGGTACAGTAAGTACATGCTTACCACGCCACTGCTAGGTACGGTAAGTACAAGCTTACCACGCCACTGCTAGGTACGGTAAGTACAAGCTTACCACGCCACTGCTAGGTACGGTAAGTACATGCTTACCACGCCACTGCTAGGTATGGTAAGTACAAGCTTACCACGCCACTGCTAGGTACGGTAAGTACATGCTTACCACGCCACTGCTAGGTACTGTAAGTACAAGCTTACCACGCCACTGCTAGGTACGGTAAGTACATGCTTACCACGCCACTGCTAGGTATGGTAAGTACATGCTTACCACGCCACTGCTAGGTATGGTACGTACAAGCTTACCACGCCACTGCTAGGTACTGTAAGTACATGCTTACCACGCCACTGCTAGGTACAGTAAGTACAAGCTTACCACGCCACTGCTAGGTACAGTAAGTACAAGCTTACCACGCCACTGCTAGGTACGGTACGTACATCCTTACCACGCCACTGCTAGGTACGGTAAGTACAAGCTTACCACGCCACTGCTAGGTACGGTACGTACATCCTTACCACGCCACTGCTAGGTACGGTAAGTACAAGCTTACCACGCCACTGCTAGGTACTGTAAGTACATGCTTACCACGCCACTGCTAGGTACTGTAAGTACATGCTTACCACGCCACTGCTAGGTACGGTACGTACATCCTTACCACGCCACTGCTAGGTACGGTAAGTACAAGCTTACCACGCCACTGCTAGGTACGGTAAGTACAAGCTTACCACGCCACTGCTAGGTACGGTAAGTACAAGCTTACCACGCCACTGCTAGGTACAGTAAGTACATGCTTACCACGCCACTGCTAGGTACGGTAAGTACATCCTTACCACGCCACTGCTAGGTACGGTAAGTACAAGCTTACCACGCCACTGCTAGGTACGGTAAGTACAAGCTTACCACGCCACTGCTAGGTACAGTAAGTACATGCTTACCACGCCACTGCTAGGTACAGTAAGTACATGCTTACCACGCCACTGCTAGGTACGGTCAGTACATGCTTACCACGCCACTGCTAGGTACGGTAAGTACATGCTTACCACGCCACTGCTAGGTACTGTAAGTACAAGCTTACCACGCCACTGCTAGGTACGGTAAGTACAAGCTTACCACGCCACTGCTAGGTACAGTAAGTACATGCTTACCACGCCACTGCTAGGTATGGTAAGTACATGCTTACCACGCCACTGCTAGGTACGGTAAGTACAAGCTTACCACGCCACTGCTAGGTACGGTAAGTACAAGCTTACCACGCCACTGCTAGGTACGGTAAGTACATGCTTACCACGCCACTGCTAGGTACGGTAAGTACATGCTTACCACGCCACTGCTAGGTACGGTAAGTACATGCTTACCACGCCACTGCTAGGTACGGTCAGTACATGCTTACCACGCCACTGCTAGGTACGGTAAGTACATGCTTACCACGCCACTGCTAGGTATGGTAAGTACATGCTTACCACGCCACTGCTAGGTACGGTAAGTACAAGCTTACCACGCCACTGCTAGGTACGGTAAGTACATGCTTACCACGCCACTGCTAGGTACGGTAAGTACATGCTTACCACGCCACTGCTAGGTACGGTAAGTACATGCTTACCACGCCACTGCTAGGTACGGTCAGTACATGCTTACCACGCCACTGCTAGGTACGGTAAGTACATGCTTACCACGCCACTGCTAGGTACGGTAAGTACATGCTTACCACGCCACTGCTAGGTACTGTAAGTACATGCTTACCACGCCACTGCTAGGTACGGTAAGTACATGCTTACCACGCCACTGCTAGGTACTGTAAGTACAAGCTTACCACGCCACTGCTAGGTACGGTAAGTACAAGCTTACCACGCCACTGCTAGGTACTGTAAGTACATGCTTACCACGCCACTGCTAGGTACAGTAAGTACAAGCTTACCACGCCACTGCTAGGTACGGTAAGTACAAGCTTACCACGCCACTGCTAGGTATGGTAAGTACATCCTTACCACGCCACTGCTAGGTACGGTAAGTACAAGCTTACCACGCCACTGCTAGGTACGGTCAGTACATGCTTACCACGCCACTGCTAGGTACAGTAAGTACATGCTTACCACGCCACTGCTAGGTACGGTAAGTACATCCTTACCACGCCAGTAATTAGCTCGGTAGTGTCAAAAAAAGGTTGGCATATTGTGAATAATGACTGCGTTGTTTAATGACCCACCTGGGTTTGACTGCAGCGAGTTTTTCTTGCAAACTGTGACGACACATACAAACATTATGCATATCTAGAGAATATGATTTCAGATTGGTCCTTCAAGAATTTTCAAGAAGATATATGAAATCTAAAATTCTGTTCGCGAGAGGTTGGAGGGATGAAAGTTAAGCAACACTGCGCTGGGTCAGGTATTGGATGAGTGACCATCATACACATGACCAGTTCTGTTCGGGAGAGAGGTTGGAGGGATGAAAGTTAAGCAACACTGCGCTGGGTCAGGTATTGGATGGGTGACCATCATACACATGACCAGTTCTGTTCGGGAGAGAGGTTGGAGGGATGAAAGTTAAGCAACACTGCGCTGAGTCAGGTATTGGATGGGTGACCATCATACACATGACCAGTTCTGTTCGGGAGAGAGGTTGGAGGGATGAAAGTTAAGCAACACTGCGCTGGGTCAGGTATTGGATGGGTGACCATCATACACATGACCAGTTCTGTTTGGGAGAGAGGTTGGAGGGATGAAAGTTAAGCAACACTGCGCTGAGTCAGGTATTGGATGGGTGACCATCATACACATGACCAGTTCTGTTCGGGAGAGAGGTTGGAGGGATGAAAGTTAAGCAACACTGCGCTGAGTCAGGTATTGGATGGGTGACCATCATACACATGACCAGTTCTGTTCGCGAGAGAGATTGGAGGGATGAAAGTTAGTACAGCAACTTCACTCGCCTTGCTTATCAACCTCTCAACAGCAACTTCACTCGCCTTGCTTATCAACCTCTCGACAGCATGGATTTGTGGAGGAATCCTGTTGTTCGCGTTGTACCGTCCTTCGGAAGGGATGTTAAGCCGGTGGTCCCCTTGGTCTTCGACAGGAGTAGGCTACGTGCCGGCACCGGATTTCCCCTCCTCCCTTCTAGACTTGGTTAGGTTCATCATCATTCACTCATTCACCGACGCCATTAGACCAGTGCCGCATGGCCAGATGTCAAAACAGTGCGTCGTTAAACACCACAAATCAATAAATCAATCGAAATCTATAATAACCCACATCCCCAGTGAAACTCCCTCGAGCTTGTATGTTCTTTCTGTTTGTTTTATGCTACTTCTTGCTCTACGGGCGACCGTTCTGTGCGATGTCGAGTGAGAATATCGAACCAACCCAGGGATGAAGAACGCAAAACTAAACTCACATGCGTCAACTAAAATTATTTCTCAGAAAACTCGGTCATCCAAACGGTTGGGAAATTCAGTTGTTCTTCACTTGGCATTCAAAACCCAGTTGAAATAGTTTTTTTGTTAAAACTAGTGCTAAGTTTACATCAAGTAGACATGAGACTTAAAAGCTATCATAAAATCGATCTGTTTACCATATGTTTCTGTCACAAAACCCAGCATTCTAAACAATATCACCGAACCATCGACTCCAACTGTAAGGTCATCACTGCACCTCGTCGAGTAGCCTCTGCTTGGCGATGTAGCAACCACAAAGACATCGATCGATCCTCGAGTGGCCCAAGTCCATTTAGGGTCACGTGTCACGATGTGTTTACATGTTTGTTGTGTGTTTTTTTTTTATCTGGCGCCGCTTGAAGCTCGAAGAAGCAGCGACCAGAAGGCGTCTGAGAAACAGATGACATGAGCGAGCGTGCAGCGAGTTCGTTCAGTTGTGTAGAAGAATCCAAGAGGAACGGACGTCCGTGTGAACCACTGCCACATTGAACACAACCGCTAGTGCATTCAGAGAATAAGAAACACCAGTTGAAGAACATATTTAAATAGATATTGAAATAAGAACACTGATTTTATACAAGTTTTCGGAGCAAACGGTTTTTTAAACATTATTTTGAGCCGAGTGCAAGCGCTTAAAGACATTTCGCTCAGCTTTTTTTCCAATTCAAATCGCAAACATGTATCGGCTTTTTGCGACAATTTGCGTTGTTGTGTCGATATCTTCGTTGACCTGCGGCTCTGCCATCCCAATGTGGGAGTATCTCAGTCGCGGTGAAAAGGTAAATACAAAACAATTGTTAATTAACTACTTGTTGATCGATCACAGAGGTACGCACAATTGTTATTCTGTTTATAAGCTCATTATTGGAGGCGTGCAGTTGAAATGTCTGCCATTTCAACACGGGTTTTGATGAATTTGAAAGAAAATACATAAATTTAGGTATTCAAATACTGGATGTCCTGTATAAGTAGGTTAAAAAATGTGTGGATTTTATTCTGGGAGAAGATTGCTTCGGTTTCTCATGAAGTGTCGGCTCATGGCTAGGATGGAGTTCGTTTCTACATGTGTTTGAACCCATATAGATATACATGGTTTAAACCGCTTCCAAGGAGGGTTATAGTTAGTACATGCCTAAATAAACCCATATGAGAGTAGTCAATATGTTGTAATATTATACCAGGCTTGTTAATAACTGACATAAAGGCTCGTATTTGAAGTCATTAAACCCCCGAGCAGTACCCGTGACCTAGATCCACGTTTGCCATAACAAATCAAGCAACGTGTGGTCGTTAGCAGCTCAATAGTGCGTCGTTAAACCTAGCGTAACGAAGTGTTTTTACTTGCGTGACGCGACCCATTGTTGACGTCGTGTTCGATGCTGGAAACTGGGAGAATCTTCTCCACGGGACCGTGACTGAACGCGTGGATGTGTTTTTGTGGCTGTGGCTGTCATGTAAATTTATTTTCTCCCATCAAATAAATGTCGGAAACATTTCTCCCCAGAGATGGCGTCCACCAACCCAATTATTTTCGAAATGCCTTTAATTTTAATTCTGCCTTGTCAATGCGCTGTTCTAATTTGCTCATAATGCAGACGATACGCCATTTCATTTTGTACAAACTTGCGATTCACAAGTTGGACAGAATTCCTTCCGATCCCGGTGTTTCGGGCGAATGTTTTGGTCAAAAGATGTTTGCAGGATTGCATTGGAATTCCTGCCCCCAACTCCTCGTGCGAGCAGAGGCAAGCTACGCTAGTTAATCGATCTTTAGTTGATTTCCAGGAAGAAACAATCGCACTAGCAGGGAAATTCAGATTTACCGAGATTAACTTTCCGTGAATTACCACTTCCTCTCATTTGTCCTTCCGGAATGTGCCTTGTTGTTTTAAAAAACCACGTCAATCACTTCTTCTGTTCGCCTCTCATTTCTAATTGTAGGGTAAAATTACAAGTATTTTACTGAAACAAATTATATTCGTTGGATTCAAATTCATGTCGGATGGTTACGTTTTCTTCGGGTCAGTCTCATTTGAGTTACACAAAGTCTTTTTGCCGACAATAAACCACAACAATCAACCAATGATTCCACTCTTCTTATGGAAAACAAGAAAAGTTAACCCCCCAAGATAGTCAAGCGTCCACCCAGCGGTTTTTTATGAAATTAACCACTGGTTTTATGAACCAACGCTTTCAACTGAATGTCTAAATGTTGAGTCTTCTCTCTCGTGCAAGACTGCGTGACTGCAGTGTGTGCTTTGAGATTGATTACGATGCCTTCTTCCGCACCAGAACAGTTCTTCTACCAGAACATCTTTAAAATCACCGAATTGTCTTCGAATTTCCGGGTTTCTCATCTGCATCGTCAATTAGGTGTCGCCAATCGTCCGATCCATATTAACCATAACAAGGCCGTTATTGGAAGCAACGATCACTGTTAGGGTGATGACCGGTCGCTGCAGACGCCACTGGACCTGCCAGTCGCCACTGACCCAGTTCCAAGTTGATGACCTAGACAGTAGCTACACGTTGATCGCTGGCTATTTATAGACTAGCACAGGTAATACCGTTGCCACTCACGTGATTAGCTGCTGAATTGGTGACGATTACAATCGTGAATCTGCAAGATTAGCAGGATGATTGTGCTTTATTTAGAGTAACTCATTAGAACCAAGAAGATCCTTGTGATGACGTACATGTCCCAACTCTTCGTCATGATTTCCTGACTATTGAAAAGAACTGACTCATCGATGACGTCTAATAAGCTAGCAAAACCCACGACAGGTGCATATATCTGGGTTCGAGTCCGGGTTGGGTACCAATTTCTAAAAATAATGATAAAAAAGTTCAAAATTAGTCAAATTTAAGAAATGTCAGTTTCGAATTAGTGATAAAAACATCTGATTTATTCCACCGAAGAATGACGTGACCTGTTAAGCCCGTTGGATCTCAGAGCCTTGTCGCTTATTTCCTTCTGAACGGAGAATCGCACACCAGAGTGAAATGTTTCTCAAAGAAACTCTTTCCAAGCGCGCATGCGTGTGCCGCGTTCTGGCAATGAACTTGACTCGCGGGTTCTGGCGAAAGAAACCGAAGACAATGCATTGTTGTTATTGTTGTTATTGTTAACTTGCATGTAAATTTTACCGAGCAAAAAGAAAGCATTTTTGATTTCACTTTCACAAGCAATTTCTTTCATGACTTCCAGCAGTCGACACGGAGCGTGGCGAGATTAGAGTTAATTTCTGCATTTGTATGCATAATTCACCAGACGCTTGGACGATATTAAAATACATACCAGAGGGTTTTCTTCGACGCATGCGCTCTCTGCAGACACCGATCAAATCGCATCTAGCTTGGCAAATGCATTTCATTACAATTTGAAAGTTTGTTCGGAGTTTACTCAGGTGCAAGCGACAGAATGATCTTGCCAATTCAAATTTGCTTCACCAAAACAGAATATGCGAAGTTATTGACCAGCTCCGGTAAACAAACCCACCTCAGGAGCAGCCAACACAGTGTGTCAAAGTGACAAGGCTAAGCGGTGGCCGGTCCTTGGTGCTGTTGGACAGGAGCAGCCAACACAGTGTGTCAAAGTGACAAGCTAAGCGGTGGCCGGTCCTTGGTGCTGGAGGACAGGAGCAGCCAACACAGTGTGTCAAAGTGACAAGGCTAAGCGGTGGCCGGTCCTTGGTGCTGTTGGACAGGAGCAGCCAACACAGTGTGTCAAAGTGACAAGGCTAAGCGGTGGCCGGTCCTTGGTGCTGTTGGACAGGAGCAGCCAACACAGTGTGTCAAAGTGACAAGGCTAAGCGGTGGCCGGTCCTTGGTGCTGTTGTACAGGAGCAGCCAACATAGTGTGTCAAAGTGACAAGGCTAAGCGGTGGCCGGTCCTTGGTGCTGTTGTACAGGAGCAGTCAACACAGTGTGTCAAAGTGACAAGGCTAAGCGGTGGCCGGTCCTTGGTGCTGTTGGACAGGAGCAGCCAACACAGTGTGTCAAAGTGACAAGGCTAAGCGGTGGCCGGTCCTTGGTGCTGTTGGACAGGAGCAGCCAACACAGTGTGTCAAAGTGACAAGGCTAAGCGGTGGCCGGTCCTTGGTGTTGTTGGACAGGAGCAGCCAACACAGTGTGTCAAAGTGAAGAGGCTAAGCGGTGGCCGGTCCTTGGTGATGTTGGACAGGAGCAGCTTGCCAGCACCGGGTTCTCTCTCAACGTTGGACTTATGCACGACTCCTTCTTTCTGTTGCAGATGAGCCATCTGTTCCAGATGTTTGGGAAGCAAGTGGATGAATACTGCGACACTCAAGCGATGCCAGATTGCAACAAAGTGCTGCTGGTCTATGGAATGTCAAACCTTCACAAGATGAATGACGAGCATCTCGACTCGATGGACCCTTACCAGCGCGGAGCCACCGATATTAGTGAGTGAAACTTTTAAAATAATAATAACAAGTATTTTTTATTTCAATACAAACCAAACATGTCATTGACTTTGGCAGAAAATCTTAAATTAAAATTAATTTAGTATCTGTTGTGGCATTTCTTCGATAACAGAAGAACCACACAAATTAAAACATTTCCCCTGTCACGGCTTCCTGAAAATATGCAATAAAAGACCGGTGTTTACCCTTGATAAAGTAACAGGCACGAGATGCAAAATGTCAGGAAAATCAGTTGTTCTTCACTTGGCTTTTAAAAACACTAATAGTTTCCTTATATTTAAAGTTAGTGCTCATTTATAAAAACTATGGAGATGTGATTTGGAACCAGGAAAAAATTTGACGTTTTACTGATGAACTTATTTGGATGAATGTAAGTTTTTGCAAAGTTGAGCAAACAAGAATTAAGATGGAAGCTAAACTAGCAAGAAAACACTGAACTCCCCTTCTTTTAAATGAGGGATTTTACCTGTTTCATCTCTGTATTTTAATTGTTAAAGCATTAAATTCAACTAAAAACAGTCAAATATATGCGACAAGCGAAAGATTTCACTGCACTATGTTTGTCAACAAACGCAGGGGACAAACTTTTCAACTGCATTTAAACGCTGTTAAAAATTTTAATATTTTTAAACCTCATGTTAAACTGAACTTAATTGCCAAGTGTTTGTTTAGCGTTGAAATTGTGATGGATATTCTCTGATATTAATATTAATATTCATAAATATTAATAATATAAAACATAATGTAACTTGGGTACTTACCAAAACCCATACCATATTATTTATATACCAATCATTAATTACTTTAAATACCATTGTTATTATTAAACAAAAACTATTTCAACTTGGTTTTCAATGCTAAGTAAAGAACAACTGAATTTCCTAACGTTTCGTAACTTGTACCTGTTACTTTATCAAGGGTAAGAGCAGTCCTGACAATTTTCCAATAACAAAAGAACAACATAAAATTATAACAATTACCAAGTTCAAGCTTCCTAAATGCATCTAAATAAAATAATCAGGGTCAAAAACTTATAAAACTGAGTTATTGACCCAGATTAGCATTCACTTAGCATTGAAAACCCAGTTGAAATAGTTTTTGTTAAAACTAGTGCTAAGTTTACATCAAGTAGACTTGAGTCTGGAAACATTCACTGGATCTTTGCCTCTAATTTAGATGAACCAAGGTGTAAAAATGTTTCAAATAAGCGAGATTTTCTTGCTGATTTATCCATCATAATGTATTATTATAATATTGTTATTATTGTTGTTGTTGCAGTTTGGGATGCGATGATGAAGGGCAACTACAAGCCGTCGGACGAGGGCGATGACCTCAGTGATCCGTACGCGACCGGCAGCGACGCTCTCGGTAAGACCAGAGTCAATTAATATCGCAACGTGAATCACGCATTAATTGCATTTCTTGTCCGTCGTTGTCAACGATTTCACTTCGAAATAATGACTTCGCTCGCTGCAGTCAGTCGCGTTTGTGTATCGTGGTAAATAAATTGAAAAGTTGACAAAAATAATAGCAAATGACTTTAACAAAAACTATTTCAACTGGGTTTTCAATGCTAAGTAAAGAACAACTGAATTTCCCAACGTTTCGTAACTTGTACCTGTTACTTTATCGAGAGTTAGAGCAGTCCTTAATAAAGTAACAGGTAAAAGTTACGAAACGTTGGGAAATTCAGTTGTTCTTCACTTAGCATTGAAAACCCAGTTGAAATAGTTTTTGTTAAAACTAGTTCTAAGTTTACATCAAGTAGACATGAGTCTGGAAACCATCATAAAGCAGATGACAATTTTTGAGTAATCTAGATTTTGTGACAAAATTTGAAGCTAATTTAACTTTGTTATTGTTTTTTTGTGTGTTTGGTCGGGTGTTTTATTTCCTCGTTTCTCCCCCAGAGCCCAGCACCAGCAACGCGGGCAACGGCCTCGGTTCCGACGGAGCCGAGTCGAGCGTAGAGGAGTACATCTCTCCGCTGCCCGGTCACAGCGGGCCGATGATGGTCCGGCTTCTCCCGGACGGTCGCCCGGTGCCCGGCGACGTCCAGGGACCGGTCCCGGTCGACGAAGACCACGAGGAGTTCAAGTTGATGCGATCGAAGCCGATGCCGTCGGTGGCGGAAATCAGCCGCCGAATTTTCCCGCGACCCGTGGAAGAGTCGTCGTATTCGCAGCGGAGGAATCCCGGCGAGGAGTCCGGAACGAACCCGGAGTCTGGAGCGATCCCAGAGTCTGGACCGAACCCGCTGTTCGGACTTCCCTCCGTGGAGCCATCAACCTACGATTCTGGGAAACGGCAGGACGCGAGACCGGCCTATTCCCTGCCAGCTCAGTACGGGAGCTACAGCGTTTAGTTGGCCAAACTTTCAGTTGAAAACTCTCTCTTATTTTGTCTAGATTTTGTGCCTGAATGCTTCCGAATGAATGCTTGTGTGTAGAGATTAAATTAAACGTGTACCTGTGATTGAATGCGGTTAAAATGTTTCAAAATGTAATAGAGTTTAAAGTTTTTGTGTGCAAATCGATTTCTCGACGCTCGTGAGATTGATTGTCACCTGGATTTTTGTTATAAAAACATTCCTAACTAGATTTTAACTGTAAATACTTTTGTAAATAGTAATTATTGTGTATAAATATTGTATTTTATGTTTGTTTCAAAGCATCTAGTGATAGTTGTGCGACGTAAGATTATTTTTGTTGAACGCATTGTATGCATTTTGATTTTGTGATTTAATCTATCTAATTAATTTAAATTATATCAAAGCTGTGTGCAAAGGAAAAATTAAAAATAAAGGACAATAATTTTGTTTCTTGATAAATATGTTGGTACTTTACTCACAGTTTTAATTCCTGGTGGATTAACGATAATTTAGGTTCCTTTTATTCCTTGTTTTTTTTGTTATTTATCTATTTATGTTACAAGGTGTTATGCAGTTGGGAAGGAAAATACACAATGGTCTGCCAAACTCCATAAAAATATTGAAAACGCGTCAAGAATTTAAATCTACAAACAAACATGCCTTGAACGTAACTTTTACAGCATTGACGAATACCTGCGATCTCGGTGTTTGAAATGAAATAATGTTTTAATATTGTTGTAAACATTGTTTAAAATATTATTTTAGTAAGTACTTGACACGGTTTATACAATGATATTGTTCACAAACTATGTTATTAACCAAATAAATAAATATCCAATAAACATTTTTAGTGAGATTGGATTTTTGTTTTTTAAAATCGGATACACTGAGGGCAAACTGCATACATAAAACGAACTACCAACCGAGCGGAGTGGAAATAAAGTCCACCATCTTTAATTCACATATGACTTTTCAGTAGGTGTCCCTCGAATCTGACGTCAGTAGCTGTCCAGTTCTCTCTCACTCGTGATATCAACTGCGCCATCTTCTTGTTGTTGCTCACAATTAGTATATCTTCGTACGTTCATTAAGGTAAGCGCTTGTAATTGATTATCCTAATTGTGACCACTAGAAAATATCTTGGTTCAACTCTGGCAATTCATTATCTTGACAATTTCTTTGTCTGTTATTATTGTCCAGTGACACCATCGCTGACCGTTGCAAGGCCATTATCATTTTTAAGTTACTTCCTGAACGCTGTCAACACAACAGTGAAGCCTACTAAATACGCAATTTAATTTAATAACGATTGGTCGCTTGGCTATTTCTGTTTAAATTTAGACTGTCACCTTTTCAGTCTACTTTTGGAAGCTATTATTCTTTGTATCAGTTCCCAAGGCCTGTTGGCCTAGGGCTCCCAATACAGCTGGCTCAATAGAAATTATGAATGACTAATATTCCTTCATGATGTCATTCAGGCAATTATCCCATCATGTGCTTTGTTGTCATGTAGACTCAATCATTCTCCTAAAAGTTGTAGGGCAAAAGCAGTTACATTATGACAAGATAAATTCCAATATGATGGAAAGTGCATAAATAGTTACGACCCCAGTTGCAGTTTACTCTGAAAACCAGTCGGTTCCTCTTAACTGGATTCAGTTTCAATTATGATAACAACTCGATTTTGTCGAAACCGGTTTCAGAACAAAAGATTACTGCGTTTGTCTTTTGCAAACCAGTGTGAGCCGGTGGTTGTGTCAATTATTTGCACAAGATTCAAATCTAGTTCGCTCTTAAATATCTGCTTTACAGTCAGTATTTTCATGATTCATGAAAATCAGTTTTCCATTGCAATTATAGTAAATTTGAGCATTTGACCTATGTAACCTACAGATTGTTATGTTGACAAAAACTATTTGAACTGGGTTTTGATTTCCCAACATTTGTAAATTGCACAGGGGTTAAAGCAACCCTTGATAAAGTAACAGGTACAAGTTACGAAACGTTGGGAAATTCAGTTGTTCTTCACTTAGCATTCAAAACCCAGTTGAAATAGTTTTTCTCAAAACCAGTGCTAAGTTTACATCAAGTAGACATGAGTCTAAAAACTGTCAGATTATAGCTTAGCATCAATATGAAAATTCCTATTGACTTTAAAAAATGGCATACCTTTGTTACCCTTTGTTACCTTGTTATTTGTATACTTTCAAATATTTAACACTCCTGGCACTCAATTCATGCTGTTAAACATGAATAATGTGAAAGTTCTGACGAGAGCATCACTTTCTTTTGACTGCAGAATCCACAAAGATGGCATCAAGAAAGAAGGTTCTTCTGAAGGTGATCATCCTCGGTGATTCCGGTGTCGGCAAGACCTCGCTAATGAACCAATATGTCAACAAGAAGTTTTCTAACCAATACAAAGCCACCATCGGCGCAGATTTCCTGACGAAAGAAGTGATGGTCGACGACCGAATCGTCACCATGCAGGTTAGAAAGTGTTTTATTATTATAAACATTATAAACATCTCGAAAAATGACAGGTTGTGACGTGATATAGCGTCACTAGAATCAGAGTGACTGTGAGTATTCACAGCCTCTTGGTTCTACTCCTTGGAGATCCGTCATTCTCATCAAATACACTGAAATCGTCTCAAAAAGCCAGTGTCCAAGTAGCTCAATTGGTTAGAGCAACACCCGCGACAGGTGGAGATCGGTGTCCAAGTAGCTCAATTGGTTTTGCAACACCCGCGACAGGTGGAGATCGGGGTCCAAGTAGCGCAATTGGTTAGAGCAATACCCGCGACAGGTGGAGATCGGGGTCCAAGTAGCTCAATTGGCTAGAGCAACACCGCAACAGGTGGAGATCGGGGTCCAAGTAGCTCAATTGGTTAGAGCAACACCCGTGACAGGTGGAGATCGGGGTCCAAGTAGCTCAATTGGTTAGAGCAACACCCGCGACAGGTGGAGATCGGGGTCCAAGTAGCTCAATTAGTTCGAGCAACACCGCAACAGGTGGAGATCGGGGTCCAAGTAGCTCAATTGGTTAGAGCAACACCCGTGACAGGTGGAGATCGGGGTCCAAGTAGCTCAATTGGTTAGAGCAACACCCGTGACAGGTGGAGATCGGGGTCCAAGTAGTTCAATTGGTTAGAGCAACACCCGCGACAGGTGGAGATCGGGGTTCGAGTCCCCGTTTGGGCATCAATTTTTTAGACAGTTATAGTGTTGATAATAATAAAATACCCCGTGCATTGCAAGCGTTTGCAAATTAAATGAAGATTTCATCTAAATAGGTTAGAAAGTGTTCAATGACAGTTGACTTGCACGAAGCATTGCTGCCAACAAAATGGCAAACACAGACTTATTCCAATTTTTGAACCTGTTATTGATTGCAGTAAATAATCAAAGATTCTCTTGTTCTAATATTGATTTGTTTGGCTAGAGGTGTAGAATTATTGTCAAGTTATTTGGGCTGATAATCCCAGGGATTTATTCTTGTAATTGTTTTTAAATACAAATGTTCCTTATCACCATGCAAGGTCATGCATTGACCTAGAAACTCAACATAAGCTGCCAGACGTTGATTATTTCAGAGATAAAGTGAAATCGTTCCGGTGCATGAAGCGCGAAGAAAAGTAAATAGAAATTGTAAATAGATCCACAAATAACTGGATTGTAGTGCATTTCATTTGGTCGGCCATTACATGTTAATTTATGCACATAAAACAGATGATACCATCGTGACTTGCATATGTTTTCATTGTTGAAAAACACTCTGCTTGAATTATGTTTACTATTTACAGTATATAACTATAATAGTTATTATCTTTATCAAATAGGAATTGTTTCACTTTGTAGTAGCATTTGGTCAGCAGATGCAGTTTTAGATTATCTTTAAATTTGTAGCCTTTTAGTTTTTTATCTCCACTGGCAGTTAGTTATATAATAATAAGCCTACATAAATTGGGCAGTTGTCTGTCATTTTTAATCTATTTTTCGTTACATAAATGTTGTTAGATTTCCCTGTTTAAAACATTCCGTGCGCTTGTTTCCAGATCTGGGATACTGCAGGTCAGGAACGGTTCCAGTCGCTGGGGGTTGCATTCTACCGCGGGGCCGACTGCTGCGTCCTCGTCTTCGACGTCTCCGCGCCGAACTCGTTCAAGTCGCTCGACTCGTGGCGCGACGAGTTCCTCATCCAAGCGTCGCCGCGAGATCCCGAGAACTTCCCGTTCGTAGTCCTCGGCAACAAGGTTGACCTGGAGAACCGAGCGGTAAGTTGATCTTTAGCTCGATTGTGCCAAAGTGCTGCGATAACAAGAATAAGTTGATTGTGAAAGTTAAGCTAGAGAACGGAACTTGCAGAGCGATGAGTGGCAGGCTGCGATGGTGGAAACTAGACAAAAACTATTTCAACTGGGTTTTGAATGCTAAGTGATGAACAACTGAATTTCCCAACGTTTCGTAACTTGTACCTGTTACTTTATTAAGGGTAAGAGCAGTCCTGACAATTTTCCGATAACAAAAGAACCACAAAAAATTATAACAATTACCTGGTTCAAGCTTCCTAAATGCATCTAAATAAAATAATCAGGGTCAATAACTAAAAAACTAACGATCAACTCTTGTACTTTGACTTCAGGTGTCTGCCAAACGAGCGCAGCAGTGGTGCCAATCCAAGAATGGAATCCCGTATTTTGAGACTTCAGCCAAGGAGGCGATCAACGTGGAGCAGGCCTTCCAGACCATCGCCAAGAACGCACTGGCGCAAGAGTCTCAGGTACTAACCAATCATCATACACATGACCATCATACACATGACCATCATACACATGACCATCATATACATGACCATCATATACATGACCATCATACACGTGACCATCATACACATGACCATCATACACATAACCATCATACACATGACCATCATACACGTGACCATCATACACATGACCATCATACACATGACCATCATACACATGACCATCATATACATGACCATCATACACGTGACCATCATACACATGACCATCATACACATGACCATCATATACATGACCATCATACACGTGACCATCATACACATGACCAGTTCTGTTTGGGAGAGAGGTTGGAGGGATGAAAGTCAAGCAACACTGAGCTGAGTCAGGTATTGGATGGGTGACCATCATACACATGACCAGTTCTGTTCGGCAGAGAGGTTGGAGAGATGAAAGTTAAGCAACACTGCGCTGGGTCAGGTATTGGATGGGTGACCATCATACACATGACCAGTTCTGTTCGGCAGAGAGGTTGGAGAGATGAAAGTTAAGCAACACTGCGCTGGGTCAGGTATTGGATGGGTGACCATCATACACATGATCAGTTCTGTTTGGGAGAGAGGTTGGAGGGATGAAAGTTAAGCAACACTGTGCTGGGTCAGGTATTGGATGGGTGACCATCATACACATGACCAGTTCTGTTTGAGAGAGAGGTTGGAGAGATGAAAGTTAAGCAACACTATGCTGGGTCAGGTATTGGATGGGTGACCATCATACACATGACCAGTTCTGTTCGGGAGAGAGGTTGGAGGGATGAAAGTTAAGCAACACTGCGCTGGGTCAGATATTGGATGTTATTGGCAGCGTCTGATTTTGGTTCTGGTTCCTGTCAACAGGTGGAGTTGTACAACGAGTTCCCGGATCAGATCAAGCTCGGAGAGAATCACGCTGCGCAGGGCCAGGACTCGTGCGCTTGCTAGTACGACGACCGCGTCGGACTTTACACTGGACTGGGACTTTCGTGAAGCATTCTCAATCATGCAATCTTTGAAAAAACAATTTTGATTAACTATTCTATTATATATTATTATTATATAAATATATTTCGAAACGTTGGTAGCGTTTTCTAGTGAATAGGGCTAGATTTTCTTTGTTTTTTTTTTGATATGTTATTGTATCTTATCTAGGTTTATAAGCAACGGTATCCTCGCGGAACCACCGGACCTATCGTCGAGTCGGGCCGAGTTTTCGACGTTGTTTCGAAGCGCGGTTTTTTTTGCTCTTTTGGACATTTGCGTCCGGGAATCGGAAAGACAGGCGATACTGTAATATTTAGCTATAAATACGATGCAATTTCCTTCGGATCAACGGCAAGACGTTGGTTTATTATGTTGTCGCATAACTTATAAAAATATATCAATGCATGTGTAATCAGTTATGGATACGTATATAACGTGATGCTTTGTGTAAAATAAATCAGTAAAACACTTTTAATTTGAATCATCTTTCTGTATTCGGTGCTTTCTATTTGTCGGCTTTGTTGAATGTGATTTGTTGACAGGTAGGTTCAGTTCCTGATGTTTGTTTCATTGTTTCTTGAAATGAAAGCTAGAACTACATTGGCACTGCTTATTGGATAAACATACCTAGATGGATGGCAGCTGAAAACTACAACACAGTTTTTACACTACTTAGTTTCAGAATTAGGTTGTCGACATTTTGGAAATCGTGTTCAGTTATTATTTCAGACAAAGCTATGCTTGGGCGGTCTGTTCGTAAATTTCTTGCTGGATGGACGATATCACCCTTTTAAAAGAGTGAAACGAATACATTCGTTGGGTGGCTTTAAAACACGGTAAAGAAAGAATACTGGAATTAATCCCTCGTTCAATACTGTGCAAAAATGGCTCTGAGCCATAAAAATGTGGAGATTACGGGAGCTAGCGTATTCAATTTTGCAAGGAATTAAGAAAAATCTAATAATCTTCTTAACGAAATCGCTAAGAGATTCGCGAAGTGTCTTGCAAGTTCATTTTAGTCGGTCCAGCGGTGTGATTAGTAAACTGTAAATAGAGTACTTTTGTCATTTTGCAATTCAATTCAATATTGCAAGTGAATAAGTACAGGTATATTCTGTTATCTATGGGTAGCTGGTTATTAACGTTGAGTATCAATATCAGGAATAAGCACTGTGCCTACCTTGTTGAAAGATAATCATGTCCTAGAAATAATTCCGAGTCTGTGCATTCATTTATTATTTATTTGCTTTAGAAATTAATAAGATTTGGTTTTGGTGTCAAAAACATTATAATTATAGTGTATCTATATCCCGCAAGATGGCAGTGTGGTATCCGCATTGAGTTGAGTTGGTCAACGGTGTTGATTGACGCTAGAGAAGTGGATACTAAAGTTCTTTTTTTTTTACCGAATAACGATCATTTTAGCTGGCTGAAAATGTTTCAATATTCTTGATATTCAATAAGTGTTATGCATGAAACTAATTGAGCGGTGCATTAACGAGATGCTCGTATTTTCATGGTAGCTCAGTGCTGTCACTAATTTGTCATCAGACAGGTTATAATTTGAAGATGTCCGGTAAAGGCAAAACAAGTCCAAGTAAGAAGATGCAAGTAGCCAACAAGCAAAGAGAGCTTCCAAAAGCCAATTCAAAAGACATGGAAAGCCCCGAGACGCCAAAAGAATGTGCACTAAGCTTTCCGCTGCTGAAAACCGTTGACAACGCTAGGACGCTTCCAAGATACTCGGCGGTTCTCAGCCGCCCTGATGACGAAGGTGTTGGAATGGAAGATTTAGACGGTCTACAACTCGAGCTCGAGACCCTCTTGTCAGCGGTTGTAGTTAGAACGAGAGTCCTCCAAGAGGAGATACGGATTTTAAGCGACGAGGAGGAAAAACGAGACAAAACTAAGCTATTTCAGCAAAAAGTGGGCAGACCAATCTTGAAACGTGCCAAGAACCAAGATCAAGCTTCAAAGAAGTTTAAGGAAGCACAGAAATCAGATGTCAAAAGTCCAGCTGTTGGATCTCCTATCAAATTCACTAAGGTAGTTATATCCTGTTACAATTTTGTCCCTTTTCTCGTAAGACTTATACTTATAGACTCTCATGTATACAGCACTAGGTCTAGGCAACTGCCAACTTGCCAGTCACATAGAACGGCACTCTACCAATCGGGCCTCTATTTTAAGGGAGCAAAACTATTTAAATCGCTGCCCGCCAGTCTAAGAGACATAGACAGCCCCAAAAACTTTAAAAAAAGAGTGAAAGTTTACCTAATGGGCAAGGAGTTTTATAACATAGAAGAATTCTTTAATGATGATTAATAATGTTATATTGTTTGACGAAGTATAACTGTAATAACATGTATGTTACGGAAATAAAATAAATAAAAATAAAAAAATATATACACAGATTGAGCAATTATTTACCACGGCTAATACCTGGAAGGATTTAGAGCTCATCCATCAGATTAGCCGTGTTTGATTCATCGAATGGGTGCATTTTACTGAGTAAACAATTTGTTTTTTTAGGTGAAAACCGTATCCCTGGTTTCCAATCCGCTGACCCAGCTGCCCAGCGCACCAGAAGTCGATAGCTTCGAGACACAAACGGAAGGCAGGAAAGTTGTGGCCCCGAAGAACGACACGCCGAACAAATTCTGGGCATCGATTGAGCCGTACTTTGTCGACGTAACTAAAGAAGACGTAGCTCTGCTCCACGAACTCATTGCCGAGCAGGAAACTCCTGAATGCAAGGTAAACTTCACAAAGTTCAACATTCACTCTTCATTGTTTGCTTGGATTGGGATTCAGGATTCACAATCTGGGAATTTAGTTTGAAAACTGACTCACAAAGAAACAAATCACCAGACTGAAAATAGATTTTAGCTTTTTTCAGTCTGATAACCATGATACGAACAGAAATGTTTTATGCGGGTAACAACATTAATCATGTGGCAGTGAATCCTGTGTACCTATTGTTATTATTTTGATGCTTTATTATTTTCAGATCATTACACGGGGCTAACATTCATTTATTGCAATCCATATATCATACCAATTCATATCAAACAAATTCATTTTCAATATAAAGCATATCATTTCATATCCAATATTGATATGACAGAGTCACACTGTCCCATCTTTCTCACCTGCCCCAATCCTTGCTTTGATCATCTGTACAAAGTCCAGCCACGGGAGCAGTTTCTTCTCTCCCAACTTATTCCACTTCTTGGTTACATCTCCCAGAAATAAATGCTTTCCAACTTTTTTGTCTTTGTATCCACCCTGATGCCAGTTTGAATTTGTCGCTGCTACGGCGGCCTATGAATGTTCATCTTGTGATTGATGTTTGTAACTAGCTCCAGCTTCCTGACATTGCTTCATACATTGCTAGCAGGGAACAGATTTTGTATGTTTTTTCGATTCCGATCTCGATTCCACACACAAGATAAGAAAACTTTCGATTCCAGAAAACGCACAATAAAAATGCAAATTTTGAGATGAAATCTTATTTAAATTGCAAACGCTTCCAATGCGCGGGGTACTTTATTATTAACACTAGAACCGTCTCAAAAATCGATTGACGTCGATTGAAATTGAAAATGTTGATTTTGATTTCAATCGTTCTGTTCGGTCTCTGTATCAAAATACAAATTAAACAAATAGGAAACCAAGCGGTGCAGCCCACAAACCACATTGACAAAGTGGTCATTTTGAATAGAATTTTTTAAGAGTAAAAATCTGTGAGTAAATAGGATTTCCACTATTGATACGAGATAGTTACACTGTCCCATCTTCCTCACCTGCCCCAATCCTTGCTTTGATCATCTGTACAGAGTCCAGCCACAAGAGCAGGTCTTTCTGTCAGAATTTTTTAAGATTAAAAATCCCCGAGTAAACAGGATTCATCTGTGAAATAGATTGTGAGTATATTTTTGTGCCAGTTATGCTATTTCTTTAGTCGTGCAAACGCTGTTTTGTTCTGTCAATGTGATCGTTGTCCACTACGAATAAAATGCACAGACAGGTAATAGACATACAAAACAACAGACAGGGCAATGAGAGGACCTAGAATCTATGAAACAACGTCTTGCACAAGTCTTTCATATCAGTGACAACTGTCAGATTATAGCTCGACTTTGCCATGCATCGAAGTACTTTTATTTGTATAGCAAAAAGTTGGGCAACATTTTTAGATCTGCCCCAAAATATGATTCTGTATTGTAGCCAGGATTGAATAAATGCAAAGTAAACAAGTTTTGCTGTTTGTTCATCAGGTTAATGATTCTTCTAATAATAAGATAGCATACAGCTGATTCTTTGATGCAAGTGTTTTTAAAATGTGCTACATTTCATTTACTGTCCACGTTGATGCCTTAAAATGTTGTTTCTCATTCCCACCGATTGTCTTAGTGTTTATAATAAAATGCACTTGTGCATGGACAGACAGGGCAATGAAAGTAAGTAAGTAATTTTTACTGTCTTTAAAATCAAAAATGATGTGCAAGACATGGTTAAACAGAGACATAAAAATAAAGTAAAAATATATATACAATCATTACAAATTAAATACCAAAATGTAATTTAAAATCTTGAATGCTATAAAATATATTTTGAGCAAGAATTTGTCGAAGTTTAGTCTTAAATTGTGACAAATTCAATGTCTTAACCTCCTCAGGTAAGCCATTATATAGCCTTTGACCGGTATAATGTGCCATTGTTCTGGCATTGACTGGACGTTTGTTTCTTTGCATAAATATTGTGCTTTTGTCGCGTTTCATGCGAATGCACCTCGCTGGTCTTTTTGAAGTTATTGATATTTGATTTTATAAAGAATAAGAGTCTATATATACACACAGGGCATTGTCATTATTTGTAAATATTTAAAATAAGATTTGCACGATGTCTTCTGCAAGGATCTGGAATCTGCAATGTTATCACCGAGTCTCCTACAGTTGCATGTTTTTCCCTGCAGATCCCAGCACTGGGCCGCCACTACACCGCCCGGTGGACAGAAGAAGACGGGACGGTCGGGGGGAAGACATCGGGTCCGTTGACCCAACGTCTTGTATCTGCGTTGTTGGAAGACAACACCGCGGCGGCAGACAAGCGACCTGATCGTGCTGGCGCAGAGAATGCGGGGCCGGTCGCCGCAGACTCGGCTCCGCCCACCGTGCTCCGCTCGTTCTCCATGAATTTCGAGCGACGACTCAGGAAAGAGCTCGAGGAACAAGTACGTGGGACAAACATATTTTAATTAATTTAATTTAATTTAATTTTCAGGGTTTTATGTATACATAATATATGAGTAAACCGAGTCATGGTTATGATTGTTTTTAGACTCATGTCTACTTGATGTAAACTTAGCACAAGTTTTAACAAAAACTATTTCAACTGGGTTTTGAATGCTAAGTGAAGAACAACTAAATTTCTACTAATTTTTTTATAGTCATAGTTAAAATAAATAATGAAGATCACATTAAAAATTCTTTGCTGCTATAAAGCAGTGCGTCATGAAACTAAACCTGTGAACTTGGGCTTGTTTTTCATCATGCTACTGGAAAATCCCAATCAATGATCAAAGAATACTTATTAAAAGAAGCTATTTGTTTAATAATGGTCGAAAGAGTATGAAATAAAAGTAACTTGCAGATATCGATTTAACCGAACAAACCCAATCCCAACCCCACCGTCGATATCTGGTCCACAGATTGAACACAGATATTGTAGCCTGCGTTGAAGTACAACATATCAGTCAAGTTATCAGAACTTTAACTACGTTCCTACGAAATCTTGTCTGACTTTCCCTATGTTTGGTTTGGAAACGGTCCGTCATATGCAGCTAGGCTTGGAAATGGTCAATAGGCTTCCAAAAATTAATATTTCCAAATCGTCAATTGGAAATAAGCTTGGTTCATGCTCAAAAGATCTCCATCGATATTTACCTCAACGATTGATAAACACGTAACGATATGCGTTTGTTACCTAAATTCACTTTTAATAATAATAAGTTTATTGTTAGTTTGATGAATACATTGCAAGTACAGACTCGCTTGACGCAGGTCAAAATATCATTGCTTCTGTGACCATCAAATCAATCTAGTGGAAACCAGCGCTGGCCTGCGCTGGCTTGCGCTGGCTTGCGCTGGCTTGCCCCGGATTGCGCTGGCCTGCGCTGGCTGGCGCTGGCTTGTGCTGGCTGGTGCTGGATTGCGCTGGATTGTGCTGGTCTGCGCTGGCTTGCGCTGGCTTGCGCTGGCTTGCCCCGGATTGCGCTGGCCTGCGCTGGCTGGCGCTGGCTTGTGCTGGCTGGTGCTGGATTGCGCTGGATTGTGCTGGTCTGCGCTGGCTTGCGCTGGCCTGCGCTGGATTGCGCTGGATTGTGCTGGTCTGCGCTGGCTTGCGCTGGCCTGCGCTGGATTGCGCTGGATTGTGCTGGCTGGCGCTGGCTTGCTCTGGCTTGCGCTGGCCTGCGCTGGATTGCTCTGGCTGGCGCTGGCCTGCGCTGGAAACTTGTACCACGTGGAATCATACGGTGCCGCGCTACGGATATGACGGCTCGCCGGGAGCATGGACATCGTCAGGAGCAGGAACTTCTGTAAAACCTTCAAACAATGACAGATCGGAAGAAGGTCGAGCTTGGAACCAAACGGTGCCGATCTTATAAGTTTTCCGATAAGATTTGTGGGCAGAAACGTTGCGGGATTGTCGACGGCCTCGTTGTCAGAGTTGGCTCCGTTGCTTGGGACGATCTTGAGCTTGCCGAGGATTTTATTCAAGTTCGGGACGAGCTGTGGCTTGAAGTCGGGGAAGATCGGTGAGAGCTCAACGCTCGCTGGAAGAGAGGAAAGCAGTCGCTGTTAGGAAGTCTCTTATTTGTTGGTTTTTAGACTCATGTCTACTTGATGTAAACTTAGCATTAGTTTTAACAAAAACTATTTCAACTGGGTTTTGAATGCTAAGTGAAGAACAACTAAATTTCCCAATGTTTCGTAACTTGTACCTGTTACTTTATCAAGGGTTAGAGCAGTCCTGAAGAAGTAGGTAACTAGTATGTGTTACGAAACGTCAGGAAATTTAGTAGCCCTTTACTTAGCATTGAAAGCCCAGTTGAAATAGTTTTTGTTAAAACTAGTGCTAAGTTTACATCAAGTAGACATGAGTCTAAAAACAATCATAAACAGTAAATTTCCCTATATATATATGTATATATTTTTTAAATTTCTTAATCCTATGTAGAATCTAAATATTTGAAATCGTGCTATTTTTCCTTCAAATTTCTCTGATCTCAATCTCGGTCTCAATATTCATTCCACTTAAACTTACCGACGAGCAGAGCGGTTACCAACACGTAGACGTTCATCTTGCTGCGATGTCTCGTCTCCGTAGCAACGCTCCTTTTATTCTGCCCGGGCGCGCGCCTAGACCTCGGCAAGCAACGCAGCGTAACTTCGTTCACCGAGCCTCGGCATTGAAGTCACAAGCGCAACGATAAGCTCCGTCTCGGAACAATCGCAGATCAGCTTGCGTCCAATCAGCTGCAACATTAACCAATCGTTACGCTCGCATTAACTTCAAGCTTCACTGCTATAATGAGTTCACTTGGCTGTAGAACATTAACTTTCAATTGTTTTATTCAACTCATTCGAGATATTTAGATGAAATCTGATTTAAATTGCAAACGCTTGCAATGTGCGGGGTATTTTATTATTAGCAACACTAGAACCGTCTCAATTAGTTAGAGAAACATACGCGATAGGTGGAGATCGGGGTCCAAGTAGCTCAATTGGTTAGAGCAACACTTTTGTTATCTTTTGTTATTGGAAAATTGTCAAGACTGCTCTAACCCTTGATAAAGTAACAGGTACAAGTTACGAAACGTTGGGAAATTCAGTTGTTCTTCACTTAGCATTCAAAACCCAGTTGAAATAGTTTTTGTTAAAACTAGTGCTAAGTTTACATCAAGTAGACTTCAGTCTAATAACAGTCACAATTAAATTGACATCCTCTTTATGTATTTATCGAAGTCTCCTCGTTCAAACATTTCAAAATGTCGACCTAATGGAAAACAATCAATTCTGGTCCAAGCGAGATCGAAACTATGTCGTTGAGATCGTTCGTACTAACACAACGTTCGTGTTCAGGGCCTGGTGGATCCTCCAGCCACCGCGGAGACAAACATCGGCAAGGAAGACGACGACGAGATCCTCTCGGACATCCACCGCTGCACGACGCAGCTCCAAGCCGTCTCCACGCTGAACCTCGTGCAGCTCCGTCGAGTGCTTCGTGCCGCGGAGCAAGAACTTCAGCGGCAGGAGCTGGCTCGACGGCTAGAAGACGTCGACTCACAGATATGCGACCTCTATCGGCGGATACAGAGCAACAAGCTCAAGCGGAAACCCCCCGTCAAGCGTGACCAAGAGCTGGCGTGGAAAGCTTTGAAGGATCGCGAGGCATTGGTCAAGGAGATAGACTCGATCTGAGCCGTTTTTTCATGTCAAATTTGAAACCATCGAGTGTGGGAATTATATGCTGTGGGCGGGGATGCAATGCTTGACTTTTTAGCTCCTCTTTAGGACAACATAGCGAGACTGGCAATCACCACGGCAATGTTGAATCCGGTCCACAGTTTGACAGGCCTGTCAAAGTCTCCCTGCAAGCAAGTACGTACCATGCCGGCACGACGAGGAAACGGACCGATTTTTGTGAAATGTTTTTGGACGGCGACGTAAAGGGATAGCTGTCGCAAAGTTAGTAGCAAACTGAACGCTTTTGTTTCCTTCTGTAGTTGTTTTTCGTTGTTGGCTGCTCGTCTGCGTTGAGCGGGAGCTGAAAACGACGCGATTTTCTTGCGATTCGTATTCGAGTCGAGTAAGCGAACGTAAAACGCGGAGAAGTTTGTCTTGAGACGCTGACGGTTGAGGAATGTGATTCACTTCACTTTTCTTTTGTTTATCAGTGAAAAATGTGCAGTGAAAAAAGACCGGGTATTTGTTATGCTTATGAAACTACCGAAGAGAAGCAATCGGTAGCCGCTATAGATTGTTGTTGCTAGGTTAAGAAGTCTTCCTACACGTGACAAAAAGCCACGAGGTGAAACATTTACAAAACACTTAATATAGCTCGACTTCTCTCGGTGAGTTTCGTGACCACTCCGCTGTTCCCTTATCCACGTTAGCTTCTACATAACCCGTGACGTAATTTCAATGCGGTTTCCTTCCTTCGAACAAGTTTAGCGGTGCAATGTACTCGGCAAAGAAGTGGCCGTCGTCCATTAAAAGCCACGGTAGGCGCTCAAATCAGTGGCCTAATATTGTCGGAAGATCGGGTGAAGTTGGATTTGTGTTCAGTTGATCTTCTTCAATTGTATTGTTGTGCCAAGTGGCACATGTGTATGGGGATTACAAATAAAGGTTTTGTAATCGATATTAGTTGATCGAAACCGATTTTATGAGTTGGTTGATAGATTTTTCCTACTGATTCATTTCTCCATTTGCTCACAAATATTGGAACAAAAATTACACCTGTATTTCTATCAATTTATCAAATGAGTACTATCCACAAGGCGGTGATTTCAAGATTCACTTGATTCATTCTGCTCGTGGCATCTGAAAGATTGTAGGAAAATGTGTCAACATTTCGTTCGATACCACCCGCAACACATAAATGTATCACAAGTTGCCTACCTTGCAACCCCTTGTAGCCAGCGCCTTTTCACACTGGCATCTTATTTAAATTAACGGCTGTTATGAGTCAGTAATTACATGTAGTTTTCCTGAATTCCTATATTTATTATTCTTTTTGCCGCAGACGTGGCCCTGGCGATCTATTGTTTTATTAAAATTACATCTAATTTTATAATTACTACTAATTATTCTAAAGAAGCAGAAAAACGCATTGCAAAAATAAGGAAACCCTGAGGCGAATAGCAAAGCTAATAGCTATGATTATCCGACATATGTGAGTACAGGTTGACAGTTTCAAGGTTGCAGTTGACGAGTTGTCGTTGGATTTGTTTTCATGCACTCGAATTCTAGCCCGAATATTTGTGCGAATATTTGATGGATATTGTGGTCAGAGTTTTCAGAGGTATCTAAGGGTCCAACAAGTTCGCCTCAATCAACGATCGGCTTTAAAAAAAATGTAATTAACCAACGCAATGAGTTACCACGCTAGGGCTAGAGGCCAGTGACCGCACTTAAGTATCATTTCATATAATTTATTATGACAATGACGGAATTTTCTCTTGAAATATTTTCCTACATTTAGCGCAATTTGCTAGGTATGTGCAATTTAATGCTCTGCTCCCTATTCATTGTGCAAGTACATGTTACATACGATGTACTGCTTTAGTATAGGCTACCAGGGTCAGAATGTCATATTTGTAGATTAAAGAAGCATTAGATGACATATTTTAATCACAGTTTTAACCCTTATGGCATTTAATGCTATTTTCAGCTTGCCAAATCGAAGTAAATATTTAAATTAGTTTTTTGCTCCAAGAAATTTGACATTGAAAATATCACTAATGCAGGTATCTATCGTAATAATCTTCTGACAAGGCCATGAGGTCCCGACCAGTCCCGGCATGTTGCTCAGGACCTATTGATAAAATATCTGTCTGCACAAGTCTCTCGTTGCGTCACCCCTGACAGTGAGGTCATCCTGAAGATACAATTTCATGATTCGCACAAAATATGCCCAGATATTAATTACCGATGATTTGACGAGAACATCTGTGATGCCGCCCTCCGAAGCACTGTGTTTAGGCGAATGTTATGTGGCACCAGCATTGTTCTTTCCCAACAATGCACGAAACTATGTATTTCTGAAGAATTGTGGGAAAACAAGGCATAACACGGGCTGTTTGACATGTTGTTCTTAAAAACAAACTGGGAAAATAATTAGAAGGCTGTGATTATCTTTCCACGCACAAGCAGGTTGCATTTACTACAACGGTTCCCATGAGTTACCAAAGTTAAGCAACAGTGCGCTGGTGGATGGGCGACCACTGTTAACTGTCAGTTCTGTTTGAGAGGTTGGGCGAAGGAACAAAAGTCAGAACACAGTTCTCAATAAATTTCACATTTTTTCATGTTTTTTAATAATTTTTCATACATTTTATCCGACGGTAGAAACCAGTAACGGCTGTGTCATGCACTGTCAAATTTCTAGTCACTTTCATACGCACACAGGAAATCAGATCACCAGGAGGCAATTATTATTATCAAATCAAATAGTTACACTGCGAATTATAATTGTTAATATAATGTTATGAAATCGTAATATAGGTAGTGTGATATGCTTGGTTGAGGATGCTTATTAGCCGGGTTTTGTAGCCAGAAGAATTGCAATGAAAACGAAAGTTTTCATACATTTATAGAGCAGCTCTTAATCCTTGATGAAAGCGCTAGATGTTTCAGATTAGCAATTATTCAATGCGCAAGGCTGGTCATGCATTCGAGAGACTAAAAAAAACACACACGTGAGTAGGCATCAAATGACATGATTCGGCCATAACACAAATTTCACTATCAATATGACAAACCGTGATTTCTCTTATCTTTTACTGAGCCATCTGGTATTATTAGAATTATAGTTAAAGCAAAAGTAATGTTTTCTAAAACTGATTCTATTTGCGAAAACTTTTGCCGTCCTTGATTTTACATCCGATACTTAATTAATTAGCGAATTGATGCTAATTTCTATCGTGAAGTCTGCTTACTTAAGCTCACGGTCTACCTGAAGATTTCATCAGCTGATTTCCTTGAATTCGGGATTCGTTTGAAAAATATCACCAAGTGTGACGTACATCAGTTTTTTATTGCATTGCTTTCTTGCTATTGACACAACTTTGAGGGCTTTATAACGAAGTTAGTCCATTACACGATGCATTTCATTTTACTGCCAATATATTCGTTACAAGAAACTGCCGAGATTGAATTCACTGTCGCCACCGACATTTCCCTCTCCTGGCACAGTCCATCTCTCTCAGTAACACGAGCTCGATGCTTCCATCACAGACCGTCAATAATCTGACAGAGCCAGCTGATATGAAAGTCCATTCCAACGTCAGACGGAGCGGAGTTCACTTCTTGCTTGTCATGTGATAGTGAATAATCATCTCTACGAAGGCCAGCCTACACATTTATAAAATCATTCAGTGCTTCACTGACTTCGATGGTGAACACTCGCGTGGTTTTTATTAGACACTACTTTTGCAAAGGCTGGCTCACTTTCATGTCAATCTCTAAACGATCTTTTGTATTGTTTGTATCTTCGAGTTAAGGGTTAGCGTCTGTGATATTTTTGTAACATTCCTGTCATTTCGACGAATTTTTGTGACACATTTTTTACTCAAGATAATCAACAATGAATTGGACTTCGCTGTTCGTAGCCTTTGTACTCATCATAGGTGAGTAACCGTTTGACCTATTCAATTGCAGGCATTTCGTCTCTGTGTGTGTGCACGATGCCTCCAATTAGGTATAGACAATACCTAATGCTCTAAATAAAACCACTAGAGCATCATAATTGTCATTACATTTACTATCTAACTAATTAGAACCACATGCAGTTTTAATCTGCCGCTAAAATTGTGTCAATTCTCTTGAACTCTTTTCAATTAGACCATTAGTGAACTCAATTAGTAGTCTCAAGTGTGTTACCTGTAGCATAGATTAGGAATAATATTTTTGAATTCTATCTTACAGCATTGATTTGTGTGATAGTTATAGTTGCTTACCTAATGACAAAATAGAATTACATAATTTATTGATCAGCAATGTGTGAATGATATTGTGCAACAGATTTCTGTTGTGTTGTTTCATGTCTTTTTGTTGCAAAATCCAAGGCACTTGCTAATTGGATTGCACTTATGAAATCCCTCAAGCTCTGACTAGCGTCTCTTGGAGGTAATGTGCAAAGAAATTGACTAAAGAAACTTTACCTTTAGCTCCGACAGGTTAAATGCACCGTGCACTCGACCTTGCTTTGGAAGACCTACGTAAACCCGTGGTAACATAAGATAGCAGAATTGAGAAGCTCTGTCAGGCGATCTCAGCATCTCCATGGCTACCAAATGTTGAATCTACCATTGAACCTCCTATGCTAGGCCATGATATACCCGTGGTAACATAAGATAGCAGAATTGAGAAGCTCTGTCAGGCGATCTCAGCATCTCCATGGCTATCAAACGTTGAATCTACCATTGAACCTCCTATGCTTGGTACATTGTTTAACATAATTGGCAAGGAAAATGACATTCACATATATGTGACATTACTTCCAGAACTGTTGTAGTCTTCGAACCAGCAAATGTTGTAGAAAAGCCAATTACCTGCCTTTGGGGCATTTTATGTTTTCTGCATTTCTGTTATTTTTAGACATTTTCTACAAGTATCTCGTGACAATTAGAATTATATCCCCGATTATACCGTCTTTTAAAGAGCTGCACTCGCGCAACCATTGCTTTCTTAAACGCACCTTCTTCCTGGACACTCAAACCGTTTGTTTCCTTATCAATTTTGATAAGAAATCTAACGTTCCTTGTGTACATTCTTCAAAGTACACATGTATTGTAAATACAGCTAATTCATTAGCTAATCTTTTGTCTTCCTCAAACACGTTACTCACCTTCATGGCATAATTAAGTCTCACATAAAGTGTCTCATTGTGTTCCACGTATGAATCAGGAAAGTGGTCAAAGATTGTGGGAAATTACAACCAAGATATCCGACAAAGGAGATAAAACCCGGAAACCTCTTAAATGCAAGTTGCACGAGCTTAGTTAGGGGCTTGCAGGCCAATACCACCTCTGTATCGGTATAATTTTATTAAATCTTTATTTCAGTACCTAGAAAGTTAGAGATTTTATGTAAGAGATCAACTTTATTGACCCACTATGTTACTGTGACGGAAATATCAAGTGAATGAAAACACGACTGAACAATATCAGCAACTTTAGGAAGATCCGAATTCTGAATGCTTTTTCAGTAAATTCACTGATGTTTTTTACTAGGACAGTCAATTTAATTTCTCGTATCATAGCAATCTCATTTAAAATCTCTGTAATTTTTAAACGGAAAACCCTTTCCATTATCAAAATCCAGACCGAGTTCATTTCACCCACCGAACTGTTTGGCGTGTTGGAAACACAGATTCTCGATAGATCACCGAAGTTAAGCAACACTGCGCTGGGTCAGGTATTGAATGGGTGACCATCATACACATGACCAGTTCTGTTTGGGAGAGAGGTTGGAGGGATGAAAGTTAAGCAACACTGCGCTGAGTCAGGTATTGGATGGGTGACCATCATACACATGACCAGTTATGTTTGGGAGAGAGGTTGGAGGGATGAAAGTTAAGCAACACTGCGCCGGGTCAGGTATTGGATGGGTGACCATCATACAAATGACCAGTTCTGTTCGGGAGAGAGGTTGGAGGGATGAAAGTTAGTACAGCAACTTCACTCGCCTTGCTTATCAACCTCTCGACAGCATGGATTTGTGGAGGAATCCTGTTGTTTGCGTTGTACCGTCCTTCGGAAGGGACGTTAAGCCGGTGGTCCCCTTGGTCTTCGACAGGAGTAGGCTACGTGCCGGCACCGGGTTTCCCCTCCTCCCTTCTAGGCTAGGTTAGGTTCATCATCATCCACTCATTCACCGACGCCATTAGACCAGCGCCACATGACCAGTTGTCAAAACAGTGCTATGTTAAACACTACAAATAAATAAATACAGAATAAAATCTCATCAACACTTGCTCCCACAGCCACGGCATCGGGTGACGGTGACGATGACGCTGCCATCAACAACCTGTTGGACCCAGATCGATTGCCGGACATTCCCGGTCTGGACCTGGGCAGGTTCAACCTGTCGCAGGCGCCGACCGTAGAAGACGCGGAGAGACTCTTCAAGGAAAAGTGTCTTAAAAATGCTGACATGGCTGCGTACAACAGGGCTCTGGTACGTCGCCGTTTAATTTAAGTATAGCCATGCATGTACGTTCTATACGTGGTACTTCCTGAAGGGTCAGGCAAGCTTGAATAAGATGTAGGGTTATTAGACTCATGTCTACTTGATGTAAACTTAGCACTTGTTTTAACAAAAACTATTTCAACTGGGTTTTGAATGCTAAGTGAAGAACAACTGAATTTAGCTCTTACCCTTGATAAAGTAGCAGGTACAAGTTACGAAACGTTGGGAAATTTAGTTGTTCTTCACTTAGCATTAAAAACCCAGTTGAAATAGTTTTTGTTAAAACTAGTGCTAAGTTTACATCAAGTAGACATGAGTCTGGAAACGATCATCATGAATGGAGTCCTGATCGTTGTTCTGTTTTGCTTTCAGTCTGCGAAGGACGAGGTTAAGGACTGCATCCTGTCGCTTGTCAATGTCACCGTCCTGCAGGAGGAGATGGAGGCCGCCAAACCAACCGGAGACCTCGACGTTGTCTTCAAGAAGTACTGTCGGTAAGCCACGCCCTCTGATATATTGTCACGAACAAGACTTAATTTTGATGATGTTTATTTAATTAATCAAGCCGATGGCTGATAAATTGTGGATACATTTATCGAGATCAATGTTACCCTGACAATGTGGACGCCATGTATTATCCAAGATGGATATCAGACTTACATTAAATACACTGATGTATTCGTAAATATTTTAATGGTGGTATGCAAAAATGACCCATTTTTGGGGGGGGGGGGGAAAGGGAGACCCCTTGAGGAAAAGGAGAAAAGGAAAACTAACCTCTTTGTGGCGAGTCGCGACGCCGACAAAGTTCCAGCCTACCTTCTCTTAGTACGTTCTTGCTAGGTTTATTTTTAAGTCGGTGGATTATTAGGAATGAAACCCTTAACTGGGATATTTTCGTCTTGAAAATAAAGAAGTGCACGATATTTCGAATAATCATAATTTAATACTGCGTTCCCTCAAAAATTCAAAGTGGGGGTACGGCCAAAAATAAAATTAATAGTGGGTGGACTGCGTACACCCGCGTGTAGCAAACTTGGGATTTATCCATTTCATCGCTCCCTGGTTAAAAAAATACCATTTTTACTCAGCACGTTTTGCATATTTGGGCACTTTTCTTGAAAATTGCATATTTTAGGTATTTTTTTGCATTCTTTTGTATGTTTTGGTCTTTTTGCCAAATCTTCTGAATATTCTCTTGTTTTTTTTTCAAATGATGTTTACAAGCAATGATATTAAACTAACCCGTAAAAGTTAAACAGGAAAAATATCAAATTGTTGAAATATTGAAATTTGTATTTTTTTTACCAGTTAATCCACCTTAAACCTTATTTTGAAGGATTTTGCATGTTTTGCCATTTGTTCTTGCATGTTTTGAGATTATATTTTGCATAACTATCCTATCTCTACTAATAATAAAACACTTGGCACGTTGCAAGCGTCGGCAATTCATCGGTCACAACGCTCCGTCTCGATTGGTTCCCAGGAAATCTCCGACGTTGCGTCAGTGCGTGAGCAACTTCACGGCGTCCATGGAGCCGTGTCTTGACGAGGTGGAGCGAGAGAGTAAACATATCGTGCAGAATGTGACCGACTCACTCGTGCAGTTCATCTGCCACAAGGAGGGAGACCGGATAGCACGTGAGTTGCCAACCTAATCTGACCTAACCTGTCTAAATCTCCCCCGTATAGGGCCCCGGTATAGGGACAGACCAATTTCTACCAATTTTGACCGATCTTTACAAGTGGCTGTTGAATTAGCATCCAATTTAGCGAATAGTCAAACCACTTTATTGTAAAACTTGTCGGAAATGATCAAAATGATTGGAAAATTGTCAGGACTGCTCTTACCCTTGATAAAGTAACAGGTACAAGTTACGAAACGTTGGGAAATTCAGTTGTTCTTCACTTAGCATTGAAAACCCAGTTGAAATAGTTTTTGTTAAAACTTTCATATCGATTTGTGTCCGTAATTTAAGCGGTTTGACAAAATCCGTACAAGCAGCTGTTGCCTCGGCTTCGTCCCCCGTCGAAAGATCATTTATCCCGCTACGCAAAGCTGGAATACGTCCAACTGTCCAAATATATTAAAACTTAACCTAGAAATGTAGCTCAGTAGTATTTTGTTAACTTGTTGATTGTCTTGCAGTGTTCATCGCAGAAGGTGGACCGGAATGTCTGACCGAGCATCAGCAGGGCATCCAACAATGCGTCAATGAAACTTTCTCCAAGCACATTCCCGGCTACGTACCTTCCGTCGACAACCTGCCGTCGCTGGTGCTCGGCCCCGAGGAATGCAAGTAAGTCCTTGTCGGGGTAACCTAACCTAACCTGACGTCGGCTCGTGCTCCTGTCTCGGGATCTTGGTCCACGTTATGTTTTATTTATTTGTTTGTTAATAGCTTTGGTATTACAATAATTACCTGAGGCTAATAAAATTACAATAGTGTTTATAGAATTTACAATATAATTACGTAGAATTTTGATGGCTCATCGGAAAGACCGGAATACATTTTCAGACCAATTCACAACAATCATCGGTTATAAAAAGTTAGTTTATGGTGTTTTTATGATGTGTTTTTGATTTTATATTTCTCAATACCTAGTGTTGAATCCTCGATGCCATCGACTTCAACAACAAACTTTGTCTTCCAGGGATTTGCGTGCGTTGCAGGAATGTGTGGTGACTAAACTGGAAGCCTGCAAGGAACCCACGCCAGCCAACATCGTGGAGTCAATGTTCAACTTCATCTACAAGGTAAATTCATGCCTTAACAAAAACTATTTCAACTGGGTTACAAAATACGTTAGTTTTTAAGTTATTGACCCTGATTATTTTATTTAGATGCATTTAGGAAGCTTGAACTTGGTAATTGTTATAATTTTTTGTGGTTCTTTTGTTATTGGAAAATTGTCAGGACTGCTCTTACCCTTGATAAAGTAACAGGTACAAGTTACGAAACGTTGGGAAATTCAGTTGTTCTTCACTTAGCATTAAAAACCCAGTTGAAATAGTTTTTGTTAAAACTAGTGCTAAGTTTACATCAAGTAGACATGAGTCTGGAAACTATCACAAGCCAAGATGTTTACATAATGTTTAATGTTAAAGCAGGCTTTGGAAATTGTCACAATAGTAAAATATAAAATTTGAGTAGATCTTAAACTAATCCCAAAACAAATACTTATTAGACACAATATATACAGTGACAATTTTTCAGATTTATAAATTCATCGACGTTATAAAAGCCATGGAGTATTAGGAAGTCCTTTAATAATTTTTTGAATGATTCCATCGTTGATTCCCTCCCTGATGATGTCTTAACAAAAACTATTTCAACTGGGTTTTGAATGCTAAGTGAAGAACAACTGAATTTCCCAACGTTTCGTAACTTGTACCTGTTACTTTATCAAGGGTAAGAGCAGTCCTAACAATTTTCCGATAACAAAAGAACCACAAAACAAACCCCTAAATGTTCTGATATTATAAGTCAGAAATGAGATTTCCCTGCAGATGTTTTCCCAACTTGCTAGAGGAGGAAAGAAGTTTACATTATCGTAGAACACTTATTTTATTTATCTGGTGCGGGAATGGAGGCGAATTTCATTCCAAAAGTCCTTTCCATCGACCCAGCTTTTTAGGACCACAAGTGAATCCCACCGGAGCAAGTCCGTTACTTACCACAACATCCACCCTAACCATAATGACTAATGATAAACATAAAGACATGTACGTACAAGGATTTAATCTCTTCTTTTATCGATGTAGATTACGCCGTGTGGCAAGCTACCCAAGCCGACGCCGGAAGGACGGAATTCGGGTGGAGCTTCCAGCGCAGTTCCAGTGGTCGGGTTGGTAACCATCGTCAGCCTGGTCTTCGTCACGCTGGTCTAGTCTTCCATCGACCCTGCTTTCCATCGACTCTGCTTTCCATCGACCCAGCCCGACATAAAACCAAGTGGCTGAGGGCCACGCTGCAATCGGCGAGCTCGTGAAAAGATCGACACGAATTGTCCTACAAGCCTCGGCAATTCACGGCAACGTCGCGAGAGTTTGCTCGAAGATAATTAGAGTCCAGAGCGAATCAAGTTCGTCCGTTGGTGCTGCAGATTAATTCATTCTGTCACCTGTCAGAAGTATACATTGGCTCTGGAAATACTTGGACAAAAGTTGTTATCAGGGTTTAAAACTCTATTCATATTTTGTTACGGATCTACTATGTTGAGTAATTGATAAGAAATAATTTTATTATTTTGTTTTCGACTTGCGGTTGTCGCGAGCGATTGTTGGTTTTGTGGCGAAGAAAGCCGCCAAAGAAAATGGAGCCGGGAGAGAATTGTCGACGAATCGGCTTCTCCAACGTAATTCTAAATTATTTATTTTTACACCGGCAACGTATCTTCGTGTCCCGAGCAATTAATTCGAGTGATTCAAGATCGGTGAAGTCCCGACTCGACCAGTTTGTTTTTTTGTGGTAATAATTACCTGCAGTCCATGACCCATTCGTGATGTTCCCATCTCGGAGTTCAGACCAAACGTTAGGAAGCTCTGACATCTTGGCAGAATGCAGAAAACATGCGTTATATATTTTGTTATTGATAGGATGTTGTCGTGACAGGAATGTTTGCGAGGTGGCGGTGGAATATAAACGACGTACAAACTTGTGTTGGCTCGGTTTTTGTTCCCCGACTACGACTCCCAGTGGTTTTGCTTTGGATTTGTGGTGAAGAAACGGCTGGCTTGGTAAGGTGGCACTGCATGCTGAGCTTTGTGCACAATGTCTGGCTCCTTGAAAGCTATGTTTGGTTGAATAACTACCCAATATTCCGTTCGGCTGTCCTTTGATTTATTATCCAGAAAACGCAGTACACAAGGTAAAGATCGGCCACATTTCCTCTCCTTTGACTCCCAACTAAACCCTCTGTCGAAAGCGACTTTTTTCTAAGCATTTATCTTTCACCTGAGCGGCATACAATGATAGAATGCTTCATCAAAACTTTTACTGTCACCGTATGCAGTAGAATTAGCTGCTGGCAACACCATATCGCATAAACAAGACATTGTCACGGTGATTTCACTCGTAATTACTACACAAAGTACGACCAAGAACAGTCGTTAAAAATTAACTACAGGTCATGATGAAGCAGAAAACCCAAGACGATGATAGATAGTTTCTATAAATATCCAGTAGTTAGTGCTTATCTGTGTACTTCTGACTCCGACCTTTATAACATATCTTTGGCGTAGAGAAAATTATTCTGCCAATTAAAGTTCTTTTTTGTTTTTTTTTCAAAGTGATATGGAATATAAAATGCATCTGAACGTGAGGTTTAAATTGGCATTTTTGAAATCAGCCATTAGATCATATCTCCCAAGAAGTTATTGTTAAGACCGAATTGTGCTACTGCTTCTGGTAAATTTATTACCGCACAGCCGTTCTTCTCGTACCTATCGTTCGGAGACTGCAAACTAATCGCGTATTCATGTCACAACGAACACCTTTACCCTTAGTTGCAATAACTCTCCTGTCTGTCAAATGGAAATGAACGCTTGCCTCCACTACCACATCTTGACGTTGAGAAACTGTTCTTCTTTATAAAACCTTGCTTTCGCTTCTTTATTAAACGTAAACTACGAGGCATTATCGAATAAAGCACAATCAAAACTCAATAAGATCGGAAAAGCCCTGCTCACGCCTAGCTGACAAAATATATCCAAGCTAGAGTTAAAGCTCGCGGTAAGATTAAATCTGTCAGGAGAGTCAACCTAGAAAATGGTGCAAAAACAAAAATCAGACTTGAGATAAACAAAAATTTCAATGCGGTGTCGACGGGAATCAATATTTGTATTCTAGCGCTCACTTGAGCCTGGTGGTTACACTTCCGGTTCTGCTTGCGCTAGCACGTGCCCCCGCCAGTCGAGTTTCCGCTGTGGCGCCGTCAGTTGTTTAGTTCAATTCTCGGCGTGTATTTACCGTTTGAACGTAATTGAGATTGATTTGATTACACAAGAATAATAACTTTTTTACTTAGACATATGTCAACGCGAATATGTCTTGAAATCATTGCTAATCTACACAACATGACTTCAAATAAAGCCATTAAGAGGTGAGTACAGGTATATGAAGGCACCTTGCATTCTGCTATAGTTTATAGTTGGCTTTATTTGACCGTCTCATAGGCATTATAATTCTCTGTCATCATTTAATGCATCCTATCTGAATGCTTTGGGAAAGAAGCTTCAAGATGCTTGAAATAATTCCATTCAGTGGCGTTAATTACGACAAACTTAAGACCCGTGATTAATTGGAGCCGATTCTTTTTACAGCCGCATCAAAAAACCGCAAAGTACTTCAACTCCGGCCACCCAAATCCCGAGGTGGAGTCGCTGACGATGTGTAAGATTACGGGATACACAACGACGGACGGCCAGCAGCTTGAGGTAAACTTGAAGTACAGCAACCCTGACTCCAAGCGTAGGTTCAACGTCGGAGACGACTTCCCGTTCGATCCCTCGGGGAAACCTGCCGCGTGTTCGACCCTGTCCATGCCAGCGAGGCACGAGGCCGGTATTCCGTTCCACCGAACTTTGCGGGAGTTTTACCTCAAAATCGAACGGTCTGTGTCGTCGGCTTTTTGGGGGACGTGAGCGTGTTTGTGATTTTTACTAACGGCACGGCCAGTCGGTCCTCGGGAAGAATCGTGTGGTGACTTTGTTTCAAGCAGTCGAGCCAGTTCGGTCGCGTGCGGGAAGTGTTTCCAGATTCGTAAACCACGTTGTCGACATTGTGAAATGTTTATGCGAACGCAGAGACAAACGAGACTCAGTTGGACTAAAAGTTGGCATGTCACGGCTACAGTAGCTCAAGGATCTGTTTTCATTCGAAATAAATATGTCTATGAACAATTTTTTTTTACCTTTTTTTTATTAGCTAAAAATACTTGGTTCCTAACACTAAATAACCTGGATAACTGTTGCTATGGAGATATTTAGAAGTCAACGCGTCTCGGTATACTTGTCACACATGATCGAGGAAGTCCACCAACCTAACCTGACAGCAATGAACGCCTGCAATGAAGTGGGTAGGCAACCCGCGATACACTCGCGAACTGCTTGTGGCCTAACGTGTGCCAAGCCCCGTTTGTAATTCGCAAATGAAAGGTACTTGCAATTTCCAACACTGGTTATTTTGTGCGTACGCTCACGCATCTTTCCTTGCAACAGTCGATCACTCATTCCGGGAAAAGTTTGGTCTGCTCTACATTTAAATTCAAGAAACACACGTTATTTTTACGCGTTGGTGAACATTTTATTTGGAAATGGCATTCAACAGAACGTAGGTAAATTCACAGAATCTTATCATTCTGAAAAATAAATGCCGAATACACAAGCTCATAATTATGACAATGCAAAGCAATAGCAAGACTAAGCTTAGCTAAGCTCAGGCAACGCTAGCCTTTGTCAGGCAGCGCCGACAAAGCATAGCGAGAGTATAGAAATTGTTTCAATGTTTTTCAACTTTTAGCACAGCTTCCTTGTTCCCCCCAAGAAAACACACGATCTAGAACAGCACCTGAATTCAATTGAGAGCGAACCCAACTGTTTCATTACAAATTAACCACTGGGTCCAAGTATCAGACTTGTGATTCGATTGAGGATCATTTGGCTCTTTGGATTTTAACATTTTAGAAATATTTTGACAAATTTACTCAAAACCATGAGCATATAGCAGGAAAAGCTGCGCATGCTGCAGAATAAATTACTCAGCGAGTTGGGCTCGTGGCGGTGGAGGTGCCGGATTTCCGAGCCTGGGATTTGTGAATAGAGGAACCGGATTTTCACCGGAAGTCAAAGGTTTCCACTCATAAACCGTTAGTTATTCGTCGATATTCCGGAAGTTGTCCAGACCAAAACCCAGTCTCCAGTACTTCTAGCTCTAGCGTTCATAGGAGATTATTCACTGTTCTCTGAAGCCATTGCCGCCATCTTGAAACTCCCCGGTTTCCCCTTCTCTTAAAGTGCCACCTAAGCAGCGTAGGTTGAAGTCTCGACCACCAGGTGCTAGGTGTCTTTCTTCTTCTCTTGGCTCTTCGTCGAGACCTGGGACTGGTACTTGTGGTAGAGAATGAAGCACGGCATCTCGACCGCTAGGTGCTGCACTACAGCGGCAAACAGACTAACTACAACGATGCCCCAGTATCTGACAATCTGCAATAAAACATAGAAACATATAAAATCTTATGTTGCCACGGGTATATCATGGCCTAGCATAGGAGGTTCAATGGTAGATTCAACGTTTGGCAGCCATGGAGATGCTAAGATCACCTGGCAGAGCTTCTCAATTCTGCTATCTTATGTTACCACGGGTATATCATGGCCTAGCATAGGAGGTTCAATGGTAGATTCAACGTTTGGTAGCCATGGAGATGCTAAGATCACCTGGCAGAGCTTCTCAATTCTGCTATCTTATGTTACCACGGGTATATCATGGCCTAGCATAGGAGGTTCAATGGTAGATTCAACGTTTGGTAGCCATGGAGATGCTAAGATCACCTGGCAGAGCTTCTCAATTCTGCTATCTTATGTTACCACGGGTATATCATGGCCTAGCATAGGAGGTTCAATGGTAGATTCAACGTTTGGTAGCCATGGAGATGCTAAGATCACCTGGCAGAGCTTCTCAATTCTGCTATCTTATGTTACCACGGGTATATCATGGCCTAGCATAGGAGGTTCAATGGTAGATTCAACGTTTGGTAGCCATGGAGAGGCTGAGATCACCTGACAGAGCTTCTCAATTCTGCTATCTTATGTTACCACGGGTATATCATCGCCTAGCATAGGAGGTTCAATGGTAGATTCAACGTTTGGTAGCCATGGAGATGCTGAGATCGCCTGACAGAGCTTCTCAATTCTGCTATCTTATGTTACCACGGGTATATCATGGCCTAGCATAGGAGGTTCAATGGTAGATTCAACGTTTGGTAGCCATGGAGATGCTGAGATCACCTGACAGAGCTTCTCAATTCTGCTATCTTATGTTACCACGGGTATATCATGGCCTAGCATAGGAGGTTTCACCTGAACTCACCGTATCGAAGTGGCTGACGTGTCTGGATGTTCTGCTTGCTGCTGAAATGCAGGAGAGGATGGCAAAGTGTGACAGGAGGACGCCGTAGCTAAGTCGACTGAACTGCTTCCAGCCGCGCCAGCCCAGGAAGGCGTTCCAGAATCCTGCAGAAGGGACGACGATTTTAACAAAAACTATTTCATTTGGGTTTTCAATGCTAAGTGAAGAACAACTAAATTTCCCAACGTTTCGTAACTTGCACCTGTTACTTTATCAAGGGTAAGAGCAGTCCTGACAATTTTCTGATAACAAAAGAACCACATAAAATTATAACAATTACCAAGTTCAAGCTTCCTAAATGCATCTGAATAAAATAATCAGGGTCAATAACTTAAAAACTAACGTATTTTGTATTTTCTGAAATAAAATCCCGAACAAATTTGCGTTGTTTACTAACTAACCTATTATATGTATGGAAAATTGTCAGGACTGCTTTACCCTTGATAAAGTAACAGGTACAAGTTACGAAACGTTGGGAAATTTAGTCGTTTTTCACTTAGCATTGAAAACCCAGTTGAAATAGTTTTTGTTAAAACTAGTGCTAAGTTTACATCAAGTAGACATGAGTCTGGAAACAATCAGAGAAAATGGTATTTTCACGTTCAGATCCACCAACAAAACATCAGTCTCACGGCTATAAGAACTATTTGAATGTAGTTAGCCTTGCCGCCGTCTCACCCCCAGAGTTGCTAGCGCATGCGTAGATGAGCCACGCGTTGGCCAGCGCCCAGGCTGGACGCACGAGCGCGAAGAAAATGGCCGAGTGTAGTCGATCATGCACGAAGTCGTGTTGGAAAGACGCGTGGGGTGACAACATGGAGTAGTACACAAGCCCGGCACAGACGCACCACCCCAGCGCTGTCTGGCGGGGAGATGGTGCGACACGGCGCGACAGTAGCGCTCCGACGGCAAGACCGAGAAGCCACGGCACGTATCGTGTTTGTGTGCGAAAGTAGGTGAGGTCCATGTTGGGGCTGTTGACAGGAACAAAGGGATGCGTTAAACTAGGTGTCTGAACTTACATTAAAACTCGTGGCTTCTGTAGGGGAGACGTTTTACCACCACCAGTTCTTGAGGAACTGGTTTATCACGTTACTTACGGCCTAGAACTGTTCTTCATTGATTTCTGGTGTTAAACGACGCAATGTCTTGACATCTGGCCGTGCGGCACTGGTCTAATGGCGTCGGTGAATGAGTGGATGATGATGAACCTAACCTAGCATAGAAGAGAGGAGGGGAAACCCGGTGCCGGCACGTAGCCTACTCCTGTCGAAGACCAAGGGGACCACCGGCTTAACGTCCCTTCCGAAGGACGGTACAACGCGAACAACAGGATTCCTCCACAAATCCATGCTGTCGAGAGGTTGATAAGCAAGGCGAGTGAAGTTGCTGTACTAACTTTCATCCCTCCAACCTCTCTCCCGTACAGAACTGGTCATGTGTATGATGGTCACCCATCCAATACCTGACCCAGCGCAGTGTTGCTTAACTTTCATCCCTCCAACATCTCTCTCGAACAGAAATGGTCATGTGTATGATGGTCACCCATCCAATACCTAACCCACCGCAGTGTTGCTTAACTTTCATTCCTCCAACCTCTCTCCCGAACAGAACTGGTCATGTGTATGATGGTCACCCATCCAATACCTGACCCAGCGCAGTGTTGCTTAACTTTCATCCCGCCAACCTCTCTCCCGAACAGAATTGGTCATGTGTATGATGGTCACCCATTCAATACCTGACCCAGCGCAGTGTTGCTTAACTTTTATCCCTCCAACCTCTCTCCCAAACAGAACTGGTCATGTGTATGATGGTCACCCATCCAATACCTGACTCAGCGCAGTGTTGCGTAACTTTCATCCCTCCAACCTCTCTCCCGAACAGAACTGGTCATGTGTATGATGGTCACCTATCCAATACCTGACCCAGCGCAGTGTTGCTTAACTTTCATCTCTCCAACCTCTCTCCCGAACAAAACTGGTCATGTGTATGATGGTCACACATCCAATACCTGAACCAGCGCAGTGTTGCTTAACTATCATCCCTCCAACCTCTCTCCCGAACAGAACTGGTCATGTGTATGATGGTCACCTATCCAATACCTGACCCAGCGCAGTGTTGCTTAACTTTCATCTCTCCAACCTCTCTCCCGAACAGAACTGGTCATGTGTATGATGGTCACACATCCAATACCTGACCCAGCGCAGTGTTGCTTAACTTTCATCTCTCCAACCTCTCTCCCGAACAGAACTGGTCATGTGTATGATGGTCACACATCCAATACCTGAACCAGCGCAGTGTTGCTTAACTTTCATCCCTCCAACCTCTCTCCCGAACAGAACTGGTCATGTGTATGATGGTCACACATCCAATACCTGAACCAGCGCAGTGTTGCTTAACTTTCATCCCTCCAACCTCTCTCCCGAACAGAACTGGTCATGTGTATGATGGTCATGTGTATGATGGTGCCAGTGCTCACGGTCTCTAGCTTTAGAAGGACCAGGGTGGTCTATGCTTTGCTTCGCTATGATGAGGCGATGGAACGCACCTTGTGAGGGTCTCGTTGAAAATGCTGACGACGCGCAGACTGTGCTCATAGGCGATGTTGAAGACGATGACGATGCCGACGAGTGACAGGAGGCCGAGCAAAGCAAACCCAACGCGAGGCTTCCTGCGAGAAGCAACAGACAGTTGTGTTAGCCTAACCTTGCCACAGCCTGGTGGACTCTGACTACAGTTGTGTTAGCCTAACCTTGCCACAGCCTGGTGGACTCTGACTACAGTTGTGTTAGCCTAACCTTGCCACAGCCTGGTGGACTCTGACTACAGTCGTGTTAGCCTAACCTTGCCACAGCCTGGTGGACTCTGACGTCACTAACTACAGTCGTGTTAGCCTAACCTTGCCACAGCCTGGTGGACTCTGACTACAGTTGTGTTAGCCTAACCTTGCCACGGCCTGGTGGACTCTGACGTCACTAACTACAGTCGTGTTAGCCTAACCTTGCCACGGCCTGGTGGACTCTGACGTCACTAACTACAGTCGTGTTAGCCTAACCTTGCCACGGCCTGGTGGACTCTGACGTCACTAACTACAGTCGTGTAAGCCTTACCTTGCCACGGCCTGGTGGACTCTGACGTCACTAACTATAGATGTGTTAGCCGAACCTTGCCACGGCCTGGTGGACTCTGACGTCACTAACTACAGTTGTGTTAGCCTAACCTTGCCACGGCCTGGTGGACTCTGACGTCACTAACTACAGTTGTGCTAGCCTAACCTTGCCACGGCCTGGTGGACTCTGACGTCACTAACTACAGATGTGTTAGCCTAACCTTGCCACGGCCTGGTGGACTCTGACGTCACTAACTACAGTTGTGTTAGCCTAACCTTGCCACGGCCTGGTGGACTCTGACGTCACTAACTACAGTCGTGTTAACCTAACCTTGCCACGGCCTGGTGGACTCTGACTACATTATGCCAACTTAAGAATGTAAAATAAAGCCAGTGTTCACCGGGGAGTTTGAAAATTAACCAGGAAATTATGAAGGACCTGTACTCACCTCCAGAGTGGATAGAGCACGAGCGGCGAGAGCAAGAGAAGCTGCATCTCTATGTTCAAGTACCAAGCCGACCCCTGACACTGTGCAGACAATAACAGCTGGTGTCAATCTTTAGGTGAAATCTGAATTAAATTGCAAACGCTTGCAATGCGCGGGGTATATTATTATTATCAACACTATAACAGTCTCAAAAATTGATGCCGAAACGGGGACTTGGACCCCCGATCTCCACCTGTCGCGGATGTTGCTCTAACCAATTGAGCTACGTGGACCCCGATCTCCACCTGTCGTGGATGTTGCTCTAACCAATTGAGCTTCTTGGACCCCGATCTCCACCTGTCGCGGATGTTGCTCTAACCAATTGAGCTACTTGGACTCTGGACACCCGCGACAGGTGGAGATCGGGGTTCGAATTCCCGTTTGGGCATCAATTTTTGAGATGGTTCTAGTGTTTGTTAGCATAAAAAGGGGTCGATCTTGTCCGCCGATAGTAACAAGCATCACCTACTGCTTTACCTAACAACAAAATACTTTGCGTGACAAACATTTCTAAGCCGGGGTTTGAATTACAACTGATGGAACTTTGGCGAAAAAATTCTAATTTCTTAAATTCATATTTTCTTTTGTCTATTTCGTGTTGTGCCTTATTTAGTTCTAGTCGCTTGTTGATTGATTGATTTGTGGGGTCAAACGAGTCAACCTACGAGAAATATTGAAATTAAATTTCATACGACAGTGGCTCCACTTAGCGTGATGTTCCGGTACTCTGCATTTTTGTCGGTAAGGTAGTCATTTGGCGGCCATCTTTCACGCAGAGACTGTAACATTGACGTTGTTTCTCTACCTAGAACCTGCACTCAACGGTTTAACATTGACGTTGTTTCTCTACCTAGAACCTGTACACTCAACGGTTTAACATTAACGTTGTTTCTCTACCTAGAACCTACACTCAACGGTTTAACATTGACGTTGTTTCTCTACCTAGAACCTGCACTCAACGGTTTAACATTGACGTTGTTTCTCTACCTAGAACCTGCACTCAACGGTTTAACATTGACGTTGTTTCTCTACCTAGAACCTGCACTCAACGGTTTAACATTGACGTTCTGTCTCTACCTAGAACCTGCACTCAACGGTTTAACATTGACGTTGTTTCTCTACCAAGAACCTGCACTCAACGGTTTAACATCAACGTTCTGTCTCTACCTAGAACCTGCACACTCAACGGTTTAACATTGACGTTGTTTCTCTACCTAGAACCTGCACTCAACGGTTTAACATTGTCGTTGTTTCTCTACCTAGAACCTACACTCAACGGTTTAACATGAACGTTGTTTCTCTACCTAGAACCTACACTCAACGGTTTAACATGAACGTTGTTTCTCCACCTATAACCTGCACTCAACGGTTTAACATTGACGTTGTTTCTCCACCTATAACCTGCCCACACAACGATGGTACTGTTCATGTGCCCACACAACGATGGTACTGTTCATGTGCCCACACAACGATGGTACTGTTCATGTGCTCACACAACGATGGTACTGACCATGTGCCCACACAACGATGGTACTGACCATGTGATCACACAACGATGGTACTGACCATGTGCTCACTCAACGATGGTACTGACCATGTGATCACACAACGATGGTACTGACCATGTGATCACACAACGATGGTACTGACCATGTGATCACACAACGATGGTACTGACCATGTGATCACACAACGATGGTACTGACCATGTGATCACACAACGATGGTACTGACCATGTGATCACACAACGATGGTACTGACCATGTGATCACACAACGATGGTACTGACCATGTGCCCACACAACGATGGTACTGACCATGTGCTCACTCAACGATGGTACTGACCATGTGCCCACACAACGATGGTACTGTTCATGTGCTCACACAACGATGGTACTGACCATGTGCCCACACAACGATGGTACTGACCATGTGATCACACAACGATGGTACTGACCATGTGATCACACAACGATGGTACTGACCATGTGCCCACACAACGATGGTACTGACCATGTGATCACACAACGATGGTACTGTTCATGTGCCCACACAACGATGGTACTGACCATGTGCCCACACAACGATGGTACTGACCATGTGATCACACAACGATGGTACTGACCATGTGCCCACACAACGATGGTACTGACCATGTGCCCACACAACGATGGTACTGTTCATGTGCCCACACAACGATGGTACTGACCATGTGATCACACAACGATGGTACTGACCATGTGCCCACACAACGATGGTACTGACCATGTGATCACACAACGATGGTACTGTTCATGTGCCCACACAACGATGGTACTGACCATGTGCTCACACAACGATGGTACTGACCATGTGCCCACACAACGATGGTACTGACCATGTGATCACACAACGATGGTACTGACCATGTGATCACACAACGATGGTACTGACCATGTGCCCACACAACGATGGTACTGACCATGTGATCACACAACGATGGTACTGACCATGTGCTCACACAACGATGGTACTGACCATGTGCCCACACAACGATGGTACTGACCATGTGATCACACAACGATGGTACTGACCATGTGCCCACACAACGATGGTACTGACCATGTGATCACACAACGATGGTACTGACCATGTGCTCACTCAACGATGGTACTGACCATGTGCCCACACAACGATGGTACTGACCATGTGCTCACTCAACGATGGTACTGACCATGTGCTCCTGGTCGACGAGGTTGCCGATGTAGAGTAGTCCGAGCCACCGAGCGCTGCGGCAGTTGTCATTTAACGGTGCGACGCTACTCTTGAGCCACGGACCGTCAGCCAATGAGGAGCTAAACGGAGCCGACGCCACGCCCACTAACATGGCGACGATCTGCGCCGGCGCGATCCTGCGTCATGGCCGTTATTTTAACAGTTTTTCACTGACGCTCCTCTCTGAACAGTATTTATAAATGAAATGAGAATTACTGTCACGGGCACCTGGATTTCTCACGGCCGAGACATGTTTGACTTCATTCCACACAACTTGACAACTCTTGGTTCTACCAGAGGGCAACAGGCAAGTCTAAGAGGACGAAGACATCTCAGAAGCAATGGGGAAGGTTTTTTGCAATCATTCAGAAGCAAAATTCTGCAAAGGTTGCTGGACTACGTGAGCCACGTATGTTTTCGGAGGAAGATGTTTAGGAAGAAGCGAGGTTCAAGCCTCCTAAATGCTTCTAAATAAAAAAATCAGGGTCAACAACTCAAAAACTAATGTATTTTGTATTTAGATGAAATCTGATTTCAATTGCAAACGCTTGCATTGCGCGGGGTATTTAATTATTGTCAACACTGTAACCGCTTTAAAAAGCCAGTGTTCAAGTAGCTCAATTGGTTAGAGCAACACCCGCGACAGGCGGAGATCGGGGTTTGTGTCCCCGTTTGGACATCCATTTTTGAGACGGTTCACAATAATGAAACATTTTGTATTTTCCGAAATAAAATCCCAAACAAATTGGGTTTTTTTACTAACTAACCAATTATGTTTGTGGTAAAACCATCAAGTAGACATAAGTTGGCAATTTCTCTCTTTACTTAAAACAAGCGTTTCAACAAAAAACTGCTCTAAACTTTGCTGTACCTGAAATAACGGTTAAGATAGAACCGTTTCAGACTGAAGTTCTCCTTGCGCTCGCGTTGTCTGAAATAATTGAGCGCTAGTAGCGTGCCACTCAACACAAGGAACGTGTCGACGTACAGGGAGGCGCTAGCCATCGGTAGGAGGAGCCAACTCTGCACTCCGCCCTCCACCTCGGCACAGTTGAACACTGGACCCACTTGCGTGAACAGGTACGTGTGAGCTAACACTAGGGCAAGTGTTGCTAGGGAACGCACGCCGTCTAGGCACGTGATGACGTCGCCGTCGGTAGCCACGTACGGGGCGCCGAACAAGTGCCGCCCGTTGGAGTACAACGAGAAGGCTGTGATGGGGTGGGGGCGTTTCTCGGGCTCGGTGCTGTGGTCTGCTGAAAGAAATGGCGGAAGGTTACAAAGACTTAATGCTCCATGCGGCACTGGTCTAATGGCGTCGGTGAATGAGTGGATGATGATGATGAACCTAAACTAGCCTAGAAGGGAGGAGGGGAAAAACCCGACAGCACCCGACAGCACCCGACTCACCCGTGAGGTCGTATACAGTTCCGACAGCCAACAGCGCGATCAGCAATGACAACAGCACGCTGTCGAGAGACAAAACACACTCGTCAGAACATTCGATACTCTGTTCTTGTACCTAAACTTAAACCTATACCTAGTCGACAACTAGGCAACCAATGGGAGGGTTGGATTCCATGTCAGTACACTCGCTGGCAAACCTAATGAAGACCGCGCAGGGTTGAATGTCACCTACACGGCCAGTGCAGCCTGCCAGTCCCACGCAGGGTCTGCGTCGACGCGTGAAGAGCAGGCTTCCGCTTTCACGTGCAGCGGTATATCGGGCAGCGCGCTGCGCAGGTGCAGCTCGAGCTGTGCAGCGCTGCACGCGGCGGGCACGCAAACTGCCCACGTGGAGCCGGACGCTTTGAACGCTGCCACCTGGCGGACAAAGCTGGAGTCATATACCCGTGCGCAGTGGATATTTTGTGCGTACGCTTACGCATCTTTTCTTGCAACAGTCGATCACTCATTCCGGGAAAAGTTTGGTCTGCTCTACATTTAAATTCAAGAAACACGCGTTATTTTTACGCGTTGGTGAACATTTTATTTGGAAATGGCATTCAACAGAACGTAGGTAAATTCACAGAATCTTATCATTCTGAAAAATAAATGCCGAATACACAAGCTCATAATTATGACAATGCAAAGCGATAGCAAGACTAAGCTTAGCTAAGCTCAGGCAACGCTAGCCTTTGTCAGGCAGCGCCGACAAAGCATAGCGAGAGTATAGAAATTGTTTGAATGTTTTTCAACTTTTAGCACGGCTTCCTTGTTCCCCCCAAGAAAACACACGATCTAGAACAGCACCTGAATTCAATTGAGAGCGAACCCAACTGTTTCATTACAAATTAACCACTACTCGTGTTTGCAACGCCCACATCTCGACTCACCACGCCCTCGTGCTCGAGCAACGCCTCCATGCGCTGGAAGTATGACGTAGTCACGGCGCCGAGAAACGACTTGTCCAAGATCGACACCGCAGAGAAGGAGTTGTTGACGCCCAAAGACACCAAGCAGTGCTGACCCTCGACCACGCCCACATCGGGGTCCTCGTGGCGCACGCGTAGACACTCATCGTAGTTACCCAGCTGCACGAGGTTACCTTCCAGCAAGCCGGGAGGAAGCTTGGACCCGGCGTCCACCACTGGAATAATTCATCTCAAATAACCTGGATAGAGTACAGGATCCAGCCAGCTGATCTCAAATAACCTGGATAAAGCATAGGATCCAGCCAGCTGATCTCAAATAACCTGGATAGAGCATAGGATCCAGCCAGCTGATCTCAAATAACCAGGATAGAGCATAGGATCCAGCCAGCTGATCTCAAATAACCTGGATAGAGCATAGGATCCAGCCAGCTGATCTCAAATAACCTGGATAGAGCATAGGATCCAGCCAGCTGATCTCAAATAACCTGGATAGAGCATAGGATCCAGCCAGCTGATCTCAAATAACCAGGATAGAGCATAGGATCCAGCCAGCTGATCACAAATAACCAGGATAGAGCATAGGATCTAGCCAGCTGATCTCAAATAACCAGGATAGAGGATAGGATCCAGCCAGCTGATCTCAAATAACCAGGATAGAGGATAGGATCCAGTCAGCTGATCTCAAATAACCTGGATAGAGCATAGGATCCAGCCAGCTGATCTCAAATAACCTGGATAGAGCATAGGATCTAGTCAGCTGATCTCAAAAAACCTGGATAGAACATAAGATCCAGCCAGCTGATCTCAAATAACCTGGATAGAACATAGGATCCAGCCAGCTGATCTCAAATAACCTGGATAGAACATAGGATCCAGTCAGCTGATCTCAAATAACCTGGATAGAGTATAGGATCCAGCCAGCTGATCTCAAATAACCTGGATAGAACATAGGATCCAGCCAGCTGATCTCAAATAACCTGGATAGAACATAGGATCCAGTCAGCTGATCTCAAATAACCTGGATAGAGCATAGGATCCAGCCAGCTGATCTTAAACTGGTACTCACTGCGAATTGCCCAGGGCTGTCCTTGTTTGACTGCATTGCGGTACAGGAGTGCCTGCTGGCGGCAGGGCGAGTCTCCCAGGACCGGTGAGACGGGGGCAACGACATCCAGGGCAGCGTCCAGGAGTTGGGTCAGTGCTACTTGCAAGGGTGGAGCGTTGGGTGCCGCTAGGGAGACGGCGAGGAGGCAGAGAAACACTACCAGGCACCGAGCAGACATCTCGGGAGGGCGTTTGAATGCTAACTGGGGTTGAAACCTTGGTCACTAGCAAAGTTTCATTGCATTAGACTTTATAATCGCACTTGTTTGAAAACCCACGGATGCATTGGAGTCAAGAATTAGCCGACCTCTCGACCGCAAACCAGGACACAATTGAACGCATGAATATTTAAAATAATTTTTTCGCTTATCACACAATCACAATTAATATGTAATTGATCCGCATAATTTTCACATGTCACGTTATGTGATCCACGTGTTGTTTTGCTTGTCGTTTCCTGTCGACCAAAGCTAATTTAATAACCTTCGGTTGGAAACACCGAAGTTAAGCAACACTGCGCTGGGTCAGGTATTGGATGGGTGACCATCATACACATGACCAGTTCTGTTCGGGAGAGAGGTTGGAGGGATGAAAGTTAAGCAACACTGCGCTGGGTCAGGTATTGGATAGGTGACCATCATACACATGCCCAGTTCTGTTCGGGAGAGATGATGCAGGGATGAAAGTTAAGCAACACTGCGCTTGGTCAGGTATTGGATGGGTGACCATCATACACATACATGACCAGTTCTGTTCGGGAGAGAGGTTGGAGGGATGAAAGTTAAGCAACACTGCGCTTGGTCAGGTATTGGATGGGTGACTATCATACACATTACCAGTTCTGTTCGGGAGAGATGATGCAGGGATGAAAGTTAAGCAACACTGCACTGGGTCAGGTATTGGATGGGTGACCATCATACACATGACCAGTTCTGTTCGGGAGAGAGGTTGGAGAGATGAAGTTAGTACAGCAACTTCACTCGCCTTGCTTATCAACCTCTCGACAGCATGGATTTGTGGAGGAATCCTGTTGTTCGCGTTGTACCGTCCTTCGGAAGGGACGTTAAGCCGGTGGTCCCCTTGGTCTTCGACAGGAGTAGGCTCCGTGCCGGCACCGGGTTTCCCCTCCTCCCTCCTAGGCTAGGTTAGGTTCATCATCATCCACTCATTCACAGACGCCATAAGACCAGTGCCACATGACCAGATGTCAAAACAGTGCGTCGTTAAACACCACAAATCATAACAATCACAAGGTCAGCCACATGAAAAGACCGATCAGCTAGGTACACCAGCCCGACAGTAGTTCGCTCGACCGCCGCGCGATGCCGCCACCGTCGCCCCGCACGACACACCGAAATAGTTTGGCGTCGTCTCAGCGAGCGAGCTGAGCGCCGTGACTCGACTTAGACAAGCGCGTGTCACCCAACTGGCCGTGCTTACTGCTACAAGATATCGCCGTGACGGACGCCAGTAGACAGCTGAGAAACCATCCACACGACGCCCACAACGTCACAAGTCCTCGCAAGTCCTCGAGCCTCCAGAGTGTACTTGATTGCCACCAAGACAAGGCGACCTTGCTGACAAGACGAAGATAAGGTCGGTGTCAATAGATAGCGCGTGGTTTGCGTCGTGGAAATAGACACTCGTTTGTGTGTCAATCAGGCCGCTTTACGCACTGCACACTAGAGCAGAGCGGCTGAGCGATGGGTGCGTATCAAGACGGCGTCAGCATCAAGAAGGCCTTGTCTTCGGGTGCACGCATGGCAGCTGAAAGCGTGGCTTGCCGGTTGCGTATTGCATCTAAGATGGCGTCGGGTGGCGCGATGATGCGGCCGCGTTGTTGACTCGGAGTGTACGTTCGGCTAAAAATACATCGTTTAAGTCTTTGGTATTCGGTCGGGCCGAGTGGTCCCAAGTGCAGCGTCTTCGCGGCAACGTAAACACGGACTGGCCGTGTCGAGGTCGGAACACTTGCCACGGACAAAGCGACCGCCATCCGATCGCAAGAGGAACAGAAGAACGCATCAACTTCAACACTTTCAAGATGGCCTCGCGTTAATTTCAGGTCGTCATGGCGACATCGTTGCAGTTACATTCCATTGCCCATTCACGAACTCGCCTCATTCACGTGAACAAGAATGCACTGGGCTTGTGTGGTTTTTTTCTCTCTGTTGGCGCTTTGAGTGTCCAGTATGCCGTGTTTGACAAGTGAATTTGTCTCGCTGGCCTTGCTGCCAAGTTTCTCGTCTCATGCGAATTTGAGTTTGCTCATTTCAAGATGTATTTGCGGCGTTGCCATGCGAACTGTCAAAGTGGTTTTCTAGCAGGGACGTTTTAAGGTGTTGCCAATTTTGTCAGCCAATCAAAAATTCATTGAGTGACATTTCGAACGCTCTGTAGAGCCGTTCTGATCGACCGTTGAACGCAGAACATCCTCGGGCCTAACGTAGTCCAGAGTTAATGGAGCGACATAGCTCGTTCGATGCTGTCATTATTTAAGACGTTGCCTTCGGCGACCTAGTCGTGCATCGATGCCACGTCTCTCGTGCCGGTGAATTTGCGGCGCAGTGTTGACAAACTTGGCCGGGTGAGATGCGATTGTTGGCGGACAAGATGATGTTCACGGGGCACAAGAAGCGCAGCACTTCGGCTTCTGGCCACCAGAAGAAATATGGCGCCGCCGGAGGTGGAAGCGGCGACCGCAGCCGCATGTCCTATCAGGAGGTCAGAGTCACTGCGATAATCTCAATCGTTGACACATATAGTTGGCGTTATTGATGGCTTTTAGACTCATGTCTACTTGATGTAAACTTAGCACTAGTTTTAACAAAAACTATTTCAACTGGGTTTTGAATGCTAAGTGAAGAACAACTAAATTTCCTAACGTTTTGTAACTTGTACCTGTTACTTTATCAAGGGTTAGAGCGGTAAGTAAGTAAGGGAAATTTAGTTGTCCGTTGCTTAGCATTCAAAACCCATTTCAAATAGTTTTTGTTACTTTTAATTTTATTTCTTTATTTTTTGTTTGGCTACTGACAAGTTACATGGTAATTGTATGGGATTATAGAATAAGTTTACATATGGGACTGTAAACAGTGATGTAAAATATAATAATAATAATAATAATAGTGATTAAGACTACGATCAGTAGATTACCTCATAATAAAGTAATAGTTGGACCTACTTTGTGGTAGGGTTATTAATAATAGTGGACGTAGCAGGTACTAATTTAGTAGTGGTAGTCTTATAAGATCAAAATAAAGTTAGTTATAATATTCGATAGTAATAATAATAATGCTAATGATAATAATAAAGATAATATCTATAATAGCTATAAAGTTGTCATTGGCCAGGAGTTGTTTGCTAGTTAAACATTAGATCATGCAGTGACATCAGATGTTTCTCTGAGTGACAGCTCAAGTCAGAGTTGAAGAATTTGTTGAATCCAACACCGAATCCGGAGCGATTGTGTTTCGAAACACACTTAATATGAAGTGAATTACAAGTTTAGATTAAATGTTCTCGCCGGTCAACTGCCGGGTCTCGCAGCTGGCAATTGTCTGACGGGATCTTGCTTTACAGGATGGACACAAGCCGGTGCCAGAGGACGGAGGCTCAGCGACGCTGCCGATGGCTGAACGGAAAAAGGTGCGCCTTCCCGGAAGATGCATACCCCCCGCCGTGAGTTACCCGTCCCAAACATAGCATGACAACTAACCTGTACCATCAGTAACATGAATAGGATGCCAAGAGGCTGGATATTGTGAATAGGATGCCAAGAGGCTGGATATTGTGAATAGGGTACCAAGAGGCTGGATATTGTGAATAGGGTGCCAAGAGGCTGGATATTGTGAATAGGATGCCAAGAGGCTGGATATTGTGAATAGGATGCCAAGAGGCTGGATATTGTGAATAGGGTGGCAAGAGGCTGGATATTGTGAATAGGCTGCCAAGAGGCTGGATATTGTGAATAGGGTGCCAAGAGGCTGGATATTGTGAATAGGATGCCAAGAGGCTGGATATTGTGAATAGGGTGGCAAGAGGCTGGATATTGTGAATAGGGTGGCAAGAGGCTGGATATTGTGAATAGGGTGGCAAGAGGCTGGATATTGTGAATAGGGTGCCAAGAGGCTGGATATTGTGAATAGGGTGCCAAGAGGCTGGATATTGTGAATAGGATGCCAAGAGGCTGGATATTGTGTATAGGGTGGCAAGAGGCTGGATATTGTGAATAGGATGCCAAGAGGCTGGATATTGTGTATAGGGTGGCAAGAGGCTGGATATTGTGAATAGGATTCCAAGAGACTGGATATTGTGAATGGGGTGGCAAGAGGCTGGATATTGTGAATAGGGTGCCAAGAGGCTGGATATTGTGAATAGGGTGCCAAGAGGCTGGATATTGTGAATAGGGTGCCAAGAGGCTGGATATTGCGAGTAGGTGCCAAGAGGCTTGATATTGTGAATAGGATGCCAAGAGGCTAGATATTGTGAATAGGGTGGCAAGAGGCTGGATATTGTGAATAGGATGGCAAGAGGCTGGATATTGTGAATAGGATGCCAAGAGGCTGGATATTGTGAATAGGGTGCCAAGAGGCTGGATATTGTGAATAGGATGCCAAGAGGCTGGATATTGTGAATAGGATGCCAAGAGGCTGGATATTGTGAATAGGGTCCCTTGACTACCCTAAGCCGCTTTAAGAATACAATGCACGATGTAACGTTTGATTTCTGTTGGCCTAACCGGTGGATTGAGTCAGATTCACAGCGCTCAAGTTAAATGTAACGGACAGTTGCTTCTAGGAGACTTCTTTAGTTTATTGTCGTTCTTTGTCGCATCTAGAAAAGTCACATTTCAGATTTATTTCTCTCGGTTCATCGTAGTTTTTGCTAACCTAAAAACGCTAATTTAATCGATGCTTCAACGGTTAAACCGTTAAGTGTGCAGGTTCTAGGTAGAGACAGAACGTTAATGTTAAATCGTTGAGTGCAGGTTCTAGGTAGAGAAACAACGTCAATGTTACAGTCTCTGCGTGAAAGATGGCCGCCAAATGACTACCTTACCAACAAAAATGCAGAGTACCGGAACATCACGTTAAGTGGAGCCACTGTTGTATGAAATTTAATTTCTATATTTCTCGTAGGTTAACTCGCTTTTTAATATCGTTACGTGTTTATCAATCGTTAAGGTAAACATTGATGGAGATTTTTTGAGCATGAAAAGTTTCAAAAGCTTTTGAAACCTACGAGAAATATCGAAATTAAATTTCATCGGACAACGTGATTGTCCGGTACTCTGCATTTTTGTCGGCAAGGTAGTCATTTTTCACGCAGAGACTAACATTGACGTTGAAACTCTACCTAGAACCTACACTCAACAGTTTAACGATAGAGTATTGTGACAACTTGTCTCCGAGCTGATGCTTTGTCTGATGTCCGTGCAGGGAAGCGGCGGTGGCGCGCTCAAGATGACGGCGGACGACGCTAGCGCCGCGAGTGGCGAGCGACGCAAGCTCCGCCCCCCGGCGCGGCCCGTCATTCTCGTGCACAAGCAGTACCGCGATCTGGAGGGTAGGTAGCGCCATCTGTCCCAGCCCCAGGCTACACTTTCGTGTTATTTCTTTGTTATTTGCTGGCATTTGTTATTTGTTAGAGAGCCATGGAATGACCTTGGTCTTAAAAAACACCCAATCAAATGACCTACTGCTGTGCAAGGTCATAATCTTGGGCCCAAAACAAAAATCTTGCATTTTAATATCGGCCCGGTCATGGTGTTAGAAAGTTGGTTTGTCACGTTCAGAAACGTTAAGAAAGTTAAGCAACACTGCGCTGGGTCAGGTATTGGATGGGTGACCATCATACACATGACCAGTTCTGTTCGGGAGAGAGGTTGGAGGGATGAAAGTTAAGCAACACTGCGCTGGGTCAGGTATTGGATGGGTGACCATCATACACATGACCAGTTCTGTTTGGGAGAGAGGTTGGAGGGATGTAAGTTAGTACAGCAACTTCACTCGCCTTGCTTATCACCCTCTCGACAGCATGGATTTGTGAAGGAATCCTGTTGTTCGCGTTGTACCGTCCTTCGGAAGGGACGTTAAGCCGGTGGTCCCCGTGGTCTTGGACAGGAGTAGGCTCTTTGACAGAACTTAAAATCAGGGCCTCCTTGTAATCACTACTCTGATTGTAGGCCCGTTGCTGCCGAGTGGATCGTGTTCGTTGGACGATAGCGAGCCTCGCGGAGCCCGCGGCCCACGGGGCATCACGCGGCGCCGCGGAGCAATCAAGCACGCAAAGGTGCACGAGGTCAAGGGCCACCGCTTCGTCGCAAAGTTTTTCCGGCAACCAACCTTCTGTGCATTCTGCAAAGACTTCCTCTGGTATGCAAATATAAACTTCATCTATGCATGGTGCAAGCATTGATGTGTACAGCTGGGTTGGCATCTTCAATGGGAGCCAGGGACATGTGTGTCAAGGTATAGGGCATGGTGCTAGCATGGATGTGTACAGCTGGGTTGGCATCTTCAATGGGAGCCAGGGACATGTGTGTCAAGGTATAGGGCATGGTGCAAGCATGGATGTGTACAGCTGGGTTGACATCTTCAATGGGAGCCAGGGACATGTGTGTCAAGGTATAGGGCATGGTGCAAGCATGGATGTGTACAGCTGGGTTGGCATCTTCAATGGGAGCCAGGGACATGTGTGTCAAGGTATAGGGCATGGTGCAAGCATGGATGTGTACAGCTGGGTTGGCATCTTCAATGGGAGCCAGGGACATGTGTGTCAAGGTATAGGGCATGGTGCAAGCATGGATGTGTACAGCTGGGTTGGCATCTTCAATGGGAGCCAGGGACATGTGTGTCAAGGTATAGGGCATGGTGCAAGCATGGATGTGTACAGCTGGGTTGGCATCTTCAATGGGAGCCAGGGACATGTGTGCCAAGGTATAGGGCATGGTGCTAGCATGGATGTGTACAGCTGGGTTGGCATCTTCAATGGGAGCCAGGGACATGTGTGTCAAGGTATAGGGCATGGTGCAAGCATGGATGTGTACAGCTGGGTTGGCATCTTCAATGGGAGCCAGGGACATGTGTGTCAAGGTATAGGGCATGGTGCAAGCATGGATGTGTGCAGCTGGGTTGGCATCTTCAATGGGAGCCAGGGACATGTGTGTCAAGGTATAGGGCATGGTGCAAGCATGGATGTGTACAGCTGGGTTGGCATCTTCAATGGGAGCCAGGGACATGTGTGTCAAGGTATAGGGCATGGTGCAAGCATGGATGTGTGCAGCTGGGTTGGCATCTTCAATGGGAGCCAGGGACATGTGTGCCAAGATATAAGGCATGTTCGGGATCTTAAGAATGAGTCTGATGACTTAACATTTCCCTCTCGATTGTTTGGTGGAGATCCTCTGATGTGGTTTTTCTTTACAGGGGTTTCGGCAAGCAGGGCTACCAATGTCAATGTAAGTGTATTTATCTCAGTTGTTGTGTCTCCCTCTGTAATAATATCTCCACTGAACCGCGATGTCGCTTTGTGCCCGTTTCCTCGCTTTTTTCCCCAATCAAAGAACTAAAATATTGCCTCGTTAGTTTGATAGTTTCTCCAAGATTTCAATTCGGTTGTTTTATTAGTATGAAAATTAACTGCTTGAAATAACTTTGCTCTCTGAACATTTTTGCAAGTGTTTCTGTGATCTTTGAAAGTACATCATCGTGTACCGATGTCTAAACCTGCGGAGATGCAATGTACCAACCTCGTAGTTCCTCGTGAGCTAACTTTGTCCGATGTCATGCTTGCAGCTTGCCAGACGGCGGTTCACAAGAAGTGCCACGACAAGTTCCTGGGAAAGTGCCCGGGATCGGGACGCGAGTCGGAGTCCACCATCGTAAGTTCCGCGACAGCGTCACCGTCTTGACAATAATGACCAGGGTCAATGAACACATGAAAACATCTGACATTCTCTGTAAAACTGACCAAGCGGGACTCTGGCAATGCTGGGACTTAATTATGTTACACTTTAAATCAAAGAAAGTTGATACAAATGATGAAATTTGAAATGAGACTCGAAGAGTTTGTTATTGAACGATGTTTTTATATAAAACAAGTTCTGTAGTTTGTGAGCAATGACTTTTAAAACATTACACATCGCAGTACTTTACATTGACTTGCATTGCATGAACACCAATGACAGTAAACACAAGCTATTATGTGAATTCTGATTAAAATTATAAAAGCTTGCAAGGCTTGAAGTATTTTATTATTAGAAACACAAAAAACCAATTGAAAATTAATAAGAGGACCCATTTGGCTAGCAATTTTTAGTGTTATTATTATAATTATTGATATAATTATCCGAGAAGCTTGAAATCGAGCCTGCGCTGTGTCAGGCTTGCCAAGCTTACAGCTGTTTTGTCTTCCCTCCGCAGTACCTTCGTGAACGCTTCAAGATCGACGTACCCCACCGCTTCAAGGGCGCCAACTTCATGTCGCCAACGTTCTGCGATCATTGCGGGTCGCTGCTCTACGGACTCTTTCGACAGGGACTCAAGTGTGAAGGTTGGTACCTACACTCACATAACCACAATGTTACTCGCCGGCATGAACCCGGTTTGTTGGCAGCGACAGAATCAAACCTCCGTCTCTACGGCGATGTGAACCGTTGTTACAATTTCAGGCTCCCAATTCGAAAATCAAAGCTCAAAGCTTAGACATTTCTTTTTGTTATTTATCACCCTTCCACTCGTTTTAATTGGAAACTGTATTAAAAATGAATCTCGCAGACGACTCAAATTACACTTGAAATGAACCGCGATTATCTATATCAATGATATCAACTTCAATCGTTCTATTGTCAAGGTTCGTTCAATTGAAAGGGAACATAATGTTTAACATTAGCACTGGGACTCGGGACATAAACTTTGCGCTACATACGCATCATACCTGTTGACAATTTAAGATCAGCTGGCTGGATCCTATGCTCTATCCAGGTTATTTGAGATCAGCTGGCTGGATCCTATGCTCTATTCAGGTTATTTGAGATCAGCTGGCTGGATCCTATGTTCTATCCAGGTTATTTGAGATCAGCTGGCTGGATCCTATGCTCTATCCAGGTTATTTGAGATCAGCTGGCTGGATCCTATGCTCTATCCAGGTTATTTGAGATCAGCTGACTAGATCCTATGCTCTATTCAGGTTATTTGAGATCAGCTGGCTGGATCCTACGCTCTATCCAGGTTATTTGAGATCAGCTGGCTGGATCCTATGCTCTATCCAGGTTATTTGAGATCAGCTGGCTGGATCCTATGCTCTATCCAGGTTATTTGAGATCAGCTGGCTGGATCCTATGCTCTATCCAGGTTATTTGAGATCAGCTGGCTGGATCCTATGCTCTATCCAGGTTATTTGAGATCAGCTGGCTGGATCCTATGATCTATCCAGGTTATTTGAGATCAGCTGGCTGGATCCTATGCTCTATCCATGTTATTTGAGATCAGCTGGCTGGATCCTATGCTCTATCCAGGTTATTTGAGATCAGCTAGCTGGATCCTATGCTCTATCCAGGTTATTTGAGATCAGCTGGCTGGAACCTATGCTCTATCCAGGTTATTTGAGATCAGCTGACTGGATCCTATGCTCTATCCAGGTTATTTGAGATCAGCTGGTTGGATCCTATGCTCTATCCAGGTTATTTGAGATCAGCTGACTGGATCCTATGCTCTATCCAGGTTATTTGAGATCAGCTGGCTAAATCCTATGCTGTATCCAGGTTATTGGAGATCAGCTGGTTGGATCCTATGCTCTATCCAGGTTCATTAAGATCAGCTGGCTGGATCCTTTGCTCTATTCAGGTTATTTGAGATCAGCTGGCTGGATCCTATGCTCTATCTAGGTTATTTGAGATCAGCTGGCTGGATCCTTTGCTCTATCCAGGTTATTTTAGATCAGCTGGCTGGATCCTATGCTCTTTTTAGGTTATTTGAGATCAGCTGGCTGGATCCTATGCTCTTTCCAGGTTATTTGAGATCAGCTGGCTGGATCCTATGCTCTTTCCAGGTTATTTGAAATCAGCTGGCTGGATCCTATGTTCTATCCAGGTTATTTGAGATCAGCTGGCTGGATCCTATGCTCTATCCAGGTTATTTGAGATCAGCTGGCTGGATCCTATGCTCTATCCAGGTTATTTGAGATCAGCTGGCTGGATCCTATGCTCTATCCAGGTTATTTGAGATCAGCTGGCTGGATCCTATGCTCTATCCAGGTTATTTGAGATCAGCTAGCTGGATCCTATGCTCTATCCAGGTTATTTGAGATCAGCTGGCTGGAACCTATGCTCTATCCAGGTTATTTGAGATCAGCTGACTGGATCCTATGCTCTATCCAGGTTATTTGAGATCAGCTCGTTGGATCCTATGCTCTATCCAGGTTATTTGAGATCAGCTGACTGGATCCTATGCTCTATCCAGGTTATTTGAGATCAGCTGGCTAAATCCTATGCTGTATCCAGGTTATTTGAGATCAGCTGGTTGGATCCTATGCTCTATCCAGGTTCATTAAGATCAGCTGGCTGGATCCTTTGCTCTATTCAGGTTATTTGAGATCAGCTGGCTGGATCCTATGCTCTATCTAGGTTATTTGAGATCAGCTGGCTGGATCCTTTGCTCTATCCAGGTTATTTTAGATCAGCTGGCTGGATCCTATGCTCTTTTTAGGTTATTTGAGATCAGCTGGCTGGATCCTATGCTCTTTCCAGGTTATTTGAGATCAGCTGGCTGGATCCTATGCTCTTTCCAGGTTATTTGAAATCAGCTGGCTGGATCCTATGTTCTATCCAGGTTATTTGAGATCAGCTGGCTGGATCCTATGCTCTATCCAGGTTATTTGAGATCAGCTGGCTGGATCCTATGCTCTATCGAGATTATTTGAGATCAGCTGGCTGGATCCTATGCTCTATCGAGGTTATTTGAGATCAGCTGGCTGGATCCTATGCTCTATCCAGGTTATTTGAGATCAGCTGGCTGGATCCTATGCTCTATCGAGGTTATTTGAGATCAGCTGGCTGGATCCTATGCTCTATCCATGTTATTTGAGATCAGCTGGCTGGATCCTATGCTCTATCCAGGTTATTTGAGATCAGCTAGCTGGATCCTATGCTCTATCCAGGTTATTTGAGATCAGCTGGCTGGAACCTATGCTCTATCCAGGTTATTTGAGATCAGCTGACTGGATCCTATGCTCTATCCAGGTTATTTGAGATCAGCTGGTTGGATCCTATGCTCTATCCAGGTTATTTGAGATCAGCTGACTGGATCCTATGCTCTATCCAGGTTATTTGAGATCAGCTGGCTAAATCCTATGCTGTATCCAGGTTATTTGAGATCAGCTGGTTGGATCCTATGCTCTATCCAGGTTCATTAAGATCAGCTGGCTGGATCCTTTGCTCTATTCAGGTTATTTGAGATCAGCTGGCTGGATCCTATGCTCTATCTAGGTTATTTGAGATCAGCTGGCTGGATCCTTTGCTCTATCCAGGTTATTTTAGATCAGCTGGCTGGATCCTATGCTCTTTTTAGGTTATTTGAGATCAGCTGGCTGGATCCTATGCTCTTTCCAGGTTATTTGAGATCAGCTGGCTGGATCCTATGCTCTTTCCAGGTTATTTGAAATCAGCTGGCTGGATCCTATGTTCTTTCCAGGTTATTTGAGATCAGCTGGCTGGATCCTATGCTCTTTTTAGGTTATTTGAGACCAGCTGGCTGGATCCTATGCTCTATCCAGGTTATTTGAGATCAGCTGGCTGGATCCTATGCTCTATCCAGGTTATTTGAGATCAGCTGGCTGGATCCTATGCTCTATTCAGGTTATTTGAGATCAGCCGGTGCCCTTGATATCCTTGGACCACTTAGGCTCTTGAATCATATTGGTGTATGGACTCGAAGGACTCCTTGGACTTCTAGGTTCAATTGGACCAATTGGTTTTATTGGACTCATTGGACCATATGGCTCTTAGACTTCTTGAAATTCTTGATCCACTTGGGCCTGTTGGACCTCAAATCTATCCTCTTTCTAGCTGTACAAGTCCAAGTCCAGCTTACGCTCGAAAAACAAACAATTCTTATTTCTCTTCTTGGCAGTCAAATGAAGTCCTTGTTTGTCTCGCTACGCTCATCCAAGAAGCTCAGTAAATGTCTGTAAGGGCAGGCTGACACGTCTGGGGTTCGAAGGGGAGACCACGCCCCTTGAAGGACGATGGAAACAAAAGACTTGCCCTAAATATGACGCACCAAACGAGCGACCCGGCACCGAACAAAGGTGGCCGTGACCCACTTAATGGCGGCTGTACAGGTGCTCGGAGGGGGGGGGGGGGGCACCTGTTGGTGTCCCACTGACCCAGAAAGCCGTGGCAGGGTGCCCAGCCAAACTACAAAGCAATGCGCCGACAGATGCCGAGGAACTAGAAACTGGTCTAGGCATGCGCAGGCGTTGGATGGCCGAACCATCGTTTGAAAGAAAATCTTATAAAATAAGAGATAATTTCGTTATAAGTTAGAACAGTTGGACATCGAAGTCATTAATGTACAGATATTTCCATCAACTCTGCTATTGTAACCGCCCGCCACTGTACCAGCTGCTCAACAGCACACGCGATCCAAGGGGCAGTTTTTTGAGTCCTTGCCAGGAACAATTGCGTTCTAAAACACGGCTTAGTGGCGAACACTCATCGCTTGCGATTGTTAGCCAGCCAAGATTCCCGACGCCAGGAAGGCAAATCCTGAACACACTTGCGTAGATAGCGCATCCTGTGGACTGGTTTCCAAGCCAGTGGGGTCTTCGATCTCCCCTATTCTACCTGTGTTACCCACTGGTATGTACACACTTGCGTGGATAGCGCATCCCGTGGACTGGTTTCCAAGCCAGTGGGGTCTTCGATCTCCCCTATTCTACCTGTGTAACCCACTGGTCTGTACACACTTGCGTGGATAGCGCATCCCGTGGACTGGTTTCCAAGCCAGTGGGGTCTTCGATCTCCCCTATTCTACCTGTGTAACCCACTGGTCTGTACACACTTGCGTGGATAGCGCATCATGGGACTGGTTTCCAAGCCAGTGGGGTCTTCGATCTCCCCTATTCTACCTGTGTAACCCACTGGTCTGTACACACTTGCGTGGATAGCGCATCCCGTGGACTGGTTTCCAAGCCAGTGGGGTCTTCGATCTCCCCTATTCTACCTGTGTAACCCACTGGTCTGTACACACTTGCGTGGATAGCGCATCCCGTGGACTGGTTTCCAAGCCAGTGGGGTCTTCGATCTCCCCTATTCTACCTGTGTAACCCACTGGGCTGTACACACTTGCGTGGATAGCGCATCCCGTGGTCTGGTTTCCAAGCCAGTGGGGTCTTCGATCTCCCCTATTCTACCTGTGTAACCCACTGGTCTGTACACACTTGCGTGGATAGCGTATCCCGTGGTCTGGTTTCCAAGCCAGTGGGGTCTTCGATCTCCCCTAACTACCTGTGTAACCCACTGGTCTGTACACACTTGCGTGGATAGCGCATCCCGTGGACTGGTTTCCAAGCCAGTGGGGTCTTCGATCTCCCCTATTCTACCTGTGTAACCCACTGGTCTGTACACACTTGCGTGGATAGCTCATCCCGTGGACTGGTTTCCAAGCCAGTGGGGTCTTCGATCTCCCCTATTCTACCTGTGTAACCCACTGGTCTGTACACACTTGCGTGGATAGCGCATCCCGTGGACTGGTTTCCAAGCCAGTGGGGTCTTCGATCTCCCCTATTCTACCTGTGTAACCCACTGGTCTGTACACACTTGCGTGGATAGCGCATCCCGTGGACTGGTTTCCAAGCCAGTGGGGTCTTCGATCTCCCCTATTCTACCTGTGTAACCCACTGGTCTGTACACACTTGCGTGGATAGCGCATCCCGTGGACTGGTTTCCAAGCCAGTGGGGTCTTCGATCTCCCCTATTCTACCTGTGTAACCCACTGGTCTGTACACACTTGCGTGGATAGCGCATCCCGTGGACTGGTTTCCAAGCCAGTGGGGTCTTCGATCTCCCCTATTCTACCTGTGTAACCCACTGGTCTGTACACACTTGCGTGGATAGCGCATCCCGTGGACTGGTTTCCAAGCCAGTGGGGTCTTCGATCTCCCCTATACTACCTGTGTAACCTACTGGTCTGTACACACTTGCGTGGATAGCGCATCCCGTGGACTGGTTTCCAAGCCAGTGGGGTCTTCGATCTCCCCTATTCTACCTGTGTAACCCACTGGTCTGTACACACTTGCGTGGATAGCGCATCCCGTGGACTGGTTTCCAAGCCAGTGGGGTCTTCGATCTCCCCTATTCTACCTGTCTAACCCACTGGTCTGTACACACTTACGTGGATACCGCATCCCGTGGTCTGGTTTCCAAGCCAGTGGGGTCTTCGATCTCCCCTATTCTACCTGTGTAACCCACTAGTCTGTACACACTTGCGTGGATAGCGCATCCCGTGGACTGGTTTCCAAGCCAGTGGGGTCTTCGATCTCCCCTATTCTACCTGTGTAACCCACTGGGCTGTACACACTTGCGTGGATAGCGCATCCCGTGGTCTGGTTTCCAAGCCAGTGGGGTCTTCGATCTCCCCTATTCTACCTGTGTAACCCACTGGTCTGTACACACTTGCGTGGATAGCGTATCCCGTGGTCTGGTTTCCAAGCCAGTGGGGTCTTCGATCTCCCCTAACTACCTGTGTAACCCACTGGTCTGTACACACTTGCGTGGATAGCGCATCCCGTGGACTGGTTTCCAAGCCAGTGGGGTCTTCGATCTCCCCTATTCTACCTGTGTAACCCACTGGTCTGTACACACTTGCGTGGATAGCTCATCCCGTGGACTGGTTTCCAAGCCAGTGGGGTCTTCGATCTCCCCTATTCTACCTGTGTAACCCACTGGTCTGTACACACTTGCGTGGATAGCGCATCCCGTGGACTGGTTTCCAAGCCAGTGGGGTCTTCGATCTCCCCTATTCTACCTGTGTAACCCACTGGTCTGTACACACTTGCGTGGATAGCGCATCCCGTGGACTGGTTTCCAAGCCAGTGGGGTCTTCGATCTCCCCTATTCTACCTGTGTAACCCACTGGTCTGTACACACTTGCGTGGATAGCGCATCCCGTGGACTGGTTTCCAAGCCAGTGGGGTCTTCGATCTCCCCTATTCTACCTGTGTAACCCACTGGTCTGTACACACTTGCGTGGATAGCGCATCCCGTGGACTGGTTTCCAAGCCAGTGGGGTCTTCGATCTCCCCTATTCTACCTGTGTAACCCACTGGTCTGTACACACTTGCGTGGATAGCGCATCCCGTGGACTGGTTTCCAAGCCAGTGGGGTCTTCGATCTCCCCTATACTACCTGTGTAACCTACTGGTCTGTACACACTTGCGTGGATAGCGCATCCCGTGGACTGGTTTCCAAGCCAGTGGGGTCTTCGATCTCCCCTATTCTACCTGTGTAACCCACTGGTCTGTACACACTTGCGTGGATAGCGCATCCCGTGGACTGGTTTCCAAGCCAGTGGGGTCTTCGATCTCCCCTATTCTACCTGTCTAACCCACTGGTCTGTACACACTTACGTGGATACCGCATCCCGTGGTCTGGTTTCCAAGCCAGTGGGGTCTTCGATCTCCCCTATTCTACCTGTGTAACCCACTAGTCTGTACACACTTGCGTGGATAGCGCATCCCGTGGACTGGTTTCCAAGCCAGTGGGGTCTTCGATCTCCCCTATTCTACCTGTGTAACCCACTGGTCTGAACACACTTGCGTGGATAGCGCATCCCGTGGACTGGTTTCCAAGCCAGTGGGGTCTTCGATCTCCCCTATTCTACCTGTGTAACCCACTGGTCTGTACACACTTGCGTGGATAGCGCATCCCGTGGTCTGGTTTCCAAGCCAGTGGGGTCTTCGATCTCCCCTATTCTACCTGTGTAACCCACTGGTCTGTACACACTTGCGTGGATAGCGCATCCCGTGGTCTGGTTTCCAAGCCAGTGGGGTCTTCGATCTCCCCTATTCTACCTGTGTAACCCACTGGTCTGTACACACTTGCGTGGATAGCGCATCCCGTGGACTGGTTTCCAAGCCAGTGGGGTCTTCGATCTCCCCTATTCTACCTGTGTAACCCACTGGTCTGTACACACTTGCGTGGATAGCGCATCCCGTGGACTGGTTTCCAAGCCAGTGGGGTCTTCGATCTCCCCTATTCTAACTGTGTAACCCACTGGTCTGTTCACACTTGCGTGGATAGCGCATCCCGTGGACTGGTTTCCAAGCCAGTGGGGTCTTCGATCTCCCCTATTCTACCTGTGTAACCCACTGGTCTGTACACACTTGCGTGGATAGCGCATCCCGTGGTCTGGTTTCCAAGCCAGTGGGGTCTTCGATCTCCCCTATTCTACCTGTGTAACCCACTGGTCTGTACACACTTGCGTGGATAGCGCATCCCATGGACTGGTTTCCAAGCCAGTGGGGTCTTCGATCTCCCCTATTCTACCTGTGTAACCCACTGGTCTGTACACACTTGCGTGGATAGCTCATCCCGTGGCCTGGTTCCCAAGCCAGTGGGGTCTTCGATCTCCCCTATTCTACCTGTGTAACCCACTGGTCTGTACACACTTGCGTGGATAGCGCATCCCGTGGACTGGTTTCCAAGCCAGTGGGGTCTTCGATCTCCCCTATTCTACCCGTGTAACCCACTGGTCACGGTACAATCTAATCCTGCTAAAAATACGTGCGATCTTCAGAAGTCAATGGCGACCTTGGTCGAGAATAGCCGAGTCTTGTGTCGTCATCGTCAACTCGATCATGCGAGTGAATTAGCGTTGATCTAACCGCAGTTACATTGGGATGACGATTGAAGTTGTTATGACAGGCGACCTTGAGACCTGGGGGGGGGGGGGGGGGGGCGTTTGGCTGTCTTCGATGTCGAGGTGGAAGCGAACTTCACCATCACCAGTCTCGATATTTCTATTCGTTGAAGCAATGAAAATTTTTCAAATGTCAATCAAGTGAATTGAGGCATCAAACAGTGAATGTTTTGTGCTTTAGAAATACGTCACGGTTTTGTTCGGTACTATTTCTCACAACTCGAAGAGCGGGTTAGGATAAAACATAGGTTAAATTGTCAACAGAAAGAAAAGATATTGACAGCTAGAATAATAATCTTGTTTTTGATTTGTCAGAACAACACCTCCTTGAATTAACCCAACATTAAAATGTCAATTTCCACCTTTTTTAAAAATCTTTTAAAATATCAGAGCGCAAACCAAACTTAGCCTGATGTGAATTACATCGAGAGTCAAACCTTGACCCTGGATCTAAGTGGCCGTTGTAGGACACCCAACCAGCAGCCGACACGGGCTATTGTTGCTTAACCCGTTGTGCGATCTGTCACTCGATCGTGACGTCACGCCTAAATGTCACTCGCTTGACAAGCGCCAAGGAATCCGTCAAGTCACATGACCCAACGTGAGTCACCTAACAGAAGTTAAGCAACACTGCGCTTAGTCACCGTATTGGATGGGTGACCATCATACACATAACCAGTTCTGTTCGGGAGAGAGGTTGGAGGGATGAAAGTTAAGCAACACTGCGCTGAGTCAGGTATTGGATGGGTGACCATCCAACACATGACCAGTTCTGTTCGGGAGAGAGGTTGGAGGGATGAAAGTTAAGCAACACTGCGCTGAGTCAGGTATTGGATGGGTGACCATCATACACATGACCAGTTCTGTTCGGGAGAGAGGTTGGAGGGATGAAAGTTAAGCAACACTGCGCTGAGTCAGGTATTGGATGGGTGACCATCATACACATGACCAGTTCTGTTCGGGAGAGAGGTTGGAGGGATGAAAGTTAAGCAACACTGCGCTGGGTCAGGTATTGGATGGGTGACCATCATACACATGACCAGTTCTGTTCGGGAGAGAGGTTGGAGGGATGAAAGTTAAGCAACACTGCGCTGGGTCAGGTATTGGATGGGTGACCATCATACACATGACCAGTTCTGTTCGGGAGAGAGGTTGGAGGGATGAAAGTTCAGCAACACTGCGCTGGGTCAGGTATTGGATGGGTGACTATCATACACATGACCAGTTCTGTTCGGGAGAGAGGTTGGAGGGATGAAAGTTCATCAACACTGTGCTGGGTCAGGTATTGGATGGGTGACCATTATACACATGACCAGTTCTGTTCGGGAGAGAGGTTGGAGGGATGAAAGTTCATCAACACTGTGCTGGGTCAGGTATTGGATGGGTGACCATTATACACATGACCAGTTCTGTTCGGGAGAGAGGTTGGAGGGATGAAAGTTCATCAACACTGTGCTGGGTCAGGTATTGGATGGGTATTGGATGGGGCCTTTATGACCGTATCCTGTCTCGTGGACATCTGTGACAGAGTCATTCCATATCAAGTGTCTGTCACTCACAACCTCCACTACCTTTTTGCAAGGCAAAAAGTCAAATATTATGTTTTTCCATCCCCTGCCATCCCCTGCCATCCCCTGTCATCCCCTGCCATCCCCTGCCATCCCCTGCTATCCCCTGCCATCCCCTGCCATCCCCTGCCATCCCCTGCCATCCCCTGCCATCCCCTGCCATCCCCTGCCATCCATCCCACGGGCAAACCGCTAGACGTATGGCAATAAACGGTTAAAAGTTTTTTTTTCTGGTGTTCTTAATCTCCAGAAAATTTCGGCAATTTATGAGATAGTGAAGGTTTTGAGTGACGGGCACTTTAGTGACCTGCACGCCGTAAGGCTGTAAGCAATGCGCCGCCATTTATTTGATATCACCGAGCTTTTAAATAGGATCTAAGCAAGCACGGACAAGGCCGATCGCATGATCTTCAGAGGAAACCGCTTGGTGGTTATAAATATTCAAATGTTTGTAAGCAACCGTCGTCTCCTGATTTATGTTCCGCGCAACATCAGATCCCGTGCTTCCAGATCGAACCCCGGCTTTTCATCCTTAACCGTTCCTTGTTTCGCTCCACGCAAAGGAGCGGACACTCGCCGTCGCCTCTGTGCTGGACATTCCGTGACAGGGTGCTTGTTTCGCTCCACGCAAAGGAGCGGACACTCGCCGTCGCCTCTGTGCTGGACATTCCGTGACAGGGCGCTTGTTTCGCTCAACGCAAAGGAGCGGACACTCGCCGTCGCCTCTGTGCTGGACATTCCGTGACGGGGCGCTTGTTTCGCTCCACGCAAAGGAGCGGACACTCGCCGTCGCCTCTGTGCTGGACATTCCGTGACAGGGCGCTTGTTTCGCTCCACGCAAAGGAGCGGACACTCGCCGTCGCCTCTGTGCTGGACATTCCGTGACAGGGCGCTTGTTTCGCTCCACGCAAAGGAGCGGACACTCGCCGTCGTCTCTGTGCTGGACATTCCGTGACAGGGCGCTTGTTTCGCTCCACGCAAAGGAGCGGACACTCGCCGTCGCCTCTGTGCTGGACATTCCGTGACAGGGCGCTTGTTTCGCTCCACGCAAAGGAGCGGACACTCGCCGTCGCCTCTGTGCTGGACATTCCGTGACAGGGCGCTTGTTTCGCTCCACGCAAAGGAGCGGATACTCGCCGTCGCCTCTGTGCTGGACATTCCGTGACAGGGCGCTTGTTTCACTCCACGCAAAGGAGCGGACACTCGCCGTCGCCTCTGTGCTGGACATTACGTGACAGGGCGCTTGTTTCGCTCCACGCAAAGGAGCGGACACTCGCCGTCGCCTCTGTGCTGGACATTCCGTGACAGGGCGCTTGTTTCGCTCCACGCAAAGGAGCGGACACTCGCCGTCGCCTCTGTGCTGGACATTCCGTGACAGGGCGCTTGTTTCGCTCCACGCAAAGGAGCGGACACTCGCCGTCGCCTCTGTGCTGGACATTCCGTGACAGGGCGCTTGTTTCGCTCCACGCAAAGGAGCGGACACTCGCCGTCGCCTCTGTGCTGGACATTCCGTGACAGGGAGCTTGTTTCGCTCCACATTGAAACTCGGTCGAGGCGCAGGTGCCGTGATTTACGGCAGACAGCTGCAACCGTGGGCGCTCTTTGTCCCCCCCCCCCCCCCCCCCCCTCCTCCCGGTCACCGCCTTCTCAACATGAGTCGTGGAGAGAGTCGGCGTTGGTTGAACTTTAAAAGCGTTTAAATCTGAATTACATTGCAAACGCTTGCAATGCGCGGGGTATTTTATTATTAGGAACACTATAAACGTCACAAAAATTGATGGCCAAACGGGGACTCGAACCCCGATCTCCATCTGTCGCGGGTGTTGCCCTAACCAATCGAGCTACATGGACCCCGATCTCCACCTGTCGCGGGTGTTGCTCTAACCAATTGAGCTACTTGAACCCCGATCTCCACCTGTCGCGGGTGTTGCTCTAACCAATTGAGCTACTTGAACCCCGATCTCCACCTGTCGCGGGTGTTGCTCTAACCAATTGAGCTACTTGGACCCCGATCTCCACCTGTCACGGGTGTTGCTCTAACCAATTGAGCTACTCGGACCCCGATCTCCACCTGTCGCGGATGTTGCTCTAGCCAATTGAGCTACTTGGACCCCGATCTCTACCTATCGCGGGTTTTGCTCTAACCAATTGAGCTTCTTGGACCCCGATCTCCACCTGTCGCGGGTTTTGCTCTAACCAATTGAGCTTCTTCGTCGCCGTTGATTTACACGCATTAAACATCTAGGTTTATTCCTGAAATCCTGGAAAATATCTCCCAACAGACAATAATTTGCAAAAATCCACAGCCTTCCTTGACTCGCTTGGTGCGGCATGTTGGACCGCTCTAAGTCCGCCATCTTGCTGTGCGAATAACGCGTTATAAATCAAGGCTTGGTCTCGCTCCTTTAAGAATAGGCCACTCGGCGGGGGGAACGTGGGACGGGCTGTGGAGGGAGGGTCCCAGGGGAAGTTGGGACGTTTTTAGCCAGTCTGGCGTCAGTCACTTTGCGTAGCGCGTCCAACGAACATCGCGCCCTGTCGATCTGGGTTCGAGTCCCGTTCTCTGACTGGAACTTTCAAAAGGCCGCGACCTTCGTTTAATGTGCAGTGTTTTCTCGTGCTTCAAATTGTTAGCAATGTTTGGCGTTGTCTGAGCCCTGGTGGCTGGTGTTTCATCAATAAGACTTTGCCTGTCGATGGCTGCGCTGGTGCACGCTGTGCCCAGCCACCTGGATCGCTTTGCAGTCCAGCTCAACGCAGGATAAGTAGACGACAGATTCTGACACTCTGACATTTCGTCGAGTTCAACGGCTTTTCTTTCCACCCTGACCTTGGAATCCACTCTGCGCTGTCCAAGTGACACGCCCACCTGTTTGACATTTCTAGACGGCCGTTATTTTAAAAATGCGCGCGGTTTGAAAAGTAGTTGATATTTTTTTTGATCCCGAGCTAAACCGAAGACAGCCGAGCCATGCCGATGTTTAGCGATCTGAGTTTGTATTATGGCGGCTCTGCGTTCACGGCTTCCTACTATACATCGCCGTACACTATGGTCGGCCGTAGTTCGGCGTACACGTCACCATCGTACCCGAGCTTGCCGAGCTTCCTCTCCTCGCCGTACGTGCGCTCGCCTCGCTTAGCGCCCATCTGCGAGGTGAACAACTCACCCTTAGCGCGCAGACGCCACGCAGGCTCACCGCGCACCAATGCCGCGCAGTACCGCGCAGCGCCACGTCCGCTGCGCATGGACACGGCCGACATAGACGTCAGCTCGCCACGCGCAGCCGCCGCGCGTGCGCAGCCGAAGAGCGACGGAATCTCCCGAGACGGCACGATCAGACGCGGCCGCACCGTCGTGCGTCTGCACACGCGCAAGCGCAGCCCGGCTGCGCAGCCGCGCAAGCAAACGCCAGGCGAGAAACTCATGGAGAAGTTTTTAATCAAAGATCGAGACGAAGAGCGACGCAAAGAGGAGGCGCGCGTGCGTCTGGCTGCGCGCGAAGAGAGCGAACGTCTTGCGCAGCTCGCGCGCAGCCATGCGCAGACAGAGACGCAGCCAGAAGGCCGCGACGCCAAGCGGCGGCAGAGCGCGGAACTAGACGCGTTCGATCTGTTGCTTGCGTCGGACGCCACTGAGGCTGTTACTGTTGCCAGGAGACCGACGCGGAAGAAGACGTATCGCGGCAAGCGCAGCGGTGACCTTGAGGAGGCGTGCGCAGCAGTGTGCGCAGGAGCTACGCCACTGCGCAGGTCGCAGAGCGCAGAGCTCGATGCGCTGGATTGTCTCCTAGTGGCGCAGGGTGATGATATCGATGGGGCGGGTCTGGATGTGATCCACGAGACGGAGGGCTGCGCAGATGACGTGCGCAGAAGCACTGTGAAGCTGCGCCGTGGATCGACGCTCAAGTCGGGACGTCCGACCGTCAAGAGACGCGTCGCACGAGACGAGTCGGCGACGCTCGGCTATTCTCGGGTAGCTCCGGAGGAACCCGAGCAGTTCGGCAAGTCTTTGCTGCGTCGGCGCAACACTGTGAAGCTGCGCAGGAAGTCGCAGGAGGTCGACTGCGCAGATGAGAAGGCTGTGGGTCGGATCGTGGCGGCCGTGTCTGTCGACAATGCTGGCGAGAAGGCGGTGGCTGAACCCGAGCATGTGGAGATCGTGCCGAGGGGAGCCGGGATTGTCCGAGTCGCTCCGAAGTTCGTGGCCGAAGTGAAGGACGTTGTGCAGCGTCAGGCGACGGTTAGGGAAGTTGTCAGGACGCCCAGATCGTGTCCAGACTCGCCCAGGAGCCCGAAGTCGCCGAAAGAAACCGAACATTCTCGAACTCTCCCGAAGTCGCCGAAAGAAACCGAAGTTTCTCGAACTACCCCGAAGTTCACTTTCCCGCCAAAAGATGGCGGCGTGCAAATGGAAGACAAGTACAAAGTGGCGATCAACAAGTTGAAGATGAACAACGAGAAGGCCGTGAAGGAGAAGGAGAAGAGAACCAAAGAAGAACAAGCGAGAGCAGCAAAAGCTAAACTAGAAAAAGCGAAAGAGGAACAAGAAAGAATTGCAAAACTAGAAAAGGCGAAGGAGGAACAGGAAAGAATTGCAAAACTAGAAAAGGCGAAAGAGGAACAGGAAAGAATAACAAAAGCTAAACTAGAAAAGGCGAAGGAGGAACAAGAAAGAATTGCAAAACTAGAAAAGGCGAAAGAGGAACAGGAAAGAATAACAAAAGCTAAACTAGAAAAGGCGAAGGAGGAACAAGAAAGAATTGCAAAACTAGAAAAGGCGAAAGAGGAACAAGAAAGAATAGCGAAAGCAAAACTAGAAAAGGCGAAAGAGGAACAAGAAAGAATAGCGAAAGCAAAACTAGAAAAGGCGAAAGAGGAACAGGAAAGAATTGCAAAACTAGAAAAGGCGAAAGAGGAACAGGAAAGAATAGCGAAAGCAAAACTAGAAAAGGCGAAAGAGGAACAAGAAAGAATAGCGAAAGCAAAACTAGAAAAGGCGAAAGAGGAACAGGAAAGAATAGCGAAAGCAAAACTAGAAAAGGCGAAAGAGGAACAGGAAAGAATAGCGAAAGCAAAACTAGAAAAGGCGAAAGAGGAACAGGAAAGAATTGCAAAACTAGAAAAGGCGAAAGAGGAACAGGAAAGAATAGCAAAAGCTAAACTAGAAAAGGCGAAGGAGGAACAAGGAAGAATAGCGAAAGCAAAGCTAGAAAAAGAGAAAGAGGAAAAAGCCACATTAGAAAAAGCGAACCTGGAGAAATTAAAGCTAGAAAAGGCCAAAGAACAAAAAGGAAAAGAAAATGTAGACAAACTGAAGCTTAAAGAAGATAAGTTAGAACAAGCGAGGGTAGTCCCGACCAAGGTCGATGAACGGACCAAGGTCGAAGAAAGAGTTGACAAAGACACTGCGAATTTGAAGAAGGCTGTGGCTGGGATCGACAAAAAGATGGCGGCAAACAAGATGGCGGTGAAATCAGTTGAGTCAGCGCCACGTGGAAGCGTGATCGAAGTAAAATCAGCCGCGGCAGGGAAACCTTCCAAAGCCCTCTCGAGGTCCCCGTCAATCAAACTTCACCGAAGTCTGTCCAAGAAAGGATCGCTCGTGTACGCGCATGCTCGGGCACTTCACATCACTCTACGCGCCGCCACACGACATCCTGGTGACGTCACTTCCGACTCTTCAGACTCGTCAGACTCGACGGACTCATCGACGGAAACAGCCGAGTCCGAGTCGGAGTCCGATTCGGACTCGGAGACGGAGACGGAGACAGAAGAGGCAGACGAGTCCAACGGGCAGAGGACGAGCACGTCGAGCAACGACTCTGGGTTTAACAGTTCGCCCGGCAGTCCGGCTGTCAACAAGAAGACGCGAGGTGGGCGTTTAACAGGCTTTTATACACATGACCATCATACACATGACCATCATATACATGACCATCATACACATGACCATCATACACATGACCATCATACACATGACCATCATACACATGACCATCATACACATGACCATCATACACATGACCATCATACACATGACCATCATACACATGACCATCATACACATGACCATCATACACATGACCATCATACACATGACCATCATACACATGACCATCATACACATGACCATCATACACATGACCATCATACACATGACCATCATACACATGACCATCATACACATGACCATCATACACATGACCATCATATACATGACCATCATACACATGACCATCATACACATGACCATCATACACATGACCATCATACACATGACCATCATACACATGACCATCATACACATGACCATCATACACATGACCATCATACACATGACCATCATACACATGACCATCATACACATGACCATCATACACATGACCATCATACACATGACCATCATACACATGACCAGTTCTGTTCGGGAGAGAGGTTGGAGGGATGAAAGTTAAGCAACACTGCGCTGGGTCAGGTATTGGATGGGTGACCATCATACACATGACCAGTTCTGTTCGGAAGAGAGGTTGGAGGGATGAAAGTTAAGCAACACTGCGCTGGGTCAGGTATTGGATGGGTGACCATCATACACATGACCAGTTCTGTTCGGAAGAGAGGTTGGAGGGATGAAAGTTAAGCAACACTGCGCTGGGTCAGGTATTGGATGGGTGACCATCATACACATGACCAGTTCTGTTCGGAAGAGAGGTTGGAGGGATGAAAGTTAAGCAACACTGCGCTGGGTCAGGTATTGGATGGGTGACCATCATGCACATGACCAGTTCTGTTCGGGAGAGAGGTTGGAGGGATGAAAGTTATGCAACACTGCGCTGGGTCAGGTATTGGATGGGTGACCATCATACACATGACCAGTTCTGTTTGGGAGAGAGGTTGGAGGGATGAAAGTTAAGCAACACTGCGCTGGGTCAGGTATTGGATGGGTGACCATCATACACATGACCAGTTCTGTTCGGGAGAGAGGTTGGAGGGATGAAAGTTAAGCAACACTGCGCTGGGTCAGGTATTGGATGGGTGACCATCATACACATGACCAGTTCTGTTCGGGAGAGAGGTTGGAGGGATGAAAGTTAGTACAGCAACTTCACTCGCCTTGCTTATCAACCTCGACAGCATGGATTTGTGGAGGAATCCTGTTGTTCGCGTTGTACCGTCCTTCGGAAGGGACGTTAAGCCGGTGTTCCCCTTGGTCTTCGACAGGAGTATGCTACGTGCCGGCACCGGTTTTTCCCTCCTCAATTCTAGGCTAGGTTAGGTTCATCATCATCCACTCATTCACCAACGCCATTAGACCAGTGCCGCATGGCCAGATGTCAAAACAGTGCGCTGACTGCGAAACATGCTTTGAGATCATATGGCTGGGGTCTGGAGGATTATGTTTTTTCAGTGAAAAGGATAGAAATCTGGCAATTATTGAAAATGCTGAAAATCTCACAAATTTAATTCCATTTTACTGAAACAAAATTACATAATCCCTTCCCTGGTCAGTGGTCAGGTCTGGTTAGGTTAGGTTAGGTTAGGTTTGGTTAGGTTAGGTTAGGTTAGGTTTGGTTTGGTTAGGTTAGGTTAGGTTAGGTTAGGTTAGGTTAGGTTAGGTAAGGTTTGGTTTGGTTAGGTTAGGTTAGGTTAGGTTAGGTTAGGTTAGGTTAGGTTAGGTTAGGTTAGGTTAGGTTAGGTTAGGTTAGGTTAGGTTAGGTTAGGTTAGGTTAGGTTAGGTTAGGTAAGGTTTGGTTAGGTTTGGTTAGGTTAGGTTAGGTTAGGTTTGGTTAGGTTAGGTTAGGTTAGGTTAGGTTAGGTTAGGTTTGGTTAGGTTACTCTTGTACCTGAACCCCGGGACGGAGTGGAAACTTTGCTGATCAAAATGGCTGACCTTGACATCGGTTTGTTAACCAGTTTGAGGTTAAGTCCGACGGGATGCGTCTCCTGTTAACAGCATGTACCACGCAACAGCTGACAGGGGGGTCTATCCCTCCCCTCTAAACTACTTTACCATATTCCAAGCTGAGCAAACGAGGCCGGCAACACGTGGTGACGGTAGGTGCCACCCGATGGTGGCATTTTTTAACAAATCTCTACAATAAAAATAATTTTAGCTTCAAATTTCGGTGAAAATAAAGCGAAATGTTGCGAAAAAAGCTTCACACTAAAAGATTATTCTCGCGTTATTTACGTCGGCGTCGCGACGTCGTCTCTGCTATTTGCGTCTCTTTTGTTTATTCTTAGCTCGGCGTTTGTCGTCGTCACGTGAGGAATTCCGAGGCTTCGTTGCTTTCAAGTTCATCACAACCGTCGAGTCGAGTCGATTGTCAACTTGTTCATTGTTTGGCGTTTCAACTTACCTTCGATTCACGGCCTTCCTTACGCAATTGTTGGACCAAATGAGAGCCAATCACATGACTAGCTTTGTATAAGACGACAAAAAGAGTTGGAATACATTTTAAATCCATCTGAACGTGATCTTAAATAACCAGGATAGAACATAGGATCCAGCCAGCTGATCTGAAATAACCTGGATAGAGCATAGGATCCAGCCAGCTGATCTCAAATAACCTGGATAGAACATAGGATCCAGCCAGCTGATCTCAAATAACCTAGATAGAGCATAGGATCCAGTCAGCTAATCTGAAATAACCTGGATAGAGCATAGGATCCAGTCAGCTGATCTCAAATAACCTGGATAGAGCATAGGATCCAGTCAGCTGATCCCAAATAACCTGGTTAGAGCATAGGATCCAGTCAGCTGATCTCAAATAACCTGGATAGAGCATAGGATCCAGCCAGCTGATCTCAAATAACCTGTATAGAACATAGGATCCAGCCAGCTGATCTCAAATAACCTGGATAGAGCATAGGATCCAGCCAGCTGATCTTAAATAACCTGGATAGAGCATAGGATCCAGCCAGCTGATCTCAAATAACCTGGATAGAGCAAAGGATCCAGCCAGCTGATCTCAAATAACCTGGATAGAGCATAGGATCCAGTCAGCTCATCTCAAATAACCTGGATAGAGCATAGGATCCAGCCAGCTCATCTCAAATAACCTGGATAGAGCATAGGATCCAGTCAGCTGATCTCAAATAACCTGGATAGAGCATAGGATCCAGCCAGCTGATCTTAAATAACCTGGATAGAGCATAGGATCCAGCCAGCTGATCTGAAATAACCTGGATAGAGCATAGGATCCAGTCAGCTGATCTCAAATAACCTGGATAGAGCAAAGGATCCAGCCAGCTGATCTCAAATAACCTGGATAGAGCATAGGATCCAGCCAGCTCATCTCAAATAACCTGGATAGAGCATAGGATCCAGCCAGCTCATCTCAAATAACCTGGATAGAGCATAGGATCCAGTCAGCTGATCTCAAATAACCTGGATAGAGCATAGGATCCAGCCAGCTGATCTCAAATAACCTGGATAGAGCATAGGATCCAGCCAGCTGATCTCAAATAACCTGGATAGAGCAAAGGATCCAGCCAGCTGATCTCAAATAACCTGGATTGAGCATAGGATCCAGCCAGCTGATCTCAAATAACCTGGATAGAGCATAGGATCCAGCCAGCTGATCTCAAATAACCTGGATAGAGCATAGGATCCAGCCAGCTGATCTCAAATAACCTGGATAGAGCATAGGATCCAGTCAGCTGATCTCAAATAACCTGGATAGAGCATAGGATCCAGCCAGCTGATCTCAAATAACCTGGATAGAGCATAGGATCCAGCCAGCTGATCTCAAATAACCTGGATAGAGTATAGGATCCAGTCAGCTGATCTCAAATAACCTGGATAGAGCATAGGATCCAGTCAGCTGATCTCAAATAACCTGGATAGAGCATAGGATCCAGCCAGCTGATCTCAAATTACCTGGATAGAGCATAGGATCCAGTCAGCTGATCTCAAATAACCTGGATAGAGCATAGGATCCAGCCAGCTGATCTCTAATAACCTGGATAGAGCATAGGATCCAGCCAGCTGATCTCAAATAACCTGGATAGAGCATAGGATCCAGCCAGCTGATCTCAAATAACCTGGATAGAGTATAGGATCCAGTCAGCTGATCTCAAATAACCTGGATAGAGCATAGGATCCAGTCAGCTGATCTCAAATAACCTGGATAGAGCATAGGATCCAGCCAGCTGATCTCAAATTACCTGGATAGAGCATAGGATCTAGTCAGCTGATCTCTAATAACCTGGATAGAGCATAGGATCCAGCCAGCTGATCTCAAATAACCTGGATAGAGCATAGGATCCAGCCAGCTGATCTCAAATAACCTGGATAGAGCATAGGATCCAGCCAGCTGATCTCAAATAACCTGGATAGAGCATAGAACCCAGTCAGCTGATCTCAAATAACCTGGATAGAGCATAGGATCCAGCCAGCTGATCTCAAATAACCTGGATAGAGCATAGAACCAAGTCAGGGAGAAGGCTCTGAGGTCGGCCATTTTGACTAAGGGTTCTCAGTATAAAGAGAATGAATCTAGTAAAGCGCATTCTGTTCGCACATCGAGACGGAGGTTTGATTTGTTGATAACACGTCCATTGCGATGCGTGACGTCACGTGTTTACCCTTGGGTGGTTGGACAAGGGCCGTACTGACCTTGATGCCTTACAGACTGTGACGTGAACTGCCACAAGAAATGCGAGAAGTTGATGGCGCACCTGTGCGGCGTCAACCAGAAGCTCATCGTGGAGGCGCTGGCGTCGGTCAAGAAAGGTAACAAACTCCTTTTTAGTTAAGCCTCGCTCGAGAGGCGAGCACCAGTGGGTTACACAGGTAGAATAGGGGAGATCGAAGACCCCACTGGCTTGGAAACCAGTCCACGGGATGCGCTATCCACGCAAGTGTGTACAGACCAGTGGGTTACACAGGTAGAATAGGGGAGATCGCAGACCCCACTGGCTTGGAAACCAGTCCACGGGATGCGCTATCCACGCAAGTGTGTACAGACCAGTGGGTTACACAGGTAGAATAGGGGAGATCGAAGACCCCACTGGCTTGGAAACCAGTCCACGGGATGCGCTATCCACGCAAGTGTGTACAGACCAGTGGGTTACACAGGTAGAATAGAGGAGATCGAAGACCCCACTGGCTTGGAAACCAGTCCACGGGATGCGCTATCCACGCAAGTGTGTACAGACCAGTGGGTTACACAGGTGGAATAGGGGAGATCGAAGACCCCACTGGCTTGGAAACCAGTCCACGGGATGCGCTATCCACGCAAGTGTGTACAGACCAGTGGGTTACACAGGTAGAATAGGGGAGATCGAAGACCCCACTGGCTTGGAAACCAGTCCACGGGATGCGCTATCCACGCAAGTGTGTACAGACCAGTGGGTTACACAGGTAGAATAGGGGAGATCGAAGACCCCACTGGCTTGGAAACCAGACCACGGGATGCGCTATCCACGCAAGTGTGTACAGACCAGTGGGTTACACAGGTAGAATAGGGGAGATCGAAGACCCCACTGGCTTGGAAACCAGTCCACGGGATGCGCTATCCACGCAAGTGTGTACAGACCAGTGGGTTACACAGGTAGAATAGGGGAGATCGAAGACCCCACTGGCTTGGAAACCAGTCCACGGGATGCGCTATCCACGCAAGTGTGTACAGACCAGTGGGTTACACAGGTAGAATAGGGGAGATCGAAGACCCCACTGGCTTGGAAACCAGTCCACGGGATGCGCTATCCACGCAAGTGTGTACAGACCAGTGGGTTACACAGGTAGAATAGGGGAGATCGAAGACCCCACTGGCTTGGAAACCAGTCCACGGGATGCGCTATCCACGCAAGTGTGTACAGTTCAGTGGGTTACACAGGTAGAATAGGGGAGATCGAAGACCCCACTGGCTTGGAAACCAGTCCACGGGATGCGCTATCCACGCAAGTGTGTACAGACCAGTGGGTTACACAGGTAGAATAGGGGAGATCGAAGACCCCACTGGCTTGGAAACCAGACCACGGGATGCGCTACCCACGCCTGCTAAACCTTGTCAGGAGAAAGCGATATGAAAACAAGCCGGCGAGTTGCTTGTGGCTAATAATAATGGAATGGAACTATATTTTGGGAAGTGAATAGTCATTGGGTCGGCTCAACAATCCTAGCGGCTGGCAGAGTCACAATAAACACGTCTCTAGAGCTGATGTATTTACTATCGGTGCCAAAGCGAGGTCGAACACATGCTTCAATCGCTGGCGCAATCCACACTTCGATTTGTTCGCGAGGATCGACTACGCATTGTCTTGGCACGGGTTATGTCAAGAAGATGATGAGCTTGTGGCAAGCTGATGATTCACTCTGCTGCATCGCGTTGATTGCGCTTTGATCCGGTTATAAAGTCGACTCAGATCATTTGGGATCCAACCGATTTTTACCCGATGTTGCCATTTACTGCTGGAAACATAACGCGAGTTTGACAGTTCATTGACTAGGCAACTTGCAGGTCGATCAAACCACAATATTAGTGAAATATTAGAGGCATATTATGGACATATTTAGGGACACAATAGAGATGTCCAAGGGTTCATCGAGTGGCGCTAGGACCTAGCATATCACATGACTGGCTGCTCTTGTTAAACGAGTTGTGCAACGAGGCACATTGCTCGCGGTGTTGCAATTGTAATTGCAGCCAGGAGACAATCAGCATCGCATTCCACGGCGCATTCCACGGCGCATTCCACGGCGCATTCCACGGCACAAAGGACACGAGAGTTGGCGTCCCTAGACTTCACTCACAGAAGTCTGCGTTGTGTTGTTTGTACGTAGGGCACATCGAAGCGTCAACTACGCTCGTTGCCACGTTGCCAAGTTGCCATGTTGCCAAGTTTTCTGATGCGCTTGATTTATATTTTGATCTGACGTTGATATTTGACTGAAAAAAACCCCAGCGTAAAACAATTTAAAAATAAATTCAATTCACGGCGGCCGCGACTCCACCTGGCCGTGGTCGTTGACCTTGACAACCGAGAAGCTCTGTCAGGTTTCAAGGTCGAACCTTTGAAGAAATGACCTTCATACGCTAGGTCATCGTGTTCCGTTTTGCAAAGTTTCCACTCTCCGTACTCCAACCACTCTCCCGAACAGAACTGGTCATGTGTATGATGGTCATCCATCCAATACCTGACCCAGCGCAGTGTTGCTTAACTTTCATCCCTCCAACCTCTCTCCCGAACAGAACTGGTTATGTGTATGATGGTCACCCATCCAATACCTGACTCAGCGCAGTGTTGCTTAACTTTCATCCCTCCAACCTCTCTCCCTAACAGAACTGGTCACGTGTATGATGGTCACCCATCCAATACCTGACCCAGCGCAGTGTTGCTTAACTTTCATCCCTCCAACCTCTCTCCCGAACAGAACTGGTCATGTGTATGATGGTCACCCATCCAATACCTGACCCAGCGCAGTGTTGCTTAACTTTCATCCCTCCAACCTCTCTCCCGAACAGAACTGGTCATGTGTATGATGGTCACCCATCCAATACCTGACCCAGTGCAGTGTTGCTTAACTTTCATCCCTCCAACCTCTCTCCCGAACAGAACTGGTCATGTGTATGATGGTCACCCATCCAATACCTGACCCAGCGCAGTGTTGCTTAACTTTCATCCCTCCAACCTCTCTCCCAAACAGAACTGGTCATGTGTATGATGGTCACCCATCTAATACCTGACCCAGCGCAGTGTTGCTTAACTTTCATCCCTCCAACCTCTCTCCCGAACAGAACTAGTCATGTGTATGATAGTCACCCATCCAATACCTGACCCAGTGCAGTGTTGCTTAACTTTCATCCCTCCAACCTCTCTCCCGAACAGAACTGGTCATGTGTATGATGGTCACCCATCCAATACCTGACCCAGCGCAGTGTTGCTTAACTTTCATCCCTCCAACCTCTCTCCCGAACAGAACTGGTCATGTGTATGATGGTCACCCATCCAATACCTGACCCAGCGCAGTGTTGCTTAACTTTCATCCCTCCAACCTCTCTCCCGAACAGAACTGGTCATGTGTATGATGGTCACCCATCCAATACCTGACCCAGCGCAGTGTTGCTTAACTTTCATCCCTCCAACCTCTCTCCCGAACAGAACTGGTCATGTGTATGATGGTCACCCATCCAATACCTGACCCAGCGCAGTGTTGCTTAACTTTCATCCCTCCAACCTCTCTCCCGAACAGAACTGGTCATGTGTATGATGGTCACCCATCCAATACCTGACCCAGCGCAGTGTTGCTTAACTTTCATCCCTCCAACCTCTCTCCCAAACAGAACTGGTCATGTGTATGATGAAAAAAAAATTGTATTAACTGGGTTTTTGACAACCGATGTAAACAATTATTTTTTTGTCGTTTAGGAACTTATGCCTGTTACGTCATTAAGGGTAGAAGCAGTTTTTCCCACCCTCGATGACGTTACAGACACACGTTTAGACTTGTCAGGTGTAAGTGTTTTTTTTGTTTAGCATTGTTTGACAATACTTTCAAACCCTCAAAAACAGCTGACTTCTCTGTCTATGATTGGTGGTTGCCATGGCAATTGATTTGACTCACGTTTTATTTAGAAAGACAATTTGAATACTAGGGATTAGCATTCAAAAACTCAGCGGTTAGGTTCGATAAAGTAGAGTTGAGTTTAGGAAAAACAAAGTCTGGCTAGCGGGGGTTCAAACCCCGGTCTTGATCTCGATCTGCACAGGTCCTGGGGCGTGCGCACGTGAGCCCGGCTCACCTGGCCCGGCGTCGAACCCGGCACTGCGTCCGGACGACGATCATCTCGCCCTGGCCGCCGGTCCCATGGGCCGGGTCACTCCACCGGCAACAACCATTCCACGATACCGGAAGTACGTAGTCGACGACTTCCGCTTCCTCAAGGTGCTCGGCAAGGGCAGCTTTGGCAAGGTGAGTGATAATAATAATAATAATAATACACATATATATATATTTTTTTTGACGTGACTACGTCTTAAAGTGCATTATATAGGGAGGCAGGTACGGATTTGCTCTCCAAAATGGCAAATGTGTAACAACCTCTACAGCCTACAGGAAACAAAGGACAGTATGCGACTTATTATCATTCAATAGTTCAGACAATTCTCTAGAAGTACTTTATTTTTTATTTTCGATAAACTAAATATTGGTGGCGTTAGAGGGGTTGGCGTTTTTAATGCTCTCCATAAGACCAATGTTAAATTACGCAAAATGGCAAATGTGTAACAAGCCCTACAGCCTACAGGAAACAAAGGACAGAATGTGGTTCATTATCATTCAACAGTTCAGACAATTCTCTAAAAGTATTTATTTTTTTATTTTTGATAAACTAAATATTGGAGTCGTGAGAGGAGGCGGAGTTTTTAGCACTCGTCATTAGACTAATGTAAAATAAAATATATATATCGCAAGATGACACTTCCATCCCAATCTGTAAAGTCCTTCAGCTTGTAAATTAGATATGAAAACACAACCCAAATAAAGAGAGACGTAAAACTTGCAAGTGAAGTTTGGTCAGTACTGTAGTTGACCTACGTGGCTACGCGGTAGTTGAACGTAGTCAAGCTTAAATATCGGCCGTATCAACAAGATACAGCTACACCCGGTTTTTGGTTGGTTATGGCCCGATTTTTTTTTGTTTATTCAGCTAAATTCATGTGTTTTAAGTAAACAATGCCCCTAAAAGCATTAAAAAGCTTGACGCAGGGCACCTGAACAAACTAAATAAGACAATTTTCTATCATTGTCTTTCGGCCGTTTAGAGCAATGTGTTATAATAATAATAATTTGTTTATTGTCATTTAGAAAATATACACGATATTTGACAGTCATTGTTTAAAATTAAATGGTACAATATTCTTTGACATCATAAAAACATCTCTCAATTAAAAACTCTTTTATGTTTTTTCTCAGCGCCTGTCCTTGTTTTTCCTTGATATAATTAGGTAGAGCATAATACAGTTTTGCTCCTGCAAAATCTGGGTCTTTCTTTGTTATTTCTAGTTTTTATTTTCTTTAGTTTAAAATTTCCCTTTGTCCTCGTCTTACAGTTTAAATCATGATCATCGTTTGGTAAATCGGCTATTTTATATAAAATAGTATTATATTTATAAAGGCACGGGATTGGCATAATTTTAAAACGTTTATGAAGCCTGCTAAACGCCCCCCCCCCCCTCCCCCTCAACAGGTGCTGCTCGCCGAGTTGAAGGGCACCGAGTGTTATTACGCCGTCAAGTGCCTAAAGAAGGACGTGGTGTTGGAGGATGATGACGTTGAGTGTACGCTCATTGAGAGGAAGGTTCTGGCGCTGGGCACCAAGCACCCTTACCTCTGTCATCTCTTCTGCACCTTCCAGACCGAGGTAAAACGAAACTTTACATTTTTTAACGTTTCTTGATTTTTTTCACGATTTTTGGTGTAAAATATGCGCTGGTAACTGTAAGGATTTATATAAAAACATAATGAAATACGTAGGGGAGGAGGGGTCTAGTTGTCTCAAAATCTACCTATGTGTGGATATCTTTTAGAAAAATGAAGTTACTCTATGTTTTATTTTTTTTATTGATCAATACACATTTGGTTATAATGTGATTTTTTTTTACGATTTATTAAACCAAATCATATTCCATATCAAGTGCCCGTCACTCAAAACCTTCACTATCAGGTCATTCCATATCAAGTGCCTGTCACTCAAAACCTTCACTATCAGGTCATTCCATATCAAGTGCCCGTCACTCAAAACCTTCACTATCAGGTCATTCCATATCAAGTGCCCGTCACTCAAAACCTTCACTATCAGGTCATTCCATATCAAGTGCCCGTCACTCAAAACCTTCACTATCAGGTCATTCCATATCAAGTGCCCGTCACTCAAAACCTTCACTTGCTCAGAATTTGACGAAATTTTCAGAAGGTTTAGAACACCGGAAAAAACAACCCCTTTCTAAATTGTTTTGCCGTGCGCCTAGTGGTTTCCCCGCGGCAGGGGATGGAAAAAACATAATATTTTACTTTTTGCCCCGCACTAGTTCACTAGTTTCCAGCAGGCGCTAAAAATTTTCAGGATATACTTTCATGAAGTCGATTGTTTTTAGACTCATGTCTACTTGATGTAAACTTAGCACTAGTTTTAACAAAAACTATTTCAACTGGGTTTTGAATGCTAAGTGAAAAACAACTAAATTTCCCAACGTTTCGTAACTTGTACCTGTTACTTTATCAAGGGTAAGAGCAGTCCTGACAATTTTCCAATAACAAAAGAACCACATAAAATTATAACAATTACCAAGTTCAAGCTTCCTAAATACATCTAAACAAAATAATCAGGGTCAATAACTTAAAAACTAACGTATTTTGTATTTTCTGAAATAAAATCCCGGACAAATTGGTGCTTTTTTTACTAACTAACTAATTATGTGTATGGAAAACTCATTCAAAACCCAGTAAATGCATAAATACATGAATGGACGGCATCTTTATTCATCATATAGACATACAAAGTTGACAATGATATTAATTTCAGGTACTCGTCAATGATTTATTAGGAAATTCTCGGCTGTATTTTATAATGATTAAAATATATTATAATTTTATAATTCTTATGTATTTTATTGTATTGTATTTTTGTATAATACTTCATCTGTTTGTTTGTCCTCCGCAGTCGCACTTGTTCTTCGTGATGGAGTACCTCAACGGCGGCGACTTGATGTTCCACATTCAGCAGAGCGGTCGCTTCGAGGAGCCGCGAGCTCGATTCTACGCTGCCGAGATCGTGTCGGGGCTCAAGTTCTTGCACAAGAAGGGAATCGTATACAGGTCAGTGGTTGAAACCACCCGTGACAGGTGGGCAATTTCCGATGGGCAATTTCCGTTTGGGCAATTTTTGAGACGGTTATAGTGTTCCTAATAATAAAATACCCTGCGCATTGCAAGCGTTAACAATTTAAATCATTATTCCCACCAGATGAATGTTTGGAAATGTTGTTATGTCAAGTATGCCAGGCTGACCCGAGTGTTGTTCCCCAGGGACTTGAAGCTGGACAACATCCTGCTGGACTTCGATGGTCACGTCCGCATAGCAGACTTCGGGATGTGCAAGCTGCAGATCTTCCTGGACCGCACAGCTGATACATTCTGTGGAACTCCCGACTACATGGCTCCCGAGGTAAGTGAACCACAACGTTACCTTGGCTTTCTTGCCTTGCTTCGTTGATCTGTACAACAATTTCACTAGAAACCTTCTACCTTCGGTTTCTACACAACCAACACATAACCAAAGTTAAGCAACACTGCGCTGGGTCAGGTATTGGATGGGTGACCAACATACACATGAGCAGTTCTGTTCGGGAGAGAGGTTGGAGGGATGAAAGTTAAGCAACACTGCGCTGGGTCAGGTATTGGATGGGTGACCAACATACACATGAGCAGTTCTGTTCGGGAGAGAGGTTGGAGGGATGGAAGTTAAGCAACACTGCGCTGGGTCAGGTATTGGATGGGTGACCAACATACACATGACCAGTTCTGCAAGGGAGAGAGATTGGAGGGATGAAAGTTAAGCAACACTGCGCTGGGTCAGGTATTGGATGGGTGACCATCATACACATGACCAGTTCTGTTCAGGAGAGAGGTTGGAAGGATGAAAGTTAAGCAACACTGCGCTGGGTCAGGTATTGGATGGTTTTAATCGTTATTTCTGTTTTCCGTGCAGATAATCAAGGGTCTGAAGTACAATCAGTGCGTTGACTGGTGGTCTTTTGGTATCCTCCTGTACGAGATGCTGACCGGGCAGTCGCCATTCACCGGCTGCGATGAGGACGATCTCTTCTGGTCAATCTGCAACGAGCAGCCGCACTTCCCGCGATTCTTGTCTCGGGAGGCTCACAGTCTCCTCACCGCCGTGAGTATTCAACACCCAGCGAACAATAATAACAATACAATTTCACAATCTATTTTACCTTCATTATGCTATTCTTATGTTGTTAAAGGTTACATTTTTAATAATAATAATAATAGTAATATGGGGATCTTTATTGTGAATAGGATACCAAGAGACTGGATATTGTGAATAGGATGCCAAGTGGCTGGATATTGTGAATAGGATGCCAAGAGGCTGGATATTGTGAATAGGGTACCAAGAGGCTGGATATTGTGAATAGGGTGGCAAGAGGCTGGATATTGTGAATAGGGTGCCAAGAGACTGGATATTGTGAATAGGGTACCAAGAGACTGGATATTGTGAATAGGATGCAAAGAGGCTGGATATTGTGAATAGGGTGCCAAGAGACTGGATATTGTGAATAGGATGCCAAGAGGCTGGATATTGTGAATAGGGTGGCAAGAGACTGGATATTGTGAATAGGGTGCCAAGAGGCTGGATATTGTGAATAGGATGCCAAGAGGCTGGATATTGTGAATAGGATGCCAAGAGGCTGGATATTGTGAATAGGGTGGCAAGAGACTGGATATTGTGAATAGGGTGCCAAGAGGCTGGATATTGTGAATAGGATGCCAAGAGGCTGGATATTGTGTATAGGGTGGCAAGAGGCTGGAATTGAGAGGCTGGACAAGAGTATGGTATTTGGTTTAACACATGGTTGTCATGGTAACTTCCAGCTCCTGGAGAAGGACGCCAGTAAGCGGCTAGGAACGGCCGAGTGCACGGCCGGCGACGTCACGGACCAACCGTTCTTCCGCGGCCTTGACTGGCACGCCCTCGAACGGCGAGCACTGGAAGCTCCGTTCAAACCTCGCGTGGTAAGTTATTTGAGATCAGCTGGCTGGATCCTATGCTCTATCCAGGTTATTTGAGATCAGCTGACTGGATCCTATGCTCTATCCAGGTTATTTGAGATCAGCTGGCTGGATCCTATGCTCTATCCAGGTTATTTGAGATCAGCTGGCTGGATCCTATGCTCTATCCAGGTTATTTGAGATCCGCTGGCTGGATCCTATGCTCTATCCAGGTTATTTGAGATCAGCTGGCTGGATCCTATGCTCTATCCAGGTTATTTGAGATCAGCTGGCTGGATCCTATGCTCTATCCAGGTTATTTGAGATCAGCTGGCTGGATCCTATGCTCTATCCAGGTTACTTGAGATCAGCTGGCTGGATCCTATGCTCTATCCAGGTTATTTGAGATCAGCTGGCTGGATCCTATGCTCTATGCAGGTTATTTGAGATCAGCTGGCTGGGTCCTATGCTCTATCTAGGTTATTTGAGATCAGCTGACTGGATCCTATGCTCTATGCAGGTTATTTGAGATCAGCTGGCTGGGTCCTATGCTCTATCTAGGTTATTTCAGATCAGCTAGCTGGATCCTATGCTCTATCCAGGTTATTTGAGATCAGCTGACTGGATCCTATGCTCTATCCGGTTATTTGAGATCAGCTGACTGGATCCTATGCTCTATCCGGTTATTTGAGATCAGCTGGCTGGATCCTATGCTCTATTCAGGTTATTTGAGATTAGCTGGCTGGATCCTATGCTCTATCCGGTTATTTGAGATCAGCTGGCTGGATCCTAGGTTCTATCCAGGTTATTTGAGATCAGCTGGCTGGGTCCTATGCTCTATCCGGTTATTTGAGATCAGCTGACTGGATCCTATGCTCTATCCAGGTTATTTGAGATCAGCTGGCTGGATCCTATGCTCTATCCAGGTTATTTGAGATCAGCTGGCTGGATCCTATGCTCTATCCGGTTATTTGAGATCAGCTGGCTGGATCCTATGCTCTATCCGGTTATTTGAGATCAGCTGACTGGATCCTATGATCTATGTTCACAGACGCATGCTCTGGACGTGCAGTATTTCGACACGGCCTTCACGAACGAGCGCGCGCACCTGACGCCGGTGGACCGCGCCATCTTGCAGTCGATGGACCAGACGCAGTTCGCTGGCTTCAGTTACACGAATCCCAACGCGACTGACTAGGCTGCCACCTGGTGGGCAAGCCAGGCGGAGTGATGTGACCAGTGCCACTTGGCCAGATGGCAATGTCAGTAATTAGTTAATACTATTAATCAATTAGTTGCAAAACATTGGAACAAGGATGATGATGTTGGCACTTTTTGGTCACCGCCAGGTTGATCGTTGTGCCTTTGTTTTTAGTTTGGACATCTTGTGCGGTTGAAATGAGAAGACAGTGACGAACCAGTGCCTCTGAGATACGTTGACTTGAATGTGGTTCGTCTGCTTGACTTTGGTGGCCACCAGATGGCAGTGTTTCGTTAGTTTAGTGATTTTCAGCTTTCCTCGCTCGTCGTTCCGTCGCCAAGCTGCGGCCGATGACGACCGCGACAATGACGTTGCCATGGCGATGTCATGGCTCTGTTTTTTAGACGGCTTTGCTCTACACATTCGCGGTTTTGATTTGTTCGTTTTTGTCCTCGAGACAATCGCGGTGCGGTTTTCTTTTTCGTTTGCGATTTCGCTTGCGACTTTTTTTTTGTACGCGGCTCACGCTTTAGCCGGCGGTTGCCAGGCGACCACCGCTTTGTTTTGCGCGTGTCACAAGATGGCCGCCCTCGATCCAACTGTTTTCATACGAACTTTGTCGACGGAATCTCTGGGGATGTGACTTCGGTGACACGCTTTTGTTCTTGTTCTTGTTGTTGTTGTTTTTATTATTGAGGCAGTTTGTTCGTGCTGGAATACGTAGGTCGAACTCTGCCGATTGTCTTTTTATTTACCTTCTTCCCTCGTCGTCCTTTCTGCCGTGATAACAAAAGAACCACACAAAATTATTTTTTACAAATTATTTTATTTAGATGCATTTAGGAAGCTTGAACTTGGTAATTGTTATAATTTTATGTGGTTCTTTTGTTATTGGAAAATTGTCAGGACTGCTCTTACCCTTGATAAAGTAACAGGTACAAGTTACGAAACGTTGGGAAATTCAGTTGTTCTTCACTTAGCATTCAAAACCCTGTTGAAATAGTTTTTGTTAATCCCTGAATTGTTGGCAATCCAGCTCCGACTCAGTAGATCAATAATTTTATTGTTCCCTTTGCACGTAGTTGTAGGAAAAGCAGGGAATTGGGTTTTCAGACTTCTGTGATGCGATAGCAACGACACAAAGGTAAGTTGTCGTATGTGACATTCTTTATTTTCTATAATTATTACAAACTTAAAAATAGCGGCATCACCTGAGATATTCTCTGTAATATTGTAGTTACCTTAGGCGTACAACCTTCTAGTACAATTGCATAATGAATGATATAACACGTAGTGTTATTCACTTAGGATAAAGCTAAATATATTTTTATAAATCTAGAGAAACCGACCTGTCTTTGTATTGGCCAAGAGTTACGTGAACAAAACTTACCAATGGTCAGTTAGGTAAGGTATACAACCATAATGCAGCAAAATGATCAGTTCGCTAACATAATTCAAGTAAGTAAATCTGAATTAAGTCTGTGACCAATTTTCTATAAACACACGGAAAGAAGCAAAGAAATTGTTTATCTTTAATCAAGTTTTATCAGATTTCCTAAATGGAGACTTTTAGATTGGCGCTTCGATTTAAAACAAAGAATCCTCGACATGATAACCACAGCCACCTGAAAAACCGGTTACGATCGATCCACATGTGCTCAAGTTACGATCATATGTGGTGGTGTTTGCATTTGACAGATGAACAGGCCTACAAAAAATTCAAGCCCGGCCTCGTGAGTGAATTCTTTGACAATCACGAAGCTGTCTTGGCAGAAGCGGTATTCACGAAGGTAAGACCTTTGAATAATAACTTTTACAACAAATAATTCCATTCTAGTCGGACAAGAGATTGTGTAGATGTATGTATGATACCGTTTTGTGGCGAAGGGACGACTGCCTTAAGCTATTCGAATCGCAGTTCGAGGCCGATTGACAGTTCATTTAATGATTAGTTCGGCAAATAAGCTGCAGGTCAATTAAATAAACGTCTCGGCAGTATATTGAGCCTTCGAGCAGCTAAATCTCAGTGTCAATGCCTGTGTACAGATGCAAAGTAAACATTATTCCCACGGCTAGTAGGCCGGGAGAATTGGCGGACAAGTGCAGACCAGGTGTTTGTCGCCGTACATGTCGTCGATTCGACCCACGGAGGGCCACACCTTGGTGTCGGTCCTCACGAACGGCTGCAACAAGCAATGGAACATTTAGTAGCCACTGAGACAGAGCTTCTCAATTCTGCTATCTTATGTTACCACGGGTATATCATGGCCTAGCATAGGAGGTTCAATGGTAGATTCAACGTTTGGTAGCCATGGAGATGCTGAGATCGCCTGACAGAGCTTCTCAATTCTGCTATCTTATGTTACCACGGGTATATCATGGCCTAGCATAGGAGGTTCAATGGTAGATTCAACGTTTGGTAGCTATGGAGATGCCGAGATCACCCGACAAAGGGTGGCACTCACTGCGGGAAAGGCGGCCTGCTCGCGTGAGTAAGGTCGGTCCCAGGTGGTTGCTATGACGACAGCCTGCGTATGAGGAGCCATCTTCAGTGGGTTGATGACGCGGTCCATGGCACCCGACTCGATCTCGGCTATCTCCGCTCGGATGCCTGAAAGACGCATAACCCAAAGTAAAGCCACGGCCCAGGCTAGGGACTCCAGACTAGGGACCCTAGACTAGGGACCCCAGGCTGGGGTAAACGGTGGTTGGTACTCACTGGCTAGCGCTAGACAGAAGCGGTCAAGTTCCTCCTTGTCCTCCGACTCTGTCGGCTCCACCATCAACGTCCCGGCGACAGGCCAAGACATCGTCGGCGCGTGGAAACCTGCAAAGTTTAGTCTCCTTAAGAAAATATCCGAATTTGAGCAACACTGCGCTGGGTCAGGTATTGGTTGGGTGACCATCATACAAATGACCAGTTCTGTTCGGGAGAGAGGTTGGAGGGATGAAAGTTAAGCAACACTGCGCTGGGTCAGGTATTGGATGGGTGACCATCATACAAATGACCAGTTCTGTTCGGGAGAGAGGTTGGAGGGATGAAAGTTAAGCAACACTGCGCTGGGTCAGGTATTGGATGGGTGACCATCATACAAATGACCAGTTCTGTTCGGGAGAGATGTTGGAGGGATGAAAGTTAAGCAACACTGCGCTGGGTCAGGTATTGGATGGGTGACCATCATACACATGACCAGTTCTGTTCGGGAGAGAGGTTGGAGGGATGAAAGTTGAGCAACACTGCGCTGGGTCAGGTATTGGATGGGTGACCATCATACAAATGACCAGTTCTGTTCGGGAGAGATGTTGGAGGGATGAAAGTTAAGCAACACTGCGCTGGGTCAGGTATTGGATGGGTGACCATCATACACATGACCAGTTCTGTTTGGGAGAGAGGTTGGAGGGATGCAAGTTAGTACAGCAACTTCACTCGCCTTGCTTATCAACCTCTCGACAGCATGGATTTGTGGAGGAATCCTGTTGTTCGCGTTGTACCGTCCTTCGGAAGGGACGTTAAGCCGGTGGTCCCCTTGGTCTTCGACAGGAGTAGGCTTTCCGGGTTTCCCCTTCAAGGCTAGGTTAGGTTCATCATCATTCACCGACACCATTTGTCCCGTCGTGAAAACAATCAAACGCTGGCACGTGTTGTAGTCCACCTACCGTAGTCCATGAGACGCTTTGCGATGTCCACGGCCTCCACATTCGCCGACTTCTTGAAGTCCCGTACATCCAGGATGAACTCGTGTGCGACCAGGTTCGACTCCCGCCCCTTATACAGCGTCCGGAAGTACGGCTCCAACTTCTGGCTCATGTAGTTCGCGTTCAAGATGGCGACCTGCGTGGCGTGACGCAGTCCTCTTGGACCCATCATCTACATGGCAGGCAGCAGATAGTGAATCCGGTGCCGTACCTTCAAGCGTACGCACCTTACCTTGCAACAGTCGATCGCTCATTCCGGGCAAAGTTTAGTCTGCTCTACATTTAAATTCAAGAAACACGCGTTATTTTTACGCGTTGGTGAACATTTTATTTGGAAATGGCATTCAACAGAACGTAGGTAAATTCACAGAATCTTATCATTCTGAAAAATAAATGGCGAATACACAAGCTCATAATTATGACAATGCAAAGCGATAGCAAGACTAAGCTTAGCTAAGCTCAGGCAACGCTAGCCTTTGTCAGGCAGCGCCGACAAAGCATAGCGAGAGTATAGAAATTGTTTCAATGTTTTTCAACTTTTAGCTCGGCTTCCTTGTTCCCCCCCAAGAAAACACACGATCTAGAACAGCACCTGAATTCAATTGAGAGCGAACCCAACTGTTTCATTACAAATCAACCCCTGGCTGGCACCGTGTTATTCAGTAGTGTAGTCGAGGGTAAACTTGGGTATACGCCGTATACCCAAAAAACTTTTTGACACCGAGCGTATACCCAAAAAAAATATACAGGGTATACGCCCAATAAATACTCTTTGCAAAACTTTAAAATGCGTTTTGCAACGACAATTCTTAATCTCCCTACAACCTGCACTATAAAAACTTGAAAAGCAAAGTTTATTCTGAAAGTTGGGTAGTCTGTGTTTAGTAGGGGTTCGTATGATCTGGATTGGTATGCAATGGTTTTTCCAAGCAGTCAACATGGGAACTCATTCAACCCACCCGAGGAAAGCGCGATTGCAGCTACCCCAACACCAAGTAGTAGTTTTAGCGTTGATAGGAATTAACTATCTATGAACTTTAACTAGTGAATAGACTAAAGGTAAAGAATTAGAAACAATCCCCACCCAGTACCTAACCTAGTGATGACCACGGCATTCGGAATTCACAGCCTGATAACCCAGCGTATACCAAAAAAAAAAAATGTAGGATTACACCACTGGTGTTTCTCTACCTTGATGTACGCCCAGGAGATTGGCAAGATGGCGGACGAGCCGTAGGGCGCAGCTGAGACGACGCCGAACGATTGTGATTGAAGCCCAAGGTCTGCCATTGGGTCGACCACAGGATGGCTGGGAAGGAACGGGGCCAGATGCGCCTTCCTGCGAGGGGAACATGACTCAAGTCACAGTGATTACTGCCACCACCTAACCTATCTCAATCGCCGGACAATACTTTCAACTAAAATACAACGCATCCAAAGTCAAATTGGAGTTACTGGAGATTGACAGGTTGTGACGTGATATAGCGTCACTAGAATCAGAGTGACTGTGAGTATTCACAGCCTCTTGGTTCTACTCCATGGAGATCCGTCATTCTCATCAAAAACACTGAAATCGTATCATAAAGCCAGTGTCCAAGTAGCTCAATTGGTTGGAGCAACACCCGCGACAGGTGGAGATCGGGGTCCAAGTAGCTCAATTGGTTAGAGCAACACCCGCGACAGGTGGAGATCGGGGTCCAAGTAGCACAATTGGTTAGAGCAACACCCGGGACAGGTGGAGATCGGGGTCCAAGTAGCTCAATTGGTTAGAGCAACACACGCGACAGATGGAGATCGGGGCCCAAGTAGCTCAATTGGTTAGAGCAACACACGCGACAGATGGAGATCGGGGCCCAAGTAGCTCAATTGGTTAGAGCAACACCCGCGACAGGTGGAGATCGAGGTTCGTGTCCCCGTTTGAGAATACATTTTTGAGACGGTTATAGTGTTGATAATAATAAAATAGTTTCACTGATAGCACTTAACGGGGCCCCCAGGTCGTTACTTACACTCCGATGGGGCCCATGCCGGGACCTCCGCCTCCATGCGGGATACAGAAGGTCTTGTGCAGGTTCAGATGCGATACATCGGATCCATAATCCCCGGGTCGACACACACCAACCTGCAGACAGCCACGTGGAAAGTTAGATCACCGATGTTAAGCAACACTGCACTGGGTCAGGTATTGGATGGGTGACCATCATACACATGACCTGTTCTGTTCGGGAGAGAGGTTGGAGGGATGAAAGTTAAGCAACACTGCGCTGGGTCAGGTATTGGATGGGTGACCATCATACACATGACCAGTTCTGTTCGGGAGAGAGGTTGGAGCGATGAAAGTTAAGCAACACTGCGCTGGGTCAGGTATTGTATGGGTGACCATCATACACATGACCAGTTCTGTTCGGGAGAGAGGTTGGAGGGATGAAAGTTAAGCAACACTGCACTGGGTCAGGTATTGGATGGGTGACCATCATACACATGACCAGTTCTGTTCGGGAGAGAGGTTGGAGGGATGAAAGTTAAGCAACACTGCACTGGGTCAGGTATTGGATGGGTGACCATCATACACATGACCAGTTCTGTTCGGGAGAGAGGTTGGAGCGATGAAAGTTAAGCAACACTGCGCTGGGTCAGGTATTGGATGGGTGACCATCATACACATGACCAGTTCTGTTCGGGAGAGAGGTTGGAGGGATGAAAGTTAAGCAACAATGCGCTGAGTCAGGTATTGGATGGGTGACCATCATACACATGACCAGTTCTGTTCGGGAGAGAGGTTGGAGGGATGAAAGTTAAGCAACACTGCACTGGGTCAGGTATTGGATGGGTGACCATCATACACATGACCAGTTCTGTTCGGGAGAGAGGTTGGAGGGATGAAAGTTAAGCAACACTGCACTGGGTCAGGTATTGGATGGGTGACCATCATACACATGACCAGTTCTGTTCGGGAGAGAGGTTGGAGGGATGAAAGTTAAGCAACACTGCGCTGGGTCAGGTATTGGATGGGTGACCATCATACACATGACCAGTTCTGTTTGGGAGAGAGGTTGGAGGGATGAAAGTTAAGCAACACTGCACTGGGTCAGGTATTGGATGGGTGACCATCATACACATGACCTGTTCTGTTCGGGAGAGAGGTTGGAGGGATGAAAGTTAAGCAACACTGCGCTGGGTCAGGTATTGGATGGGTGACCATCATACACATGACCAGTTCTGTTCGGGAGAGAGGTTGGAGGGATGAAAGTTAGTACAGCAACTTCACTCGCCTTGCTTATCAACCTCTCGACAGCATGGATTTGTAGAGGAATCCTGTTGTTCGCGTTGTACCGTCCTTCGGAAAGGACGTTTCGCCGGTGGTCCCCTTGGTCTTCGACAGGAGTAGGCTACGTGCCGGCACCGGGTTTCCCCTCCTCCCTTCTAGGCTAGGTTAGGTTCATCATCATCCACTCATTCACCGACGCCATTAGACCAGTGCCGCATGACCAGATGTCAAAACAGTGCGTTATTGAACACCACAAATAAATAAGCCGCCAGGTCAGAGGGTAGTGACGTTATATACCTGTGCGTTCATGTTGGCCCCATCCAGGTAGACTTGCCCGCCGCGCGCGTGTATCATGGCGCATGCGTCGGCTACTGTCTCCTCGAAGACACCGTTAGTCGATGGGTAGGTGATCATCAGACAGGACAGATTGTCGCCGTGTTGGTCCACCTGGACAAGTCACGTGGTCAGTTCGACTCAATTGTATTAGGATGGTTCTAGACTCATGTCTACTTGATCTAAACTTAGCACTAGTTTTAACAAAAACTATTTCAACAGGGTTTTCAATGCTAAGTGAAGAACAACTAAATTTCCCAACGTTTTGTAACTTGTACCTGTTACTTTATCAAGGGTTAGAGCAGTCCTCAATGCTAATCATGGTATAATGGTATAGTGGTTCGTGGGTCTAGGGGGCTGTGACCCACAAACACACGAACGTTGGTTTGTGGGTCTGGGGCTAGAAAATCAGGGAACTTAAAGCTGTTGTGGATCAATTTCACATGTTTCAGCTGTTGTTAAAATGTATAGTGCGAGTTTTGCTTGCAAATACGAGTTTGATCTTCCTAACGTGCAGGTCCTTGTTCGCTACAGGTGGTGGTCCCTGAATCCGAGCTGTGCTATGATTTCAAAGCTAATTTTCAATGTTTTTTAAAACCATTTTCAACCAAATTTGACCATTTGTTGTAAAAACCACCAAAACTACCGACAAAACTACTTGAAATAGCGCGGGCTCTTTTAGCGAGACTTTCAAGCTGCGTATATATGCGTGTAGGTGCGTGTAGGTGCGTGTACATGCGTGTACATGCGTGTAGGTGCGTGTACATGCGTGTACATGCGTGTACATGCGTGTACATGCGTGTACATGCGTGTACATGCGTGTACATGCGTGTACATGCGTGTAGGTGCGTGTACATGCGTGTACATGCGTGTACATGCGTGTAGGTGCGTGTACATGCGTGTAGGTGCGTGTACATGCGTGTACATGCGTGTACATGCGTGTAGGTGCGTGTACATGCGTGTACATGCGTGTACATGCGTGTAGGTGCGTGTACATGCGTGTACATGCGTGTACATGCGTGTACATGCGTGTAGGTGCGTGTACATGCGTGTAGGTGCGTGTACATGCGTGTACATGCGTGTACATGCGTGTAGGTGCGTGTACATGCGTGTACATGCGTGTAGGTGCGTGTACATGCGTGTACATGCGTGTACATGCGTGTAGGTGCGTGTACATGCGTGTAGGTGCGTGTACATGCGTGTACATGCGTGTACATGCGTGTAGGTGCGTGTACATGCGTGTAGGTGCGTGTACATGCGTGTACATGCGTGTACATGCGTGTAGGTGCGTGTACATGCGTGTAGGTGCGTGTACATGCGTGTACATGCGTGTACATGTGTGTAGGTGCGTGTACATGCGTGTACATGCGTGTACATGCGTGTAGGTGCGTGTACATGCGTGTACATGCGTGTACATGCGTGTACATGCGTGTAGGTGCGTGTAGGTGCGTGTACATGCGTGTAGGTGCGTGTACATGCGTGTACATGCGTGTACATGCGTGTAGGTGCGTGTACATGCGTGTAGGTGCGTGTACATGCGTGTACATGCGTGTACATGCGTGTAGGTGCGTGTACATGCGTGTAGGTGCGTGTACATGCGTGTAGGTGCGTGTACATGCGTGTACATGCGTGTAGGTGCGTGTACATGCGTGTACATGCGTGTACATGCGTGTACATGCGTGTACATGCGTGTAGGTGCGTGTAGGTGCGTGTACATGCGTGTAGGTGCGTGTAGGTCGCGACTGACTCACCTTGGCCTGCAGGTGCGTCATGTCAATGGAGCCGTCTTTACACACGCTGATTGGCTCGACGCGCATGCCAGCCATCTGCGCAGACGCCGGGTTAGTTCCGTGCGCAGACACTGGGATGAGACAGATGTTTCTGTGTGCGTCACCACGTGACTCGTGGTAGCCCTTGATAGCGCGCAGACCTGCGTACTCGCCCTGCGCACCGCTGTAACCAGGACATGTCATGTCATGCCAGGATCATATGCTCAATCCAGGTTATTTGAGATCAGCTGGCTGGATCCTATGCTCTTTCCAGGTTATTTGAGATCAGCTGGCTGGATCCTATGCTCTATCCAGGTTATTTGAGATCAGCTGGCTGGATCCTATGCTCTATCCAGGTTATTTGAGATCAGCTGGCTGGATCCTATGTTCTATCCAGGTTATTTGAGATCAGCTGGCTGGATCCTATGCTCTATCCAGGTTATTTGAGATAAGCTGGCTGGATCCTATGCTCTATCCAGGTTATTTGAGATCAGCTGGATGGATCCTATGCTCTATCCAGGTTATTTGAGATAAGCTGGCTGGATCCTATGCTCTATCCAGGTTATTTGAGATCAGCTGGCTGGATCCTATGCTCTATCCAGGTTATTTGAGATCAGCTGGCTGGATCCTATGCTCTATCCAGGTTATTTGAGATCAGCTGGCTGGATCCTATGCTCTATCCAGGTTATTTGAGATCAGCTGGCTGGATCCTATGCTCTATCCAGGTTATTTGAGATCAGCTGGCTGGATCCTATGCTCTATCCAGGTTATTTGAGATCAGCTGGCTGGATCCTATGCTCTATCCAGGTTATTTGAGATCAGCTGGCTGGATCCTATGCTCTATCCAGGTTATTTGAGATCAGCTGGCTGGATCCTATGCTCTATCCAGGTTATTTGAGATCAGCTGACTGGATCCTATGCTCTATCCAGGTTATTTGAGATCAGCTGGCTGGATCCTATGCTCTATCCAGGTTATTTGAGATCAGCTGACTGGATCCTATGCTCTATCCAGGTTATTTGAGATCAGCTGGTTGGATCCTATGCTCTATCCAGGTTATTTGCGATCAGCTGGCTGGATCCTATGCTCTATCCAGGTTATTTGAGATCACGCACCTGTTCGGCTGGAACGATATGCGATCGTATCCCGTGATAGCACACAGATCGCGTTCCAGCTCCCGGAACAGTTGATGGTATCCTGCCGCTTGTTCGAGCGGCGCGAATGGATGGAGGTCAGTGAACTCTCTGAAGCTGCAAGGCATCATCTCTGTTGTGCTGTTCAGCTTCATGGTACACGAGCCCTGAACAGGTGAAACGTTTTTCAAGATGGCGGTCCATTCAGTGCGCCAGGCAGAGCTAAGATTTAGGCTCCCTTTTTAACGGGGATTGCGACATAAAAGGGTAAAAATGCCTAATTTCCCACAGGGATCAGATATTCTTCATCAATGTTACTGGCATTTTTTCATGAATGCTAACACTTCTGGGTTTAAATGATGTTTGTAGTTGAAACAATTTCTTTCTTAGGACTGCAAACCGTTAATAAAAGAGCAGACGCATTAAAAAAAACTCATCTACGATTGACCTTAAGATTTAATTAAGCTAGGATAAAAAATAAAAATTTATAAATTGGGTAAAGAGTTTTCAAAACTTCCGCTTCAAATTAGGACTGTCTTGCCAGAGAACCCCTGGTCGCTGGTATCAGGAGCAGGTTCCTAGTCTTATGTATCAGGAGCTGGGTCTTGGTCTAAAGTATTAGGAGCTGTGTGTTTGTCCCATGTATCAGGAGCTAGGTTTCACCTACCAGCGGTATCATCGAGTGCACGAGTGAGATGTCCTTGTTCTCCAAGGACTTCATGTAGCGCACGATGCGCGTCTCAGAGTGGTGCGAGTTGAACACGGGATGCGTCAGAATCGGCGACGTCCTTCGGAAGGACGAGGCCAGTGAGCTGCCGGCGCTCAGATCACACTGCGCAGCGACCTGCGCACGTGAATAACACAGAGCTGAGCATTGCGTGAAGCTGCGCATGAGCAGGACGTGGTGAGGTCACTGACCTCTTCTGCCGAGAGTCTAGATCCGAACACCCACAGCAAATCCTGGATGTCACCCACGACAGTCGTCTCGTCCAAAGCCACGCCCACCTGCGCAGAACATTATGCGTGTCAGCCTCGTTGCCCCGGGGGATCACATTATTTGTGTGTTTTATGATTTTCGCATAATATTTTACTCGCTTTTGTGACTTTTCATGCTAAAAAAATCTCCATCAATGTTTACCTCAACGATTGATAAACACGTAACGATATTAAAAAGCGAGTTAACCTACGAGAAATATTGAAATTAAATTTCATACGACAGTGGCTCCACTTAACGTGATGTTCCGGTACTCTGCATTTTTATGAATATTCATTACAAAATCATTTGTGTGTTTGCAATTTTGTAATTCGCATAGAGATGCTAGGTTTTGCAACAAAAATCCGCGAATTTTTCCACAAAATATTTTATAAATAAACTCATTTCAGAAAAAAGTGTAGAAATCAGGTTCTGCCACATAACTAGCGGTTTCATATCATATCATACATACAATGATAGCAGTTACAATTTTGTAATTGTTTATATAAATACAATTAACCAATACGCTGCTCTTTAGTATAATATAATGATTTATGTAGGGTCCGGTGTTCGATCCCTGTCACTGTAATCTCACGGATTGGTCAGCATAGTAGCGCAAGTTAATCTTCTTCAACTCGGCGCGACTTCGAAGCTCGGCGAGGTCTTCTGTCGGTACCACTTTGATTGTGTCAAAGTAGAGTTGATTGGTGACCTTGTGCCCGGCCTCTCGGAGTCCTGCAGCACACAAACATTAACTCTGACTTAGTTATTATTCCAGAGTCAATGGAGTTTATTTTTCAATGGACTAGAACCGAGTTAAAATGGCAGTCATTTAAGCTGGATTTCTCCTGTGATTGTTTCCAGACTCATGTCTACTTGATGTAAACTTAGCACTTGTTTTAACAAAAACTATTTCAACTTGGTTTTCAATGCTAAGTGAAGAACAACTGAATTTCCCAACGTTTCGTAACTTGTACCTGTTACTTTATCAAGGGTAAGAGCAGTCCTGACAATTTTCCAATAACAAAAGAACCACACAAAATTATAACAATAACCAAGTTCAAGCTTCCTAAATGCATCTAAATAAAATAATCAGGGTCAATAACTTAAAAACTAACATATTTTGTACTTTTCGAAATTTTGGAATCTGGAATCTGGAAGCTTACCAGCTACAACAATGCCAGACCTCGTTAGTACGTTTTTTCCCCGCTGCGCACGTTCGACCTCGATAGCACGCTTCTTTTTTTTTTTTTTTTTCTATGCCAATTTAATTTAATTTGCAATTTTGAATTTTTCACATGGTAATTTATATAATATATGTAATTCATTAATTTATTTGCTATAATTTATATCAGTTGGGTAATATATGTGGGATTTTTCACAATTTAATTTTATGTACGCTGCTCGTTACCTTCACAGAGTAAAGACTGTCCTGTCAAATTACCAAGTTAACAAAATCATTATATTTCGCTTAGCGGTGGCTTTCAGTGACACGTTAAGTCCTTAACAGAGCGTTAACAAACAAACAAACATCTCAGTTGAAATCTGATTGAAATTGCAAACGCTTGCAATGCGCGGAGTATTTTATTATTATCAACACTATAACCATCCCTAAAATTTGAATATTTTGAGACGTTAATAGTGTTTATAATAATAAAGAAAACATCTTCTGATTGGCTGTTATCAAAGAAATAACAAACTAACGGACTGTTAACATCAAAACATTTATATTTTTTTTACAAACTACAGTCATTTTGACAATTAACAAAAATGAAAAAATTGAAATAAATGAAGAACGGCCAACTGGAAACCCTGCATCTTGTGTTGAACTCACCTGCCGCTAGGAGCGTTGTGAACGCATGCGTCGTGGTGGCAATATCTCGCAATCCTTGAGGTCCATGGTAGACGGCAAACATAGCGGACATATTAGCCAACAGCGCCTGCGCCGTGCAGATGTTGGACGTCGCCTTGTCACGTCGAATGTGCTGCTCTCTGGTTTGTAAAGCAAGGCGATAGGCGTCCTTACCAGTGGCGTCCCTAGCGTACGAGAAGAGTAATAGCATTAGCGCTGTGACTCTGACTAAACCTGTAAAGGCAATGGAATGGCTTAACTTTCATCCCTCCAAACTCTATCCCGAACAAAACTGGTCATGTGTATGATGGTCATGTGTATGATGGTCATGTGTATGATGGTCATGTGTATGATGGTCATGTGTATGATGGTCATGTGTATGATGGTCATGTGTATGATGGTCATGTGTATGATGGTCATGTGTATGATGGTCATGTGTATGATGGTCATGTGTATGATGGTCATGTGTATGATGGTCATGTGTATGATGGTCATGTGTATGATGGTCACGTGTAAGATGGTCATGTATATGATGGTCTCCCATGCAATACCTTGTAACTCCAATCATCCTGCCAGGCATGAGTCTGACCAGCTTCTGACGGCAAGCAAAGAACCCGGCGTGAGGTCCTCCGTATCCCAGGGGAACCCCGAACCTCTGACTTGTTCCAACTGCGATGTCGGCACCGAACTCACTCGGGGGTCGAAGCACGGTCAACGCCAGGAGGTCCGTAGCAACCACCACCAGGGTCTGCAGACAGGAAGTCAGTCAGTACCAAGGTGCTAACAAGGTGCTACCGTTGAGTGTAGGTTCTAGGTAGAGAAACAACGTCAATGTTACAGTCTCTGCGTGAAAGATGGCCACCAAATGACTACCTTACCGACAAAAATGCAGAGTACTGGAACATCACGTTAAGTGGAGCCACTGTCGCATGACATTTAATTTCGATATTTCTCGTAGGTTAACTCGCTTTTGAGACTTTTCATGCTCAAAAAATCTCCATCAATTTTTACCTCAACGATTGATAAACACGTAACGATATTAAAAAGCGAGTAAAATACGAGAAATATCGAAATAAAATTTCATACGACAGTGGCTCCACTTAACGTAATGTTCCGGTACTCTGCATTTTTGTCGGTAAGGTAGTCATTTGGCGGCCATCTTTCACGCAGAGACTTTAACATTGACGTTGAAATTATACCTATAACCACACTCAACGGTGCTAACAAGGTGCTACCAAGGTGCTAACAAGAACTGACCCCGTTCGCTCGAGCGCGCGCTGCCATCTCCGTGTAATCGATGACACTGCCCTCTGTGTCGGGATACTGAAGCAACGCCCCAGCTACGTCACGGTCTTCAAACTCCGCGGCCAGAACATCGCAGACAACCACCTGGAAGATACACACAGAGACATCTAGCGGAGAACAAATGAACTCAAGCAAAGCAAGAACATGACGTCATAATATTCATCCATGCATTTACACAGACCTTGAGACCCATTGCGTCTGCGCGGGTCGTCACCACGGAAACAGTCTGAGGGTGGAGCAGGTGAGAGAGCAACAACTTGCGTCGCTTGTTCTGTCTGCAAAACTCAATGAAGTTACTTTCCAACAGCACCAAGGACCAGCCACCGCTTAGCCTTGTCACTTTGACACACTGTGTTGGCTGCTCCTGTCCAACAACACCAAGGACCGGCCACCGCTTAGCCTTGTCACTTTGACACACTGTGTTGGCTGCTCCTGTCCAACAGCACCAAGGACCGGCCACCGCTTAGCCTTGTCACTTTGACACACTGTGTTGGCTGCTCCTGTCCAACAGCACCAAGGACCGGCCACCACTTAGCCTTGTCACTTTGACACACTGTGTTGGCTGCTCCTGTCCAACAGCACCAAGGACCGGCCACCGCTTAGCCTTGTCACTTTGACACACTGTGTTGGCTGCTTCTGTCCAACAGCATCAAGGACCGGCCACCGCTTAGCCTTGTCACTTTGACACACTGTGTTGGCTGCTCCTGTACAACAGCACCAAGGACCGGTCACCGCTTAGCCTTGTCACTTTGACACACTGTGTTGGCTGCTCCTGTCCAACAGCACCAAGCACCGGCCACCGCTTAGCCTTGTCACTTTGACACACTGTGTTGGCTGCTCCTGTCCAACAGCACCAAGGACCGGCCACCGCTTAGCCTTGTCACTTTGACACACTGTGTTGGCTGCTCCTGTACAACAGCACCAAGGACCGGCCACCGCTTAGCCTTGTCACTTTGACACACTGTGTTGGCTGCTCCTGTCCAACAGCACCAAGGACCGGCCACCGCTTAGCCTTGTCACTTTGACACACTGTGATGGCTGCTCCTGTACAACAGCACCAAGGACCGGCCACCGCTTAGCCTTGTCACTTTGACACACTGTGTTGGCTGCTCCTGTCCAACAGCACCAAGGACCGGCCACCGCATAGCCTTGTCACTTTGACACACTGTTTTGCCTGCTCCTGTACAACAGCACCAAGGACCGGCCACCGCTTAGCCTTGTCACTTTGACACACTGTGTTGGCTGCTCCTGTCCAACAGCACCAAGGACCGGCCACCACTTAGCCTTGTCACTTTGACACACTGTGTTGGCTGCTCCTGTACAACAACACCAAGGACCGGCCACCGCTTAGCCTTGTCACTTTGACACACTGTGTTGGCTGCTCCTGTCCAACAGCACCAAGGACCGGCCACCGCTTAGCCTTGTCACTTTGACACACTGTGTTGGCTGCTCCTGTCCAACAGCACCAAGGACCGGCCACCACTTAGCCTTGTCACTTTGACACACTGTGTTGGCTGCTTCTGTCCAACAGCACCAAGGACCGGCCACCGCTTAGCCTTGTCACTTTGACACACTGTGTTGGCTGCTCCTGTCCAACAGCACCAAGGACTGGTCACTGTCTATTGGGTTAATACCTGTAGCACAGACTCATGGCCTCCGCTGCAGCTGTCGCCTCGTCCAGCAGAGAGGCGTTGGCGACCTCTAGCCCCGTGAGGTCCGACACAAGGGTCTGGTAGTTTAGCAGACCTTCAAGACGTCCCTGCGCGACCTCTGGCTGGTACGGCGTGTACTGCGTTGTCCTGAGGGATAAATCGGCGCATGAAGGATCGAGTCCAGGAGGTGTGTTAGTGGTGGGAAGGGGGCGTGGCTTACCAGCCTGGGTTCTCGAAGACATTGCGCATGATCGTGTGAGGGACACGGCAGTCGTGGTAGCCGGTCCCTATGTACGACCTCCACACCTCGTTCTTGGATGCGATATCGCGGATGCGTCGGATCAGCTCGTATTCCCCTGCAAAGCGCAGGCGCACGAGAATGATGACAACTGCAATCAGCTGATAGCGGCTGTTATTCTGACCCCGGTCTATGGGGGGTCCTCTGACCTCCCGCTAGAGTTCAGCAGTCGTCATCAACAGCTTGAATCTGTACAAACTTGCGTGGATAGCGCATGTCTTTCACTCACCAACAGGTTCCTCTATGTCTAGCGGCACGGTCAGGCGGATCTTCGCCGGCACCGCCTTGTCGGTCAGCTCGTCGAGCGTCTGCACATTTCAAACAATCAGAGTCAAGTCCACCCGACCAATGGGAAGTGTCTTGCAAGTGTTTCCCTACCTTGAAGCCGAGTGAATCCAACATGGCGACCTGATCGTGCAGCCGCGGCCCGATGTGACGCGACGGAAACTCGTCTCTCTTCGGGAACAATCGGTCCAGCGCCGGCGATGACGTCACACCTGACGATGACCTCGTCCTGATCGCACAGATGCGCGCCCCAACCAGGCGTCGCCATGGTAACGCACGCTGCATCTGGGTGGCGCTGGAAAACTGGGCTTTTAGACAGGTTGGGAGCTTACCTTGGCTTCCCCGTGCACGTTGGAAGCTCACCCTGGTCTCCCCGTGCACGTTGGGAGCTCACCCTGGCCTCCCCGTGCACGTTGGAAGCTCACCCTGGCCTCCCCGTGCACGTTGGAAGCTCACCCTGGCTCCACGTGCACGTTGGAAGCTCACCCTGGCCTCCACGTGCACGTTGGAAGCTCACCCTGGCTTCCCTTTGCACGTTGAAAGCTCACCCTGACCTCCCCGTGCACGTTGGAAGCTCACCCTGGCCTCCCCGTGCATGTAGGAAGCTTACCCTGGCTTCCCCGTGCACGTTGGAAGCTCACCCTGGCTCCACGTGCACGTTGGAAGCTCACCCTGGCCTCCACGTGCACGTTGGAAGCTTACCCTGGCTTCCCTTTGCACGTTGAAAGCTCACCCTGACCTCCCCGTGCACGTTGGAAGCTCACCCTGGCCTCCCCGTGCACGTTGGAAGCTCACCCTGGCCTCCCCGTGCACGTTGGAAGCTCACCCTGGCCTCCCCGTGCACGTTGGAAGCTCACCCTGGCCTCCCCGTGCACGTTGGAAGCTCACCCTGGCCTCCCCGTGCACGTTGGAAGCTCACCCTGGCCTCCACGTGCACGTTGGAAGCTCACCCTGGTCTCCCCGTGCACGTTGGGTGCTCACCCTGGCCTCCCCGTGCACGTTGGAAGCTCACCCTGGCCTCCCCGTGCACGTTGGGAGCTCACCCTGGCCTCCACGTGCTCGTTGGAAGCTCACCCTGGCCTCCCCGTGCACGTTGGAAGCTCACCCTGGCCTCCCCGTGCACGTTGGAAGCTCACCCTGGCCTCCCCGTGCACGTTGGGAGCTCACCCTGGTCTCCCCGTGCACGTTGGGAGCTCACCCTGGTCTCCCCGTGCACGTTGGAAGCTCACCCTGGCCGTGCACGTTGAAAGCTCACCCTGGTCTCCCCGTGCACGTTGGAAGCTCACCCTGGCCTCCCCGTGCATGTTGGAAGCTCACCCTGGCCTCCACGTGCACGTTGGGAGCTCACCCTGGCCTCCCCGTGCACGTTGGAAGCTCACCCTGGCCGTGCACGTTGGAAGCTCACCCTGGCCTCCCCGTGCATGTTGGGAGCTCACCCTGGCCTCCCCGTGCACGTTGGAAGCTCACCCTGGCCTCCCCGTGCACGTTGGAAGCTCACCCTGGCCTCCCCGTGCACGTTGGAAGCTCACCCTGGCCTCCCCGTGCACGTTGGAAGCTCACCCTGGCCTCCCCGTGCACGTTGGGAGCTCACCCTGGCCTCCACGTGCACGTTGGAAGCTCACCCTGGCCTCCCCGTGCACGTTGGAAGCTCACCCTGGTCTCCCCGTGCATGTTGGAAGCTCACCCTGGCCTCCACGTGCACGTTGGAAGCTCACCCTGCCCTCCCCGTGCACGTTGGGAGCTCACCCTGGCCTCCCCGTGCACGTTGGAAGCTCACCCTGGCCTCCACGTGCACGTTGGGAGCTCACCCTGGCCTCCACGTGCACGTTGGAAGCTCACCCTGGCCTCCCCGTGCACGTTGGAAGCTCACCCTGGCCTCCCCGTGCACGTTGGAAGCTCACCCTGGCCTCCCCGTGCACGTTGGGAGCTCACTCTGGCCTCCCCGTGCTCGTTGGAAGCTCACCCTGGCCTCCCCGTGCACGTTGGAAGCTCACCCTGGCCTCCACGTGCACGTTGGAAGCTCACCCTGGCCTCCCCGTGCACGTTGGGAGCTCACCCTGGCCTCCCCGTGCTCGTTGGGAGCTCACCCTGGCCTCCCCGTGCACGTTGGGAGCTCACCCTGGCCTCCCCGTGCTCGTTGGAAGCTCACCCTGGCCTCCCCGTGCACGTTGGGAGCTTACGATGAATTTAATGCGCTATATTTGGCCGACCATGGCGGTCCATGGTACGTCGATCTCAGGCGAGATAGCGGGTCAAAGTAGCCCAACAGAGTTGCGATATTAGTACTGGTGCTTCCCTACTTTACCACCCGTTTGAACACCATCAACGCCCCCAACCACTCACTGTGTATCGGCTCAAGCCAACGGCTCCAAGAGGATGGCGATGATCTCGTCTGCTGCTTGCACTGACCGTGGGTCTGCGTCAACCCGTTGAGAGGACGAACTGCGATCTGTGATGGTCTTATCTCGGGTCAAAGGGCTCGGGGGCATGGGCCGGCCTTTCGTAAAGCGAGACCCAAAACCCAGCGACGTCATGCCTGTAGCAGCTTGAAAGTCATCTTTAATAGTTGCCAGAGAAATGAATAAATTCTAGTGTAATTCTGTGATATCTTCTAAATTGCCTGGTTTTTTTATCATCATCAATCCACCTACTGGTTTCTACCAATCAAGTTACTGTAATTGAGTGAAACTAATCTCGTGGACCGTGAAGTTTTCAGACAATTTGACATTTGATAAAGTTTCTCGTTGAATATTTGTACTATTGTCTGTTTGTGTAGGATTTAAAAATAAATAAAATAACTGGATTTTGTATCCTACCCGCCGTGAGTTTGACGCTATTTGGTTCGGCGCTTGCTGCTAGACGTCGCTGCCGTCGCTCTGATTCCAACATGGCACTTAATACGCAGATACAGCTGTCACTGTCACTTTCCTTGCGGTTTCGGTGCTAAATTACAGTGCTTATTAATTTTTTTTAAAGACGTTTACTAACACTATTTGCAGCAAAGAATGATTTATTTTGTGTGACATTTCATCTTTTGATCTATTTTGTGGTCGGCCTTTCATTTATACAGCTATTCACAGAACATATTGCAGCGCCGAGACGGGCATGCCCATCTAGTTTTTCGGCAAGAGAAATCGGATTTTCGCAAGAATAATTACTATGGACTTGATGATTAATTATTTATTTCTGTCATAGCGACTAGTGTGAACAATGTCGGAAAAGGCGAAACCTTTCAAAGACTTTTTACCGAAGCATGGTTTCTTACACCAAGAAGACACCACTCAGTACATTCTCTGCAAACCAAAGCTAATGCCTCTCAAATCCGTGACTCTCGAAAAGATGGAGAAAATGCAAAAAGATGCCGAAACCAAACTGAAGCAACAGCAGCAAGAAGCAGAAAAGCTCGGCACTAACTTTTAGATTCGTGTCACCCGATTAGTGACAATGTCGTTGGGGCCGCTTCTCACGGAAGTGATCGTGACTTTCTGCGTGGCCACCTACGTTCTGTACAACTACGGTAACTGGATGAGACATCACATCGTCGTCACGCTTGCGGTTCTCGTCGCCTGGTACTTCTCGTTCCTCATCGTGTTTGTCTTGCCGCTGGATGTCTCTTCAGTAAGTTCGAGCAGCTTTGTCGCTTACCTTCGTGGCTAGCACCTTATCGCGGGGAACAGGTTTGTGTGATCGAATGAACCGGGAAGCCATGTCGGTGAGGAGGTTTCAATCCCTGTCGCTGTCATTGTCTCCTATACCTGACAGGCTCCTGGTGAGACCCAGACCAAGACTAGCCCACCCCGTCGCTGTCAAGGTCTGCTATACCTGACAGGCTCCCGGTGAGACCCAGACCAAGACTAGCCCACCCCGTCGCTGTCAAGGTCTGCTATACCTGACAGGCTCCCAGTGAGACCCAGACCAAGACTAGCCCACCCCGTCGCTGTCAAGGTCTGCTATACCTGACAGGCTCCCAGTGAGACCCAGACCAAGACTAGCCCACCCCGTCGCTGTCAAGGTCTGCTATACCTGACAGGCTCCCAGTGAGACCCAGACCAAGACTAGCCCACCCCGTCGCTGTCAAGGTCTGCTATACCTGACAGGCTCCCAGTGAGACCCAGACCAAGACTAGCCCACCCCGTCGCTGTCAAGGTCTGCTATACCTGACAGGCTCCCAGTGAGACCCAGACCAAGACTAGCCCACCCCGTCGCTGTCAAGGTCTGCTATACCTGACAGGCTCCCAGTGAGACCCAGGCCAAGTCTAGCCCACCCCGTCGCTGTCAAGGTCTGCTATACCTGACAGGCTCCCAGTGAGACCCAGACCAAGACTAGCCCCCACCCCGTCGCTGTCAAGGTCTGCTATACCTGACAGGCTCCCAGTGAGACCCAGACCAAGACTAGCCCACCCAGTCGCTGTCAAGGTCTGCTATACCTGACAGGCTCCCAGTGAGACCCAGACCAAGACTAGCCCACCCCGTCGCTGTCAAGGTCTGCTATACCTGACAGGCTCCCAGTGAGACCCAGACCAAGACTAGCCCACCCCGTCGCTGTCAAGGTCTCCTATACCTGACAGGCTCCCAGTGAGACCCAGACCAAGACTAGCCCACCCCGTCGCTGTCAAGGTCTCCTATACCTGACAGGCTCCTGGTGAGACCCAGACCAAGACTAGCCCACCCCGTCGCTGTCAAGGTCTCCTATACCTGACAGGCTCCCAGTGAGACCCAGACCAAGACTAGCCCACCCCGTCGCTGTCAAGGTCTGCTATACCTGACAGGCTCCCAGTGAGACCCAGACCAAGACTAGCCCACCCTGTCGCTGTCAAGGTCTGCTATACCTGACAGGCTCCCAGTGAGACCCAGACCAAGACTAGCCCACCCCGTCGCTGTCAAGGTCTGCTATTCCTGACAGGCTTCCAGTGAGACCCAGACCAAGACTAGCCCACCCCGTCGCTGTCAAGGTCTGCTATACCTGACAGGCTCCCAGTGAGACCCAGACCAAGACTAGCCCACCCCGTCGCTGTCAAGGTCTCCTATACCTGACAGGCTCCCAGTGAGACCCAGACCAAGACTAGCCCACCCCGTCGCTGTAAAGGTCTGCTATACCTGACAGGCTCCCAGTGAGACCCAGACCAAGACTAGCCCACCCCGTCGCTGTCAAGGTCTGCTATACCTGACAGGCTCCCAGTGAGACCCAGACTAAGACTAGCCCACCCCGTCGCTGTCAAGGTCTGCTATACCTGACAGGCTCCCAGTGAGACCCAGACCAAGACTAGCCCACCCAGTCGCTGTCAAGGTCTGCTATACCTGACAGGCTCCCAGTGAGACCCAGACCAAGACTAGCCCACCCCGTCGCTGTCAAGGTCTGCTATACCTGACAGGCTCGCAGTGAGACCCAGACCAAGACTAGCCCACCCCGTCGCTGTCAAGGTCTGCTATACCTGACAGGCTCCCAGTGAGACCCAGACCAAGACTAGCCCACCCCGTCGCTGTCAAGGTCTGCTATACCTGACAGGCTCCCAGTGAGACCCAGACCAAGACTAGCCCACCCCGTCGCTGTCAAGGTCTGCTATACCTGACAGGCTCCCAGTGAGACCCAGACCAAGACTAGCCCACCCCGTCGCTGTCAAGGTCTGCTATACCTGACAGGCTCCCAGTGAGACCCAGACCAAGACTAGCCCACCCCGTCGCTGTCAAGGTCTGCTATACCTGACAGGCTCTCAGTGAGACCCAGACCAAGACTAGCCCACCCCGTCGCTGTCAAGGTCTGCTATACCTGACAGGCTCCCAGTGAGACCCAGACCAAGACTAGCCCACCCCGTCGCTGTCAAGGTCTGCTATACCTGACAGGCTCCCAGTGAGACCCAGACCAAGACTAGCTCACCCCGTCGCTGTCAAGGTCTGCTATACCTGACAGGCTCCTGGTGAGACCCAGACCAAGACTAGCCCACCCCGTCGCTGTCAAGGTCTGCTATACCTGACAGGCTCCCAGTGAGACCCAGACCAAGACTAGCCCACCCCGTCGCTGTCAAGGTCTGCTATACCTGACAGGCTCCCAGTGAGACCCAGACCAAGACTAGCCCACCCCGTCGCTGTCAAGGTCTGCTATACCTGACAGGCTTCCAGTGAGACCCAGACCAAGACTAGCCCACCCCGTCGCTGTCAAGGTCTGCTATACCTGACAGGCTTCTGGTGAGACCCAGACCAAGACTAGCTCACCCCGTCGCTGTCAAGGTCTGCTATACCTGACAGGCTCCCAGTGAGACCCAGACCAAGACTAGCCCACCCCGTCGCTGTCAAGGTCTGCTATACCTGACAGGCTCCCAGTGAGACCCAGACCAAGACTAGCTCACCCCGTCGCTGTCAAGGTCTGCTATACCTGACAGGCTCCCAGTGAGACCCAGACCAAGACTAGCCCACCCCGTCGCTGTCTAGGTCTGCTATACCTGACAGGCTCCCAGTGAGACCCAGACCAAGACTAGCCCACCCCGTCGCTGTCAAGGTCTGCTATACCTGACAGGCTCCCAGTGAGACCCAGACCAAGACTAGCCCACCCCGTCGCTGTCAAGGTCTGCTATACCTGACAGGCTCCCAGTGAGACCCAGACCAAGACTAGCCCACCCCGTCGCTGTCAAGGTCTGCTATACCTGACAGGCTTCTGGTGAGACCCAGACCAAGACTAGCCCACCCCGTCGCTGTCAAGGTCTGCTATACCTGACAGGCTCCCAGTGAGACCCAGACCAAGACTAGCTCACCCCGTCGCTGTCAAGGTCTGCTATACCTGACAGGCTCGCAGTGAGACCCAGACCAAGACTAGCCCACCCCGTCGCTGTCAAGGTCTGCTATACCTGACAGGCTCCCAGTGAGACCCAGACCAAGACTAGCCCACCCCGTCGCTGTCAAGGTCTGCTATACCTGACAGGCTCCCAGTGAGACCCAGACCAAGACTAGCCCACCCCGTCGCTGTCAAGGTCTGCTATACCTGACAGGCTCCCAGTGAGACCCAGACCAAGACTAGCCCACCCCGTCGCTGTCAAGGTCTGCTATACCTGACAGGCTCCCAGTGAGACCCAGACCAAGACTAGCTCACCCCGTCGCTGTCAAGGTCTGCTATACCTGACAGGCTCGCAGTGAGACCCAGACCAAGACTAGCCCACCCCGTCGCTGTCAAGGTCTGCTATACCTGACAGGCTCCCAGTGAGACCCAGACCAAGACTAGCCCACCCCGTCGCTGTCAAGGTCTGCTATACCTGACAGGCTCCCAGTGAGACCCAGACCAAGACTAGCCCACCCCGTCGCTGTCAAGGTCTGCTATACCTGACAGGCTCCCAGTGAGACCCAGACCAAGACTAGCCCACCCTGTCGCTGTCAAGGTCTGCTATACCTGACAGGCTCCCAGTGAGACCCAGACCAAGACTAGCTCACCCCGTCGCTGTCAAGGTCTGCTATACCTGACAGGCTCCCAGTGAGACCCAGACCAAGACTAGCCCACCCCGTCGCTGTCAAGGTCTGCTATACCTGACAGGCTCCCAGTGAGACCCAGACCAAGACTAGCCCACCCCGTCGCTGTCAAGGTCTGCTATACCTGACAGGCTCCCAGTGAGACCCAGACCAAGACTAGCCCACCCCGTCGCTGTCAAGGTCTGCTATACCTGACAGGCTCCCAGTGAGACCCAGACCAAGACTAGCTCACCCCGTCGCTGTCAAGGTCTGCTATACCTGACAGGCTCCCAGTGAGACCCAGACCAAGACTAGCCCACCCCGTCGCTGTCAAGGTCTGCTATACCTGACAGGCTCCCAGTGAGACCCAGACCAAGACTAGCCCACCCCGTCGCTGTCAAGGTCTGCTATACCTGACAGGCTCCCAGTGAGACCCAGACCAAGACTAGCCCACCCCGTCGCTGTCAAGGTCTGCTATACCTGACAGGCTCCCAGTGAGACCCAGACCAAGACTAGCCCACCCCGTCGCTGTCAAGGTCTGCTATACCTGACAGGCTCCCAGTGAGACCCAGACCAAGACTAGCCCACCCCGTCGCTGTCAAGGTCTGCTATACCTGACAGGCTCCCAGTGAGACCCAGACCAAGACTAGCCCACCCCGTCGCTGTCAAGGTCTGCTATACGATAGCACGTAGTACGATTCAACTGTCAGGATCGCTTGATGTTGGCAGCAATGATACGGGTGGAGATATTACAATGCTCGTTGCAATGCTCGGCTTGCAGACGGTGTTCCGTCAATGCATCCAGGAGAGCGAACACGAAGCTGGTAACGTGTCGCTGCTAGGCAACGGTAGCTCGCATGAAGTGCCGCTCTGCCGAGAGCCGTGGAGCTACGTCCCGGACTCGATCTTCCCGGGACTCTGGCGCGTCGTCTACTGGACCTCGCAGTGCCTCACCTGGTAAGACACACACATAACCGCATTCTCAAATTATTATTTTGTATTTGTTTGTTTTTATTTAGCATTTTGCTAATCTAGTGCATTACATTTGTGTCATACGTTGCCTTACATTTCTACTCTGTCTAATGTTTGCAGGTTTATATTCTCTTATGTCTAAGTACATTATTCCCCTATCTACTCTCCCACATTTATCCATTTTATTTACAATCTTACGTTCATCCCTTGTTCTATAACTATTTTCTTTAAACTCTAACCTATTTTCCAAATACATTGACAGTTCTCCATGCATCATTGTATGTATAAAAGTATGTACATTTATTGATATTAAGTCTTTAACATTAATCCATGGTCTTCTTCTCCAGTTTTCCAGCTTTCTGAAATTGTACTTCTTCATTTATATTTGAAAAGTGCACGTTGTATCGAAGGAAAAGCTCTGATCTCGGATTGCCAAGAAATCGTAGAAATGATAATCATTACAAGTTTATTGTCGGTAAAATGAGGAAAAATCTGCGTCTACGCTAATTAGCTGGCAGCTAAATTCTAAACCAACATTTTTAAATTGATAATCAAAAAGAAAAAAAAGCTCTCTAATTTAAATCATCTGTTAGTAGACTTAACCTTGCCTGTGGGATGTTTTACAACTTCATTTTGCTTTCTTTGCATCACAGAAAATTAAAAGAATCAATAAATAATTTACCTGTCAACGGAGGCCGAACCTAACCTCACTTTGCCGCGACAGGTTGGTTCTGCCGCTGATGCAGTCGTACATAAAGTCGGGCAACTTCTCCGTGCGCTCGCGGTTGCGTTCCGCCCTGGTGGACAACGCGCTGTACTACGGCTCGTACCTGTTGATCTGCACGGTGCTCGTAATCTACATCGCAGCTCAGCCGGGACTCGATCTCGACGGACAGAAACTGAAAGCCATCGCGGCTGCGGCATCCAACACGTGGGGATTGTTGCTGCTCATTGGTCTGTTAGGTGAGCGTCGCCATGGAGATTGATGGCTCCTAACCTAACCTATATTATAGTATATACAACTCTACCATTATGATTGTTTCCAGACTCATGTCTACTTGACGTAAACTTAGCACTAGTTTTAACAAAAACTATTTCAACTGGGTTTTCAATGCTAAGTGAAGAACAACTGAATTTCCCAACGTTTCGTAACTTGTACCTGTTACTTTATCAAGGGTAAGAGCAGTCCTGACAATTTTCCAATAACAAAAGAACCACACAAAATTATAACAATTACCAAGTTCAAGCTTCCTAAATGCAACTAAATATATGCTTGATTTATTCCACGACATCTTAATCCCTACATCTAATCAGAATCTCTACACGGGGAGAAACGTGGGAAGTTCGTAGATAGATTGGCGAGACTCCGAGAGAAGAGAACCACCTTAGATTGTAGATTACATTTTCAGATAATTAAAGGTAATTTTTATATTTCTATTTGTTTTAAGAATGGCTAAAATATGAATTCTCGTGGCGGGATTAAAACGGGCTGTGATTAACTACACGTAGTTCTGACGTCATTTTGTTGTATCCTTTGCGTTCGCTTCTGTTTCTTGACGTCATACTGACGTCAGATTTCACTTCATGTCAGAAAAAATGGCGACCCTCGTTTTCGTACGAGATTCTAACGCAAACATTTTAAACAGAGATATTTTATTCAAAATTGAATTTAAAAGAAAATGAAAAAAAATACATGTTCATTATTTTTTAACAAAAAAAAAAAAAAATTAGTTTCAAATTTAAAGAGATTTCCACTATTGAAACGTGAATGTAAGTTGCACAAAATGGCTGCTTGTAGAGTGTTATTGCCTGGTTGCTAGGTTACGCCCTGGTGGAGGTGCCGACATCGCTGTGGAATGCCAGCAAGCGAGGTTACCAACTTAACCACGGCTACTTCAAGGCCGCTAAGCTCAGCTCGGAGAAGAGCGAAGCCGAGGAAGCGGTCGACGATGTCTTAGAGGTTGGTACCAATGTCACGGAACTGAAACGTTGCTGAAATCCGGTCAAGTCCGGCATTTTTCCCCGAATTTCCAAATTTTTCCCCAATTTTTGTCAAGTTGTCACTGAACGTTGCTAATATTTTATGACAGTTACAGACTTTATTGCACTAAAGCAGCATTTACCGTTTGAAAATAATTTTTAGCATAGATTTGTTCCTGTAGTGCGAATTGAAATTGACATATTTAAAAGAATATTCTCAAAATATGAATCTGCAAGCTGAGTACGATTCTCTTGTAGAGTCCTGTCTTTACCTGCGGCCGCTCCGTTGGCCAAAGCCGCCAAAAGTCTATCCCTGGAGTTTTTTTAAATGTCTAAATGTCATTATTAAATCTTACAAAATGATTATTAAAGTTTAAGTTCAAGTGTAAATACCCCGTTACTATGTATATCATATATATATGAGATCCAGGAATATAAGGGTTCATCTTCTTCTTCCCTGCAGTCGCTGGGAGCGATCTCATGTGCCGTGGGTCACGGTCAACCGCTCCGTCACCGCGTTGAAACGATTCTCGACAAGCTTCCGACGGAGCTGCGAGATCGACTCGCTCGGCGACTTCCCACCGACTCAGATCTTCGCAACGAGCTGGACACGCCCACTGAACGTGCACTCGTATCCCTTCATAAACAGGTGCTGACCTCTGTGATAATTACTAGAACTACAACAACTGTCTTATAGGAGGACATTTCAGTCATTACGCTGGCGAAATCAAGGGACAGAAGTCTTCGAACTAATGGGGTAAAATAACAGAACTAAATCCAGAGATATTTTAGATGAAATCTGATTTAAATTGCAAACGCTTGCAATGTGTGGGGCAATTGTGATTTAACAGAAATGTACTTTCCTATTACTCTGAGAACTTGCATGAGAACATGTACCAAGCCTAAGTATGAGAATAAATAATAATAATAATAATAGATGAATATTTGGTTGAAATAGTAGTAAAATATGCTGTAATGCTAAATAGATTTTATAATGATTGTTCCAGTCTCATGTCTACTTGATGTAAACTTAGCACTTGTTTTAACAAAAACTATTTCAACTGGGTTTTCAATGCTAAGTGAAGAACAACTGAATTTCCCAACGTTTCGTAACTTGTACCTGTTACTTTATCAAGGGTTAGAGCAGTCCTGACAATTTTCCGATAACAATTATTTAGTTGCATTTAGGAAGCTTGAACTTGGTAATTGTTATAATTTTGTGTGGTTCTTTTGTTATTGGAAAATTGTCAGGACTGCTCTTACCCTTGATAAAGTAACAGCTGCAAGTTACAAAACGTTGGGAAATTCAGTTGTTCTTCACTTAGCATTGAAAACCCAGTTGAAATAGTTTTTGTAAGATTTTATAATTGTTGTTATTGTTGTTGTTGTCAAGGCAATGCGTGCGCTGCAAGCTTTGCAACGAACGGAGACTCAGTGGCGCCTCCTGGCTGCGAGGGTCATCGACCTCGAGGACGTTGCACGCAACCAGGTCGGACACGAGCGTCGCTACCAGCCGACCTTCGCCCGGACAAACCCGGGCATCCTGCCGCGTTGCCCAGCTCTTGGTGAGTAGCTCCATGTGGCGCTGGTCTGATGGCGTCGGTGAATGAGTGGATGATGATGAACCTAACCTAGCCTAGAAGGGAGGAGGGGAAACCCGGTGCCGGCACGTAGCCTACTCCTGTCGAAGACCAAGGGGACCACCAGCTTAACGTCCCTTCCGAAGGACGGTACAACGCGAACAACAGGATTCCTCCACAAATCCATGCTGTCGAGAGGTTGATAAGCAAGGCGAGTGAAGTTGCTGTACTAACTTTCATCCCTCCAACCTCTCTCCCGAACAGAACTGGTCATGTGTATGATGGTCACCCATCCAATACCTGACTCAGCGCAGTGTTGCTTAACTTTCATCCCTCCAACCTCTCTCCCGAACAGAACTGGCCATGTGTATGATGGTCACCCATCCATTACCTGACCCAGCGCAGTGTTGCTTAACTTTCATCCCTCTAACCTCTCTCCCGAACAGAACTGGTCATGTGTATGATGGTCACCCATCCAATACCTGACCCAGTGCAGTGTTGCTTAACTTTCATCCCTCCAACCTCTCTCCCGAACAGAACTGGTCATGTGTATGATGGTCACCCATCCAATACCTGACCCAGCGCAGTGTTGCTTAACTTTCATCCCTCCAACCTCTCTCCCGAACAGAACTGGTCATGTGTATGATGGTCACCCATCCAATACCTGACTCAGCGCAGTGTTGCTTAACTTTCATCCCTCTAACCTCTCTCCCGAACAGAACTGGTCATGTGTATGATGGTCACCCATCCAATACCTGACCCAGCGCAGTGATGCTTAACTTTCATCCTTAATTATTTGAAACTATTTAATAAACAAAAACTATTTCAACTGGGTTTTGAATGCTAAGTGAAGAACAACTGAATTTCCCAACGTTTCATCACTTGTACCTGTTACTTTATCAAGGGTTTAAGCAGTCCTGACAATTTTCCAATTTTAACTTACAAAAACGTCAGGAAAAATTAGTCGTTATTTATTATTTTTTTTTTTTTCTTGAAAGCACTGAGCCCTGTACGTTGTATGTTGATTACAGAGTGGTACTGGCGCTGTGTGCTCCACGGCTACGTACTGAAAGCGTCGGCGGTGGCTTGCGGTCTCCTTTCTGCCGCCGTCGTCTGGTCTGAGGTTACGTTCTTCAACAAGAAGCCGGTTCTGTCGTTGTTTGCAATCCTCTTCGATCTCGCCAAGACAGACTACGACTACTTCGCCATCGAGGTAACCCAACTCTCCCATTTTAAACTTTAAACTGACAACGAAGTAGCCCAAGTCTACTTATATCGAAACACCTGTGTGGGAGTTTACTTTCCCCAAAAACTCGAGTCATTATGTCTTTATGCATTTCTACAGTATTTGTGATTTATTTTCAAATCTTTTTGGAACTTCTTTGAAACTTGAATGTTTTTAGACTCATGTCTACTTGATGTAAACTTAGCACTAGTTTTAACAAAAACTATTTCAAATGGGTTTTCAATGCTAAGTGAAGAACAACTAAATTTCCCAACGTTTCGTAACTTGTACCTGTTGCTTTATCAAGGGTAAGAGCAGTCCTGACAATTTTCCAATAACAAAAGAACCACATAAAATTATAACAATTACCAAGTTCAAGCTTCCTAAATGCATCTAAATAAAATAATCAGGGTCAATAACTCAAAAACTAATGTATTATGTATTTTCTGAAATAAGATCTCGAACATATTGGAGTTTTTTAACTAACTAATTATGTGTATGGAAAAAACGCCATATTTTTGCTTGCTGAATGTAACATTTTGCATTGGGTGGTCAGGGTGTCCACACCCGGGGGGGAAATTCTGGACCCTGTTAAACCCGTTAAACCGTTCAGTGGGAGATATATTATCTCCATACATGTATTCACTTACGATATTTTTGATTGTCATGCGCTTTGTATTGTAAGTAATTTAATTGGGGTATGAATTCTTTACTATTTAACTGACAACTCTCCCGATTTAACTTGAGCTCTCGTCAAAGTTGACAGCGGTGAAATTTTGCTGAAAGTCGATTTCACAAATGTTACCAAATTTTGACAAAAAGCAAAAATTTTGATGAAAAATTTGCAAAAATTGCAAGTTTACTTAAGTGTACAATTTTACAAACATACATTTCCATCATCCGCTTGCTGGTTTAAGCTCCCGAGTGGAAATGCCAGAAAACCCAAAAACATTGTTTGTTAATGTTTTCATCGTTGTCTTTATTACTGGAGAGAAGAGACTGGCATCGGAGTCCCCCTCAACCAACCTATCTTCACTCCACCCCTACCCCAACCCCTGCCCCACTATAGAACAGTATGGGGGGCAACAATCAGTCTCTGAGTCGGATGGAACTTTCACAACTTACCAGAGAAGTGTGCAATGCACTTGTCTAGAAATTGACAGGAAATCTGATAATTTAGACGTGAAATCGTTCAACTTTGTCGATGACCGACTCAGATTTTGATGAAATTTTGTCAACTTGTTGAGAATGTGGATTAAGCCACGAGGTTTTTTTATTATTTTTTTTACTCAAAGGTTTAAAAAGTTACAGGGGTTGGAAAATGTGTTAATTTTACCTCCGCACGTGCATTGACTTCCATTTTCCTCAATATCTTGGGTTTTATTGGAGCTACAGACTTCCAACAGAACTTTAATGAAAGATTATTTCATGCAGTTTATAAAAACCCTCCTCCAGTTAAATCCACATTCTTAACAGTCGATTACAGTTTAAATCGATGATTTAATCATCAAGGTAAGTGACCTCGATGATTTACTTTCCCACTCGAGGCCGCCGGAAAGTTGTCAATGTCGATGATTCTGATTGGATGTGGACGACTGGACCACGGACCAATCAAATCGCTCCTTTCCGCAGGTTCTGTCAACGCTCACCATCGCGTACATGTGCTACTGTGCATACTCGACCGTTCTGAAGATTCGATTCCTCAACCTCTACTACTTGGCACCTCACCACCAGACTGATCAGTACTCCCTCATCTTCTCAGGTAAACATCTGCAATCAACAGGTGGGGCACCTTTCATAACACCCGTGACAGGTGGATATCGGTGTTCGAGTCTCCGTTTGGGCATACATTTTTGAGACGGTTATAGTGTTGATTATAATAAAGTACCCCGCGCATTGCAAGCGTTTGTAATTTAAATTATATTTCACGTGGTCACAGTCTTAAGCTGTGATGATAGTTATAACCTGAGAGAAAAACATGGGTGCGCATTCAATTCGTATTAAAATTCCATTACTGTTGACATTCCTTGCGGGGCAAATACATCGCTTTAATTTCCAGTCAAATTGGTAGAGCCAAGATTTTATGGTGTTATGATTTCGATAATTTCGTGGTAAGCTTTTTGGATTTCGGTGTTATGGCGGTGTTATGGCAAAAGTACAGAATTTCGTGTCTATAGCAGATTTCAGACATAGGTGACGAAAAAAGAAGGTACGTGTTTTTAGCATTAGTTTTATCGAAATTTTAGTGCTAATTATTTAAATTTGAGCGTTTATAGCTAAATAGAAAAAAAGAGCTTTTGCGATCTACATTCGAAAGGAATGAAGATTTAGGGTAAGCACTGGGATCTCTAATAAAGAAGTGATCAATAATAATTACAATAAAGCAAATATTTAGTGTAGGTCCTCAACATTGGTATTTGTAAGGGACTTGGAACAAAATGAATAGCACAAATCAATATTTTACATAAATGCCACCATGAAATACATTGTATGGCAGCATGAGCGACACTTACTACTTGTTAAAACTTAACATTGAACAAGTTTCAATGGTAGCTTCCTTCATTCTTGTTCCTTTGTCAGTTAGCACAAGGTTTTATTGACTAAAAAACCTCTCTGCATCAACACTGTTCACAGGGGCTCAAATAGTTTGCTAAGTCAGAACTGCAAATGAGAGGTTTGAGATTTTTATGTCCATTAGAAATTGAATTAGACCCACTGCCTGGTACTAACATACTTTACAAGATTGTCTTTTTTCTCCCAGACAAGTCTGGTGTTCCACATCAAAATATATCCATCACTCACAAAGAGTTGCTTTGCTTGATCCTCAAAAGTCAAAGATTTATTACACCCCATTGAAATTTGAAATCCCAGCTAATCTCTATATAGACTGAATGCATGTGGTGCTGGTGCTCACATGGCAAGGAGGGGAAGATTCAGCCAACCAATGGCAATGGTTTCCTACAGCAAACATTTTGCCCCACTACTTCTACCCCCTAAGCTTAGGAATGTTGACAGCATTTGATAAGAAACAGACCTGAATATGAAAAATCCATGGAAATGTGTGTTTATAGAGATAAAATAAACATTTTACATTTGTGCATGGAAATAAGTGGCTATTTCGCAAAATACACGAATTTTAGTGAAATAGCTTCATTATCTCTCAATTTCGCATAAAAACAAATGGGTTTGTTTATTTATTTTCCGTGAAATATGATTTGATAAAAATGAAAAAAATAACAGATTATCTGAAATTTAAGATAATTGGACGGGAAAAGGCTCATTTCGCGATGATTTCGCGGGAAATAGTTGATTTCGGTGTTATGGATGATTTTTCGTGAATTTCGCGTTTTGTCGCGATGAGCTTCTTACATATTTGAGTTGGGAATTCAATGAATCGCACTCATTTGTAAGAAAAACAAGAGATAAGAACAATTCGCGATTTCGCGCATCACCATATAATCGTGGCTCTACAAATTGGAGATAAAAGTATTCTTTGAGAGAATATGGATCGCTCATCATCTCGGCTCAATGAGACTTTGCATGTAATTCTGAACTCTTCAGCCATCTAGTAGCAAATTATAACACTTAAATTATTTCTTTGAAGTGTCATGATTTGTTGCTAGGTAGCAGCAGTAGTAGCGCACCATGTAGCCGAGATGAAACACGGTGCTAGTTAGCGTCAAATGTTTTAGGAAGGCTTAAGCAACCATTTGTTTTAGCTCGGCTAAATATCGAGGGAATCATTCAAATAAAAAATTGACACATCGGCTCGTTGTTTGAAAAACGTGAAGCAATTTCCGCGGAATCCAATTCGAAATCAACCACTGCAAGGTTGAGCCGTGATTAAATTTGCTTGAGTTTGGGCGATACGTTTGTGTCAGGGTCGATGATATAATGAGCGATTGTTTTGCAGGAATGATGCTCTGTCGACTGACTCCACCGATGTGCCTCAACTTCTTGGGACTCATCCACATGGACAGCCACATAATCAAGACGCGAATCCTAGAAACCCACTACACGCAGGTCAGTAAACCCAGCGTAGCTTGATCTTAGTTGTATTTATTTTTCTCTAACAAATGTGCATTTGCTGCAATGTGGTGAGGTACATAGGCACATAGGCACATAGGTACATAGGTACATAGGTACATAGGTACATAGGTACATAGGTACATAGGTACATAGGCACATAGGTACATAGGTACATGGGTACATAGGTACATAGGTACATAGGTACATAGGTACATAGGTACATAGGTACATAGGTACATAGGCACATAGGTACATAGGTACATGGGTACATAGGTACATAGGTACAAAGGTACATAGGTACATAGGTGCATAGGTACATAGGTACATAGGTACATAGGTACATAGGTACATAGGTACATAGGTACATGGGTACATAGGTACATAGGCACATAGGTACATAGGTACATGGGTACATAGGTACATAGGTACATAGGTACATAGGTACATAGGTACATAGGTACATAGGTACATAGGCACATAGGTACATAGGTACATGGGTACATAGGTACATAGGTACATAGGTACATAGGTACATAGGTACATAGGTGCATAGGTACATAGGTACATAGGTACATAGGTACATGGGTACATAGGTACATAGGTACGTAGGTACATAGGTACATAGGTACATAGGTACATAGGTACATAGGCACATAGGTACATAGGTACATGGGTACATAGGTACATAGGTACATAGGTACATGGGTACATAGGTACGTAGGTACATATGTACACAGGTACACAGGTACATAGGTACATAGGTACATAGGTACATAGGTACATAGGTACATAGGTACATAGGTACATGGGTACATAGGTAACCTAACCTGGATGATAAAATGTGAAGCCGATTCATTGTAAAGATCAAAACAGAACAGAAAAAATTCATAAAATGCACAACTTCTTATTTGCTATATCACATATTTACAAAGTTAAGTGAAAAAATATCAAAAACTTTTGGCTTTTTATTACAAAACCTGAAAATTTTTATACATTTTTGAAATATCAACGGAACTGTTCGACCGATTTTGCTGAAAATTACAGGAAGAGTGAGTAAAATAAACTGAAATGTGCTCAGCAAATTTGGTTAAAATCGGAGCAAAGATTTGGTCGCTAGAGCCCTAAACAAATTAAAAACGGGGAAACGATTTTTACTTGCTTCGCACGATTGCAACGCCGCTCTGTCCGCAGGTGATGGGTCACATGGACGTGATCGCAATAATCTCGGACGGCTTCAACGTCTACTTCCCGATGACGATGCTTGCCTTCTGTCTCGCAACGTACTACAAGCTCGGCTCCCGACTTCTCTCCTTCGTCGGCTGGCAGCAGTTCGTGGGCGATGACGCCATCACCGCGGAACTGGTGGACGAGGGACGAGAACTCATCAAGCGAGGTTAGATAGAACATAGGATCCAGCCAGCTGATCTCAAATAACCTGGATAGAGCATAGGATCCAGCCAGCTGATCTCAAATAACCTGGATAGAGCATAGGATCCAGCCAGCTGATCTCAAATAACCTGGATAGAGCATAGGATCCAGTCAGCTGATCTCAAATAACCTGGATAGGGCATAGGATCCAGCCAGCTGATCTCAAATAACCTGGATAGAGCATAGGACCCAGTCAGCTGATCTCAAATAACCTGGACAGAGCATAGGATCCAGCCAGCTGATCTCAAATAACCTAGATAGAGCATAGGATCCAGCCAGCTGATCTCAAATAACCTGGATAGAGCATAGGATCCAGCCAGCTGATCTCAAATAACCTGGATAGGGCATAGGATCCAGCCAGCTGATCTCAAATAACCTGGATAGAGCATAGGATCCAGTCAGCTGATCTCAAATAACCTGGATAGAGCATAGGATCCAGCCAGCTGATCTCAAATAACATGGATAGAGCATAGGATCCAGCCAGCTGATCTCAAATAACCTGGATAGAGCATAGGATCCAGCCAGCTGATCTCAAATAACCTGGATAGAGCATAGGATCCAGCCAGCTGATCTCAAATAACCTGGATAGAGCATAGGATCCAGCCAGCTGATCTCAAATAACCTGTATAGAGCATAGGATCCAGCCAGCTAATCTCAAATAACCTGGATAGAGCATAGGATCCAGCCAGCTGATCTCAAATAACCTGGATAGAGCATAGGATCCAGCCAGCTGATCTCAAATAATCTTAATAGAACATAGGACCCAGCCAGTTGTTACTTTGTGTTTGACTCCTGGTAATAATGTTTCCTCAGAGAAGCGGAGGTTGCAACGGATGGAGGATTCGTTGCTACGGCGACGAGACTTCCACCAGCGATTTGGAACGCGCTACCGGACGCCGAAGCAGGAGGATCGCGGTACGTACCGGAGAAGATGATTGGTTTCAAGCTCTAGAGCTTTGCCAATGTAGTTGATGCGATGTCCTCCGTATTTCTTGAATTTATTGAACACAATTTGATGCTGACAACCACCAAGCAAGATTTCATCTAAAATACAGCAACGAATTCAACATCAAATTGGAGTTATTCGAGTTTGACAGGTTGTGACGTGATATAGCGTCACTAGAATCAGAGTGACTGTGAGTATTCACAGCCTCTTGGTTCTACTCCTTGGAGAACTGTCATTCTCATCAAATACACTAAAATTGTCTCAATAAGCCAGTGTCCAAGTAGCTCAATTGGTTAGAGCAACACCCGCGACAGGTGGAGATCGGGGTTCGAGTCCGCGTTTGGGCATCAATTTTTGTCTGTAAGCCAAGAAGCCCCGTCCTTGACCCTCATCTGTTGCAGTTCGTGGAGTGCACCGCGAGGATTCGCTGGAGTCTGCGCGTGCCGGTCTCCTGGGCGACGTCGAGCCGACGGACTACTCGGCCAACACCGGCACCGCGTCCAGCCACGGCTCGGACTTGTCCTACTCGGGGCCCGGATACCAGGACCTGCCCTCCGATCACGACGACCTGGCGTTCCATGGCAGGGTCGGTCCACCGCCCAGAGGGCTCTTCGACGACGTCTAGTGACCCCCGGCACAGTGACTGGTGTCAGGGGCGGCCAGTGGGACGTTATTTCTATTTTATTTGTGCAATAACTCGCTGGTTTGTACACGCTCGTGTGGAAAGCGAGTACCGTTGACTGCTTGGTGGGGCTGTGATCTCGTTTTCTGTATTAGAAGATCGAGGAATGGCCAGGTTTGTGTGAAAATGCTACTTAGATCCAAAGATTTGTTAGCCTATGTTATGTCATAAGTACTTACTACAATTATTGTAGGGTAATTTAGTGTGGAGAGTACTGTTAGGTGAGAAAGCATCGTCTGAGACTTTGACGTTTAGGTTTTAGTGCTGTAATAGCCAACTGAACTTATTCTCTGAAAGTTTACCCTTCATCGCGGCTCTGTAAGTGATAGAAACTGGCCTCAAACGTTCCATCAATCTCAACTCTGAAGTCATCCAGTTGGACTCATTTAATGGGCCATCTGAATGTTTTTAAAACATGGCTTGGGTCATGATTTGATAACCAGTTTCCCCGTCAGTCTAATCTTGTTTGAAGGATTCCAACAAAAACACACCGTGAACATTTTGAACACTATTTGTCGTGATGCCAGGACAGCTGTTTTGTGGATCGTGGTCTCTGCTCTGAAATGACTGACGTCGGTCTGTAGTGTCATCAGAAAACTGATTCAGGAGGCTTGTAAGTTGATGTAGTTTGTCTGAAATTAATAGTTTGTAGGCCAGATGGTGTGCCAGTTCGACAAAAACCTGATTTGTGCTCATTGTCGACTTTTGTCTAATTGAGCCAAGCCAGTTTTTGACAAGGAAAAACTGGTTTATCATTTGCAAGCTGTAAACATCTGACAAATGCAGTCCTTGTTACAATTTCATGGCATCTTTGATACTGAAATGACATTCATAATATTTGAAAACAGCTGTGTCAACCATCTTTCATCTTTTCTGATCAGCTGATGATTTCATTGTCAAACTCAAATTAATTTATAGAGAGCTGGAGCATTATTTCCAGGTGCCGCTAGCAAAGAATGCTTTCTGAAGTCGAAGTTGCCAACAGCTAGGTGAACAAGAATTATCCAATCATAGCCAACCTAGAAATATCATAGCCGTGCCATTTAATACTAGGTAATCTATGGTAGTACCTTCCTAGATAGGATGTAAGGCAGCAACCTCTTTCTCAACGGATGCTGCGTATTTAGCTGCTAGTAAGGTAGCTTTTTTGGTAGTCGGTAGGTTAAGTTACTGTCCGGTCAATGGAGGAAGTGTCCAACTAACCGAGATGAAGTTGGTCTGACAGTAAACGGTTAAGTATTTTGTAATGTTCCGACTAAAATTTGGATCATAATTTAACGGTTTTTCTAACTCTGCAGCCTTCTTCTTATCCTTTATCACTTTTACACCTCTTTTTCTTATTTGCGTTGCCAGTACTGTTAGCCTCGTGCTGGTAAGACTTTTGAAAACAAACAATCTCTTTTGAAAAACGCAGAAATCGTGGAAGAACTAAAAAGTATTAAATGTGTGTTGTCAGTATAAGCTTAACTAATCGCAACTTTTTGATAATTTACCCCGCTATTATTGCAATCGATTTTGTTTTTACTTTTTTACATAACGCACATGGCTTTTAATAGGAATTACCTGTGGATGAGCGTTAGCCTGTCCTCGACTCCACCTTCTAAGCAGCTGGCACTTTTTATCTAAAAAAGCTTTCCACCCAAAGATCAATCTGTGAACTGTCATGTCTATATTGCATCAATCTGGCTTAATTCGACAGACAAAAAGAAGGTTTGCACTTTCGCTGTTCACGCTCTACGCATTGGAAGTTTGCTCTCTAAACCCGTGGCTACACTCGTCCGACTCGTATCCCGATAGCAGCACAATTTCATCAGATATGCAAATCAAAACTATAATTATAGATGTAATTTTAAAGCAGCATGTATACAATTAGTTTGTGAATAAGTGCTACACTTTTAGAGTATTTTATGTTCAGTAATCTGCATAGTACCTGCAGGTAGATAGTTTGTATAATAGTGGTAAGAAAGCAAAGTCTCAAAGACATTCCCTACCTGTGAAATAAATGACAGATCGTGTCAGTTTTGGGCGTCCTCATCAAAAGGTGGCGGAAGCGTTGGCGGCTGTTTCACTGTAAGCTTTGTTCTCAGAGTTTTGTGTGCCCACGACGCCCCGTTTTCTTATTTGTTTGTGTGGTGTTAACAGTCAATTTATTTATAAAGTTGGTGTTGATTGAAATACACGATGACCGAAAGAGTCCAAGTGCAATGCAATGTGTTTTTCTGTTTCGATTCTGCATTATGAAGCTGTGATTTGTATGTAATTCAGATGTGGCTTGCATGGGACTATTGACATTATCAGCATTTTTAATATTGGTCTTTCAAATATTTGTATTTACAGATAGATGAATCGTTTTCGCATTCGAGCAATACAGTTGAAGAGGTCCTCATTTCCAGTGAGATAACATGTGCTTTACACCGCCTATTGGATTGGTGCTAGTCAACTAAATATTGCAGGGGTGATGATCACTAAGGGCTGAGGTAAGGAATCAACCAAACTTTTAGTGGAGGAACTATCCCAGTAGACAACTGGAATGGACATGGAGCTCTAACAATGTCGGCAATGAACAGTGATAGGATTGAACCGGGGTTTAATTGCCAAGTAAAGTCGAGCATTTTTCCCCACTTTTTATTTCTGTAGGTTACCGACCTAGCACCACTTTGCTCGATCATCCACCTCATTGTCGCAGCTTTGCCAATCTTGTCGGCTGAACCTCGATCTAACCTTGCACAATTTGCTGCTATCAGGATATTAATGCTTCTAATCCGATAAATAGTCTGATCCATTTTTCTAATCTATTTGTAGAGATTATTTCTTTTTAGATCTAGCAACGGGCTTTGATAAGATTTTGCTGAGGCCAGGGGTCATGAATAATTGCACTTTCATAATCAAAAGGAATTTCAAACGGAGCGCCTAGCATTATAATCAAACAATGTGACCATATGTGACCTTCATTGCCCTTGCGAAGTTGAGGGACTTACGAAGCTGGAGCTGAGGGCAATCACTCTGCTTCCGTTTAGGGGTAAGGACGTTTGTTTTGCTACGAGCATGGCTTTTATTTGTTGAACGGTAAGGTTTCATAGAAATTTACAGGATTTTCGGTTTGACATGCGGTTATTGTAGGTTATGTCACTTTGAAGTTACTCCCTATGCACTTGCTATGCACCACACATTTTTGCCTTGGGCTAGGTAGGTTACTTACCTATACCTACTTGGTATTTAACCTGATTTCTTTTTGCAAAGTTGTACAGCGTTTGGAAACAAGTGTAGCTGTGATGCACTAATACCACGAGTTTTATTCTTGAGTCAAACGTCCAGTAAGTTGACTTGAATCATCACCGTGACTGTTAAACAATTGCTGTGAAATCTTTGACCGTTGGAACTTGATCTCAAGCAGAAGTATACTGTTTCAACAGACAGTAGATACTCTGTCTCATAGATTCACAGCTCCAATTTCATAGAAGACAATGAGTTCACAGACCATGGCATCCTTTCATAAATAAATTTGAAGCATGAAATACAATCTGACAGAAATACAATCGTTGACTTTTGGTTACTTAGCTGTTGTCCATGGCCCTTTCTCAGTTGAAAGCAAGTGTTAGTTGTGTGTGGATGTGTTACCTGGTTCAGTGCAATAGGAATAACACTTAGCTTCTTAATAAGGAGATTTTGTTTTTGCTACGTAAGTAAACTGCTGTCAGGAGCAGATCTGTGCTCATTTATGTCAGAAGGGATTTAATCTTGATAGTTAAATTATTCTCACAATCTAACTGTATGCAATTTTTCTTAAATTATCAAGAATTTGGCCAGAGCTTGGAGCACTTTCCTTTGCAGTCAAACTCAAAGACTTCTCTAAGTATTTGTCTTACAAGAATTTGATTCGTTTAGCCAAAAATTGTCCGGGGTTGTTTCCACCTCTACGTTTTGCAACAACAGTAACCAGTGCCACAGGAGCAGCCAACAAAGTGTGTCAAAGGGACAAGGCTAAGCGGTGGCCGGTCCTTGGTGCTGTTGGACAGGAGCAGCCAACACAGTGTGTCAAAGTGACAAGGCTAAGCGGTGGCCGGTCCTTGGTGCTGTTGGACAGGAGCAGCCAACACAGTGTGTCAAAGTGACAAGGCTAAGCGGTGGTCGGTCCTTGGTGCTGTTGGACAGGAGCAGCCAACAAAGTGTGTCAAAGGGACAAGGCTAAGCGGTGGCCGGTCCTTGGTGCTGTTGGACAGGAGCAGCCAACACAGTGTGTCAAAGTGACAAGGCTAAGCGGTGGCCGGTCCTTGGTGCTGTTGGACAGGAGCAGCCAACACAGTATGTCAAAGTGACAAGGCTAAGCGGTGGCCGGTCCTTGGTGCTGTTGGACAGGAGCAGCCAACACAGTGTGTCAAAGTGACAAGGCTAAGCGGTGGCCGGTGCTTGGTGCTGTTGGACAGGAGCAGCCAACACAGTGTGTCAAAGGCAGCGGGTTCACCCTTGGCTCCCTTCCAGGCTAGCCACTCTGCGATGTTGTCACGGAGACAGAGCCTAGCTGCGCTGGGCCCCGACTTTGAGTGCCTAGGCAATGCCCCACGCGGTGACGGCGGTCAAGTCCGAGTATTGACTCTAAACGACGGAGAAAATCTTGACTCAACGCTCTTCCGGCTGTGCAAAGGTGAGCCTCGTATTACGTTGGAAGTATATATGTTCAACTACAGAGCATCAGTGGGAAGTATATGTGTTCAACTACAGAGCATCAGTGGGAAGTATATATGTTCAACTACAGAGCATCAGTGGGAAGTATATATGTTCAACTACAGAGCATCAGTGGGAAGTATATATGTTCAACTACAGAGCATCAGTGGGAAGTATATATGTTCAACTACAGAGCATCAGTGGGAAGTATATATGTTCAACTACAGAGCATCAGTGGGAAGTATATATGTTCAACTACAGAGCATCAGTGGGAAGTATATATGTTCAACTACAGAGCATCAGTGGGAAGTATATATGTTCAACTACAGAGCATCAGTGGGAAGTATATATGTTCAACTACAGAGCATCATTGGGAAGTATATATGTTCAACTACAGAACATCAGTGGGAAGTATATATGTTCAACTACAGAGCATCAGTGGGAAGTATATATGTTCAACTACAGAGCATCAGTGGGAAGTATATATGTTCAACTACAGAGCATCAGTGGGAAGTATATATGTTCAACTACAGAGCATCAGTGGGAAGTATATATGTTCAACTACAGAGCATCAGTGGGAAGTATGTATGTTCAACTACAGAGTATCAGTGGGAAGTATATATGTTCAACTACAGAGCATCGGTGGGAAGTATATATGTTCAACTACAGAGAATCAGTGGGAAGTATATATGTTCAACTACAGAGCATCAGTGGGAAGTATATATGTTCAACTACAGAGCATCAGTGGGAAGTATATATGTTCAACTACAGAGCATCAGTGGGAAGTATATATGTTCAACTACAGAGCATCGGTGGGAAGTATATATGTTCAACTACGGAGCATCAGTGGGAAGTATATATGTTCAACTACAGAGCATCAGTGGGAAGTATATATGTTCAACTACAGAGCATCAGTGGGAAGTATATATGTTCAACTACAGAGCATCAGTGGGAAGTATATATGTTCAACTACAGAGCATCGGTGGGAAGTATATATGTTCGACTACAGAGCATCAGTGGGAAGTATATGTGTTCAACTACAGAGCATCAGTGGGAAGTATATATGTTCAACTACAGAGCATCAGTGGGAAGTATATATGTTCAACTACAGAGCATCAGTGGGAAGTATATATGTTCAACTACAGAGAATCATTGGGAAGTATATATGTTTTGTTGGGGTCAGGTTGGCGCTTGCAGTTCCGTCCCGGCCCGTCTCTGTTTGGAAAGTCGCTGTCGTTGTTCTGCAATCTCCCGGCGACCGCGGCGGCAGAGTTCGACCGCGCGCGCTACCGTACGTTGCCATGGAAACACGACGCGGCGGCTCGCGGCGCAGACGACTCGGCTGCGTTCGCTGACCTTGAGATCAACCGCGCCGGAAGCTTCCACTTCTACTTCACCTATGCGGGATCCAGGTACACAGGAAAATAAATAATTAGTCGTGTTTTGTTTTAGATTTTTTTGTAATTTTCTTTGCGCTGTTCCGGCCAAACGTCTGCTTCGATTTGCACCAAATTTGCAGAGCACGTTTCCGTTACTTCAACTTTGAAACCCAGCGATTTTCAGCAGAATCGATCTAACAGTTTTGTAACAATTTCAGATTTACAAAAATTGATAATTTTGTATAAATTGAATGGACCCAGCATGGGAAATTTAGTTGTTCTTTACTTAGTATTCATAAACCAATTAAAGTTGCTTTTGTTAAACCATAGGCATGTTCAGAGAAATCAGAAATATTAAAATACATGAGTTTTTTCCATACACACAATTGGTTAGTTAGTAAAAAACGCCAATGTGTTCGTGATTTTATTTCAGAAAATACAAAATACGTTAGTTTTTGAGTTATTGACCCTGATTATTTTATTTAGATGCATTTAGGAAGCTTGAACTAAGTAATTGTAATAATTTTATGTGGTTCTTTTGCTATCGGAAAATTGTCAGGACTGCTCTTACCCTTGATAAAGTAACAGGTACAAGTTACGAAACGTTGGGAAATTTAGTTGTTCTTCACTTAGCATTAAAAACCCAGTTGAAATAGTTTTTGTTAAAACTAGTGCTAAGTTTACATCAAGTAGACATGAGTCTGGAAACAACGACGTGGCGTTTGTTCCAGCGATCCCAGCAGCCGGGGATCCGGCTACTTCACTGTGGAGCCGGTGCTCGGCTACGGGTCGACCGGCAACGACCGGCTGCCGCTGGACTGCGTTCAGTGCCAGACGGTGCTTGTCAAGAGTCTCGGCCCCTTGGACTCCTGGCTCGACAAGCTGAAGGTCACGAAGGAATCCGGGTACAACATGATTCACTTCACCCCAATCCAGGTACAGGAAGACAAACCTTCATAGCTACATAGCTTCATAGCTACATAGCCACATAGCTACATAGCCACATAGCTACATAGCTTCATAGCCACATAGCTACATAGCTACATAGCTACATAGCTACATAGCTACATAGCTACATAGCTACATAGCTACATAGCTACATAGCTACATAGCTACATAGCTACATAGCTACATAGCTACATAGCTACATAGCACATAGCTACATAGCTACATAGCTACATAGCTACATAGCTACATAGCTACATAGCTACATAGCTACATAGCTACATAGCTACATAGCTACATAGCTACATAGCACATAGCTACATAGCTACATAGCACATAGCTACATAGCTACATAGGTACATAGCTACATAGCACATAGCTACATAGGTACATAGCTACATAGCTACATAGCTACATAGCACATAGCTACATAGCTACATAGGTACATAGCTACATAGCTACATAGCTACATAGCTACATAGCACATAGCCACATAGGTACATAGCTACATAGCTACATAGCTACATAGCTACATAGCTACATAGCTACATAGCTACATAGGTACATAGCTACATAGCTACATAGCTACATAGCTACATAGCTACATAGCTACATAGCTACATAGCTACATAGCACATAGGACATTCCATGTCTAATAGGAGGCACTTGAAATTAATTTTGAGCTTGATCAACTCGGAATATCATGAAATTCGGTGCACTTGTTAACAATGTTGGTTTGAGTACAAAGATTTTTTTTTTTTTTTTTTTACTTGAAGAGTTCAAACGTTACAGGGGGTTAAAGTTCATGCGTTTTCACCCCCCGCGCGCGTATCACCGTCACATTATATACATTATCTAGGCTTGTATGACGGCTACAGAGTTCCAGGAGAGCTCATCTGAAAGCTAATTCAATTCTCTACTTGAATATATTATAATATGCACCACTTGGTGGACAGCTACAGAGTTCCAGGAGAGCTCATCTGAAAGCTAATTCAATTCTCTACTTGAATATATTATAATATGTACCACTTGGTGGACAGCTACAGAGTTCCAGGAGAGCTCATCTGAAAGCTAATTCAATTCTCTACTTGAATATATTATAATATGTTCCACTTGGTGGACAGCTACAGAGTTCCAGGAGAGCTCATCTGAAAGCTAATTCAATTCTCTACTTGAATATATTATAATATGTACCACTTGGTGGACAGCTACAGAGTTCCAGGAGAGCTCATCTGAAAGCTAATTCAATTCTCTACCTGAATATATTATAATATGTACCACTTGGTGGACAGCTACAGAGTTCCAGGAGAGCTCATCTGAAAGCTAATTCAATTCTCTACTTGAATATATTATAATATGTACCACTTGGTGGACAGCTACAGAGTTCCAGGAGAGCTCATCTGAAAGCTAATTCAATTCTCTACTTGAATATATTATAATATGTACCACTTGGTGGACGGCTACAGAGTTCCAGGAGAGCTCATCTGAAAGCTAATTCAATTCTCTACTTGAATATATTATAATATGTACCACTTGGTGGACAGCTACAGAGTTCCAGGAGAGCTCATCTGAAAGCTAATTCAATTCTCTACTTGAATATATTACAGTACGTACCACTTGGTGGACAGAAATTTTATCTTGATTTTCTACATTGGCATTTTAAAAAAAGACCACTGAAAAAAAACTCTCTCTTTAATTTACCTAAAAAAAATTGTTTAATGCTGACAACATATGAATGAATATTTGTGCCAAAATTCAGAATTGGCCCTCGACAACTTTTCAGGAAAAAAAATATTTTGTGTTAAAAAGTTTTTTATCCGGCAGTTCCAGAGCATATATCCTATGCCTAGATAATCTAGGGTACACAGTCTAATGCACATCGTTCGTTCATTTAGACTATTAGAATAATACTCTCTATAATTACAATAACTAATAATCTCTTGCAAAGTTATTGTCCACAGAGGTACTCGAACCTAACCTAACTTGTCGCGGGTGTTGCTCTAACCAACGTATGCCAGGTATATGGAAGCCGCTGAATTGTTTGTCTGCGTTGTGTCCTCAGGAGCTCGGTGGGTCCAACTCTTCGTACAGCTTGAAGGATCAGCTGACATTGAACCCGGGTCTAGCGACCGCCGGTCAACGACCGGTTGTCATGGACGACGTGGACGCGGTTGTCAACAAACTACGCTGCGACTGGAAGGTTAGAGCTTCATCTGTTTGTTTCACTGTCAACTCATTGCAAAACACTTGTTGGACATTTTGTCAATTTATTGTCGTTCTAAAGAATTTGTGTGCAACTCATGGAGAGTAGAGAGGATGGGAGGAGGGGAAGGAGGGGTGGCAAAGCATGAAGTTAGGTTAGGTTAGGTTAGGTTAGGTTAGGTTAGGTTAGGTTAGGTTAGTTTAGGACAGATTTCGAATGAAATATTCCATTTAAAATCTCCCTCACCTGTTAAATCGTTAAATATCCTTTCACTTGTTGCCTCCAGATGTTATCAGTGTGTGACATTGTACTGAATCACACGGCCAACGAGACTCCGTGGCTGTCACTGCACCCGGAAGCAACGTACAACTGCGCCAACTGTCCCCACCTGCGCCCGGCGTACCTGTTGGACGCTGCGCTGTCTACGTTCAGTATCCAGGTGGCGCGGGGCGACTGGAGCCACCGCGGGGTCCCAACAGCTGTTAACACAGAGGAACATCTGAACGTGAGTTGCCATGACAACAAAACAACAAAACAACGCGGCTTTGTTAACAGTTGAAGAAAATACTACTTCTACTTGACGTAAACTTAGCACGGCCATTCACTGTATTCACTCCAGCGTTTGAACAAATAAACTTAAAAGGATAAGACTTGTTCTGAAATGATAATCGTGCTTCAATTAACAAGAAAAATTTACATTAATTGCTTACTTATCAAGTTTAGGGGTGGAAAAAATCAACCATTAAATTTCAACCTTTAATAACTCAAGAAGTAATTTTTATTTCTTAACGCGTTTTTTTTTCAAGCATCTCCTGCTTATTATCTCTTCATTGATAGAAAATGAATCATTAACAGCCGTAAGATCAGAAGTTATAATTATTTTATTGTATAGATGTGTGTGCATTTAGTTGTGTTTCTTCATGTGTTTGTTGAGTATGGACCATGCAAATCACCGGAAAATTCAGAGATTATATAATTTTAAAATTTTAAAAATTATTGTTGCTCCAAAGATTGTTTTACTGACTCATTTTTTCGTGTCACTCGGACCTTTCACTCTTGAAAATTAAAATTTTTTAGAAAATCCTGTTTCCTCATAAGGAAATGTGTCATTCCATTCACATTCCATTCACTATATTCACTCTAGCGTTTGAACAAATAAACTTAAAAGGTTGGGACTTGTTCTAAAATGAAAACCGTGCTTTAATTAAAAAGAAAAATACATTAATTGTTTACTTATCATGTTTAGGGGTGGAAAAAATCGACCATTCAATTCCAACCCTTAATAACTCCATGAAAACTTGGATGTTTCTTTGCTCCAGGCAATTCGCTCTGCTCTGTGGGACTCTGTTCTGCCGTCGTTGTCTCTCTCCGAGCTGTACTTGGCTGACATCGAGGTGGTCGTCTCAGACTTCCTGTCGCTAGCGAGGTCCCGCCTCCCGCACGCAGACTCCGCCCCCGAGGGAGCCGAAGTTCGACTGCGGCAGGACGCGTTGTATCGTCGCGGGAAGACTGACGTTGATCTTGAGCTAGCACTGCACATCTATAACATCTACAGGTCGGTCACAGCCACCGAGATCTTAGCTTTTATTAGTTATTTAATTATAATATTTTTTTATCTTATCTGCTAGAAAGGGTCTTGACTACGATTAACAAAATGATCTGCCAAATCATTTATTTTTTGTCTCGTTCAAACTCCTTTGAACAATTTTAAGTTGGTTGTTTTGGTCGTTTAGGAAATGTTTTAAAAAAATTTTCAGAGAAAAAAAAACCTGAAAATCTTCAAAACAAAATGCAGTCACAAAAGTGTAAACGCATCTTTAATTTATAAAGCGTACTTTTCTTTTTATTCAATTTTTTTTCAATTTTTTATCCAATTTATTACAACCAGTAGAAAATGTTTAGTTTACGGCATTTAACTTCATTTTGCCAAACTATTTTTCGTCTTCTTCGCACTCTTTTCCATTTCCCATCTCTTTCCATCACATCCGCGCATACTTCTTGTATCCATCTTTCTCTTCCTCACATCCATCCCACCTTCTCTCACATCCCAAGCTTCAAATGATAAATCTGTATTAGAGCAGCTCCGCTGATCTAAGCTCCGCCCCCAGCTCCGCTGATCTAAGCTCTGCCCCCAGCATGCTGATCTAAGCTCCGCCCCCAGCTCCGCTGATCTAAGCTCCGCCCCCAGGTCGGATTGTTTCGACGAGGAGTCTCGTCTGCGTCGCTGCGCGGCCGACTTCAGATCACACGTCACGGAGCTGAACGCGCGCCGCGAACGCGAGCTTCACTGCCACCTGGTGGCGGCCGTTGACAACACAGTCGCTGGCGTGCGATACTTCCGCGTAGACGCTGCAGGACCTCGGCTCCCGGTTGTCATGGAGACAGAACCCCTCGTACCACGGTCAGTTGCATTGCAAGAAGAAGAATGATAACTGGGTTTTGAATGCTAAGTGAAGAACAACTGAATTTCCCAACGTTTCGTAACTTGTACCTGTTACTTTATCAAGGGTAAGAGCAGTCCTGACAATTTTCCAATAACAAAAGAACCACATAAAATTATAACAATTACCAAGTTCAAGCTTCCTAAATGCATCTAAATAAAATAATCAGGGTCAATAACTAAAAAACTAACGTATTTTGTATTTTCTGAAATTAAATACAGACAAAATTTGCATTTTTTACTAACTTACCAATTATGTGTGTGGAAAATTGTCAGGACTGCTCTTACCCTTGATAAAGTAACAGGTACAAGTTACGTAGATAGATATGTATTTATATATAGATAAGATAAATATGCGTGGAGTATTTTATTGTAAGGGATAAAATCCATATATTAAATAAAATCCTATAAAATCCATTTATAGGATATCACTTTTTGAGAGGTTATTGGTGTTCCTAATGATGAAAATACCAGCCACGTTCTGTCATCGTTACCTCGACGTTGCTTTGCTTGCAGCTACTTCACGAGCCCGCTGCCGCCGGGCGCAACCCGCGAGGCCGAGGAATCCGCAGCGTTCTGCTTGGACCGCGGTCGCTTCCTGATGGCGCATAACGGCTGGGTCATGGACTCCGACCCGTTGACCAACTTCGCTGCTGTTGACAGCCAAGTGTACCTCAGGAGGGAGCTCATAGCCTGGGGTGACAGCGTGAAACTTAGGTAAATCACGGCCTGGCATAGGAGGTTCAATGGTAGATTCAACGTTTGGTAGCCATGGAGATGCTGAGATCGCCTGACAGAGCTTCTCAATTCTGCTATCTTATGTTAGCACGGGTATATCATGGCCTAGCATAGGAGGTTCAATGGTAGATTTAACGTTTGGTAGCCATGGAGATGCTGAGATCGCCTGACAGAGCTTCTCAATTCTGCTATCTTATGTTACCACGGGTATATCATGGCCTAGCATAGGAGGTTCAATGGTAGATTCAACGTTTGGTAGCCATGGAGATGCTGAGATCGCCTGACAGAGCTTCTCAATTCTGCTATCTTATGTTAGCACGGGTATATCATGGCCTAGCATAGGAGGTTCAATGGTAGATTTAACGTTTGGTAGCCATGGAGATGCTGAGATCGCCTGACAGAGCTTCTCAATTCTGCTATCTTATGTTACCACGGGTATATCATGGCCTAGCATAGGAGGTTCAATGGTAGATTCAACGTTTGGTAGCCATGGAGATGCTGAGATCGCCTGACAGAGCTTCTCAATTCTGCTATCTTATGTTACCACAGGTATATCACGGCCTAGCATATGAGGTTCAATGGTAGATTCAACGTTTGTTAGCCATGGAGATGCTGAGATCACCTGACAGAGCTTCTCAATTCTGCTATCTTATGTTACCACGGGTATATCACGGCCTAGCATAGGAGGTTCAATGGTAGATTCAATGTTTGGTAGCCATGGAGATGCTGAGATCGCCTGACAGAGCTTCTCAATTCTGCTATCTTATGTTACCACGGGTATATCACGGCCTAGCATAGAAGGTTCAATGGTAGATTCAACGTTTGGTAGCCATGGAGATGCTGAGATCACCTGACAGAGCTTCTCAATTCTGCTATCTTATGTTACCACGGGTATATCATGGCCTAGCATAGGAGGTTCAATGGTAGATTCAACGTTTGGTAGCCATGGAGATGCTGAGATCGCCTGACAGAGCTTCTCAATTCTGCTATCTTATGTTACCACGGGTATATCACGGCCTAGCATAGGAGGTTCAATGGTAGATTCAATGTTTGGTAGCCATGGCGATGCTGATCAGGATGTTGTTGCAGATACGGTGACCGCCCCGAGGATTCACCGTTTCTATGGCAACACATGACCGAGTACGTGGAACAAACGGCTCGAGTCTTTGACGGGATTCGCTTGGACAACTGCCACTCGACGCCGATCCCAGTGGCAGAGGTGGGTCACAGCCCCCGAGAGATGCCAGTCCATTTCAACTCATTTCACTCAACCTAGTTTTTGCTTTTGTGCTAAATTTAGATATACATACCGGCAATTTTCCACGAGTTTAGATTCCAGTGTTCCTCATTTCTACCTTGTTTTTATTTTTGCGTTTTTTTTTTGCCCTAAATTCGACGTGGTTTCGGTTTTGGTCATTGATTTTTTTTTGTTCGTGTTGGCAGTACTTACTTGATGCAGCCAGGCGCGTGCGTCCAGATCTCTACGTTGTGGCGGAACTGTTCACCAACTCGGACACGAAGGACAACATCTTCGTTAACCGTCTCGGAATTACATCGCTGATTAGAGGTCAGTTTGTGCCCCCACCCATTCCCACCCCTTCCCACCCCTTCCCACCCCTTCCCACCCCTTCCCACCCCTTGTCTTGTCTTTGTAAGGAAATATATTCGAAAAAGTTCCATCAGAATGCAAAGGCGTCTATGAAGTAATTATATACCAGGGTTTTAAATGCCACTGCTTTAACCCTTGATAAAGTAACAGGTACAAGTTACGAAACGTTGGGAAATTCAGTTGTTCTTCACTTAGCATTGAAAACCCATTTGAAATAGTTTTTGTTAAAACTAGTGCTAAGTTTACATCAAGTAGACATGAGTCTGGGAACTAATATTCCTGTGCGTTTCTAAGTTTGAAGATTTTGACCGCGATGTGTTTTGTTTCCTCAGAGGCTCTGTCTGCGTGGGACGGCCACGAGCTCGGTCGCCTCGTGTTCCGCTACGGAGGCGAACCCGTCGGCGCTTTCCGTCCCCCGCCTCTCCGCCCGCTCCGTCCCTCCGTCGCCCACGCTTTGTTCCTAGACGCAACCCACGACAACCAATCGGCCGTAGAGACGCGCGGAGAGCTTTACTCTCTTCCCGCCGCCGCGCTTGTTGCCATGGCAGCGTGTGCGACAGGAAGCTCCCGCGGGCATGATGAGATGGTGCCCCATCATGTGAGTACCTGCCTTGCCTTGCCTTGCCTTGCCATGCCATGCCATGCCTTGCCTTGCCATGCCATGCCATGCCATGCCTTGCCATGCCATGCCATGCCTTGCCATGCCATGCCTTGCCATGCCATGCCATGCCATGCCTTGCCATGCCATGCCATGCCTTGCCTTGCCATGCCATGCCATGCCATGCCATGCCATGCCATGCCATGCCATGCCATGCCATGCCATGCCATGCCATGCCTTGCCATGCCATGCCATGCCATGCCATGCCATGCCATGCTATGCCATGCCTTGCCATGCCATGCCATGCCATGCTATTTTAAGATGTTTTCACTGCTTTAAAGATAAAAATTGGTTGAAAGTTTGTTTTAAATAAACTGTGAAGTCAACATCGATGGCTCTGTGTTGCAGATCCACGTCGTGGACGAGACGCGACCGTACGCGGCTTGGCGCAAGGGGGCGGAGCCTGGCGTCGATGGAACGACGGGAATAATTGCAGCGAAGCGCGCACTCAACAAGTTGCACTCGATGTTGGGCAGCGCAGGCTTCACTCAGGTCAGATATATCTATTTATAGCTGGGCATAGCTGGGCATGTATTTGCATGTATTGTAACCAAACATAGAAAATAAATCTGCTGGTTGTCGTGGTAATACGTATGGAATTTAAAATACACAAAATACACAAAATTATATAAAAAACTGATGTGAATTTCATCTGGAAACTTTAAAGAGACATTAATTTTTCGGAATTCATTTTTACTTTAGATTTTTAACTAGATCAGTTAATTGGCGGCCGATTTTCCTGTAAAAACGCAAGGGGTCCAAGTTGAGAACAAAAAAATTTGCAAATTTTCTGGAAATTAGTGAATCAAAAATGAAGGAAAAAACATACGGGTTTAAAAACCTGAAAATAAGTTCATTTCAATGTGTTTTACATTGTTGTAAAGTTTGGTGCAAAAATATCAAATATTTTTGGCAAAACGACTCTAAAACAGTTTGACCAAAACTGAAAATTTTCGTAAATGTCAAATAGTTTCAAAACCATTCCACCGATTTAGCTGAACATCACAGGGTGTATAGTTTAAAAACACAGTTCGGTGCTCTGAAAATTTGGTTGAAATCGAATCAAGCGTTTGACCGCCAGAGCCGTCGTCGTGGTTGCAGGTGTTTGTCGACCAGATGGATTCGGACGTCGTAGCTGTGACGCGTCACTGTCCCCGAGATCACCAGACCGTCGTGTTGGTAGCACACACTGCGTTCCGTCGCGACCAGTCGCATCGCGACGTCAAGCCACTGCGACTACAGGGTCGCGTCACACACCTGTTGCTGGAAGCAAGCCTCGAACAAAGGTAACTCATTATAATAATTATGTATGTTTATTGTTTCAGAGATTGTATTGTACAGGATAAAGAGACTCGTCTTTCTGTCAGTTTTTTTATTATTATTATTATTATTATTTATTTATATTTTATTCTCATACCCTGCCCATCGGGTTTGCCCTCAGGGCATAGGGCAAAGAGGCAAAAGGCTTCATCAAGTTTTAAGGGCATACAACTCTATTTTCTTAACATTTTCTTAGTACTTTTGATTGTGGTCCCATTAGAGGCTTTAGATAGGGCATCGAACAAACTCGGGAACTCTTAAACAAAACTGCCCACTCCCTCAACATCAACAGCGGCCGTCAGGCAGCTGGTACTGCTAGTTATTTATATATATTTATATTATATATTTATTTTAGTTTTATTTATTCTCCTACTTTGGCCTGGTACATGTTCTAATGCAAGTTCTTAGAGTAATAGGAAAGTACATTTCTGTTGAATCATGATCCCCGGTTGTATGGTGTCCAGTTAGTGTTACATTAAATTTAATTTAGTAATACAGTGAAGTTTTACAATGAAATTAGCCAAGTTATTTCAAGTTAGCTACGTTATTTACAGGACTTGTCTTTTGGATTGTTCCGTCTTTGGTTTTCTTTTGACCGGCGTCTAAATTCCTTTGAGTTCTTGGGGAAGTGGGACGTGACCGGGGAAGTGGGACGTGACCGGGGAAGTGGGACGTGACGAGGGCAGGGAGTTCGTTTTTAACAGCAAAGAAAAGAAAATAGATATAAGAACTGCCCTCTTGTGTACAAATTGACAGCTAGTGATATTAATTGTTTGTTGTGTTGTCATGGCAACCAGCCGTCTAATTGATTTGTTGTGTTGTCATGGTAACCAGCCCGGCTGCCGAGTTTGTTAAATCAGCCGACGTGATCAACGGCCTGGTCAACGTGACTTCCAACGTCCGGGAAGATTTGCCGCTTGCCGAGTCTTGTTTCCTGGAGGCCGAGGAATCCGGGGAGCCGGGCGTGACCCAGCTGCGGTTCAAACACTTCCCACCAGGAGCAGTAGTGGCCGTCAGGTACGTGACAAGACTGGAGTTTTTATGTTTTTCGATTTTGATTCCGGAAAGCTCATAAGTAAACTTCCCATTCCAGAAAACGCACAGTAAAAATGTTGATTTTGAGATGAAATCTTATTTAAATTGCAAACGCTTGCAATGCGCGGGGTATTTTATTATTATAATGTGGATTGAAATTGAAAATGTTGATTTTGATTTCAATTGTTCTGTTTGGTCTCTTTATCAAAATACAAATTATAAAAATAGCAAACCAAGCAGTTCAGCCCACAAACCACATGGACAAAGTCTTCATTTTGAATAGAATTTTTCCGGTAAAATCAAAAATTGCAATTCCGATTCTGGTCCCTGGAGCCAGCCAATGAATATCTGGACGATGTTTTGGTGAAATGTCGCCGAGGTTTCGCTGGATTTTCAAACAGGTCAACATTGTTTGTTGTTTTACTCGAAAGGGAAGTCGTCGAAGAAAATCTGCGTCCAATTACAATCGTTTGTTGAAAATAATTTGTATTGCGTATTTGTGTGTCATTCCACGTCAAACCACTCAACGTTGACCGACTCGGATTTCAATGAAATTTTGTCAACTTGTTGAGAATGTGGATTTAGCCACAAGGTTTTTTTATTAATTTTTTTACTCAAAGGTTTAAAAAGTTACAGGGGTTGGAAAATGTGTTAATTTTACCTCCGCACGTGCATTGACTTACATTTTCCTCAATATCTTGGGTTTTACTGGAGCTACAGACTTCCAACAGAACTTTAATGAAAGATTATTTCATGCAGTTTATAAAAACCTACCAACTTAATCCACTATCTCAACAAATTCACAAAATTTCATCAAAATCTGAGTCGATCATCGACAAAAACAATTAAAATCGAGTGATTTCACGTGGAATGATCGTTATGTCATCGTCATAGCGATGATACATTGTAAGAAATAAACCAAACATTCGAACTGACTTCCGTAAAGTCAACGATTGGTCACATGGTTCAATGTCTACGGGCATACAATTTTATAACAGATTACCTCGACATATCAAAGCAAAAACTGGCGTTTATTTCAAAAAACAAAGTCAAACTGTAGCTAATTGAAAAATGTTTTCATTCCATTGACCAGTTTTTAAAAGTTAAGCTTTATGCATCTATGAATATTTAAATTAAGATCATATATGTATTTATATTTTAGTCTAGAAAATTGACCATCTTAATATCATGTAATTTCCCAAATACAGGGAAATTTAGTCGTCATTTACTCAGCATTCAAAACCCATTTCAAACAGTTTTTATCGTCGTCCACCAGGGTATCCCTGGACGACTCTGCGCTGGCTGCACTGGCTGCGCTGGCTGCGCTGGCGTCCGACACGGGCGCGCTGGCTGCGCTGGGCAATGACCTGTCGCTCGCCGACGCTAATCGCGTGCTGTACCGCTGCGCGGAGGAGGAACGCGACGACGGCGGCGCCGCATACGACATCCCAGGCCACGGGCCGCCAGTCTACTGCGGTCTTCAAGGTGAGTTTGTAGGTTAGGTTGCCCTTGGCCCCAAGTTCGGAAGATCTAGATGCGTTGATTGCAGCTTTACTGGCAGATTTTTGCTGGCAACTCTTGGATGCTGATTGGATCTTCTGCATTTGTATCTTAAAAGAAGTTTTAAATGGGTGACCATCATACACATGACCAGTTCTGTTCGGGAGAGAGGTTGGAGAGATGAAAGTTAAGCAACACTGCGCTGGGTCAGGTATTGGATGAGTGACCATCATACACATGACCAGTTCTGTTCGGGAGAGAGGTTGGAGGGATGAAAGTAAGTACAGCAACTTCACTCGCCTCGCTTATCAACCTCTCGACAGCATGGATTTGTGAAGGAATCCTGTTGTTTGCTTTGTACCGTCCTTCGGAAGGGACGTTAAGCCGGTGGTCCCCTTGGTCTTCGACAGGAGTAGGCTACGTGCCGGCACCGGGTTTCCCCTCCTCCCTTCTATGCTAGGTTAGGTTCATCATCATCCACTCATACACCGACGCCATTAGACCAGTGCCACATGACCAGATGTCAAAACAGTGCGTCGTTAAACACAAGAAATAATAAATAATAATTAAAAGAAGTTATCAACGAACCTAACCAACGCGTCCCGTTTCGTCTCCAGGTTTGATGTCGTTGCTGAGTGAAATCCGTCCGGCCAACGACCTTGGACACCCGCTGTGCGCGAACCTCCGCGCCGGCGACTGGATCATCGGTTCGTTTGTTAAACCACAGATAGACATACACAGATTGTCCACTCCTATGCTATTGGGAGCTACGCGAAAGCTTTTGCCCCGCAAGATTCGCCCCAATCCCCTCACCAACAAGCTAAAATAGTTTGCCCTCTGGACACGGGATGGCGCTACGTTCGCTCCCTCTCAAGTTTACTATCTGTTCCAAGCTTGCTCGGTCATCGGTCTAAAGTCCTTTCGCTCACATTCGCTCCCTCTCAAGTTTACTATCTGTTCCAAGCTTGCTCGGTCATCGGTCTAAAGTCCTTTCGCTCACATTCGCTCTCAGCGCTGCCGCTATCCTACTGTATCCAGGCGATAACTGCAGCGGAGTTCGAGCAAGTCCAACATTGAAGAAAAATGTAAACATCCCAGAAAATAATTATAATGATGCTCTGGTGCCATAGTTGGGGAAGATCGTTTTGAAAGCGATCTTTTAAAAAGATCAAGATCGTCGTCAAAAAACAATCGCGATCGAAGATCGAAGTTCGCGATCGTTTTTTTTAGATCAAATTCAAATTCGTTTCAATAAAATATCAAGTTGAATAAACATATCAAATATCAAATATCTGCGTGGTTCAATAAGAAATCAATAAGAAATAGGATTAAGTACATAAAGGGTGATTTCTTGTTCCCTGCTTTGTTGTATCTATATTTTCATTATTAGTTACACCGTTAATTAGTTCAATTTATTGCACCGAGAAGTTCAGTTCGGTACAGAAAGAATATTGTCACAATGCACCTCAGAGCGATGTCATGAACGAGTTTTCTTAGCTATAAATCGTATACGAGATATGTCAAATCTAGTCGGCTGCTTATTTCGGCAAGTAAAATGCTTGCTACTGAACTAAATTGTGATACCATATTGCAGCCCGTTAGACTCGGTGGATATTGCTTATATAAACACGCTTGGAAGTCGCTGTGAGCCTCTCATTGCATAAATTCACGATCATGACCAAGTCATATTGAAATTGTTGGGTGAGAACTTATGTCAAATCGCTAAATCTGGGGCTAGGATGTCGATCAAAAAAGATTTCCGCATAGAAAATTTCGGAAAGTAATGTGGATTGTTTCAAATTTCGAAAATCTATTAAATGATAGGTACTTTGACTTGGCGGGTGCTTATCTCAATGTTGATTTTCTTGGAATTCCCGCATTGCTGGGTTTTATAATAATATCGCCAGGCGATTACGATGTTTTGGCGAGACTGAGCAGGTGGTCCAGTAACCTTGCTGGTTGATCACGGTAAATTGATGCTAGAGAGGGTAGTTTCAACATTAGAACAAAAATTTAAACTGATTTGAAATCAGGTTTCGAAGCCGAATGTAATGGTGCTTTAAAAAATTTCGAAATTCAATTATTAGCATAAGATGGTTTTGTGAGTTAAATGGCTCTGGTATTAGCGATTCTCGGAACATTTTTATCGCAAATCGGCTTAGATATTCCGTAGTGTTTTGTTCCAAATCAAATCTAGACGCATAGCTAGACACCCACGTGATACACTCCCCTTGTGCCACGGTAGAAAATGTGTGGAACGGGAAAATGCACACCGCGTCCCGTATTACTCCCCCGGATGCGTTTAACACTGCCCTATTAAAGGTAATCAACAAACAATTCACAGCTGTTACAAATCCTTAAGACATTAGTAAATCTGAAACTGCAAACTGACCAAAACGTGATTTGTGCCCCTTTAATGACATCATTGCTGGTCGTTCTTGTTACGAAAGGATCGGTCATGTACTGAGAGTGGAAACTACAAAAATAGGGGTATTCGCATTGCTTTGTCGGCGCTGCCTTACAAAGGGTATGCGGTGCGCTGACCTTGGCCAAGCTTATAGTTTCGCGATCGCGTAGTCAATATTATTATGAGTGAGTAAAGCTGTTGTCATATATTTTTCAGAATGATTTTGTAAGATTCTTTGAACCATCTTACTGTACGGCAACTCATGCCATACGGATGGCTTTTACTTTTTTGCCCTGGAATGTTGACAGCTATTGATGAGTTACGGAAAAAAATCTCGTATCGAAAGATTTAAGAATATCCAAAGAGTTTTCGAGGGTTGCTCGAGCTCTCGGGCACACACGTAGTCGGCGCCCCTGGTATTGGGACTTGCTTTGTATTTTCATTTGATCTCTTTAGATGAGACTGACTTTTTGTTCTAGTTTCTTCAAATTGAAACCTGAAATATAACAATATATTGTTGTTAATGTATTTTTATTTCCCCACCCATTAAGCATTTGTAATAGAAAAAAAATAGGTACTGTCAGCTTGCAGTGCCTTCAGAAGGAAACACACATATGTCCCTGCTTGCGATTAAAATATAGTTTAAATATGATAATGGACTCGCCTTTCTTTTTATTCAGCCGCAGTGTACCGACGTCTGCACCTAAATCCTCAATTTTCTTCAATTTTTAACACTAACACGATCCCTTTTCTAATGACAAGTACTTCGCCAAATCCAGTACCCATTTTTTAGTTCAGCAAGCTGTACTCTCGCCCCACCACTCGGTCAAACCGATTACCCTGCACTCTGGTGGCCCAATATTCAACTGATGCTACTATACATCGCGATGCCAGCGCCCCTCAGTGCTCGCGTAACAAGTATTTTTTTGCCGTAGCGTGCCGTAGCCAAAGCTGGGTAAGGTGATATATCTGTGTATGTCAATCTGTGGTTAAACTAAACAACAATTAGCATCGATATGACGATGACAGCTTGGTTGGGCTTGCCACGACCGCATGGCCCAGCTCTTGAGATGCTATGACAGGGATTTTATTTATCTTTTAATTTTATATGTTAATTTTTTATAATTATTTACGTGTAATACAGGTTAGGTTTTTGTATTTATTTGTATTTTGTATTTATTTTTCTCTTACAAATGTGCATTTGCTGCACTGTGGTGAGGTACATAGGCACATAGGTACATAGATACATAGGTACATAGGTACATAGGTACATAGGTACATGGGTACATAGGTACATAGGTACATGGGTACATAGGTACATAGGTACATAGGTACATAGGTACATAGGTACATAGGCACATAGGTACATGGGTACATGGGTACATAGGTACATGGGTACATAGGTACATAGGTACATAGGTACATAGGTACATAGGTACATAGGTACATAGGTACATAGGCACATAGGTACATAGGTACATGGGTACATAGGTACATAGGTACATAGGTACATAGGTACATGGGTACATAGGTACATAGGCACATAGGTACATAGGTACATAGGTACATAGGTACATAGGTACATAGGTACCTATGTATAGGTACCTTAGGTATTTCAAATCTAAGTGATGCCAACATTGAGGTACAAGTTAGGTTAGGTTATCTTATGACAGATGATATAAAAAGAAATAATTTCTTACTTTTATATTATCAATTCACTCAGGTATTATCCAGGTTTTAACAATTTGAACCACAGGTTACCTCTCAACATTTGTTGAAATTGGCATAAAATACTTTGTGTATTTCATTTTGCCTGCAATTTCAATCAGAATTCACAGAACGCAGATTCATTCTGCGTTGGCAACTTATGTACCTGTTGCTTGTAGACTACACAACGAAACGACTCCAGCGCGAGAAAGGAACGCGACCGTTCGGAGACTGGCTCGCGGCGGCGCTCGCGCCCGTCAAACTCTTGCCGCGGTTCCTTGTACCGAGCTACTTCGATCTCATCGTCACCACCGCCTACGCTCAACTACTGGAGGCCGTCTGGGACAAGATGCCAGAGTGAGTAGCCATAGGATCCAGTCAGCTGATCTCAAATAACCTGGATATCATAGGGTCCAGCCAGCTGATCTCAAATAACCTGCATAGAGCATAGGATTCAGCCAGCTGATCTCAAATAACCTGGATAGAGCATAGGATCCAGCCAGCTGATCTCAAATAACCTGGATAGAGCATAGGATCCAGCCAGCTGATCTCAAATAACCTGGATAGAGCATAGGATCCAGCCAGCTGATCTCAAATAACCTGGATAGAGCATAGGATCCAGCCAGCTGATCTTTAATAACCTAGATAGAACATAGGATCCAGCCAGCTGATCTCAAATAACCTGGATAGAGCATAGGATCCAACCAGCTGATCTCAAATAACCTGGATAGAGCATAGGATCCAGCCAGCTGATCTCAAATAACCTGGATAGAGCATAGGATCCAGTCAGCTGATCTCAAATAACCTGGATAGAGCATAAGATCCAGCCAGCTGATCTTTAATAACCTAGATAGAACATAGGATCCAGCCAGCTGATCTCAAATAACCTGGATAGAGCATAGGATCCAGCCAGCTGATCTCAAATAACCTGGATAGAGCATAGGATCCAGTCAGCTGATCTCAAATAATCTGGATAGAGCATAGGATCCAGCCAGCTGATCTCAAATAACCTGGATAGAGCATAGGATCCAGCCAGCTGATCTCAAATAACCTGGATGGAGCATAGGATCCAGTCAGCTGATCTGAAATAACCTGGATAGAACATAGGATCCAGCCAGCTGATCTCAAATAACCTGGATAGAGCATAGGATCCAGCCAGCTGATCTCAAATAACCTGGATAGAGCATAGGATCCATCCAGCTGATCTCAAATAACCTGGATAGAGCATAGGATCCAGCCAGCTGATCTCAAATAACCTATATTGTTGTTCTGGTTGAAGGTTTGTCTCTTGTGGGTCGAGCTTCACGCGCTGGCTTGCGCTGGGTTCAGTGCAGTGCACCAGCGTGGTTAGTTCTGCAGCGTTGCCAGCGTTGCCAGCGTTGCCAGCTCGCTATGGAGACCGAGATGTGCCGCTAGCCTCGATGGCTGCAGGGTTGCCACACTTTGCTGCCGGCTACATGCGTACCTGGGGCAGAGACACGTTCATCTCGCTACGTGGACTCTTCCTGTTGACCGGGAGGTTTGAAGATGCAAGGTACGTTGTTCCTATCTGTTCCCTTCTGTAGGGGTGGGTAAATGGCTAGGGTGGGGGGATGTGGGGTAGGGTGGATAAATTATCAGATTTCCTATCAATTTCTTAACAAGTGCATCGCGCACTTCTCTAGTAAGTTGTGAAAGTTCCATCTGACTCGGAGACTGATTGTTGCCCCCCATACTGTTCTATAGTGGGGCAGGGGTAGGGCAGGGTGGAGTGAAGATAGGTTGGTTGAGAGGGACGCCGATGCCAGTCTCTTCTCTCCAGTGATAAAGACAACAATGGAAACATTATCAAACAAGAATCCACTATCGCTGCCGGCCACTCACCGCTCTGTAAGTTCTGTACTCTCGCTTTAGTTTCGCAATCAACTTATTCACTGACGCACGTTTATATACAAAACATTTACACATTTCATCAAACATTTGTGGAAAAATGCATTAGAAAACTTGACATTTTTGCCAATTTATCATCAAAATTCTTGCTTTTTGTCAATATTTGGTATCATTTTTGGTAAAATGCAGCAGAAAACTTGCAATTTTTGCCAATTTCACATCAAAATTAAATTTTATTGTCAAAATTTGGTAACATTTTTGGTAGAATGCAGCAGAAAACTTGCAATTTTTGCCAATTTTACATCAAAATTCAATTTTATTGTCAAAATTTGTTAACATTTCTGGTAAAATGCAGCAGAAAACTTGCTTAATCAGCCAAATTGTCATGAGATTGTCTTTAAATTGTCATGAATTCCTGGTCAATTTCTCCAGGAACCACATCCTGGGATTCGGAGGCTGCCTCCGTCACGGTTTGATACCCAACTTGCTCGACGGAGGATTGAACGCAAGATTCAACTGCCGCGACGCTGTCTGGTGGTGGCTTCACTCGGTCGCTGCCTTCGTTGAACTCGCTCCTGAGGGACATCAGATCCTTCATGACACAATCCTGCGCATCTTCCCCACAGACTCGGCCCTCCCAGCCGGGGACTCTGCCAAGGTACCAACACAACAAGGAATAGGGAAATCTCTTTAAATTTGAAACAATTTTTTTTTGTTGTGAGAAAATAATGAACACGTATTTTTTTATTTTCTTCTAAATCTAATTTTGAATAAAATATCTCTGTTTAAAATGTTTGCGTTTGAATCTCGTACGAAAACGAGGGTCGCCATTTTTTCTGACATGAAGTGAAATCTGACGTCAGTCTGACGTCAAGAAACAGAAGCGAACGCAAAGGAAACAACAAAATGACGTCAGAACTACGTGTAGTTAATCACAGCCCGTTTTAATCCCGCCACGAGAATTCATATTTTAGCCATTCTTAAAACAAATAGAAATAGACAAGTTATGATCGGATTATAAAAAGAAAAAATATATCAGATTTTATTTTAAACGCGTATTTGAACACAAAGATAATAATTAAATAATTATCTTGATGAGATTTCCCTATTGTTTCTGTTCTTAGTTGTATGCTCAAAGTTCAGGAGACTTGTTTATAATTTGTCTAACAAAATATGTTTTTCATTCCATTTTTACAAACTTTGAAATTTAATAAAAGCCGAATCGCTTCACAAAACTCAACGGAATTTTGCCAATAAGTTGACCATATTGAGACGCATCATGCCTGAAAATAACAGAACGGCAAGTTTTCTAATTCTAGAGTTATTCACATTTACCAAGTGTTGTTTACTTGGTACTGACCTGCGCTGTCGTTGCCATGGTTTCCAGGAGCAGCCTCTGCACGAGGTCATACAGGAAGCCATGTCCGTTCACTTCCAGGGACTTTCATTCCGGGAACGTAATGCAGGACGTGCCATCGACGCTCACATGACTGACCAGGGATTCAATAACCAGATCGGGATCCATCCGGAGACAGGTGAATATCTGGGCCACATACCTACATAGCTACATAGCTACATACCTACATAGCCACATAGCTACATAGCTACATAGCTACATAGCACATAGCTACATAGCCATTTCTGGTGTTCTCAAATTCCTGAAAATTTCGTCAAATTCTGAGATAGTGAAGGTTTTGAGTGACGGGCACTTGATATGGAATGACCTGATAGTGAAGGTTTTGAGTGACGGGCACTTGATATGGAATGACCTGATAGTGAAGGTTTTGAGTGACGGGTACTTGATATGGAATGATCTGATAGTGAAGGTTTTGAGTGACGGGCACTTGATATGGAATGACCTGATAGTGAAGGTTTTGAGTGACGGCCACTTGATATGGAATGACCTGATAGTGAAGGTTTTGAGTGACAGGCACTTGATATGGAATGACCTGATAGTGAAGGTTTTGAGTGACGGGCACTTGATATGGAATGACCTGATAGTGAAGGTTTTGAGTGACGGGCACTTGATATGGAATGACCTGATAGTGAAGGTTTTGAGTGACGGGCACTTGATATGGAATGACCTGATAGTGAAGGTTTTGAGTGACAGGTACTTGATATGGAATGACCTGATAGTGAAGGTTTTGAGTGACCGGCACTTGATATGGAATGACCTGATAGTGAAGGTTTTGAGTGACCGGCACTTGATATGGAATGACCTGATAGTGAAGGTTTTGAGTGACGGGCACTTGATATGGAATGACCTGATAGTGAAGGTTTTGAGTGACGGGCACTTGATATGGAATGACCTGATAGTGAAGGTTTTGAGTGATGGGCACTTGATATGGAATGACCTGATAGTGAAGGTTTTGAGTGACGGGCACTTGATATGGAATGACCTGATAGTGAAGGTTTTGAGTGACGGGCACTTGATATGGAATGACCTGATAGTGAAGGTTTTGAGTGACGGGCACTTGATATGGAATGACCTGATAGTGAAGGTTTTGAGTGACGGGCACTTGATATGGAATGACCTGATAGTGAAGGTTTTGAGTGACGGGCACTTGATATGGAATGACCTGATAGTGAAGGTTTTGAGTGACATGCACTTGATATGGAATGACCCACATAGCTACAAATATAGTAACCAAGACAATAATGTAAGGAAATGTAAGGTTATGTTATCAGCTGGTAATAGTTTGTACCCTTACGTTGGCCAGGCTTTGTGTTCGGTGGCAACGCTTGGAACTGCGGCACGTGGATGGACAAGATGGGTTCGAGCGACCGCGCCGGGAACCGTGGCAAGCCTTCAAGCCCGCGCGATGGCAGCGCCGTGGAGCTCGTAGGACTCAGCGCGGCTGCGGCAAGATTTCTGGCTGACATGCACGACGCCGGCAACTTCCCCCACTCCAGCGTAACCAGGACTAACAGAGACGGTTCGTACAAAACTCCACCTCCGTTCTTACACTTGCGATTTTTAATTTTTGTTGTGTTTTTTATTGATTTCCTTTACTGGCTTAAATAAAATAACATTTACAAGCCGTGAATCCCATTAGGAATCGTAATATTAATAAAATATAGTAATAATGATAATAATAATTCTGATGGTATAGTGGTAGTAGTAGTAGTAGTTTATTACAAAAGAAGATTGTTTAAACATTGATTATGCAGGTACATAAATGGATACATGGTTTTGGATAATATATGAATATAAAATATACCTATAATTATAGGGTTATGGAAAATTGTTTAGACATTGATTATGCAGGTACATAAACATAAAATATAAAATTGGCCATGCATAAAATATACCTGTAACTATGAGGTAATAACAAATCGATACATAGTCTTTTACACACTGGTAGGGCCTAATTTCTAGTTTTCTAAGTAGTCTTTTATAGAGTAGTAGCATTTTTTTATTAGGAATTCCTTAAGGTAAATGGATAGTTCTTTCCTCCCAGTTTCCTTTAAGTTGATAGGAAGTTTGTTAAAGAGTCTAATTGCCGCTCTACTGCCTTGCAATGAACAACAAGCCTTGATTGCTCAACATGAACATTGCTTTTGGCCCTAGTGTTGTGTTCATGTACACGTGAGTTTTTCCTATTCAGTGCCCTGTTTAATGTTGCCATCATTATTGTGCTAGTGTGGTAGGAACATACCTACAAACTATGATACTAATATAGTAATAATGATAATAATAATTCTGATGGTATAGTGGTAATACTAGTGTGGTAGGAACATACCTACAAACTATGATACTAATATAGTAATAATGATAATAATAATTCTGATGGTATAGTGGTAATACTAGTGTGGTAGGAACATACCTACAAACTATGATACTAATATAGTAATAATGATAATAATAATTCTGATGGTATAGTGGTAATACTAGTGTGGTAGGAACATACCTACAAACTATGATACTAATATAGTAATAATGATAATAATAATTCTGATGGTATAGTGGTAATACTAGTGTGGTAGGAACATACCTACAAACTATGATACTAATATAGTAATAATGATAATAATAATTCTGATGGTATAGTGGTAATACTAGTGTGGTAGGAACATACCTACAAACTATGATACTAATATAGTAATAATGATAATAATAATTCTGATGGTATAGTGGTAATACTAGTGTGGTAGGAACATACCTACAAACTATGATACTAATATAGTAATAATGATAATAATAATTCTGATGGTATAGTGGTAATACTAGTGTGGTAGGAACATACCTACAAACTATGATACTAATATAGTAATAATGATAATAATAATTCTGATGGTATAGTGGTAATACTAGTGTGGTAGGAACATACCTACAAACTATGATACTAATATAGTAATAATGATAATAATAATTCTGATGGTATAGTGGTAATACTAGTGTGGTAGGAACATACCTACAAACTATGATACTAATATAGTAATAATGATAATAATAATTCTGATGGTATAGTGGTAATACTAGTGTGGTAGGAACATACCTAAAAACTATGATACTAATATAGTAAGAATACTTGAGATAAATTACTTAATAATAATGATATCAATAGGAAATATATTGCTTGGTGATAAAAGTAACAAATTGGGGAATAATAGGAACCTAGGAACCTAATTTTATTTCATTAAAGAATTCATTGATTGAGTTGCATGCTTTGTTAGCAATGAAGTTACTTAGCGATCGTTTGAATTGGATCGGGTCTTTGATATCTTTCCAACTTGAGGCAAGTTTGTTGGAAATCTGTGTTGTTTAACAACGCACTGTTTTGACAACACTCCTTGCGGCACTGGTCTAATGGCGTCGGTGAATGAGTGGATGATAATGAGGATGATGATGAACCTAACCTAGCCTGAATGATCCGTGCCTTGAGACTGAATGAAAGCGTTTAGATAAACGATTCACATTTCATTGGTTTGCACTGCAGGCTCCAAGGTCACTTGGACGTACCGTGAATGGCATCGCAAGATCGTTGCCAACTTCGAGGCTCGCTTCTTCGTCCCGGAAACTCCGACTCCCGGTGAGGACCGGCCGGAGCTGGTCCATCGTCGCGGCATCTACAAGGACACCCTCGGCTCCCAGCAGCCCTGGACAGACTTCCAACTTCGTCCTAACTTCCCAGTGGCCATCGTTGTGGTGAGTCACCCATCCAATACCTGAACCAGCGCAGTGTTGCTTAACTTGCATCCCTCCAACCTCTCTCCCAAACAGAACTGGTCATGTGTATGATGGTCACCCATCCTCTACCTGACCCAGCACAGTGTTGCTTAACTTTCATCCCTCCAACCTCTCTCCCGAACAGAACTGGTCATGTGTATGATGGTCACCCATCCAATACCTGACCCAGCGTAGTGTTGCTTAACTTTCATCCCTCCAACCTCTCTCCCGAACAGAACTGGTCATGTGTATGATGGTCACCCATCTAATACCTGACCCAGCGTAGTGTTGCTTAACTTTCATCCCTCCAACCTCTCTCCCAAACAGAACTGGTCATGTGTATGATGGTCACCCATCCAATACCTGACCCAGCGCAGTGTTGCTGAACTATGTTTACCTGCAGGCTCCCGAGTTGTTCTCTCCTGCCCGGGCGTGGGCTGCGCTGGAGGTTGTGGGTCGTCTTCTCTGCGGCCCGCTGGGAATGAAGACGCTGGATCCGGGAGACTGGGCTTACCGCGGTGACTACCACAACGACAACGACTCTGAGGATCCGGCCGTTGCCCACGGATTCAACTACCATCAGGGACCGGTGCGTGCTAACGTTGTGGGCGTGGTCTTTACACTACTCTTGCCAGAACAATCAACTTGTCTTAGGAAAAACTATTTGAACTGGGTTTTGAATGCTAAGTAAATGGCTACTCTTAGCATTCAAAACCCAGTTGAAATAGTTTTTGTTAAAACTAGTGCTAAGTTTAGATCAAGTAGACATGAGTCTAAAAACAATCATAAAGTAGTTAATAATATTGCCGATAACAGAATTTACAAGTTATTTGGCACGTACGACATTCTTTCACATTTTTATCATCCTAAAATATTGTTGTTTAAATGCCCTTGTTTACGCAGGAGTGGGTGTGGCCGATCGGGTTCTACCTGCGCGCACGCCTGCGCACTGCGCTGGCACACGGCGGTCCTGCGCTGGCAGCGCGCGTCGCCAAGGAGACGCGCGCCGCGCTGGCAGCGCACCTGGTGGCGGTCTCCACTGACGTGTGGCGTGGGCTGCCCGAGCTCACCAACGCTGATGGCAAAGTTTGTCCGGGCAGCTGCCGGACTCAGGCCTGGAGCAACGCCACCGTACTCGAGGTATAATACAATACAGTCCTGACAATTTTCCAATAACAAAAGAACTACACAAAATTATAACAATTACCAAGTTCAAGCTTCCTAAATACATCTAAATAAAACAATCAGGGTCAATAACTTAAAAACTAACGTATTTTGTATTTTCTGAAATAAAATCCTGAACAAATTGGTGTTTTTTACTAACTAACCAATTATGTGTATGGAATAGAAACACAAGTCTAAAATCCAGTGCCGTAGTTTTGTTTGATGGAAAATTACTTTAAAAAATGTACAAGCTCGTCAGCGATGGAATGTTAAACTTCTTAAAATGAGGTCAGGTTAGGTTGGGTCAGGTTAGTCCAGCACAACCTGGCCTAGCATTGTTAAGCCAGGCGTCATGGCAACAATGTTGATGTTGACTTTACGCTTGCAGGTGTTGCACGAACTGAGTGCGCTGGAAGGACGCGCACCAATCGCCCTCGACAACGCAGAGTGAGACACAACGGCGCCCGGCATCGCAAGCGCAAGGTACGCCCTCCGTAGGCCCTCCATAGGCCCTCCGTACGCCCTCCGTACGCCCTCCGTACGCCCTACGTACGCCCTCCGTACGCCCTACGTACGCCCTCCGTACGCCCTCCGTACGCCCTCCGTACGCCCTACGTACGCCCTCCGTACGCCCTACGTACGCCCTCCGTACGCCATCCGTACGCCCTCCGTACGCCATCCGTACGCCCTACGTACGCCATCCGTACGCCCTCCGTACGCCCTCCTGGGGTCACCATCTAGGTACCTATAAATGTGGCTGTAAACTTGTTTTCGTCGGTAACGCTGACATTTCTCCGACAGCGATCGCGCGTTCAATGCGCGCTTCTTGTCATTGTGGCAGCCTTGCCCGTCGGGCGCCGCCCCCCGCGTTCCGCCCAGCCCGGAACGCCTGGAATGTTCCGGGAGGTTCCCGCAGCGGAGGTTGACTTGCGGCCGCGACGTATCCCCGCGATACTTCCCGAGCGGCAGCGGAGAGACCGGCAACCGCGGGGAGCACGTTGTCGTCCTAGAACCGCTGATCGGACAAGAGAAGAAGAAGAAGAAGAAGCTTACTTACTCAGAACAGCAGAAGATCATTAGGATCATGATCGGTTACACGCTCGGCTTTTTTCTGCTTGCCATTGTTACTTTTTACGTCGTTTACTTTGTCTAGACTCGCCAGATTGCTTTGTTAGCTACGACGTCGTCGTCGAAACTTAGGACCTGGTTGTCGTGTGTTTTTGCCTTTGGATTTTAATTTTGTTATTGCTTTGTGATAATAATCTGCAGAAAACCGAGACTAGATGCTGAGTTGTTAACTGTTTTTCGTATTATAGATTGGTTTTAAAAAGTTTCGCTTGCAGTTTGTTTCATTTCGTTCCAGAACAGATGGGTCGACAGCTTCAGCACGCAGTTAGGTATACTTTATGTCACCGTTAATTCACTGACTTGTCACACGTGTTCGACAACGTTTCACCGATTAGAATTGCTACACAAAGGTAAGTATTTTATCTATGTCTAGCTACTTCTCAAGTGAGGACGAGAGACATCTTTGATAAATGTGTCACACGTCAACTATTCTTTTAAAACTGGCGGATTTTCAGCCATTTTATTAAACAGCTGATCGTCAGAGGTCAATTCCATATGTCCTGTTGTTTTGTTTTCCGTCGAAGTGTCTACTCTCGTTCTGAGCATTGATTTCGTAGATTTGTGACATTTGTTTGTGCACCAACGCTAGTCAAGGTAAAAGAAAATCAATTATTTTATCACGCTTTAGTAATATTTTTTCCGTTTAATGATCCCATATCGGAAACATCCTGTAAACATGCTCCATGCGTTCCTAACCTAACAGTTATTTTTGACCTTGTCTAGCAGAGAAATTACGATTCGACACGGTGATTGGCAAGTTATCGAGGGACAATATGTTTGGACATAATTGATTTATTATATTATGTGCGTTTCACGTCGCGGTTCAATTGACTCGGACATAAAAACTATAAGCGCATGCCAAAAAGCTAAACATGTTGCTGAAATAATGGCAGCTCTGATGGCAGTTCCTGATTCATTTGGTGAATGTCACCATGACTTGTCCTCAATATTTTTAGCTTGTCATTTTGTGTGCTAGGCGTTGCATTTTTTATTATCTCATTCCAACTGACTTATCTGTAATGAAGGCACCTATCTGTTATTAACAATAGACAGTTTACACCAGTTGCAAATTGCCTGCTGTGCCTCTGTCTCCACTGGGCATCGATCAGTTATTTCCTTCGCTTGGGTAATATTACTGTGAACCTATTTTGTTGGCTAGCACCTGCACACTTAGGTATTACAACCAGTTTTCAGTCTCCCTATGTTTGGTCTTGCAATAGTTACCACTTGACAAAGAATTACGTGGGTAGGCGCAAGCAACAATTCAAAAGTGCAGTATAGAATGGCATTAACTTAAACCGATTCACACTTTGATATTTGTTTCTTTGGCCCACGTTAATATTGCATGTTCATAAATATACTGGCAAGTACATAGTTTAGCCGGCGGATTGATGTCGAACCAGTTTCCAGTTGCCTGATCCTGTTGATGCCATATTGTTTTCTGATCTGTCATCCGCAAAAATTCCCGAGTCATCCTACTACGTTATTATGTTTACTCTTGTGCCTTTAATTTTATCAAAAATTCTCGGCTAGTTGAACTTGACCTATGCCTTGTTGGTAGGATTCTTATCAGTAGCAACTATGTGGTAACGTGCCACTATCTTTACCATCAAGCTTATCTTCGAGAACCGGGGCAAAGTCTGATCGAATTAAGACAAGTATGAAATCACCTTTGCCTAGAATTTCGTGCCAAAGTAATGCTGATGTCATTTCTGAACAAGTTTCTTTCTAAAGATGGAAAACAATTTTGAAGAACTGTTTCATATGGGCTGTGGAAACACCAGGGGGCTGATTTTTTAAAGTTATTTGTTATTTTGTTGAAGCAGTTTTTTTTAAAGTAATTTAAAATAACTGAACTTTTACACCCAAGCAGAATTTCCAGGAACAAAATTTGTATAAATATTACTTCCTTGGTTTGCATTAAATAATAAGGATTCAGATTTCCTGGGTTTCTACGGTGGTGACATCACCTGATCGTGATGTCCACTGATCTTTCAACATATTTGTGTTCTTCTTCAACAACATTTTGTGTCAACTTCAAAGTCTTCGTGGAGCTTCTGTCGCTTCCCGTATTATTTGTGATGTTTCACTGCACGAATGTTCGATCTAATTTCTTCACAAGAAGCAACATTATAATCTCAAACAGTTGGGCAAATGACTTTCATTTCATCTCATCTCGGTCTCTATTCTAGCAAACCTTTTGTAACCCATGGATACAATACAATCAATCTTTTTAAGAATCAAGTTCTGACAATTTTGGGAACAAACGCTGAAGTGATTATGAAGTGGAATCTAATCCACAGCAATACTAAAATTGATTTTAGATGAAATCTCATTTAATTTGCAAACGCTTGCAATGCGCAGGGTATTTTATTATTAGCAACACTATAACCGTCTCAAAAATTGATGCCCAAACGCTGACAAGAACCCCGTTTGGGCATAAAGTTTTTTCGAGTGTTTAAAATAATAAATTACTAAACTTGAGTTCACAGAGTCAAATATCTTCATGTTTTCATGTATGGATGTATCTACGTAGCTCATGAACATGACTCAGCTGTTCTGCGTGCAAGTCATCGTCGTTGCTTTGATTTCAAGTTTGTTTAAAATAGAACCGATCTGTATTGACCTAGCTCGGCACGACGATACGTTGCGACCGCGGCATGAACCCAAGATAGCAGTTGTCATGGAAACTCGGAGCTCGGACGAGGAAACAACGTCGCCACCACCACAACAAGCAACAAGTTGACAGTGCGTATATTTTCAAACAAATCTTATTTGTTTATATTATATCTTATATCTTTATATTTATATTTATTATATCTTTTATATCTTATCAAACACATATTAGACAGGCAAAAAATGTAAAAAAAAAAAATATTCCAACGAGACTTTGCTATCGTTCTTGAGCCTACTGGATTCCAGTCAACGTCAAGTAGAGCAAAAGTTTGGCGACTTTCAGTTGTCAGTTGTTTTTAATTATGACACATTTGACAGACATTTGTGACAGTTCAGAACATGCCACGACTTCGCGAAAACGATCTGTGTTGCTTTGTTAGGTTAGCGTAGCGATATTTCGGGGTAAATAAAACCGGGACTTTTAGCAGCAAAAGCAAGTTTTTAGATGCACGGTGCTTTTAACTGGGGCTACAAATGATTACTCATCGTAGCGATTAGGTTTCATGCTACAGAACTCTTTAAGTTATCATGTTTTGTAAGCTTATATGTTTATTTATTTCTTTAATTATTTGAAACCCAGGACAGTTCTGTCAGTTGTTTAGCCAGTAATATTTTCACAAGATGTAGATACATACTTTTGATGATTAGGAAATGGGAGGATAGCCAGGATAAAATATAAAATATGCCAGTATATGTCATGAGTATGCCAGGGCCTTCTTGCGTCAACTTCGGTGGGTTGTGCACTCTGTGTTTTTGAGACAAATGAAGAATATGAAGATCCCGGTTTCCAGGGGCGATGGGGACGAGGGCCGACATTACCATGACAACCGGCAAGGACGGTGAAGTGGACCTCGGTGACATGACCTTCTGTACGTCGAGCTTCATGCGCGAGGCAATGAAGGTCAGACTTCGTCGTGACAACGACACAGATATCAGAGATACTTACTTTATGTGATGTAAAAAATGTTGATATATGTCGTCCTAACCTAACTTTTGCCCACTTTTGACAGATGATGTACATAATGCGAAGTCACCACGTGCTAACGGACGTCGTGCTGGAGGTCGGGGCGGAGACTTTCCACGCCCACAAAGTGGTCCTTGCAGCGGCCAGCCCCTACTTCAAGGTACAGACACTTGACTTGGCTGGAGACTTTGAAAGTGTCAACTCTAGAGAACAGCTGACTGAACTGAACACTGCACAGTGATTCGGTCCATGAACTGGTTTCCAGCTGGCAGCGACCGAAGCTGGCTTTTGTTTTGCAAACTGTATTCACTCTCGACAAAGTGACAGTCACGAGTTTTGATTAATTTTCTTTATTGGCCAATCACAGCCCGTTTTAATCTCGCCACGAGAATTCATATTTTAGCCATTCTTTAAACAAATATAAATAGAAAAGTTATGATCGGATTATAAAAAGAAAAAATACGTCAGATTTTATTTTAAACGCGTATTTGAACACAATGATAATAATTAAATAATTATCTTAATGAGATTTCCCTTCTGTGGAGGAATCCTGTTGTTCGCGTTGTACCGTCCTTCGGAAGGGATGTTAAGCCGGTGGTCCCCTTGGTCTTCAAGGGGAAGACAGGAGTAGGCAATTAATAATATTTAATACTAATGATATTTCCCTATAGCTAGTATTAGAGACAATGCAGTATATGTAACCCCATGGTAACTTGATAAATGTTGAAACTACGCTTGCAGGCCATGTTTACTGGAGGTCTTCGGGAGAGGGATATGGCCCGTGTCAAGCTTCAGGGCGTCTGTGCGACTGCGATGGCTAAGATTATGTACTTCATGTACACGGGTCAAGTACGTGTCACAGAGAACACGGTCTGTTCGCTGCTTCCTGTCGCCACGATGTTCCAGGTTTGTTCCCGGATCTCTTCCCTTTAGCGGGGCCTGGAATCAGGGATCATGTTAATCATAAGGCAACCTAGATATAATTTACAACATCGAAAAATTTGAGTTTTTCCCATACACATAATTGTTTAGTTGGTAAAAAATGCCAATGTGTTCGGGATATTATTTCAGAAAATACAAAATACGTTAGTTTTTAAGTTATTGACCCTGATTATTTTATTTAGATGCATTTAGGAAGCTTGAACTTGGTAATTTTTATAATTTTGTGTGGTTCTTTTGTTATTGGAAAATTGTCAGGACTGCTCTTACCCTTGATAAAGCAACAGGTACAAGTTACGAAACGTTGGGAAATTTAGTTGTTCTTCACTTAGCATTGAAAACCCAGTTGAAATAGTTTTTGTTAAAACTAGTGCTAAGCTTACATCAAGTAGACATGAGTCTGGAAACCATCACAAGAAATGACAGATATTTATTTGATTGTATGTGATTTGTCAGTAGAAGATAAATAATTGAGCAAAGAAAACTTCATGAATTCCACAAGCGCAAGTTAATGGCTGCTAGAAAATACGGTACAAAATACAAAGTCAATATTGTTTATTTCGTTTGAGTTTTTTGCTAAGCTTTTAGCTTGAATGTGGTGCAAGTCTTGTCAAGCTTTGATACGGTTTAAAACTTTGGTAATAGAAGCCTACTGACCTTCTGTATCTGATGCCAAAAGTCATAGTCCTTGAAAACCAGTCTTTCTGAGAGAGAATATTGTGCTAAATTATTTATGATTTACTTCAATCAAACAAAGAAATATGTTAACAAAAGTATGGTGCGAAAAAAAATTAAATAAAGTCATAAAAATATCGCAATATGCAAAAAGTGGAGTGAAAATTGGAAATGGATTGACACGGTTAGGTTTAAAACTGCGTTTGTTTCGAAACCTAGGTGACCCACGTGATCGACGCTTGCTGCATTTTCCTGGAGAAGCAACTCGACCCAACAAACGCAATCGGCATCGCGCACTTTGCCGAGAACAACGGCTGCCGAGAGCTGCAAGTGAAAGCCAACCAATTCATTGAACAAAACTTCACCCAGGTAACTAACAGCATGGACTGCAAGTCATGTCTTGAGCTGGACAACAGCATGGACTGCAAGCCATGTCTTGAGCTGGACAACAGCATGGACTGCAAGCCATGTCTTGAGCTGGACAACAGCATGGACTGCAAGCTATGTCTTGAGCTGGACAACAGCATGGACTGCAAGCCATGTCTTGAGCTGGACAACAGCATGGACTGCAAGTCATGTCTTGAGCTGGACAACAGCATGGACTGCAAGTCATGTCTTGAGCTGGACAACAGCATGGACTGCAAGTCATGTCTTGAGCTGGACAACAGCATGGACTGCAAGCCATGTCTTGAGCTGAACAACAGCATGGACTGCAAGCCATGTCTTGAGCTGGACAACAACATGGACTGCAAGCCATGTCTTGAGCTGGACAACAGCATGGACTGCAAGCCATGTCTTGAGCTGGATAACAGCATGGACTGCAAGCCATGTCTTGAGCTGGACAACAGCATGGACTGCAAGCCATGTCTTGAGCTGGACAACAGTATGGACTGCAAGCCATGTCTTGAGCTGGACAACAGCATGGACTGCAAGTCATGTCTTGAGCTGGACAACAGCATGGACTGCAAGTCATGTCTTGAGCTGGACAACAGCATGGACTGCAAGTCATGTCTTGAGCTGGACAACAGCATGGACTGCAAGTCATGTCTTGAGCTGGACAACAGCATGGACTGCAAGCCATGTCTTGAGCTGGACAACAGCATGGACTGCAAGCCATGTCTTGAGCTGGAAAACAGCATGGACTGCAAGTCATGTCTTGAGCTGGACAACAGCATGGACTGCAAGCCATGTCTTGAGCTGGACAACAGCATGGACTGCAAGTCATGTCTTGAGCTGGACAACAGCATGGACTGCAAGCCATGTCTTGAGCTGGACAACAGCATGGACTGCAAGTCATGTCTTGAGCTGGACAACAGCATGGACTGCAAGCCATGTCTTGAGCTGGACAACAGCATGGACTGCAAGTCATGTCTTGAGCTGGACAACAGCATGGACTGCAAGCCATGTCTTGAGCTGGACAACAGCATGGACTGCAAGCCATGTCTTGAGCTGGACAACAGCATGAACTGCAAGCCATGTCTTGAGCTGGACAACAGCATGGACTGCAAGCCATGTCTTGAGCTGGACAACAGCATGGACTGCAAGCCATGTCTTGAGCTGGACAACAGCATGGACTGCAAGCCATGTCTTGAGCTGGACAACAACATGGACTGCAAGCCATGTCTTGAGCTGGACAACAGCATGGACTGCAAGCCATGTCTTGAGCTGGACAACAGCATGGACTGCAAGCCATGTCTTGAGCTGGACAACAGCATGGACTGCAAGCCATGTCTTGAGCTGGACAACAGCATGGACTGCAAGCCATGTCTTGAGCTGGACAACAGCATGGACTGCAAGGTTTGTTTGGCAAGCCATGTCTTGAGCTGGACAACAGCATGGACTGCAAGCCATGTCTTGAGCTGGACAATGGCATGGACTGCAAGCCATGTCTTGAGCTGGACAACAGCATGGACTGCAAGCCATGTCTTGAGCTGGACAACAGCAAGGACTGCAAGCCATGTCTTGAGCTGGACAACAGCATGGACTGCAAGCCATGTCTTGAGCTGGACAACAGCATGAACTGCAAGCCATGTCTTGAGCTGGACAACAGCATGGACTGCAAGCCATGTCTTGAGCTGGACAACAGCATGGACTGCAAGCCATGTCTTGAGCTGGACAACAGCATGGACTGCAAGCCATGTCTTGAGCTGGACAACAACATGGACTGCAAGCCATGTCTTGAGCTGGACAACAGCATGGACTGCAAGCCATGTCTTGAGCTGGACAACAGCATGGACTGCAAGCCATGTCTTGAGCTGGACAACAGCATGGACTGCAAGCCATGTCTTGAGCTGGACAACAGCATGGACTGCAAGCCATGTCTTGAGCTGGACAACAGCATGGACTGCAAGGTTTGTTTGGCAAGCCATGTCTTGAGCTGGACAACAGCAAGGACTGCAAGCCATGTCTTGAGCTGGATAACAGCATGGACTGCAAGCCATGTCTTGAGCTGGACAACAGCATGGACTGCAAGCCATGTCTTGAGCTGGACAACAGCATGGACTGCAAGCCATGTCTTGAGCTAGACAACAGCATGGACTGCAAGCCATGTCTTGAGCTGGACAAGGGCATGGACTGCAAGCCATGTCTTGAGCTGGACAAGGGCATGGACTGCAAGCCATGTCTTGAGCTGGACAACAGCATGGACTGCAAGCCATGTCTTGAGCTGGACAAGGGTATGGACTGCAAGCCATGTCTTGAGCTGGACAACAGCATGGACTGCAAGCCATGTCTTAAGCTGGATAACAGCATGGACTGCAAGCCATGTCTTGAGCTGGACAACAGCATGGACTGCAAGCCATGTCTTGAGCTGGACAACAGCATGGACTGCAAGCCATGTCTTGAGCTAGACAACAGCATGGACTGCAAGCCATGTCTTGAGCTGGACAAGGGCATGGACTGCAAGCCATGTCTTGAGCTGGACAAGGGTATGGACTGCAAGTCATGTCTTGAGCTGGACAACAGCATGGACTGCAAGCCATGTCTTGAGCTGGACAACAGCATGGACTGCAAGCCATGTCTTGAGCTGGACAACAGCATGGACTGCAAGCCATGTCTTGAGCTGGACAACAGCATGGACTGCAAGCCATGTCTTTAGCTGGACAAGGGCATGGACTGCAAGCCATGTCTTGAGCTGGACAACAGCATGGACTGCAAGCCATGTCTTGAGCTGGACAACACCATAGACTGCAAGCCATGTCTTGAGCTGGACAACAGCATGGACTGCAAGCCATGTCTTGAGCTGGACAACAGCATGGACTGCAAGCCATGTCTTGAGCTAGACAACAGCATGGACTGCAAGCCATGTCTTGAGCTGGACAAGGGCATGGACTGCAAGCCATGTCTTGAGCTGGACAAGGGTATGGACTGCAAGCCATGTCTTGAGCTGGACAACAGCATGGACTGCAAGCCATGTCTTGAGCTGGACAAGGGTATGGACTGCAAGCCATGTCTTGAGCTGGACAACAGCATGGACTGCAAGCCATGTCTTTAGCTGGACAACAACATGGACTGCAAGCCATGTCTTGAGCTGGACAACAGCATGGACTGCAAGTCATGTCTTGAGCTGGACAACAGCATGGACTGCAAGCCATGTCTTGAGCTGGACAACAGCATGGACTGCAAGCCATGTCTTGAGCTGGACAACAGCATGGACTGCAAGCCATGTCTTGAGCTGGACAACAGCATGGACTGCAAGCCATGTCTTTAGCTGGACAAGGGCATGGACTGCAAGCCATGTCTTGAGCTGGACAACAGCATGGACTGCAAGCCATGTCTTGAGCTGGACAACACCATAGACTGCAAGCCATGTCTTGAGCTGGACAACAGCATGGACTGCAAGCCATGTCTTTAGCTGGACAACAGCATGGACTGCAAGCCATGTCTTGAGCTGGACAACAGCATGGACTGCAAGCCATGTCTTGAGCTGGACAACAGCATGGACTGCAAGCCATGTCTTTAGCTGGACAACAGCATGGACTGCAAGCCATGTCTTGAGCTTGACAACAACATGGACTGCAAGCCATGTCTTGAGCTGGACAACAACATGGACTGCAAGCCATGTCTTGAGCTGGACAACAACATGGACTGCAAGCCATGTCTTGAGCTGGACAACAACATGGACTGCAAGCCATGTCTTGAGCTGGACAACAGCATGGACTGCAAGCCATGTCTTGAGCTGGACAACAGCATGGACTGCAAGCCATGTCTTGAGCTGGACAACACCATGGACTGCAAGCCATGTCTTGAGCTGGACAACAGCATGGACTGCAAGCCATGTCTTGAGCTGGACAACAGCATGGACTGCAAGCCATGTCTTTAGCTGGACAACAGCATGGACTGCAAGCCATGTCTTGAGCTTGACAACAACATGGACTGCAAGCCATGTCTTGAGCTGGACAACAACATGGACTGCAAGCCATGTCTTGAGCTGGACAACAGCATGGACTGCAAGCCATGTCTTGAGCTGGACAACAGCATGGACTGCAAGCCATGTCTTGAGCTTGACAAGGGTATGAACTGCAAGCTTTTTTCGATGGTTCTAGGTCTGCCAAGAGGAGGAGTTTGTCCAGTTGTCGGCCATGCAGTTGGTGACCCTGATAAAGAAAGATCAACTGAACGTGCACGAAGAACGTGAAGTCTACAACGCGGTACTGAAGTGGGTCCGCCACGACGAGGGCAACAGATTCCCGAAGATGGAGCACATCCTCCACGCCGTCAGGTTGGTAGCTCTGCATCGGGAGCTGACAGCTGCAAGTCGCCGGGTCTTAGTTCACTTGTCCTGCCACCAGGTGCCAGTACCTGACACCGCGGTTCCTGAGACACCAGATGGCGCACTGCGAGGTCCTGCAGAAGCTGCCAGCGTGTAGAGAATACTTGGCACAGATCTTCAAGGTAGATCCACAGGGCTGTGAACCAGCACTGACATACTATTGAGTTATTTTATTTAGAATATCAATCCGTGCAATTATTTCCCAGTTTTAAATCAAGTCTAGATCCCATCTTGGCTGGAAAGCTGTGTCCCTGCAAGGAGCTTGTTGTCATGACGATGCTTTGCAGGACCTGACTCTGCATAAAACTCCGGTGGTTTCTGAACGCCGTCCCACCGCGCCCCGTGTCATCTACGTTGCCGGGGGTTACCTCCGTCACTCTCTCGACACTCTGGAGGGCTTCAATGCGGACGAACACAGCTGGGCACGTCTCGCTCCGCTGAAAGTCCCTCGCTCGGGGCTGGGCGGAGCCTTCCTGAAGGTAAGTCCCGGAGGAACGTCCGTCGTAATGCAAGGAACGTAGCGTAATCCCACGAAGTTGCAGGGGATGCTCTACGCTGTCGGAGGTCGAAATAATTCGCCGGGAGCGAGCCATGACTCAGACTGGGTTGACCGATACAACCCGACAACCGACCAATGGCGTTCGTGCAGCCCAATGTCCGTACCGAGGAATCGGGTGGGCGTCGCCGTCGTGGATGGGCTGCTCTACGCCGTGGGCGGCTCAGTAGGATCCACCCATCACTCTTCAGTTGAGAGGTAAGCCCTTGGCACACATGTCCCTGGCTCCCATTGAAGATGCCAACCCAGCTGTACACATCCATGCTTGCACCATGCCCTATACCTTGACACACATGTCCCTGGCTCCCATTGAAGATGCCAACCCAGCTGTACACATCCATGCTTGCACCATGCCCTATACCTTGACACACATGTCCCTGGCTCCCATTGAAGATGCCAACCCAGCTGTACACATCCATGCTTGCACCATGCCCTATACCTTGACACACATGTCCCTGGCTCCCATTGAAGATGCCAACCCAGCTGCACACATCCATGCTTGCACCATGCCCTATACCTTGACACACATGTCCCTGGCTCCCATTGAAGATGTCAACCCAGCTGTACACATCCATGCTTGCACCATGCCCTATACCTTGATACACATGTCCCTGGCTCCCATTGAAGATGCCTACCCAGCTGTACACATCCATGCTTGCACCATGCCCTATACCTTGACACACATGTCCCTGGCTCCCATTGAAGATGCCAACCCAGCTGTACACATCCATGCTTGCACCATGCCCTATACCTTGACACACATGTCCCTGGCTCCCATTGAAGATGCCAACCCAGCTGTACACATCCATGCTTGCACCATGCCCTATACCTTGACACACATGTCCCTGGCTCCCATTGAAGATGCCAACCCAGCTGTACACATCCATGCTTGCACCATGCCCTATACCTTGACACACATGTCCCTGGCTCCCATTGAAGATGCCAACCCAGCTGTACACATCCATGCTTGCACCATGCCCTATACCTTGACACACATGTCCCTGGCTCCCATTGAAGATGCCAACCCAGCTGTACACATCCATGCTTGCACCATGCCCTATACCTTGACACACATGTCCCTGGCTCCCATTGAAGATGCCAACCCAGCTGTACACATCCATGCTTGCACCATGCCCTATACCTTGACACACATGTCCCTGGCTCCCATTGAAGATGCCAACCCAGCTGCACACATCCATGCTTGCACCATGCCCTATACCTTGACACACATGTCCCTGGCTCCCATTGAAGATGTCAACCCAGCTGTACACCTCCATGCTTGCACCATGCCCTATACCTTGATACACATGTCCCTGGCTCCCATTGAAGATGCCTACCCAGCTGTACACATCCATGCTTGCACCATGCCCTATACCTTGACACACATGTCCCTGGCTCCCATTGAAGATGCCAACCCAGCTGTACACATCCATGCTTGCACCATGCCCTATACCTTGACACACATGTCCCTGGCTCCCATTGAAGATGCCAACCCAGCTGTACACATCCATGCTTGCACCATGCCCTATACCTTGACACACATGTCCCTGGCTCCCATTGAAGATGCCAACCCAGCTGTACACATCCATGCTTGCACCATGCCCTATACCTTGACACACATGTCCCTGGCTCCCATTGAAGATGCCAACCCAGCTGTACACATCCATGCTTGCACCATGCCCTATACCTTGACACACATGTCCCTGGCTCCCATTGAAGATGCCAACCCAGCTGTACACATCCATGCTTGCACCATGCCCTATACCTTGACACACATGTCCCTGGCTCCCATTGAAGATGCCAACCCAGCTGTACACATCCATGCTTGCACCATGCCCTATACCTTGACACACATGTCCCTGGCTCCCATTGAAGATGCCAACCCAGCTGTACACATCCATGCTTGCACCATGCCCTATACCTTGACACACATGTCCCTGGCTCCCATTGAAGATGTCAACCCAGCTGTACACATCCATGCTAGCACCCTGCCCTATACCTTGACACACATGTCCCTGGCTCCCATTGAAGATGCCAACCCAGCTGTACACATCCATGCTTGCACCATGCCCTATACCTTGACACACATGTCCCTGGCTCCCATTGAAGATGCCAACCCAGCTGTACACATCCATGCTTGCACCATGCCCTATACCTTGACACACATGTCCCTGGCTCGCATTGAAGCTTGGCTTGTGCAGGTTCGACCCGGACGAAGATCGATGGACCCCCGTGGCTGCGATGCACGTGCCCCGCCTTGGAGTAGGCGTGGCGGTTGTCAACCGACTGCTCTACGCGGTGGGAGGGTTCGACGGCACGGCGCGGCTGAGCTCCGCTGAGTGTTACCACCCCGAGAATGATGCGTGGACGCAGTTGCCAGACATGGCCTTGCCGAGGTCGGGAGCAGGTAACCAATCACAGCGCAGCTTGATGATACCACTCAGAAGTACCCTCGTAGCATGTGGATCATTCCATGTCAACGTGGACACCTCTTGACCTTGACCGACTCAGAATTTCATCAAACTTGGTGCACTTGTTTAGAATGTTGGTTTGAGTAAAAGTGTTTATTATTTATTTTTTGACTTGAAGAGTTTAAAAGTTACAGGGGGTTTATTTCGTGCGTTTTCATCCCCCCCACCCTTGCTTGCGTCTTACTGTCACATTACATACATTATAATCTAGGGTTGTTTGACAGCTACAGAGTACTTGAATATAATTCTACTTGAATATATTATAATATGTAACACTTGGTGGACATTTTGAGTTGCTACATCCACATTTCGTGAAATTGCAGGTCTGTCGCTATCAAAATTCCTGTATATTGCCTCCTGTTTGACATGTAACGACCTCATGTTTGACATGTAACGACATGTAACGACCTCCTGTACGACTGTTTCAAGGTGTGGCGGCACTGGACAAGTTTGTTTACGTCGCCGGGGGTTACGACGGAACTTCGCAGCTCAGCGCCGTGGAGCGCTACGACACGGAGAGCGCCCAGTGGACGACGTTAGCGCCGATCCAAGTCGCACGCTCGGCGCTTACTCTCACCGTGCTGGATGACAGACTCTACGCCATGGGTACGTACGGGGCTTACACTAACGGCGCTAACTCGAACGGCGCTAACTCTTACGGCGCTAACTTTCCAGGCGGCTACGACGGAGCCAACTTCCTGGACGTGGTCGAAGTCTACGACTCAGCATGCGACAAGTGGGAGGCGGGCGTCCCGCTGAGCAGCGGCCGATCAGGCCACGCCTCCGCCGTCAGCTTCGTTCCGCCCCCTTCACCTCGGTGCGATCACATCGTACACCCGCCGCCCCCGGCTCCGCCCTCGCCGCCGTCGCCGCCCCCCTAGATACACATTGCCGACCCTTTGTGTATGCATTCGTTCTTCTAGTGCCGGGCGCGTGCTGGGAACAAGCGGCTAGAAGATTCTAGAAGCACATTCCACGTCGCTAGTTTATGATCACAGTCGCGGTCCTGCACCTGAAAGAACTTTGTCGTGTTGGTATGCGCTGGAAAGTGGTCAAGCTGGAGCTAGGACGAACGGGGACTTGGACCCCAATCTCCGCCTGTCATGGGTGTTGCTCTAACCAATTGAGCTACTTGGACCCCGATCTCCACCTGTCGCGGGTGTTGCTCTAACCAATTGAGCTACTTGGACCCCGATCTCCACCTGTCGCGGGTGTTGCTCTAACCAATTGAGCTACTTGAACCCCGATCTCTACCTGTCGCGGGTGTTGCTCTAACCAATTGAGCTACTTGGACCCCGATCTCCACCTGTCGCGGGGGTTGCTCTAACCAATTGAGCTCCTTGGACCCCGATCTCCACCTGTCGCGGGTGTTGCTGTAACCAATTGAGCTACTTGGACCCTGATCTCCACCTGTCGCGGGTGTTGCTCTAACCAATTGAGCTACTTGGACCCTGATCTCCACCTGTCGCGGGTGTTGCTCTAACCAATTGAGCTACTTGGACCCCGATCTCCACCTGTCGCGGTTGTTGCTCTAACCAATTGAGCTACTTGAACCCCGATCTCTACCTGTCGCGGGTGTTGCTCTAACCAATTGAGCTACTTGGACCCCGATCTCCACCTGTCGCGGGGGTTGCTCTAACCAATTGAGCTCCTTGGACCCCGATCTCCACCTGTCGCGGGTGTTGCTGTAACCAATTGAGCTACTTAGACCCTGATCTCCACCTGTCGCGGGTGTTGCTCTAACCAATTGAGCTACTTGGACCCTGATCTCCACCTGTCGCGGGTGTTGCTCTAACCAATTGAGCTACTTGGACCCCGATCTCCACCTGTCACGGGTGTTGCTCTAACCAATTGAGCTACTTGGACCCCGATCTTCACCTGTCATGGGTGTTGCTCTAACCAATTGAGCTACTTGGACCCCGATCTCCACCTGTCGCGGGTGTTGCTCTAACCAATTGAGCTACTTGGACATCTGACATTTTGAGAGTATTTCAGTGCACTTGATACCAGGGCTGATACCGGTGCTAATTTACCCACGGTGCTCATGAAGAGAAACAAGTGCCTAATCGCGTTGTAAAAAGTGCAAGTGCCATTCTACGCTCGAGAAAAGACAAGTTTAGCGATTTGCGTTCCGTTCCTTCCTCGTCTTAGAATCGATATCATAATTGAAATAGTCGCAAGCAGCAAGGAAGTGTTGTGACTCTCGGACTACGTTAACCGTTCGTCAAGAGACAATGTGGGAAATCTAAAACAAGAAGCAAAGCAAGGAAGTCACTAAATACACGCTCACTTCACATTTTACCCGTTATATTTTCCTGAAGTACCTGCGTACGTAAGGCTTGTCCAACTCTGTTGACCCATCTGACCCAGTGCAGTGTTGCTTAACTTTCATCCCTCCAGCCTCTCTCCCAGACAGAACTGGTCATGTGTATGATAGTCACCCATCCAATACCTGACCCAGCGCAGTGTTGCTTGACTTTCATCCCTCCAACCTCTCTCCCGAACAGAACTGGTCATGTGTATGATGGTCATCCATCCAATACCTGACCCAGCGCAGTGTTGCTTGACTTTCATCCCTCCAACCTCTCCCGAACAGAACTGGTCATGTGTATGATGGTCACCCATTCAATACCTGACCCAGCGCAGTGTCGCTTAACTTTCATCCCTCCAACCTCTCTCCCGAACAGAACTGGTCATGTGTATGATGGTCACCCATCCAATACCTGACCCAGCGCAGTGATGCTTAACTTTCATCCCTCCAACCTCTCTCCCGAACAGAACTGGTCTTGTGTATGATGGTCACCCATCCAATACCTGACCCAGCGCAGTGTTGCTTAACTTTCATCTCTCCAACCTCTCTCCCGAACATAACTGCTCATGTGTATGATGGTCACCCATCCAATACCTGACCCAGCGCATTGTTGCTAAACTTTGGTGATCTAACGAGGACCGGTGGTTCCAACACGCCCAACCGTTGGGTCCTGCTCATGATAAGGTACGTACCAAGGTAGGTGGACTCAAGGCTCGTACTAGAGAATAGAAGTGGTCATGCACGCAATGACAGTTCAACAGTAGGGGTCATCACCTTCACATCTCAGATCCTTTTCAAAATTTCCGCGTTTACGCCCCAAATCACCAAATGTACGGAAGGATTTTTTTGAAAATGTTATGCCAACTGGTGTGGGAAATATGACATTTCAAAGTTGGCCTTTTCAGCAGTGAAAGCTTGCACTGTTTTATATTATAGTCGATATCTAAAAAACTATTCAAGTTGCAAACTTGAGATCTTCAGAGTTAGAAAGATGATTAAAAAGTTAGTTGAAAACAGTCTCAACATTATAGAAAAGAACCAACAGATTGTTAAAAACACATACTACATCGAAGTTGTTTTGAAACGACTATTATAAAAATGTAAGTCTTCAAAAACAATCCAAACTTTTAAAGAAACTGTATATAGATGTAAATTTCATCGTTGGCACTCCAGAGGTTCACTAGGAAAAAATTTCCATTCTTCAATGCCTTTAAAACGCAAGGTTTTCATTTCTTTTCTCTAAGCTGTAACCTATGTTCTTCTAGCTCGCTGAAACTTTCAGGAAAAGATGTTCTTTCATCTTAGCTGGTGTAGATTTATTATTACTATTATTTACTATTATTAATATTTTTATTTCTTTTTTTTTTATTATTGTACCTACACTCAGAAATGCTTGCCAATATTTCCGGTTATGTTTGCATTGCTTAGTACATGGATTTTACATCACAAAACACCCTCACAACGAGGCACTCACAGTGGCGAGACTGAATTATTGTTTTTGTATTCAAACGCAAGAATAATTTAAACATTGAAGAAAGATTCAACAATCATTTAGGAAGCATTAGTAATGCATCATCAACGTAAAAAGTTTCAACGCGTGGGACAAGAGGGTAGGGCGTGGTAGCAAGAGTCCACTACCCAACGTGATATAAAGACGCACGGGGATATCGAGGCCAGAGTTTAACTCGAGTTTAAACTTTCATATCGTACTAGCGACTAAACTATGAAGCGTCTGTGAAATCCAAATAGCCCATCGTGTTCGGGAGAGCAAACTACCCCTTAGACCACAGTATGAGCGAATCATCAAAAATCAAGAAAAAACGTAAGGGGTTAGTCCATTGATTTTTACAATATTTTACGAGTGGAAATTCAAGTGATGGATTTTCACCCGTGAGGGGTGTCAACAGGGGTGAAATTTCAAGGGAAGTCGAATGCACCCCTCAGATTTTGTCTCCGAATAATATTAAGGGAGTTATTCAAGTTTTAATGTTTAAAATCTATATTGCTACTAAAGTATTAATCTAACGCAAAATCTAATTAGCCCATCGCGTTCGGGGGTGCAAACTACCCCTTAGACCACAGTATGGGCGAATCTTCAAAAATCAAGAAAAAACGTAAGGGGTTAGTCCATCGATTTTTTCAATATTTTTCGAGTGGAATTTCAAGAGATGAATATTGACCCGCGTGGGGTGTCAACAGGGGTGAAATTTTAAGGCAAGTCGAATGCACCCCTCAGATTTTGTCTCCGACTAATATTAAGGGAGTTATTCAAGTTTTAATGTTTAAAATCTATATTGCTGCTAAAGTATTAGTCTAACGCAAAATCTAATCAGTTCATCGCGTTCGGGGGTGCAAACTACCCCTTAGACCACAGTATGGGCGAATCTTCAAAAATCAAGAAAAAACGTAAGGGGTTAGTCCATCGATTTTTTCAATATTTTTCGAGTGGAATTTCAAGTGATGGATTTTGACCCGCGAGGGGTGTCAACAGGGGTAAAATTTCAAGGGAAGTCGAATGCACCCCTCAGATTTTGTCTCCGAATAATATTAAGGGAGTTATTAAAGTTTTAATGTTTCAAATCTATATTGCTGCTAAAGTATTAATCTAACGCAAAATCTAATTAGCCCATCGCGTTCGGGGGTGGAAACTTCCCCTTAGACCACAGTATGGGCGAATCTTCAAAAATCAAGAAAAAACGTAAGGGGTTAGTCCAAAGGTTAGTCCATCGATTTTTTCAATATTTTTCGAGTGGAATTTCAAGTGATGGATTTTGACCCGCGAGGGGTGTCAACAGGGGTGAAATTTTAAGGCAAGTCGAATGCACCCCTCAGATTTTGTCTTTGACTAATATTAAGGGAGTTATTCAAGTTTTAATGTTTAAAATCTATATTGCTGCTAAGGTATTAATCTTACGCAAAATCTATATTGCCCATCGCGTTCGGGGGTGCAAACTACCCCTTAGACCACAGTATGGGCGAATCTTCAAAAATCAAGAAAAAACGTAAGGGGTTAGTCCATCGATTTTTTCAATATTTTTCGAGTGGAATTTCAAGTGATGGATTTTGACCCGCAAGGGGTGTCAACAGGGGTAAAATTTCAAGGGAAGTCGAATACACCCCTCAGATTTTGTCTCCGAATAATATTAAGGGAGTTATTAAAGTTTTAATGTTTCAAATCTAAATTGCTGCTAAAGTATTAATCTAACGCAAAATCTAATTAGCCCATCGCGTTCGGGGGTGCAAACTACCCCTTAGACCACAGTATGGGCGAATCTTCAAAAATCAAGAAAAAACGTAAGGGGTTAGTCCATCGATTTTTTCAATATTTTTTGAGTGGAATTTTAAGTGATGGATTTTGACCCGCGAGGGGTGTCAACAGGGGTGAAATTTTAAGGCAGGTCGAATGCACCCCTCAGATTTTGTCTCCGACTAATATTAAGGGAGTTATTCAAGTTTTAATGTTTAAAATCTATATTGCTGCTAAAGTATTAGTCTAACGCAAAATCTAATCAGTTCATCGCGTTCGGGGGTGCAAACTACCCCTAAGACCACAGTATGGGCGAATCTTCAAAAATCAAGAAACAACGTAAGGGGTTAGTCCATCGATTTTTTCAATATTTTTCGAGTAGAATTTCAAGTGATGGATTTTGACCCGCGAGGGGTGTCAACAGGGGTGAAATTTTAAGGCAAGTCGAATGCACCCCTCAGATTTTGTCTTTGACTAATATTAAGGGAGTTATTCAAGTTTTAATGTTTAAAATCTATATTGCTGTTAAGGTATTAATCTTACGCAAAATCTATATAGCCCATCGCGTTCGGGGGTGCAAACTACCCCTTAGACCACAGTATGGGCGAATCTTCAAAAATCAAGAAAAAACGTAAGGGGTTAGTCCATTGATTTTTACAATATTTTACGAGTGGAAATTCAAGTGATGGATTTTCACCCGTGAGGGGTGTCAACAGGGGTGAAATTTCAAGGGAAGTCGAATGCACCCCTCAGATTTTGTCTCCGAATAATATTAAGGGAGTTATTCAAGTTTTAATGTTTAAAATCTATATTGCTACTAAAGTATTAATCTAACGCAAAATCTAATTAGCCCATCGCGTTCGGGGGTGCAAACTACCCCTGAGACCACAGTATGGGCGAATCTTCAAAAATCAAGAAAAAACGTAAGGGGTTAGTCCATCGATTTTTTCAATATTTTTCGAGTGGAATTTCAAGTGATGGATTTTGACCCGTGAGGGGTGTCAACAGGGGTGAAATTTCAAGGGAAGTCGAATGCACCCCTCAGATTTTGTCTCCGAATAATATTAAGGGAGTTATTCAAGTTTTAATGTTTCAAATCTATATTGCTGCTAAAGTATTAATCTAACGCAAAATCTAATTAGCCCATCGCGTTCGGGGGTGGAAACTTCCCCTTAGACCACAGTATGGGCGAATCTTCAAAAATCAAGAAAAAACGTAAGGGGTTAGTCCAAAGGTTAGTCCATCGATTTTTTCAATATTTTTCGAGTGGAATTTCAAGTGATGGATTTTGACCCGCGAGGGGTGTCAACAGGGGTAAAATTTCAAGGGAAGTCGAATGCACCCCTCAGATTTTGTCTTTGACTAATATTAAGGGAGTTATTCAAGTTTTAATGTTTAAAATCTATATTGCAGCTAAAGTATTAATCTTACGCAAAATCTATATAGCCCATCGCGTTCGGGGGTGCAAACTACCCCTTAGACCACAGTATGGGCGAATCTTCAAAAATCAAGAAAAAACGTAAGGGGTTAGTCCATCGATTTTTTCAATATTTTTCGAGTGGAATTTCAAGTGATGGATTTTGACCCGCGAGGGGTGTCAACAGGGGTAAAATTTCAAGGGAAGTCGAATACACCCCTCAGATTTTGTCTCCGAATAATATTAAGGGAGTTATTAAAGTTTTAATGTTTCAAATCTAAATTGCTGCTCAAGTATTAATCTAACGCAAAATCTAATTAGCCCATCGCGTTCGGGGGTGCAAACTACCCCTTAGACCACAGTATGGGCGAATCTTCAAAAATCAAGAAAAAACGTAAGGGGTTAGTCCATCGATTTTTTCAATATTTGTGAGTGGAATTTTAAGTGATGGATTTTGACCCGCGAGGGGTGTCAACAGGGGTGAAATTTCAAGGGAAGTCGAATGCACCCCTCAGATTTTGTCTTTGACTAATATTAAGGGAGTTATTCAAGTTTTAATGTTTAAAATCTATATTGCAGCTAAAGTATTAATCTTACGCAAAATCTATTTAGCCCATCGCGTTCGGGGGTGCAAACTACCCCTTAGACCACAGTATGGGCGAATTTTCAAAAATCAAGAAAAAACGTAAGGGGTTAGTCCATCGATTTTTTCAATATTTTTCGAGTGGAATTTCAAGAGATGGATATTGACCCGCGTGGGGTGTCAACAGGGGTGAAATTTTAAGGCAAGTCGAATGCACCCCTCAGAATTTGTCTCCGACTAATATTAAGGGAGTTATTCAAGTTTTAATGTTTAAAATCTATATTGCTGCTTAAGTATTAATCTAACGCAAAATCTAATTAGCCCATCGCGTTCGGGGGTGCAAACTACCCCTTAAACCACAGTATGGGCGAATCTTCAAAAATCAAGAAAAAACGTAAGGGGTTAGTCCATTGATTTTTACAATATATTACGAGTGGAAATTCAAGTGATGGATTTTGACCCGTGAGGGGTGTCAATAGGGGGGAAATTTCAAAGCATTTCGAATGCACCCCTCAGATTTTGTCTCCGATTAATATTAAGGGAGTTTTTCAAGTTTGAATGTTTAAATTCAATATAGTGGCTACAGTATGCAGTATTTGTAAAATCCAAAAAGTCCATCTTGTTCGGGGGTGCAAACTACCCTTGAGACTACAGTATCCACCTACCGTCAAGAAAAACGGATTTAACCGTGTCATAGTATGGACAGTGAAACGTGTTAAAAACGCGCGGTTGTTTTCGATTCGGCAGCTTGGATAATTAAGCGAGTAGGTACACTGTAGTTACCGACTGATCACTGATTTACCGACATTTGATTAATTGCTCAATTACTGTTCGATGTCCCAACAGAGTTCGCTGTCGACATGCCGTACACACTAGGTCCCGTTCAGCCATACTTAGTTGAAGACAAGACCCTGGATGCAGCATGTTGAGGTACCGGAGTGAGACCGGTCATCCAGGTCGGTCGATCCCCGATGGGTTTGGATCTTTTTGTTAGATCCTGACAACCATTTGGTAAGCCGAGTGCTATCCGCAGCTCTGTTGGTGTGAATAGCTGAATCTTAGCTCGTAGTTCGAGTTCTTGGAAGCGCCGGGAACACGCCATCTGGAAGCTAATTTTGAACTGAACCGTAAAAATGGTTTTGAATGTGTAATGGTGCCGGGTATCATGGGCATTTTTAAGCGCTATAAAAGCCCGATAATAAAAAAATCTTCCTTCACCAGGATTTGAACGTGATCCCTACGGCACGCAGTACCGACAGCCACACCACTCGGCCACGAATAGTTATATACTTGGAATCATATATGTAGATGTTTGTTATGATAAGCTTAGAACTATCAAAGTAACATTGAAAGAAAATTGAAAAAAATGTCCAAGTCCAGAGTGAAGTTCCAATTTTTGCCACCAGGTGGCACTTGCGTCATTTTTGCGTTTAACACTAAGTCCTGTTCCTCTATACTTGGTGCTAGACTTAGGAGCCGCACACGGGGTATAGGTGGGGTTTGGGGTCGTGGGAACGGCCCGCAAAATTGGCGGGCGCGACTGGAGCGAAGCGACAGGAGCGCCCGGCAATTTTGCTGGTGTCTTAAACACACGCCCAAAAAATGTGCAAAAATCTACTCTGCAAGTAGATCTTGTAATTTTATGTTACATTGAAGAACATGAATACGAAGTTTCCAACTCCGATAGAACTTTCTAAAAGAACGAGAACGGGATTTGATCTCGGGACCCCAGGCACGTGAGGTGCGTTCGCTAACCACACGACCAACCGAGGATGTTCACGTCATGTGTTCATTTGATATATATGAGACACTATTAGACATTTTTGCTGTCTTAGCAATTCGCCAAAAAAAATCTGTTTGAAAGTACGTCGTAGATTGAACGTGATTCGAACCCAGTAACTTCCCAATCGTTTGACGAACTGATCGATATGCGCGATGCCTTAAACAGCACGACCAAGCTGGCATTCTTATTAAGCTGCATTTTGAGATATTTAAGTCTCCTGATTTACGCTACCACTGGCGGTTGTTGGATGTCGTATTCCAACGGTAAGAGTTCCTCCACCGAGAACATTCTATCCAGGTACCAGATACCTTTCACAAAGTACCTTTTACGAATCAAGTTCGTGCCACGACGCCGTTGTACATTCTTGCCAGTGTAGTAAGACACTAGCAAAGTTGCCGGGCGCTCCTGTCGCTTCGCTCCAGTCGCGCCCGCCAATTTTGCGGGACGTTCCCACGACCCCAAACCCCACCTATACCCCGTGTGCAGCTCCTACGTCTAGCACCAAGTATATAGGAACGGGACGTAGTGTTAAGTAAAAAACCTACCTTTGCGCCACCTGTTGATAGAAATTGGAACTGCACTCTGGACTTGTATATATTTTTTTGATATTCTTTCTATGTTACTTGGATAGTTATTAGCTTATCATGACATACATCTACGTGCATGATTTCAAGTATGATGCCCAGCGGTGTGGCTGTCGGTACTGCGTGCCGGAGAGAAGCGTTCAAGTCCAGAAGAAGGCAGGTTTTTTTTCTTATAATCGGGCTTATATAGCGATTTACTATAAAAGCGTTAACCGCCACCATTATTCAAATATTTTAACCATACTGAACAATTTAAAATTAGCTACCAGATGGCGTGTTCCCGGCGCAACCAAGAATTTGCCTACGAGCTAAGATTCGGCTATCCACACCAACAGAGCTGCGGATAGCACTCGGCTTACCAAATGGTTGGCAGGATCTAACACAAAGATCCGAACCCCTCGGGGATCGACCGACCTGGATGACCGGTCTCACTCCGGTACCTCAACATGCTGCACCCAGGGTCTTGTCTTCAACTAAGTATGGCCGAACGGGACCTAGTGTGTACGGCATGTCGACAGCGAACTCTGTTGGGACATCGAACAGTAATTGAGCAATTAATCAAATGTCGGTAAATCAGTGATCAGTCGGTAACTTCAGTGTACCTACTCGCTTAATGATCCAAACTGCCGAATCGAAAACAACCGCGCGTTTTAAACACGTTTCACCGTTCATACTATGATACGTGCAGAATGGACTGCGTGTGAATTCCGCTAAAGTAGAAAAAAAAAAAATTTTAACTTAAATGTTTATACGTGGTGACTGCCCCAGCTAACGGCATACATTTTGCATACACTTCGATCGATTTTAAAGTCAAAAACATAAATAACTTCCCCAGTTTTAACATGCGATAAAAACATACATTCGCATTCAACTCGTCTTGAAATTCAAGCCCCTCGCGGGTCAAAATCCGTCACTTCAAATTCCACTCGAAAAATATTGAAAAAAATCAATGGAGAAACCCCTTCCTTTTTTCCTTGATTTTTGAAGATTCGCCCATACTGTAGTCTAAGGGGTAGTTTGCACTCCCGAACACGACGGGCTAATTTGATTTTACGTTAGCCTCATACTTTAGCCACTATATTGATTTTAAACATTAAAACTTGAATAACTCCCTTAATATTAATCGGAGACAAAATCTGAGGGGTGCATTCGACTTCCCTTGAAATCCTACCCCTGTTGACATCCCTCGCGGGTCAAAATCCATCACTTGAAATTCCACTCGAAAAATATTGAAAAAATCAATGGACTAACCCCTTACGTTTTTTCTTGATTTTTGAAGATTCACCCATACTGTGCTCTAGGGGGAAGTTTGCACCCCCGAACACGATGAGCTAATTAGATTTTGCGTTAGCCATGTACTTTAGCAGCTATATCGATTTTAAACATTAAAACTTGAATAACTCCCTTAATATTATTTGGAGACAAAATCTGAGGAGTGCATTCGACTTCTCTTGAAATTTCACCCCTGTTGACACCCCTCGCGGGTCAAAATCCATCACTTGAAATTCCACTCGAAAAATATTGAAACAATCAATGGACTAACCCTTTACGTTTTTTCTTGATTTTTGAAGATTCGCCCATACTTTGGTCTAAGGGGTAGTTTGCACCCCCGAACACGATGGGCTAATTAGATTTTGCGTTAGCCTTATATTTTAGCAGCTATGTCGATTTTAAACATTAAAACTTGAATAACTCCCTTAATATTATTTGGAGACAAAATCTGAGGAGTGCATTCGACTTCTCTTGAAATTTCACCCCTGTTGACACCCCTCGTGGGTCAAAATCCATCACTTGAAATTCCACTCGAAAAATATTGAAAAAATCAATGGACTAACCCCTTACGTTTTTTCTTGATTTTTGAAGATTCGCCCATACTGTAGTCTAAGGGGTAGTTTGCATCCCCGAACACGATGGGCTAATTAGATTTTGCGTTAGCCTTATATTTTAGCAGCTATGTCGATTTTAAACATTAAAACTTGAATAACTCCCTTAATATTATTTGGAGACAAAATCTGAGGGGTGCATTCGACTTCTCTTGAAATTTCATCCCTGTTGACACCCCTCGCGGGTCAAAATCCATCACTTGAAATTCCACTCGAAAAATATTGAAAAAATCAATGGAATAACCCCTTACGTTTTTTCTTGATTTTTGAAGATTCGCCCATACTTCGGTCTAAGGGGTAGTTTGCACCCCCGAACACGATGAGCTAATTAGATTTTCGTTAGCCATGTACTTTAGCAGCTATATCGATTTTAAACATTTAAACTTGAATAACTCCCTTAATATTAATTGGGAACGAAATCTGAGGGGTGCATTCGACTTCCCTTGAAATTTCACCCCTGTTGACACCACTTGCGGGTCAAAATCCATCACTTGAAATTCCACTCGAAAAATATTGAAAAAATCAATGGACTAAAACCCCTTACGTTTTTTCTTGATTTTTGAAGATTCGCCCATACTTTGGTCTAAGGGGTAGTTTGCACCCCCGAACACGATGGGCTGATTGGATTTTGCGTGAATATTATAGTTTGTCCTCAAAGGGAGTTTTGAGTTTTTAAACTTGAATATTTCCCCCAGTTTTGATCTTAGATGAAAACAGTGGCGTGTATTCGACTCACCTTCACATTCCGCCCAAGTGTTTCCCTCTTCGAATATTGGCAAGCAAAAGTTCGCATATAAACTTTAGGTGCATACAAAATGTGTGAATTAACATTGTATGTAAGATTATATGTACTTTAATTGAAAGCCTTGAAGGTAGGCAATTGGTGATGCACGGCGTAACGATGGGAAGTCTAACTGCCAGACGCACTGTACTTTGTCAAGGTGGATTTCAGTTAGTTTGTCGTATTCGTACTTCCTGTTAAAACCTACCTTCACTTTCATCCTTCAACTACTTACTACGTTCCATGATTTGTCCTTTATTTATATAATATAATCAGATATGAAATGAGTTTGCTTATTTTGTAACTTTTCAATAAATTTGCCAACTTTAGCTGTCTCCTGTCATTGCCAGCTGTGAATTCAAATGCCTGCAGTTTGACACAAGGGTACGTCAACAAGAAAACAATATGAGCAGCGTTTAGTTTTTTGTTCTCAAAGAGAGTTTTTAAACTTGAATAATTTCCTCGGTTTTAATCTCAGATGAAAACAGGGCTGTGTATTCGACTCACCTTCACATTTGCCTCAGTTTTTCTTTCTCTTTGAGTGAAACCAATTTGATAAAAGTATTGCCACCTGAAGACGTACGACTTATGAATTCGGAATGGTACAATTTTCTGATGAAAATGTGACATTTTTCGAGTAAGTTTTAACGCACGTTTAGACAAAAAGGTAAACACGGCTTCCTGAAAACTGTATCCCTTGTTGACGAGCAGGGCCACGTTACAAAATGTTTTAAATAATATTGTATGTAAGATTATATTTACTTTAATTGAAAGTCTTGAAGGTAGGCAATCTGTGAGGCACTGCGTGACAATGGGAAGTCTAACTGCCAGGCGCACTGTGCTGCTGTAAAGCTTGTAATAATTTCTTGAACCCAGCTCCGTGCCGCTAATTGGTTGGAAGAGAAACAACACACGTCCACATTTTCACAGCGCTAAATTACTGATAATCTACAACCACTCTGCCTTCAAAACCAATGTTTTCAATCTTTCCGCTACGACTCACATACATAAATAAACGGCAATTCGAGGCCAACGCAGGCAACTTACGTCGGCACAAACCTTCGGGCCGCGAGTCCAAGACGCCAACCGGCGTCGACGTTTAATTGAAGATTCCACAAACTGAAACGTAAAGAACAAACAAAAGGACATCGAAACATCCCCGATCTTCCGGTCGCATTGAGAATCTGTCGTTGACCAACATCTGCATTTGCCATGAATTTTTGCCATTTGCCATGAATCACAGAATTCAATCAATCCCACGTTCAATGCTAACTCTTGGCGAACAAAACGTTCTTGACGTCGACGACGCGTGACTTTATCTCCGGGGCGCTGTCTGAGCCGGCCGCTTCGAGGGCGGGACCGAATCTCTCGGCCAACGCAGCCAGCTGATTGGTCCGCTCGGCCGCGGCCAGCTTCCTGCCGAGCATCAGCAGGACGTTCAGAGCCTCGGCGCGGAGCCGCGTGTGACGTGGCACCGCTGTAATAATAATAACAATAATAATAATAATAATAATAATAATGGTTTTTTATTCCGGGAACAAAATATACATACAAAATATATACATAAATATTGTTATGGAATAAGTCAGTTATAATTATATAATAAGATTTGAATACAATTTTACAGGATGACAGTAATTCAATAACATTCTTAGTGTAAAACGAGCTTATGGGTGCGGTATTCTTCAAGGGAGTTCGGGCAAAGCTTACAGAGGAGCACACGTTGCTGTGACAACCAACCAAACGTGAACCTCGTTACATATTCTTGCTGGTACATGACCTGGCAAGCTGATGAAGAGACCAGAGCCAGTTGGCACAGCAATGCCAACAAAATTCTAATCAAAAGCTGTCATTCGAGAGGAAATCTCCATCAACCCTGGAACGGCATGTGGCTTCAACCTACCAAGTGCAAATTCGACCGCCTGCGCCACATCATCCAGTACGAGCTGGAGCGCTGGCTCTACGCTGGCCTCCGCGCTGGAATCTGCGCTGGGACTCGTGTCCATGGCGACTTCAGCGCCGACCTTGGGGTCCAGCAGCCGGAGCTTCTCAACGAACCGAGACAGAGCCCCGAGGATCGCCACCTGCAACGAAAGAAACACGTCAACGCTTTAAAACGCAAGTAAACGCTTCTCAACGTCTTCTAAATGCTTGACAGCGGGTTAAAAAAGCCTTTACAACGCTTACAAAACCTACACTACAAAACCTTTTAAAAACACCTATAAAATGCTTTAATACGCTTAGAATAACTTACAGCCACTTTAAAACGCTTTCGAAATGTTTTGAAAAGTATATTCAACCATGTTCTGAGTGACTGACCTGAATGGGACGAGTGTTCAACGCAAGACAGTGAAGACATTGAGCGATCAAAGCCTCCTGGAACTCAGCTGCAACAAAACAAACAGCGTTGTGATCAAAGTTTGACGTAGGAATGCAAGACAAGTCAAGCCCGGCGATGTCGTACCTTGTGTCTCTCGATCTGACGGCCACGCTTTGCCCAGAGTCTCGTAGCAAGCTTCTTTCAGATCGAGCAGCGCCTGAGATTTCCCACCCTTAGCGTCGTCGTCAGAGTCGGAGTCGTTCCCCCGCGGCGCCGCGTCCTTGTCGAGGACTCCCTGCAAACACGCGGAGAATGTTTCGATCGTAGCGATGATAAATCAATAATCCAATTGATCAAAGAGATTTCCCAATTAAAAGTAATTTTTTTAAAAATTCCTGAATGGAGTACAGCGCTAATTTAATTAAATGTTACTTTAGTTTTGAACTAAGTTTGGAAAAGCCTTGGACGAATTTAAGCTTGTTTCGAAGGTAATTTAAGCTTGTTTCGAATGTTTCGATCGTAGCGATGATAAATCAATAATCCGATCCATTATAAGAAAAATTCACGCCAAAAACGCCAATGTGTTCGAGATCTTATTTCAGAAAATACATAATACATTAGTTTTTTAGTTATTGACCCTGATTATTTTATTTAGATGCATTTAGGAAGCTTGAACTAAGTAATTGTTATAATTTTGTGTGGTTCTTTTGTTATCGGAAACTTGTCAGGACTGCTCTTACCCTTGATAAAGTAACAGGTGCAAGTTACGAAACGTTGGGAAATTTAGTTGTTCTTCACTTAGCATTCAAAACCCAGTTGAAATAGTTTTTGTTAAAACTAGTGCTAAGTTTACATCAAGTAGACATGAGTCTGGAAACAATCATAAAGCCGATCCGTTGCGTGGATCAAAACAAAACAGACGCTATTCACAGAAAGAGTTTGTCGCCAAGGTTACCTGTACGATCTGGTGAACTTGCGCGAAGTGGTCGAGTGCCAGCGCTTGCAGCACTTGGCCGAGCGCGCGCAGCGCGTGAGCTTTGTACGCCGCGGCGTCCTTGCGACACTCGCGCAGCAATGCTTCCACCAGCGCAGCCGTCAGCACCGCATCCTGCTGGAGCTCGGCGCTGAAAACATCACTCGTTGTTTACCCCAACCAACCTCTCTCATGTGTGTGATGGTCACCCATCCAATACCTGATCCAGCGCAGTGTTGCTTAACTTTCATCCCTCCAACCTCTCTCCCGAACAGAACTGGTCATGTGTATGATGGTCACCCATTCAATACCTGACCCAGTGCAGTGTTGCTTAACTTTCATCCCTCCAACCTCTCTTCCGAACAGAACTGGTCATGTGTATGATGGTCACCCATCCAATACCTGACTCAGCGCAGTGTTGCTTAACTTTCATCCCTCCAACCTCTCTTCCGAACAGAACTGGTCGTGTGTATGATAATCACCCATCCAATACCTGATCCAGCACAGTTTTGCTAATAATTTTTATATTTTAATCCAACATCTCTCATAGTTTACCCCCTCTCCCAACCTATCTTCATTCCAGCCAATACGTGCCCCACCCCTGCCCCACTGTAGTGAACAGATAGGGACAACTGCCAGTCTCTTCTCTCCAGTAATAAAGACAACAATGGAAACATTATCAAACAAGAATCCACTATCGCGGTCGGCCACTCACCGCTCTGTAAGTTCCGTACTCTCGCTTTAGTTTTACAATCAACTTATTCAATAACCGCTGCCTTTTAGGATTGCCGAAGTATTGACTTAATTTGGACAATTTTAAATATTGTAACTTCAATTAGGTTAGGTTAGGTTTGGTCAAATCAATCCCTATATGGACTGAACGTCCAAGCTTCTCCAGGCCGACGTGGGCTTTGACTCACGTGCAGTTTGAGGTTAGGACGGCCACGGCGTTGAGTAGTCGTTCCTTGCCGGTCCACGTGCGACCTTGAAGTGCGGCAAGCAACGATTCTGCCAGCGCCTTGCGATGCTCGAAGACAAGCGCACGACTCTTGCACGCTGCCGCCACCTGCACAACACGATCAGCATGAGTTTGTTTCTTGTTTTCACAAAATAAATATTTTCTATGGTCAGGTTTTAGTCTGGTTTTAGTCTGGTTTTAGTCTGGTTTGATCTGGTTTTGGTCTGGTTTTGGTATCAGTGTCAAGCAGTTGGTATTATCAACTCACCGCGTCGGCTGCCTGGACCTTCATGGTCCACGACGGCGATGACAACGCCGTCTGCAGAAGACTCACGATGGCCTCAGCGTGGTTCCGTACTCCGCTCTCCGTGCCGGGCGTTACTTCGCTCCAGACGTCTTCCCACGCCTCAACGCCCGGATCTGCCCGGGACAGAGATAACAAGTCAAACCATCAAACTCTAGCGCTGTCACTTTATAATAATTATAATAATAATTTTTTTATTATCATGATAGACCATTATGGTATTATTACACTCACCTGTCGTGTTGGCGGGCTGAGTTCTTGCAGCGTGGATCGCAAAGAACGCGAGCGGCGCGACGATGTCTGCGTGGTCTTTGATCAGTTCGCCCGCATAGCGTCCCAACGCACGCAAAGTCACAGCCACCGTGAGGCGGACAGATGCATCTTCTTTGTCCATGTACCTGGAGACAGTGACATTCATTGCATTATTATCAACATAATAACAGTCTCAAAACTTTATGCCCAAACAAGGACTCGAACCCCGATCTCCACCTGTCGCGGGTGTTCTAACCAATTGAGCTACTTGGACCCCGATCTCCACCTGTCGCGGGTGTTGCTCTAACCAATTGAGCTACTTGGACCCCGATCTCCACCTGTCGCGGGTGTTGCTCTAACCAATTGAGCTACTTGGACCCCGATCTCCACCTGTCGCGGGTGTTGCTCTAACCAATTGAGCTACTTGGACCCCGATCTCCACCTGTCGTGGGTGTTGCTCTAACCAATTGAGCTACTTGGACCCCGATCTCCACCTGTCGCAGGTGTTGCTCTAACCAATTGAGCTACTTGGACCCCGATCTCCACCTGTCGCGGGTGTTGCTCTAACCAATTGAGCTACTTGGACCCCGATCTCCACCTGTCGCGGGTGTTGCTCTAACCAATTGAGCTACTTGGACCCCGATCTCCACCTGTTGCGGGTGTTGCTCTAACCAATTGAGCTACTTGGACCCCGATCTCCACCTGTTGCGGGTGTTGCTCTAACCAATTGAGCAAAATGCACAATATACGAGATTGAAACGCAAACATTTTAAACAGGTATATCTTATTGAAAATTGGATTAAAAAGAAAATAAAAAAATACGAGTTCATTATTTTCTAACAAAAAAAAAAAATAAAAAAAATAGTTTCAAATTTCAAGAGATTTCCCATTTATTTTGTTCACCATTTGTGTAGTTTCGCCAGCAACTTCTGCACGACCGCGTCGGGAGCCGCGGCACACACGTGACCCAGCGCGATCGCGTACTGCCTCCGTACGACCGTGTTACGATCCAGTAGACCGGAGCTCAGCACGGAGACCAACTTCCCTGGAGACAAACAAACAAACAACCTGTCACAACTACATCATCCAAGTATAGAAGAGTAAACCGTAGCCTACTCCTGTCGAAGACCAAGGGGACCACCGGCTTAACGTCCCTTCCGAAGGACGGTACAACGCGAACAACAGGATTCCTCCACAAATCCATGCTGTCCAGAGGTTGATAAGCAAGGCGAGTGAAGTTGCTGTACTAACTTTCATCCCTCCAACCTCTCTCCCGGACAGAACTGGTCATGTGTATGATGGTCACCCATCCAATACCTGACTCAGCGCAGTGTTGCTTAACTTTCATCCCTCCAACCTCTCTCCCGAACAGAACTGGTCATGTATATGATGGTCACCCACCCAATACCTGACTCAGCGCAGTGTTGCTTAACTTTCATCCCTCCAACCTCTCTCCCGAACAGAACTGGTCATGTGTATGATGGTCACCCATCCAATACCTGACTCAGCACAGTGTTGCTTAACTTTCATCCCTCCAACCTCTCTCCCGAACAGCACTGGTCATGTGTATGATGGTCACCCATCCATTACCTGACCCAGCGCAGTGTTGCTTAACTTTCATCCCTCCAATCTCTCTCCCGAACAGAACTGGTCATGTGTATGATGGTCACCCATCCAATACCTGACTCAGCGCAGTGTTGCTTAACTTTCATCCCTCCAACCTCTCTCCCGAACAGAACTGGTCATGTGTATGATGGTCACCCATCCAATACCTGACCCAGCCCTGTGTTGCTTAACTTTCATCCCTCCAACCTCTCTCCCAAACAGAACTAATCATGAAAGTATTTATTGTAAGTATTGTTTGTATTGAAAGTAGGGTTATGTGTCACCTGCGTAGGACCGCAGCTCCGTCTTGAACTGCGACACGAGCAGAACGAGGAAGTGCGCGCACGCCACGCGGGTCCCGAGCGCGACCGAAGTCTTCATCAGCTCCGCAACACGAGGTACCAACTCTTCAAGCACGTCGGCATCCATTAGTTGAACACACTGAAACACAAGGCAGCCATAACCAGAAGATACAACCATAGGCTAACACTAGGACAAAAGATAATTTCCACATAAACAACCGTAGGCTAAGGATTCATTGCTGGAAAAATCCAGCAAACCAAAGTAATATTCTTTTCAACAATCTGCCAGAAAACATTAAATCACAACGACACAGGCAGGGATTCAAGACCGTTCTAAAAAAAACATCTAATTTCAACCTGCCCCTACACAATTAAAGATTTTATGTTATCCTAGACACTCATCTTTGTAAAATGTTTTAGTGTAAATACTTTTTAAATATCTAATTTATGACACATTCTATTACAATGTACAATTTGTTCACGGAATAAAGATATTATTATTATTATTATTATCTTGTGACACTCTGAAGCCAAGGCAGCCATCTTGAGAGCCCGTGCTGTTTCAAGTGTTTCCATCCGTAGTTATCGCAGTTTTTACTGCTTTTATGGTCAAAATTGATTGAAAAATTGTTTCACAAACTCTAAAATTAGCATAATCTAAGAGAAATTAGACTATAATAGAAGACGAACTGTATTCCAAACACCCTGAGATACCAGAGTCCCAAGTACCTGCATACTTTGCTGAGTACACCTTGGCTTTAATAACTGCTACCTGTTGGCAACAATGAATTTCCTGACCTGAGCTGGTCAAATGGTCAAATGGTCATATGGTAAAAATTAGGATGAAATCTGATTTAAATTGCAAACGCTTGCAATGCGCGGGATATTTTATTATTAACAACACAATAACCGTCTCAAAAATTGATGCCCAAACGGGGACTCGAACCTCGATCTCCACCTTTATTGAATTGTTTGAATTGAATTGAACCTAAAATTGTTTTAAAAACTCTAAAATTAGCATTGAAATCCTAGGGATGCCATGGCTTTAATGTCTGCTACGTTGGCAATAATGAAATGCCTGACCTGATTTGGTAATATAGGTCAAAATGGTCCTATGGTACAAATGGTCAAATGGTACAAATGGTCATGTGGTACAAATGGTCATATGGTACAAATGGTCATATGGTACAAATGGTCATATGGTACAAATGGTCATATGGTACAAATGGTCATATGGTACAAATGGTCATATGGTACAAATGGTCATATGGTCAAAATGGTCATATGGTACAAATGGTCATATGGTACAAATGGTCATATGGTACAAATGGTCATATGGTACAAATGGTCATATGGTACAAATGGTCATATGGTACAAATGGTCATATGGTACAAATGGTCATATGGTACAAATGGTCATATGGTACAAATGGTCATATGGTACAAATGGTCATATGGTACAAATGGTCATATGGTACAAATGGTCATATGGTACAAATGGTCATATGGTACAAATGGTCATATGGTACAAATGGTCATGTGGTACAAATGGTCATGTGGTACAAATGGTCATATGGTACAAATGGTCATATGGTACAAATGGTCATATGGTACAAATAGTCATATGGTACAAATGGTCAAAAAGGTAAAAATTGTTTTAAAAACTGTAAAATTAGCATTGAAATCCTAGGGATGCCATGGCTTTAATGACTGCTACGTTGGCAATAATGAATTGCCTGACCTGATTTGGTAATATAGGTCAAAATGGACATATGGTACAAATGGTCATATGGTACAAATGGTCATATGGTACAAATGGTCATATGGTACAAATGGTCATATGGTACAAATGGTCAAATGGTCATGTGGTACAAATGGTCATATGGTACAAATGGTCATATGGTACAAATGGTCATATGGTACAAATGGTCAAAAAGGTAAAAATTGTTTTAAAAACTGTAAAATTAGCATTGAAATCCTAGATACGCCATGGTTTTAATGACTGCTACTTGTTGGCAACAATGGATTGCCTGACTTGAGTCTATTACCTTGGTAACGACTTCAGTTGTTCTGTGTCTCTTGGCGATATCGGCTCGTATTGAGTCGACTGCTTGGTGCGCGTCTTCGTCCCCAGCAAGACGTGAACTCAGTCCACCGAACCCGACAGCATCAAAGTCCCCGGCAGCGGAGAGCAGAGCAGGCACCAACGTGGGCAGATGGGGGCGGAGCTGGGGCCCAGCGGAGCCAACCAGCTGGCTGACCAGGTCCACGCTGGGCACAAGCAACAACACGTGGGGTGAACAACTCGGATAAGTTGTTACAAAATACAAATATTATCGTAAATAGGGATTATTAATTAGGGAAATTTAGCTGTTTGTTACTTAGCATTGAAAACCCAGTTGAAATAGTTTTTGTTAAAACTAGTGCTAAGTTTAGATCAAGTAGACATGAGTCTAAGAACAATCATAGTTTCAAAACTATTTGACCGATTTTGCTGAAAATTGCAGGGAGTCCAAATTGAGAACACAAAAATGTGCTCTGAAAATTTGGTTCAAATCGGAGTCAGCGTTTGGATGCTGGAGCTCAAACAAAAATGCTTTAAAAAAAATTATTTTGCTCCGCTAATCGAAGGGATATTACTTATGATGACTGATTGACTTAGCTGGATTAGACTTTTGAATTGAATTGAATTGGTTTAGTTTCATTTGTTTCTTGCAAAGTAGCGTACAGTACAAATATTATATCTTCCCCCTTGTTTTGTTGGGTTACAAAAAAAATTTCTTAGTTCTAAGTAACATTTCATTTCTTACATCTAGCATCTTTCAATCTTAATTTGAAGCTATTTACATTTGTTGGCCATGGATTTACTACACTATATCTGGCATCTCATTACAAAGCTTGGTTGCTTGGTTGCTTGGAAGAGGAACTTTCCAAGGTTTGTATTGCTACCTTTGTAATTTAGTTTAAACCTATGTTCCGTCCTACTTGAGTGATTTGCCTTGATCAGTCTTTGTGTGATTCCATCCCATGCCGTATATTATATTCCATCACTGCCTTATACATGTTATAAATATTACTCATTTCCCTGCGGTCCTCTAGTTTTTCCCATCCCATTGCTTCCATCATCTCTGTTGGGCTTTCCCTTGGTCCATATCTGTTTAGCACCTTCCTTGCAGCCCTTCGCTGTCCCATGCTGAGGAGGCATATTCTAATATTGATAGACTTATGATAACTTGGCTAATTTCATTGTATAACTTCACTGTATTACTAAATTTAATTTAATGTAACACTAACCGTACACCATACAACCGGGGATCATGATTTAACAGAAATGTACTTTCCTATTACTCTAAGAACTTGCATGAGAACATGTACCATGGCTAAGTATGAGAATAAATAATAATAATAATAATATATACACCTGACCACCTGTTGGTAGATGTTGAAAGTGAGGTTATGTTGGCAGTACCTGACGGCTCTGACTTCCGGTACGGTGTGGACGACGCCGATGTCAAGGACCGGCGGCAAGATGCAACGAACCAACTCGACGCCAGCTTTCCCATTGGCTGAGTCAGCCAGACGGATGCAGAGCTAAACAAACAACAAGTTCCATGTCACGGAAATAATTGGGAAATCTCTTTAAATTTAAAACTGTTTTATTTTTTATTTTTTATTTTTTTTCAATGCGCAAACGTGCATTGCAAGCGTTTGCGTGGTAATTGATGCCCTCAAAAAAAGTGTCCCCGTTTTGGTATCAATTTTTGAGACGGTTCTAGTGTTGATAATAATAAAATACCCCGCGCATTGCAAGCGTTTGCAATTTAAATAAGATTTCATCTAAATAGGTTAGAAAGTGTTCAATGACAGTCGTTAAATTCAAAGAATCAAATCCTTGAATAAATCGCGCATAAAACTACGGAGATATTTAGATGAAATCTGATTTAAATTGCAAACGCTTGCAATGCGCGGGGTATTTTATTATTATCAACACTAGAACCGTCTCAAAAATTGATGCCCAAACGCGGACTCGAACCTCGATCTCCACATTTTCCACATCATCAATTTTTGAGATGGTTATAGTGTTGTTAATAATAAAACTACAGAGATATCGTTCGACCGACGTTCAGGGCTACCAACCTTGGCCAGGACTCGTGCAGTGTTGCCAGCTGCTACGCGCGTGCCTTCATGTACATCGTCCATGACTCTGAACAGTTCTTTCCAGAGTGTCTGGAGACAGTCGAGTGAGTCGGCCAGGGTCGATGGACCCGCAGGGCCGCGGAGAAGTTCACTCAGAGCGAGGCAACACGAGGTACGAACGCGCCACTGGTTCGAAGTCAGGTTGGCCAACAGATCGGCAAGAATCTCGCAGCGATAGCGTTCAACCTGCGTGACAGTCAAACTTGACGTAGTACGAGAGATATACTTGCAATGCATGGGACTTATGTACCATGATGGTTCTTATACTCATGTCTACTTGATGTAAACTTAGCAATAGTTTTAACAAAAAAACCGGGTGTAGCTGTATCTTATTGATACGGCTGATATTTAAGCTTGACTACGTTCAACTACCGCGTAGACACGTAGGTCAACTACAGTACTGACCATACTTCACATGCAAGAAACCATAAAATCATAAAAGATCTTCATCTGATCTTCATCTGGTCTTATGGAGAGCATTAAAAACGCCGCCTCCTCTAACACCACCAATATTAAGTTTAGCAAAAATAAAAAAAAGGTACTTCTAGAGAATTATCTGAACTATTGAATGATAATAAATTGCACTCTGTCCTTTGTTTCCTGTTGGCTGTAGGGCTTGTTACACATTTGCCATTTTGTAGAGCAAATCCGTAAGCCTCCCTATATAATGCACTTTAACACGTAGTCACGTCAAAAATTATTTCAACTGGGTTTTCAATGCTAAGTGAAGAACAACTGAATTTCCCAACGTTTCGTAACTTGTACCTGTTACTTTATCAAGGGTTAGAGCAGTCCTGACAATTTTCCAATAACAAAAACTATTTGAAAACAATCAAATGAAACAACTCACCGCCTTGTTACCCTCGGGAACCAGCGCCTGCCAGATGCTGGTCATGGCCAGTTGTATCTTTGGCGTTGGATCGAACTGGTATCGATAGAGTCTCGGCAAGATCCGTGGCAGATGTTCGGCCAGCTCGCTGCTGGCGGTGGCAGCGATCGAGAAGAACCCGAACGCGGCCCCTTTCTTGCTGTTCCATACTGCGTTGTGATTGGCCAAGTGCATGAACTTATAAATTAGATCCGGTTGATTCAAGTCGGAGGCCAGCGAGCAGAGCTCCTTGTACGTTGACAGGTTGCCACTGCGAAGAAAATAAAACACAAATAATAACGTTGCGTCACAATAATAATAATAATAATTTCTTGTTGGTTTTTGTCCCTAGGGATATATAGACGACAGTCATGTTGTTTATATATCTAACACAAATGGTTTGATACATTTACAAAAAGAAAGAAAATACTAAAGAAAAAATAATAATAATAAATACTAAATAACAAATAAGTACACCTACAATTCTTCTAAAATAACAAGTCTAGAAATTATAAAATTATAAAATGACGATAACATGGAGGTGGCGTTTCGACTTGTTTTCAACTTCAACATGAAAGACACATAAGATTAGCAAAACAATCTTGCATTGTTGGGGAAAAACAAAGCCACTTGAATCAATCAGCTTGTGCAGAACACGGGAATGAGTTTCAACATCACATTAAAATAGACACGGTAAGGATTTTATGTCGAGATGATAGGAAATTCACTAGAAAAGTTAGAGAAGCAATTGACATTAAAAAACAGCCCAATAACTTCAATAAAGATGATAGTTTTCAACTTGATAGAGCTTGGGGAACAATTTTACAACAGAACAATGTAATAGAGAATATCAGTGAGGAGACAGAAGAAATCAGCACAAAGAATCCAGAAGAAAATATTTGGACGGGTAGATTAAGAACTAAATGTAATGAATGAGGAAATTATGATTGTATCACATAACGTTACGACAACCTCGAAAAATTGGCGTTTTTGGTGTTTTAGTAAAAAACACCAATTTGTTCAGGATTTTATTTCAGAAAATACAAAATACGTTAGTTTTTAAGTTATTGACCCTGATTATTTTATTTAGTTGCATTTAGGAAGCTTGAACTTGGTAATTGTTATAATTTTATGTGGTTCTTTTGTTATCAGAAAATTGTCAGGACTGCTCTTACCCTTGATAAAGTAACAGGTACAAGTTACGAAACATTGGGAAATTTAGTTGTTCTTTACTAAGCATTCAAAACCCAGTTGAAATAGTTTTTGTTAAAACTAGTGCTGGTTGGGGCAGGGTTGGGCTGGAGTGAAGTTAGGTTGGGAGAGAGTCTGTCTATCATTGAAAGGTACTGACCCTGACGGCGCCGTGCCTAGTTGACCCTCCTCGAAGAGTTTGGTTTCCGGGTTGACTTGTGCCACCGCCCGTCTCCCGCTGGTCAACGTGTCAAGCAGGTCGGCCACCAGTCGCTTGCGTAGAACTTCATCGCTCTGTTCATACACCAGGGCCAGGCCTGCCAACAAAACAAACAAAACATTCACAATATCCAGTCACGTGGCATCCTATTCACAATATCCAGCCTCTTGCCACCTATTCACAATATCCAGCCTCTTGGCATCCTATTCACAATATCCAGCCTCTTGGCATCCTATTCACAATATCCAGCCTCTTGGCACCCTATTCACAATATCCAGCCTCTTGGCATCCTATTCACAATATCCAGCCTCTTGGCATCCTATTCACAATATCCAGCCTCTTGGCATCCTATTCACAATATCCAGCCTCTTGGCATCCTATTCACAATATCCAGCCTCTTGTCATCCTATTCACAATATCCAGCCTCTTGGCACCCTATTCACAATATCCAGTCTCTTGGCATCCTATTCACAATATCCAGTCTCTTGGCATCCTATTCACAATATCCAGCCTCTTGCCACCCTATTCACAATATCCAGCCTCTTGCCACCCTATTCACAATATCCAGCCTCTTGGCATCCTATTCACAATATCCAGCCTCTTGGCATCCTATTCACAATATCCAGCCTCTTGGCACCCTATTCACAATATCCAGTCTCTTGGCATCCTATTCACAATATCCAGCCTCTTGGCATCCTATTCACAATATCCAGCCTCTTGCCACCCCATTCACAATATCCAGCCTCTTGGCATCCTATTCACAATATCCAGCCTCTTGGCACCCTATTCACAATATCCAGCCTCTTGGCATCCTATTCACAATATCCAGCCTCTTGGCACCCTATTCACAATATCCAGCCTCTTGGCATCCTATTCACAATATCCAGCCTCTTGGCACCCTATTCACAATATCCAGCCTCTTGGCATCCTATTCACAATATCCAGCCTCTCGCCACCCTATTCACAATATCCAGCCTCTTGGCATCCTATTCACAATATCCAGCCTCTTGGCATCCTATTCACAATATCCAGCCTCTTGGCATCCTATTCACAATATCCAGCCTCTTGGCATCCTATTCACAATATCCAGCCTCTTGGTATCCTATTCACAATATCCAGCCTCTTGGCATCCTATTCACAATATCCAGCCTCTTGGCATACTATTCACAATATCCAGCCTCTTGGTATCCTATTCACAATATCCAGCCTCTTGGCATCCTATTCACAATATCCAGCCTCTTGGCACCCTATTCACAATATCCAGCCTCTTGGCATCCTATTCACAATATCCAGCCTCTTGGTACCCTATTCACAATATCCAGCCTCTTGGCACCCCATTCACAATATCCAGCCTCTTGCCACCCTATTCATAATATTGATAAAACCAACTTCTTTATGTATTTTTGTCTAACTGCCGCAGAATGAAATCGGCCGGCGACGCCTACCTTTGGAAGCAGCGTCCTGCACGATGTCGCTGTCGCTTGCCAGCGCAGACATGAACGCAGCCTGGCAGCGCTCCCAGCGCAGAGCCAGCGCAGGTCGGCCAGCGCAGCGCCTGCACACCGAGAGCAGCCACACGCAGACTGCCTGCGTTGCCATAGAAACAAGGACAAATAATCAGGTTATGTTACCACGGGTATATCATGGCCTGGCATAGGAGGTTCAATGTTAGCACGGGTATATCATGGCCTAGCATAGGAGGTTCAATGTTAGCACGGGTATATCATGGCCCAGCATAGGAGGTTCAATGTTAGCACGGGTATATCATGGCCTAGCATAGTAGGTTCAATGTTAGCATGGGTATATCATGGCCCAGCATAGTAGGTTCAATGTTAGCACGGGTATATCATGGCCTAGCATAGCAGGTTCAATGTTAGCACGGGTATATCATGGCCCAGCATAGGAGGTTCAATGTTACCACTGGTATATCATGGCCTAGCATAGGAGGTTCAATGTTACCACGGGTATATCATGGCCTAGCATAGGAGGTTCAATGGTAGATTCAACGTTTGATAGCCATGGAGATGCGGAGATCACCTGACAGAGCTTCTCAATTCTGCTATCTTATGTTACCACGGGTATATCATGGCCTAGCATAGGAGGTTCAATGGTAGATTCAACGTTTGGTAGCCATGGAGATGCTGAGATCACCTGACAGAGCTTCTCAATTCTGCTATCTTATGTTACCACGGGTATATCATGGCCTAGCATAGGAGGTTCAATGGTAGATTCAACGTTTGATAGCCATGGAGATGCGGAGATCACCTGACAGAGCTTCTCAATTCTGCTATCTTATGTTACCACGGGTATATCATGGCCTAGCATAGGAGGTTCAATGGTAGATTCAACGTTTGGTAGCCATGGAGATGCTGAGATCACCTGACAGAGCTTCTCAATTCTGCTATCTTATGTTACCACGGGTATATCATGGCCTAGCATAGGAGGTTCAATGGTAGATTCAACGTTTGGTAGCCATGGAGATGCTGAGATCACTGACCTGCTTTGAGTTTGGGTGAGGGTCGGCGGCCATCTTTCCCAGCAGCTGCTCGAGGACGTACTCTAGGTCTGCATCGTCAGCGGTGTCCATTGCTTCATCAACAGAGTGGTCGTCGGGGGCAACGAGCCAAGCGTCGCGGGCTTCCGAAGATCGCGGTCCTTCCACGCAGCAAGCCAACGCTTCTCCTGCTGCCAGATGCATCTCAAGGTCACCCGTCTAAAGGAAAGTGCGGTTATGTGCTGGACTTGATTATGGCAGGTTTTTGTTAAATAGTTTTTAATTGAAAGTAAGGTTATAACTTGTCTGTAGACACCTGTGTGCTTTTTAGAGTTAAACTGTTGTGGGGGATGCCTCCCGCCACCTTTCAAACTACGCGCCGGTGGCGCGGCGTGGCGGGATGCGCGGGTGGTGCCAAGATTGGTCGGAAACGAACAGTTCCGGTAGAAAGCAATTAGTCATCCTCGAGCAACGTCAACGAGTCTGCTCGGATCCCTATTTAGAAATCTCTGTGACCCATCCGGTCTGAATAAACGAGGACTTATAAACCATCATCTCGCCTCATTGATTTTACCTGTCACTCACTCCACACTGTTATCAAATGTTAAGAATGTGGATTTAGTTGGTAGATTTTTAGAAACTGCATGAAATAATCTTTCATTAGAGTTCTGTTGGAAGTCTGTAGCTCCAATAAAACCCAAGATATTGAGGAAAATGGAAGTCAATGCACGTGCGGAGGTAAAATTAACACATTTTCCAACCCCTGTAACTTTTCAAACCTTTGAGTAAAAAAATAAATAAAAAAACCTCGTGGCTAAATCCACATTCTCAACAAGTTGACAAAATTTCATCAAAATCCGAGTCGGTCATCGACAAAGTTGAACGATTTCACGTCTAAATTATCAGATTTCCTATCAATTTCTTGACAAGTGTCGGTGATTGTACGAAGTGACCCTGGGTTTGTGACTCACGCTACGTGCTGTCTGCAAGAAGTGGTCGATGACCTCTCGACTGAACTCGAACCGATGTCCCACGCAGAGAAGTCCGAGAGTAGCGGCTGCTCGTTCCTTCACCTGCAACCATAGCCATCGACATGTCTTTCATTATAATAATAATAATAATAATAATAATGTTTATTTTGGTAGCTCAGAAGTTACATACATAACAAACAATTCAGATGCAAGTTAAATTTAACCCAAGTACAGTTGAATTGTGACAAATCATAAGAACATATTCATGGGTAGTTTTAATCCATTCCACGGATTTGTCAAGTTTCTAATAGCTTCTTATCGTATGCATTCAATATAGAATTGAACCATTTATTCCCTCTTCACCTTCTTTACCGCAACAAATCCACAGCTCGTCTTGTATTGATATTATGTTTGTCTTTAGAAGATTCTAAAACTGCTGGTACATTGACCTGCAGGTCTTTGTATTGTATTCCAGACCCAGGACAATAACTTGGTACATGATTAGGTAACGTCAGATGTCCTGTCTGGATTAACATTTATATTGATATAAGATGTAAATATACATATATATATTTATATGTCATGATGTGTTTTTCGGGTTTGCTCTGTTGGGAAGAGGTTTGCGGTTTTCTCGTAGGTTATTTATTATTTTTATTTATTTTATTTATTGATTTCTAACTTAGGTACAAGTATACCGGTGGTTAGTGCTAGTAGGCAATCTGGCCTATGCTAGGTAGTTCCTAGGTCTGAGGTATATTTTTATTTATTTATTTATTGATTTCTAACTTAGGTACAAGTATACCGGTGGTTAGTGCTAGTAGGCAATCTGGCCTATGCTAGTTCCTTGGTCTGAGATGTATTTTTATTTATTTATTGATTTCTAACTTAGGTACAAGTATACTGGTGGTTAGTGCTAGTAGGCAATCTGGCCTATGCTGGTTCCTAGGTCTGAGGTATATTTTTATTTATTTATTTATTGATTTCTAACTTAGGTACAAGTATACCGGTGGTTAGTGCTAGTAGGCAATCTGGCCTATGCTGGTTCCTAGGTCTGAGGTGTATTTTTATTTATTTATTTATTGATTTCTAACTTAGGTACAAGTATACCGGTGGTTAGTGCTAGTAGGCAATCTGGCCTATGCTAGTTCCTAGGTCTGAGATGTATTTTTATTTATTTATTTATTGATTTCTAACTTAGGTACAAGTATACCGGTGGTTAGTGCTAGTAGGCAATCTGGCCTATGCTAGTTCCTAGGTCTGAGGTGTATTTTTATTTATTTATTTATTGATTTCTAACTTAGGTACAAGTATACCGGTGGTTAGTGCTAGCAGGCAATCTGGCCTATGCTAGTTCCTAGGTCTGAGGTGTATTTTTATTTATTTATTTATTGATTTCTAACTTAGGTACAAGTATACCGGTGGTTAGTGCTAGCAGGCAATCTGGCCTATGCTAGTTCCTAGGTCTGAGATGTATTTTTATTTATTTATTTATTGATTTCTAACTTAGGTACAAGTATACCGGTGGTTAGTGCTAGTAGGCAATCTGACCTATGCTAGTTCCTAGGTCTAAAGTATTTAAAGTACAAATGAGATGAATGGCAGTGGTCTTTGGTTTTGGGTCCCTGTGAATGTACCTTGGGTTGTGTCTTTGAGTCGTTGAGTAGCGCTTGAAGTCTGGTGACTAGCGCACGGCAGCGCTCGCTGTCCAGTGGTAGAGCCGACCTCCGCGCTATCTCCCCCAACGCAACGCAGGAAGCACTGAGCACTAACGGGTTGGTAGCACTGTCGAGCTGGGACACTGTAAACACAAGGCATGTTACGTTGTATATTCACTCTGGAGGCTGAAAGTTGAACTATGACAGGTCTATTGAAGATATTTTGAGACGATATGTTGTGTGGATCAAAACAAAACGGACGCAAATCACAAAATGAAGTCGGAACTTCGTGAGTAAAAAGAGAAAGAAACCACGTGCGTGCTTGAAAACTTCACGACTTCTTGATCGTCATTTGTTGCACATCTTGGCAAAGTTTGGTGAAGAAATATCAAATGCTTTCGGCGATATGCCTCCGAAAGGTTTTTATAAAATCTGTAATTTTTTGTTAGTTGGATTGCTTTTTAACCATTGGACCGATTTTGTTGAAATACGCAGGCGATCAAAGTTGAAAACACAACAATGTGCTCTGAAAATTTCATCAAAATCGTAGCAAGCGTTCGGCCGCTGGAGCCGATTGAAATTATTTCTCGGGTCAAACGAATGAACTACGTTAGGGCACCAAGTTTTGAGATGCATTTAGTCTCCCTAATAATTCAATAACTCGACGTCAACTTCCACCTTGCAACTTGAAGTCTGCGCTCACCGATAGCTTCAGTAGCGAGCGTGAATCCCTCGACTTCGCCAGCAGCCCCGGCCGCGATGTTGGCCAACCTGCGCTCCACTACGCGTCCCAGCGCAAGTACAGCTCCGTGCCTGGATTCCAGCGCTGTACTGGGTGCGCTGGCCAGCGCTGACAGCTCGGAGACTGCGCTGGCGCGGGGGGAGGAGTCAAGTCCGTGTGTCACCAGCAGAGCATAGAGCAACGCAGCAGACTTGCGGATATCTTCGTTGTGGGACGAAAGCAGCAACTGCAGCAATGAATTGTTGTTAAGATTGATTTAAGACTCGTGTCTACTTGATGTAAACTTAGCACTAGTTTTAACAAAAACTATTTCAACTGTGTTTTCAATGCTAAGTGAAGAACAACTAAATTTCCCAACGTTTCGTAGCTTGTACCTGTTACTTCTTCAGAGGTTTAAGCAGTCCAGGACTGAGCAGTCAGGACTGCTCACTGGTCATGTGTATGATGGTCCCCCATCCAGTACCTGACCCAGCGCAGTGTTGCTTAACTTTCATCCCTCCAACCTCTCTCCTGAACAGAACCGGTCATGTGTATGATGGTCACCCAACCAATACCTGACCCAGCGCAGTGTTGCTTAACTTTCATCCCTCCAACTTCTCTCCCGAACAGAACTGGTCATGTGTATGATGATCACCCATCCAATACCTGACCCAGCACAGTGTTGCTTAACTTTCATCCCTCCAACCTCTCTCCCGAACAGGACTGGTCATGTGTATGATGATCACCCATCCAATACCTGACCCAGCACAGTGTTGCTTAACTTTCATCCCTCCAACCTCTCTCCCGAACAGAACTGGTCATGTGTATGATGATCACCCATCCAATACCTGACCCAGCACAGTGTTGCTTAACTTTCATCCCTCCAACCTCTCTCCCGAACAGAACTGGTCATGTGTATGATGGTCACCCATCCAATACCTGGCCCAGCGCAGTGTTGCTTAACTTTCATCCCTCCAACCTCTCTCCCGAACAGAACTGGTCATGTGTATGATAATCACCCATCCAATACCTGACCCAGCGCAGTGTTGCTTAACTTTCATCCCTCCAACCTCTCTCCCGAACAGAACTGGTCATGTGTATGATGGTCACCCATACATTTCCTGACCCAGCGCAGTGTTGCTAATTATTTTTATATTTTAATCCAACATCCCTCATAGTTTACCACCTCTCCCAACCTATCTTCATTCCAGCCCAACCCTACCCCACCCCTGCCCCACCTTTGCCCCACTGTAGTGAACAGATAGGGACAACAATCAGTCTCTTCTCTCCAGTAATAAAGACAACGGTGGAAACATTTACAAACAAGTTGCAGTGACTGACCTTGACGGCAGCCATCTTGCCCACGACGCGCGACGCAGTCTCTCGCGGTGCCAACCCGACAACCTCCGCCAGCGCGTCCAACGCTTGCGTTGATGGTTGCGTTTCAAGCAATGCAAGCGCAAGCGCAACATGGCTGCCAACTGTCTTCACACCTGCAGAGCATGCAACAGATTCATTAGCAGGGCATTTACAACTCAAAAATAATTTTTAATATCGATTTGGAAGATTTTATAATGGCATTTGGACTAGAAAGTTAATTTTATTATAATAATAATGATATTTTATATAATGTAATTGAAGAATGCAAAAGATTCATCAAGAGAACTCGGTCATTTTATTATTAACAACACTATAACCATCTCAAAAATTGATGCTCCTACTGGGACTCGAACCCCGATTTGAGTCCGCGTTTAGGCATCAGTTCTGAGATGGTTCTAGTGTTGTTAATAATAAAATACCCCGCGCATTGCAAGCGTTTGCAATTTTAATAAAGATTTCATCTAAAAAATATATAAACTTGGTCAAGATCGTGGGGGGAACTTGGCATACATTTACACATTTCATCAAACATTTGTGGAAAAATACATTAAAAGACTTGACATTTTAGCCAATTTGTCATCAAAGTTCTTGCTTTATGTCAAAATTCGGTAACATTTTCAGTAAAATGCAGCTGAAAACTTTCTAAATCAGCGAAATTGTCACGAAAATTTTCTGTACTGGCAATATTGCGCTGGCAATATTGCGCTGGCAAGATTGCGCTGGCAAGATTGCGCTGGCAAGATTGCGCTGGCAACGTACCTGTACTGGTGTCGATCTCTGCAGCCGCCAGCGCACGAAGATATTTCCCCACGACCGGCGTGTACTGGCACGGATGCGCTGGCAAACTGCGCCAGTCTTTCACTCCTGCGCTGGCCCAGAGACACTTGCGCAGGTAAACCAGCACCTGCCAGCGCAAAACAAACAATTCCAAGGTAAATCAACGTCCACCTCGCGGATCTCGCGGAGGAAAGTAATACATAAAATACATCTGAAAGAATACAAATAAAGAATAGAATTAAAATAAATAATAATAAAGAATAAAGAATCCATCTGAAAGATATTCTAACCTAAAAATGCCATTAAATTGGTTGGACCATTTTGTCTTTAGAGAGCAAACAAAACAATTGAGATATAAAAGTAAAACGGTTGTCATTTTGTCCGCAGCAAGCTTAACACAGTTTAAATTGTCGGGAACTTTTGTTTCTTGAATCTTCTCGGAATCAATCTGATAATCAGAGATTGTTAAACTACAACGCACTTTAACATCGACCATCACAATAAACACAATAAAGTCACTTTAATCATGTTTTAAAATCACTAGCAAACATAAGATATGCTGGTCCAATCATTCTAGACCAGCCAACGCAATATGGCTTGCATCTCTTCATTGTATCTCGAGCCCAAGTCCCGGCCACTTCATCCCCGCCGCTTGCGTCTGCCCCTGCAATGCTGTTGACGAAGATGAGGCATCTTCGTGGTCGTCGTGTGCCTCTCGGTGGACGGGAAGCAGTCGGTGAGATTTAGCTGCGCCAGTCTATGAGCTTTCAACGCGTGCAAACTTTCTCTGCGGAACACGTCTGGGACTTCAGCTGTCTCTGATAGCATTGACAGACAGTCCCGGGCTTCCTCGACCACCAACCACTTGCCCGCTATCACCTCGTGGGCAACGTCGTGGGCAACGCAGAGCGAGCAGCGGCCGATGAACGCGGCCACCACCTGGACATGAAGGGGAAGATGTCGTCAACTCAGAGGGAAGCTAATTAAACAACCAAATTGTAATCTTATTACTTATTATTTAATTAAGATTTTATCCTAAACTTGTTATCTTGCTTGTATTATGAATGATTTTATCAGATTTGCACGTTTATACCTTACATTGTTTGCGTAACACGTTTTTTCCTTTCAGCATGTGATTAATTTGATTTGATTTCAACAATTTCAGTTTCTAAGAAAAGATCTTTGAGTTATTGACCCTGATTATTTTATTTAGATGCATTTAGGAAGCTTGAACTTGGTAATTGTTATAATTTTATGTGGTTCTTTTGTTATTGGAAAATTGTCAGGACTGCTCTTACCCTTGATAAAGTAACAGGTACAAGTTACGAAACGTTGGGAAATTTAGTTGTTCTTCACTTAGCATTGAAAACCCAGTTGAAATAGTTTTTGTAAAAACTAGTGCTAAGTTTACATCAAGTAGACATGAGTCTGGAAACCATCATAAAAGTCAACTCAACTCCAACTCCAACTCTCAACTCCTATGCTGCTTGATTTGGACCCCCTATGCTTGCTATCCATCTTTCCATCTATTCTAATCATATTAAATTCAGTCCAAATATTTTGTGTACTACATAATTTGAGCCAACTTTCAAACCTCGACGCCACTTTCTGTCTTCCCATATCAAGTTAAATAATTGTACAAACACATATATATTTTTGTAATTGGACGAATAAAGGGATTTAAAAAAATCTAGTTGAGTCTCGCGCACTGTTTTGAAATGTACGTATGAAAGTACAATAAAATATCACTTCTATTAAATCGAAATATCAAGCAAAATTGAGAGACATTTGCAGAATTAACTTTCTGATTTCTTTATTTGTGGTGTTTAACATAGCACTGTTTTGACATCTGGCCATGCGGCACTGGTCTAATGGCCTCGGTGAATGAGTGGATGATGATGACGATGATACCTAACCTAGCCTAGAAGAGAGGAGGGGAAACCCGGTGCCGGCACGTAGCCTACTCCTGTTGAAGACCAAGGGGACCACCGGCTTAACGTACGTAGCTCACCTTCTCGAGGTCGTTGACCCCGATGAGCAGGAACGGTGCGTGCGGATCTTCGAACGGAACGGAACCTGTGACGTTCCAGCCTCGGCAGGCGAGAACGCCTTCCCTCGGAGGAACTGACTCAATCACCTGTTGATCAGATACGTTAATATATTAGCCAGGTGCTGGTCAGTGCTGGACAGGTAAGGTTAGGTTGGGTTAGGTTAGGTTGGGTAAGGTTAGGTTGGGTTAGGTTAGGTTAGGTTAGGTTGGGTTAAGTTAGGTTAGGTTAGGTTAGGTTAGGTTAGGTTAGGTTAGGTTAGGTTAGGTTAGGTTAGGTTAGGTTAGGTTAGGTTAGGTTAGGTTAGGTTAGGTTAGGTTAGGTTAGGTTAGGTTAGGTTGGGTTAGGTTAGGTTAGGTTAGGTTGGGTTAAGTTAGGTTAGGTTAGGTTAGGTTAGGTTAGGTTAGGTTAGGTTAGGTTAGGTCAGGTCAGGTTAGGTTAGGTTGGGTTAGGTTAGGTTAGGTTAAGTGCTGGTCAGTGCTGGTCAGTGCTGGTCAGTGCTGGTACCTGGACGTGCAGGGCGTTGCCGTCGGTTACTAGATCGAGTCTGACTCCTCCTGCCTCGCTGTACCACGAGCCGTCTCGATTGCAGTCGGCCAATGGGAGGACTTCGCCTGGCGACATCAGGTTTTTTTTATGACTTTTTATTTACTAAATATATTAATTTTATTTAATCTGCGACAGGTCTTGAGCTCACCTGTCGCTGACGAGGAGCTCATGTCCTTGAGTTGGTCGATGATGTCACCAACGACCTGAGTGTCACCCGCTCGGGTCGTTGACTTTGGTGGCGACCTTGTTTCACCGCCTCCTGGAGGCGGCAAGCCGGGCCCGGCATCGAAGGCTGGGGCCGGCGATGAGTACACCTGCACCCAAACCAGGCCTCGTTTGATTGGTCGAGAATACATCGACGTCCACGAAATTGATGACGTTTTGAAAACGTCACGGCAACGAGATGAAGATAGGGAAGTTGATTGTTTCCAGACTCATGTCTACTTGATGTAAACTTAGCACAAGTTTTAACAAAAACTATTTCAACTGGGTTTTCAATGCTAAGTGAAGAACAACTGAATTTCCCAACGTTTCGTAACTTGTACCTGTTACTTTATCAAGGGTAAGAGCAGTCCTGACAATTTTCCAATAACAAAAGAACCACATAAAATTATAACAATTACCAAGTTCAAGCTTCCTAAATGCATCTAAATAAAATAATCAGGGTCAATAACTTAAAAACTAACGTATTTTGTACTCTCGAAAATATGACCCCGAACAAATAGGCGTTTTTTACTAACTAACCAATTATGTGAAACAAATTAAGGTTATTGGAAAATTGTCAGGACTGCTCTTACCCTTGATAAAGTAACAGGTACAAGTTACGAAACGTTGGGAAATTTAGTTGTTCTTCACTTAGCATTGAAAACCCAGTTGAAATAGTTTTTGTTAAAGGGAAGTTGAGTTTTTGTGACACGCACCTGATATTCGTTGCTCGGATGTTTCTTGTTGAAGTCGGGCGTCTTCATTGGTTCCGCTACCGCCGCTGCCGTCGCCGCCGCGGTCGTCTTCCTGAAGCAAGTTTCGCTCGACATCTCCGAGCGTCGAACCAATCCGTTCGGTTTCCTCCAGTCGTAGTCAACGTTCCACGCGGGATCCAGAACGTCAAGCGGCCGTTCTAACGGTTCCGTCAACCACCGGTCGTAACTTTCATAAGTTGGCAACGCGTTCGCTGCCGGAACGTTCGCGTACAAAGACTGCCGCTGATCCGACGGCCGTTCGCACGAACAGAACGACAGCGCGACGAGAACGGCGGCGAAGAACGCGCTCGGTGCTGACATCTCTTGGCACGGCTTCGCATTACGTTGTCCGTGTTTTTTTTACTTGGATTCGTATCCACGACGACGACGACGCCGCTACGTTTCATTGTTCACACGATACAAGTTTCCGTGACGATGAATTGATGCACTTCAGTGAAATCTGATTTAAATCGCAAACGCTTGCAATGCACGAGGTATTTTCACTGATAACTTCACAAAGAATTGATGATTGAACTTTTTCCCTTTTTCAACAACAATGTTTTAATATTAAAACATCACATTTATATAACTAAAGTGTGTTTGTTTGCTCTCATTGGAGAATAAATTTAAATAAAATATTAGATGGTTTGACACAAACGTTGGGAGGTTTTCATTTCCAGGTAAAACAAGACCAGAATGAAACGATACAACAGAAAATCTTATAGAAATGTCTGGAACTGTTGAAGAGTTTAAGCTATTGTTGTAATGATTAATATATTGATATAAATGAATGATAGGGCAGCAAAATAAACATTAAGTATTGTATTATATGAAGCCAATCTACTCAAGTACACTTCAATTAAAAGCCAGCTGATTTACCCGGGTAAATCAAATGAGCAGACAACAATAAAGAAATTACAATACAAATACGATACATCTTTGTGGCTAAAATGTATTCTAAATGACTGTATTTTGCTTTGCCAAGCTCTAGCTGGCAGTTGTTTGTTTAGTTGACATGAACCTGACTGAACCTGACTGAGATCTGGACATAAGATCTGGGAGGTTATGTCTGAAAACAGCTGTCAATATTCGAGTCCATCTGTCAAACTGGTTCACACAATGTCAGGCAAGTTTGTTGTTTTTATTTGTCATAGGAGACAAAGAATATGTCATTTAGATTAATGTATATGTAATTATATGTCAAGGTGAAATGTACATAAATATGTATGCAAAATATGTAAGTAAATTTTATGTACTATGTCATAAGGAGGCAAAGAAACTGAAAGAACTAACCATAAACGGAACCAGTTCAGAGAGATAAAGCAAATGTAACCAGTGGTCCTGGAGAATTAGCTAGTTTTAAGACTTAAGTTAGACAAAAATAGTAACTGGCTGAATTTTCTATTGGGTCAAAAGTTTATAAAAATCAAACCCAGGGGTTCATTGTTTTTAACATCTATTTAAACGTGATTTTTAATAAAAACACGATTAGTAACAAATCTAAGCGAGATATCAAACAAGTCATAGACGGCAATATTGTAGCTAACTGCATTGCCAATCTAACAACACCAAAAACATAATAATTGATTCAGAGGTAACCAAGATATTGCCATATAAAGATGTCACTTTTTTTTACCTTTTTCAAAATGAGCATCTATAATAAGTGCATGTTATCGTGTTGACTTACCTGAGTGATGACAGCAGGAGCGAGGTTGGCAGCAATAGCACGGTCAGCAGCGGCGGCCATGACAGTGAACGCGGGCAGAACAACGACTCCGATCTCCTCGGAATGTCCAGGATCTCCAGGATTGCCGTAGAGGGCCTTCAACGCCTCGGCAGCGACATCCTCCTTGCTGCGGGATTAGAATACCATGATGACGATCGTGAACATAACCTAACCTAGTCTAGGACGTAGTCGTTGGTAGCATCGTTGAGTGTAGGTTCTCTGTAGAGTTTCAACGTCAATGTAACAGTCTCTGCGTGAAAGATGACCACCAAATGACTACCTTACCGACAAAAATGCAGAGTACCGGAACATCACGTTAAGTGGAGACACTGTCGTATGAAATTTAATTTCGATATTTTTCGTAGGTTACTCGCTTTTTAATATCGTTACGTGTTTATCAATCGTTGAGGTAAACATTGATGGAGATTTTTTGAGCATGAAAAGTCTCAAAAGCGAGTAACCTACAAGAAATATCGAAATTAAATTTCATACGACAGTGGCTCCACTTAACGTGATGTTCCGGTACTCTGCATTTTTGTCGGTAAGGTAGTCATTTGGCGGCCATCTTTCACGCAGAGACTGTAACATTAACGTTGTTTCTCTGCCAAAAACCTGCACTCAACGATTCAACTTAACTTATTCTAAAAGGCCATACAATTACCATGTAACTTGTTGGTAACCAAATAAAATAAACAATATGTGAGGTTATGTGTGACCAACCTGTCTGCGGTGGCTGTCAGCAACAAGTATCGAGCGTGTTCGTCGTTGGAGCTGAACGCGGTGGCAGCGTAACGTACCGCTACGAACCTCGCGGCAGGTTCGCGGCTCGCAAGCTGCGTTGCCAGCAGCTGACGGAGAAGTCGCTGCCGAGAATCAACGTCTCGTCCTACGTCTTCTACGCTCAGTCTCGCGCGCTTATCAAGTGGACTGGCCTGCGCAACGTAAACCTTGGAATCAGCTCTCGGATGGAAGACATTCACTACAAGTCAGGCTAAGATTGGTTTGATTTCGGAGCAAACCCAAAATTTCAAACCTTAATTCACATGTCCCTTACCCATCCATATGCCAAGGCTAACCCTAGTGTGTGCTGGGTCTGGTATTGGATGGGTAACCATCATACACATGACCAGTTCTGTTCGGGAGAGAGGTTGTAGGAATGAAAGTTAAGCAACACTGCGCTGGGTCAGGTATTGGATGGGTGACCATCATACACATGACCAGTTCTGTTCGGGAGAGAGGTTGTAGGGATGAAAGTAAGTACAGCAACTTCACTCGCCTTGCTTATCAACCTCTCGACAGCATGGATTTGTGGAGGAATCCTGTTGTTCACGTTGTACCGTCCTTCGGAAGGGATGTTAAGCCGGTGGTCCCCTTGGTCTTCGACAGGAGTAGGCTACGTGCCGGCACCGGGTTTCCCCTCCTCCCTTCTAGACTAGGTTAGGTTCATCATCATCCTCTCATTCACCGACGCCATTAGACCAGTGCCACATGGAGCGTTGTCTAAACAATGCTATGTTAAACACCACAAATAAATCTAACCAAGTTTGCCATCAAAACATTGACAAAGTTCCCCGACGTCTATTTATTGTTCCACAAAGCATTGAGGATGATCTCGTCACCAAGTCAACGTCGGCAAAGTTCACTGACCTTAGCCCCGCCTTCTGATGGCTCCGCCTCCTGCAGCGGCACGAAGGCGAACGCGTCGGCCATGTTGAGCAATGCCTCGCGCACAGCGCCGCGCTCCACCGAGTCCTCCTGGTGGCGAAAACAAGAACTAAAATCACGTTTAATTGTTAATTTTATTATGCTATATTGATTGAGCTCACGCTATATTGGTTTTCAAAATGAAAACTTAAATAACTCCCTTAATATTAATTGGAGACAAAATCTGAGGGGTGCATTCGACTTGCCTTAAAATTTCACCCCTGTTGACACCCCTCGCGGGTCAAAATCCATCACTTGAAATTCCACTCGAAAAATATTGAAAAAATCAATGGACTAACCCCTTACGTTTTTTCTTGATTTTTGAAGATTCGCCCATACTGTGGTCTAAGGGGTAGTTTGCACCCCCGAACACGATGGGCTAATTAGATTTTGCGTTAGCCTTATACTTTAGCAGCTATATCGATTTTAAACATTAAAACTTGAATAACTCTCTTAATATTAATCGGAGACAAAATCTGAGGGGTGCATTCGACTTCCCTTGAAATTTCACCCCTGTTGACACCCCTCGCGGGTCTAAATCCATCACTTGAAATTCCACTCGAAAAATATTGTAAAAATCATACAATAGAATTCATAGCCAATTCTATGACAAATATAGTTACCATGACAACAAGTCAATATCTATGCCAAGTCTTGTTTACCGTGTTAAGGGCATCAAAGAATGTCTGCAGCAGGGCCATGTCCTTGCTGACGAGAGTTGGTTGTCTATTGCCGAGCTTTCCAACCGCTCTGAAGGCCAACGAACGGAGATCTCGTTCCTCGCCGGGCTCCGCTACCAGCTTCAAGAGTCCCGAGCAGAGCACGGCGGAGACAGCAGCCAGGCTCCGCGGCGGAGCACTGCAATGATAAGATCAACAACATTAACAAAGTTGAACAAATCAAACTTTATTATGGTTTCCAGACTCATGTCTACTTGATGTAAACTTAGCACTAGTTTTAACAAAAACTATTTCAACTGGGTTTTCAATGCTAAGTGAAGAACAACTGAATTTCCCAACGTTTTGTAACTTGTACCTGTTACTTTATCAAGGGTAAAAGCAGTCCTGACAATTTTCCAATAACAAAAGAACCACATAAAATTATAACAATTACCAAGTTCAAGCTTCCTAAATGCACAAATGCATTAAACTTTATTTATTTTTTATTTTTTTGAAGATTTTTGGGCACATTTTAAAAACTAAGCCGAATCAAAAGTAGCGTTAACATGGTCGTGTTGGCAACAAAAAAGTGCCGATTTTTTGTCGCAAAGGTAACGCAATACCTTAGAAAATGCAATGTATGTAGGTATGTAATAATTCTAATCTTCTGATCTTTAATCTTAAACAAACTAACATTAAGTTTTTTTAATATTAGTAATATAGTATAGTAACACAAACATATATTTTTGTTAACAAGACCAAACACAAGAATATCTTATGTGGAATTGTTCACCTTAGCATTTTTGTTTGTATTCTATTTGTTTAAAATATCTGAAAAATTGTGGAAAATTAAAAGAATTAAATAAAAAAATTAATAAATAATAAATAATTGTAAGTATGTAAATTGAATTTTTTTTTAAATATTTTTAGGCACTTTTAAAAATGAAGTTGACTTGAAAGTGGTCGTCTTGGTAACAAAAACGTGTTGGTTGAATGTTGCTTCGGTAATAAAGTTGGTGACAATGTGATGATATTATTTACAAGTTAGTTTTGTTAAGTTGGCAACACTAACTTGTCTATGACGAGCATTGCAAACTGCAGCGCCATGTTCTTTAGTCGAGCGTTGGTCATCGACCCGTACAGACAGTCGAAGATCACCTGACAAAACAGAAAGCAAAACATACATACACTTTATTATAATTTTTATAAAAATTAAAAAAAAAACCCTGCTATCTTCCCCATGTTTTTCTTGGCTATTAATAAAACCCCACCTGGAAAGTTATTAAATTTTTTTTTTTTTCCATAAAAACTTTTAAAACGATGTTATGTTGACAGGATATAGGATCATTCCATGTCAAATCAATCGATCAAAAAACTGTCACCTCTCAGAAATCAATCAAACTTGGTAGGATGATGATGACATCGTTTCTCTTGTTGACTTATTGTTTTGTTTGCCTCTAAGTCAAATAGTTCGCCCGGTACGGCCTCGAAACGGCACTGAATTTTTGGGTACACGCGTATTTTTTCTTTCTCAAATTGCGTCGGCTGTAGATAAGATAGATTAATGAAACAAATTCGTATGAAAGGTATTGAAATTTTGTTTCATAAAACATAAATTTCGTTTAAAAAAAAGTAAAAATCCCCCCCTTCCCCCTTTTTATTTTTTCTACCCCTATTATCTTTTTAATTACTATTTTGATTTTACAAATCTCTGAAAAACTTTAGCGAGTTCCATCACAAAACTTTCACATAAACTTAATCAGTTCTTTGGTGATGTTTTGTTAAATTTTTGTCAAGTTAAAAGTCGGGTAAATCTTTTCTCTTCTCAATTTAGGGGATGTTTGTACATGAAGGGTAGTTTTTATATTTTTAAGTTTTTTTTTCAATTCGACCTTTTCTACATTTTCTCAGCTTTCCTACCAAGTTTGATCGATTTCTGAGAGGTGACAGTCAATTTTCCAAAAAAATTGGTTGAATTGACATGGAATAAATAATAAATATAAAATAAGGTTATGTTAGGTTCCCACCTGTATGCACTCTGGGAAGACAATCGCAGGTCCCCGAGCTCGTAGAATCAACGGCATGAGCTTGAGTCGGATCCTCGTGTTGGCAGCAACGCGACGCTGTTGCGGCTCCTCTCGCGACCCGCCGAGAAACAAACGCAACAACGGCGTCGTCAACGCCACGCGGGTCCACTCCAAGCCACTGTCAACGTGAGACAGAAGTACGGTTAGGTTGGCGATATGAGAGATTGTATTGTATTGTCCGTGACAAGTACAGTATACAAGTATGGGCAACGTCAGGCTAACTTTAGTGTAGGCAAATAATATTGGTAGGGGTGAAATATTATAGAGATGATAATGATAATAAAGGTAATAATGAAAATAAAAATACATATTTACAGATGACAGTTTTGCAAATCGAATGAAGAGAAAGAAAGAAGAAATGAAGAAGAGATGGAATGAAGTAGAAGAGAAAGGAAGCTGGCATTTGGAATATGAAATATAAAAAAAAAACGCTCAGAACTGCTCTTACCCTTGATAAAGTAACAGGTACAAGTTACAAAACGTTGGGAAATTCAGTTGTTCTTCACTTAGCATTCAAAACCCAGTTGAAATAGTTTTTGTTAAAACTAGTGCTAAGTTTACATCAAGTAGACTTGAGTCTAAAAACAATCATAAAGACAGAAAATGGTTTGGCATAATCAAGTTGAACTTGAATGCCTTTGATTTGACGTTTTCTACCTGTCGTAAAAAATTGGATAAAAAATAGAAAAAAAATTTGTTTTAAAATTTGTTTAAATATTTTAAGCCAGACAGGAGATAGGGAAGAACAATAACAAAGCACTTATTAACTCGACATCTGAATGAGTACCAACCCGATGATTTTCTTGAGGTGTGTATCAGCCGCGTTAGCAACACTGAACCTGGTGTCTGCGGAGGCGACCGCTAGCGGCACGAGGACCTCGGAGTCCGAGAGAACACCGAGCGCGAGGAACTTCACCAACCCAACCTTGGTCTGCAGGCACAAGCTTGATAGGTTAGGTTAGAGCAACACCCGCGACAGGTGGAGATCGGGGTCCAAGTAGCTCAATTGGTTAGAGCAACACCTGCGACAGGTGGAGATCGGGGTCCAAGTAGCTCAATTGGTTAGAGCAACACCCGCGACAGGTGGAGATCGGGGTCCAAGTAGCTCAATTGGTTAGAGCAACACCCGCGACAGGTGGAGATCGGGGTCCAAGAAGCTCAGTTGGTTAGAGCAACACCCGCGACAGGTGGAGATCGGGGTCCAAGTAGCTCAATTGGTTAGAGCAACACCTGCGACAGGTGGAGATCGGGGTCCAAGTAGCTCAATTGGTTAGAGCAACACCCGCGACAGGTGGAGATCGGGGTCCAAGTAGCTCAATTGGTTAGAACACCCGCGACAGGTGGAGATCGGGGTCCAAGAAGCTCAGTTGGTTAGAGCAACACCCGTGACAGGTGGAGATCGGGGTCCAAGTAGCTCAATTGGTTAGAGCAACACCCGCGACAGGTGGAGATCGGGGTCCAAGTAGCTCAATTGGTTAGAGCAACACCCGCGACAGGTGGAGATCGGGGTCCAAGTAGCTCAATTGGTTAGAGCAACACCCGCGACAGGTGGAGATCGGGGTCCAAGTAGCTCAATTGGTTAGAGCAACACCCGCGACAGGTGAAGATCGGGGTCCAAGTAGCTCAATTGGTAAGAGCAACACTCGCGACAGGTAGAGATCAGGGTTCAGGCATCAATGTTTGAGAGGTTAGGTGAGGTTAGGTTGGTACCTGTTCTATGTCTTCAGCTCGCGGCTGCGTTTCCCCGGAGACTCGACGGAAGCCGTACTCGCTGAGTCCAGGAGGCACTGACCCCCCACCCCCTCCCCCTCCTCCAGAGTCGTCGCTAGGCAACAGCGCGCTGACAACAAAACAAAACAGACGCAATTCACAAAATGAAGTCGGAACTTTGCGAATAAAAAGAGAAAGAAAACACGTGCGCGCTCGAAAACTTCACGACTTCTTGATTGTCATTTGTTTCACGTCTTGGCAAAGTTAAGTGAAGAAATATCAAATACTTTCGGTGAAACACCTACAAAACAGTTTGACAAAAACTGAAAAATTTAGTAAAATTTAGTAAATTTAGGTCAAAACTATTTGACCGATTTTGCTGAAAATCGCAGGGGTTTCAAGTTTAGAGCACGAGAACGTGCTCTGAAAATTTGGTTCAAATCGGACCAAGCGTTCGGCAGCTGGAGCTCGAACAAAAATTCAAAAAACAAAAAAAAAACGCACACAAATGACTTTCTCCTGCGGTAAATGAAAGTGCAGTGTTGCCAACTCACCCGTACGGCAGCAGCAACGTGTCTAGAACAAAGTCTGCTAACATAATGCGGGTCTCGGCCGCAAGATCTCCGAACTTGGTTGCCATGGTGACGTGTCCCAGCGCAGGCATCAACGCAAGCAACAGCGCGTCGCGGTGCAGCGCTGGCTTGGAGACCAGCGCAGACAAGAGCGCTGGCGCCAGCACTGACTGCGTCGCCGGGGGCAACCGTGGGTAGCCGGTCTTCAGGTAGATTATCGTGAAGTTCTGTTGGACGGTTGTCAAGTTGAGCTTTAGCATGTTTTTATTTATATTTTTCAAGATTGCCAAGAAATACTTGAAGCTTGGAATATGGGAGAAGGGGAGAAGAAAATCAAGAGAAAGATGGATACAAAAAGTATGCGCGGATGTGAAGGAAAGTGATGGGAAATGGAATTAAGTGGAAGAAGAGAAAGCTGGCGTTTGGAAAATGAAATATGAACCATAAGGAATATAAAAAAGAGTGTGAAGAAGACAGAAAATGGTTTGGCATAATCAAGTTAAATGCCTTAAATTTAACATTTTCTACCAGTTGTAATAAATTGAATGAAAATCTTTAATAAACTTTTTTTTTTAAAGATTTTCAGGTTGTTTTTCTGAATATGTGTTAAGACATTACTAGGAAGAATATTACCAAATTAAAAATTGATTCACCACTTCCTGGATATAGCGTCACTAGAATCAGAGTGACTGTGAGTATTCACAGCCTCTTGGTTCTACTCCTTGGAGATCCGCTATTCTCATCATATACACTAAACAAATGATATGTCCAAGTAGCTCAATTGGTACGTACGATGACAAAGGATGTGGCAGCCGGGTCCTGGTACTGAGTCAGCAATGCTTCGACCGGGAGTTGAACCTGAGGCCGACTCTTGACTCGTTTGTTGATGTGGATCAGAAGCTCCATCACCTTTCAATAAAACACAACACAAGCTTCAAGTTGAATCATATGGGCTGTGAAACTAGATATCAGAACAAATCTGTTTGCATGACTTCATTGTCACGTAATGCAGAGTCAATAATAACACACAACACAAGCTTCAAGTTGAATCATATGGGCTGTGAAACTAGATATCAGAACAAATCTGTTTGCATGACTTCATTGTCACGTAATGCAGAGTCAATAATAACACACAACACAAGCTTCAAGTTGAATCATATGGGCTGTGAAACTAGATATCAGAACAAATCTGTTTGCATGACTTCATTGTCACTTAATGCAGAGTCAATAATCAAATACTCTAACGATTATTCTGTGGGGAATTGGTGGAAAACTCGGAAAAACAAACTTCGTGTTGTCGCCTTTGGTTTCGTTGAGTGATTTGCAATTTTTGATTACATCAACAATTCTAATCTTGAGAGAAAAACAAGTTTTCAGACTTCTCCCTTATCTAATTACATTTAAAATTATTGTTTTCGGTTGTTTTAGAATGAGTTTTAACGTGTTTCGACGCTGAAATCTCGCCAGTAAATACAATTTTGATGGCGATAATTTGTTAAAATATTCCCTAAAGCACGACAATTTCAGAAATTTTGGTCTCATCTCAATCAGACAAATAGTTTTGATGAAACAGAAGTCCACGTAAGTCGTTGCATGGCGCTATATTATGTCCAGCAGATCCTCTTTACAGCAAAGCGGGGAGACACAGAAATCACCACAGTTGTACCAATTGCCAATTGTAACTCAAACAGCCCGATTAACTTCATATCTAAACGGAATGTCGTGTACCGTGCATGCACTGGGCGAGAAATTGACATGCAAAGTGTTTAATATATTTTACGGTTGGGAGAAGCGATCGTCCCCTGCCAATTGTTGCAGAACTCTCCTATGAAAACTCTGTCAAACCTCTAAGAAGGGTAAAATATGCATTGCAAGTTGAGTTTCTGGGTATGTAGGTACCAGATCATAACTGAATGTTGCAAGGGAAGCTTGAAACAAGGGCCAAGTACTGGGATCTCTGCATGAAACGATGGCTTATAAAATAGGAGAAGTCCCGTGAAGAACATCCCATGTGAAGAATATTTAGACTGCAGGAAATACTTGGTCTGCCAACCTGTTCAATCTATGTTGCATCGAACAGAATTTTTGACTCTGGTTGAACCGTTGCATACAAAATCGATGAACAATGTGGGACGTGTAAAGATGCTAGAATCTTTACAAGTGCATTGCAAGATCATAAAGTAGCAACGAGCTAAATACCTTTTTCCGCACTCCTTCCTGCGGGCTTGACAGCTTGAGCAAAACTGGCGGAAGAAACTTGGCGATGGCATTTTGAAGTTGGTCGTCAGTTTCGGCCGAACCAATGCGCAGAAAAACTCGCTCTAAAAGAGCTGCAAATGAAAAAAAAAAGTACCAATTTAACCACAACGCGTCCACAAAGAAAATGATTTTTAATTTAATTTTCTTATTTTTGTTCGACATTTAAAGTTATGCATCTGACAGGCTAGTATGGATGCATGACATGCTGAAAACGATCACGGGTTTCGTCGCACCCTTTCCATGACAGTACGACAATGGTAACTGGTTTTTAAGGTCCAGGGACTGTAAAGATAGGCAGTGGTGAAAATTAAGAGATGGATTATCTAAAACATATAAAAACGTTCTTAATTTAAGATGAATTAACCCAGACATACTCAGCTCGTCGGCGACAGCGGCCATTTTCAAATCCAGTCTCGCCAATATTCAACAACATAAAAGTTGGAGGTATTTAGGCGGGAGGCGGCGAATGATCCACGCGAACTAAGAAAACAGAACTCGTATTCATTCCGGAACTCTTTGAGGACTCACAATTTGATATAGATTTTCTCAATTTAATATAATGGTCGGCCAAGTGTCATACTCTAAATCGGTGCTTGGTCAGTTTCAATATAATCCTAGAAGTCTTTATGTTCCCTCAGGTCCTTGGCATGTAATGTAATTTTCATAACTATTTTTAAAATTATTCACTTTACATAAACAAGCTATTGTTTTCAATTTGAGGGTGTGGTTTTTACAGCCCAAGAAGACTTGCATCGCAGTTACGATGGTGGCAATTTACAAGAGGCAGCTTGAGGCTTTTTGTGGGGCTTTCATATATTGTTTATGAACTTTTGGTTTCTTCCACCACTTGAAAAGTGACATTTTAAATTAAATTAAAAGAGCTCGACAGTAGTTTACTTTGAAAGAGATGAAACTGCATTGTTTCTTCTTGGAGTACTTCTTGCTAAGTAAACTTGTAAAGTACTTCTTGCTAAGTAACTTGTAAACATGTGAAATAGCAAATTGTATTTGTACTTTGTATGACTGCATACATCTATCTTTAAAACCATATATCTTCTCTGTTATCTAATTATACCATTTATTTCTATTTCTAGTTTTACTATCAACCGTCACCTGGCTTTGCTTGCACATGTACTATGCATTAGTAAAAAATAAACGAAACAACACGATATTAATCTCGAGTTCATTACTACGCCTGTAGTCGTTCGATTGTGAGGCCACTTAATTGCAGGTCGACTTAAGTTCTTCTTTGTCACAATCTATGTGATGAATCAATTGTGTCTACACGCTGTGAACTTTTGTTTCCAGTCGTTGGGGTACAGCCATGTTGATCATGATTTCATTTGAATAGTGGGATTTATTGAATGAATTGATGTTCAAGGAAAAGTAAATTTGATGGTTTTTAGACTCATGTCTACTTTATGTACAAGTTACTAAACGTCGGGAAATTTAGTAGTCCTTTACTTAGCATTCAAAACCCAGTTGAAATAGTTTTTCTTAAAAGTAAAATTGTTCAGGGATTACAAAGATTTCAAAGATTTCAGACCTCAGAGCAAAGATTTCAGAGATTGAAAGTCCCTTTGAAACATTTTTAATTGAATAGAAACAAAGGCGTGCTTGGCTCGTGTATAATATGTGGCTAAGTAAAGAAATAAGTCAGTGTTCATTTGTTTTTCAGCCTATCGTGGGACAGAAGTGTCATTGTTATCAGCACTGCATGGTATTTGTGCAGCTGCTTTGTTCTTGGCCAAGACAAACAGCAAGATAAGACCCGATGAATTATTTGTGTGCAATAGTTTCCAAAACTTGACATCTGCAGAGAGAAAGGCAAAGCAAGTTGCCAACGAGAAGAAACAGCAAGTTTCAACTTTCAATCACCGAGATGTTTTTGCATTTCGAATAAGTTGCTTCAAATTCAATGACGTTATGGTTTTTATAAAACTGTGTTTTTTTTTTTAATCTTTTCGACTTTTATGTTGCAAATCAGTTTCAAAGATCGCGACCACATTTTCAAATATCTCTCTTCCGAATCGACATTTCCAAATTCTAGACTGTGAATAGACATCAAGCTACATACAACAACCTTTTAAACAAACATTTAGACTTAGACATACATTTGAATACTATGAAAGAATTTAAGAAAATGTTAGAAATCTAGTTATTATTTAATTTTTATTAAATGTACTTTGTCAACGTCATATTGATTTTGGTATTTGCTTGTACTTATCTATAAATTATATTTATTTTCTATCTTTGAATTGAAATTAATTGCATACATATGAAATTAAAATGTGTCCTTATAGTCACTATAGCCTAGTTCAATAGAAGCTCAAATCAAAATGAAAATAAATCCCAATTCCCTGATGGAAAAATGTCCTAATGGTGCTGAGAAGAGATGCAGTTTTGAAAGATACATGGTTTAGGTATTATAATATAATCCAGGCTGGATGATAGCACGATACATGGCAAGTCGGTGCAAGCTCATGAGCATGAAATGATGAAACGATGAGGACACGACATGAATGATACACAAAAAGTTGAATGTTGCTCTATGGTGGTGCTTTGTTGTCTCAAATATGGAAGTAGAAAGTCTAGCAATTTGAAACCTATGTCATTGACGTGCAATCCAAGATTTTGAATGCTACGAAGCGATTAGTAAAACTTCAAATCTTTGTTTCTGATGTGATTGCATTAAAACATTTTTTTTGTTGGTTTAATAAAGCCATATTTTGGTTCGGTACTGAGGACAAAAATGAGACCAACACACATCGATAGCTGGTCATGTGTTTTATTATCCCTGCAACTTGCACGGAGGTACCCACCTAAGCTTTGGAGGAATTCGACTGTCAAGAAAGTTTGGTCCCCAGCAAAGACGTCCCCAGAGTCGCTTGAGAGAGGCTTATACGCACTCTTTTGATTGCGGTATATTGACTGAATTTCAGATTTTCTTTGCTGGTTCAAGCTAGCAGCATGCTCAGATTGAAAATGGCGGACCTTAAGATACCCTGAAAGAGGCTACGATCGTGTCCACCGCTAAACCGTTGGCTAAACCAATCAAATGTTTAGTTTGACAGCACGTGATATTCCACCAAAAGTTCAAACAAAATAAAAATATATAAATTGTAATAATTTGTAAGTAGCTACAAAACAAAGTCGACAAGAAGCAGACAATTCGATGTACCAAAGAACCCTACAGCTCAAGACATGAACGAGGTGAGGTAAAATACTCTACGAATTACAACGAAAAGCCCACTTCGGGCCGATTTTAAACTGTCTGAGTGTTTTACCCATTGACTTAAAGAACAAATTTAGTCTCCAAGATCTACCAGCATTTAAATCTTTGTTAAAAAAATAGCTGGTAGATTAATGTTTGTATTCTATTGACGATTACTTGGCAAAGGCTGGAAAGGATTGATATAATTGTTGTATTCTTAAAATGCGTTCTAAAATTGTCTTGTATTGATATACCACTGACGACTGACCTATATCAACCTTGATCTCTGGACAGTAACATTTATTATTACAATTATTATTGGAAAATTCCTATTTTTGAGTTAAGAAAGCAACTATAATTTCTAAAACGTCAATGAATACCTCTCCAAAAACAAGTAAGTTTGTAACCTTTTCCATTGTTCTTATTTAAAACGTTCGTCTACTTGAATTCTATTGATATCTATTGTAAACCTGACGTTGCCCACACATGTACAAAGTACCTGTCACGAGCAAAAATACAAGTACAAGTACAAGTACACAAAATGCCTGCTCCTTGGCAGCGAAACGGATTTGTATTTGAGTTGGAGCATTCGTATTAGTCAATTGAAGAAACAAATTGTACTTGTGTACAATAACATAACAATTGTACCTGCTAATACAGGATAACTAAACGCCAAGAAAACTGTAATTGTTCTTTGTAAATCAAAAGTAAACTCCTCTGACAATGACCTAAAATACCATCAACTCTATCAAGATGGGAAAAGCATTCAAGTGGTCAATTTTACAAAATTCCTTGGTGTGTAAATAGATGACAAACTAAAATGGGATGTACATATTAATTAAACTGATCTTGCAGTTGCATCAGGTTGTTTTCTTGCAAACAGAATCATGAACATGAGTGATTTCAATTCAATCACGACTGTTTACTTTGAATGTTTCTTTGTCTGTAATGTTTTGTTTAGTGTGAGGTGCAGCTGTTCAATACATATACATTGTTCTAACATCAATACTTACCTAATTCTTTCTTTTCAAAATGTTTACACAATTCTTTCTTGAAATTTAACACTGATTTCGTATTTCTAATTACGCTTTTTTAAATTTATTGTACTCACTCTTACGCCTTTAGTGAAAGTACTACCATTTAATTTTACTAATTTAACAAATATATTTGTATTATTTCTAGTATCATGACTAAACAATATGAAGTAGATCCAATGAATACACTGGTGCCAATCCTAACATAACTTTATAAATAAACACAAAAACACTTAATTAAATCTTATTTTCAATACTTACAAAGTTAAATCTCTTCCTCATAGTTGTCGCTAATGCTGTCCTTCTCTCATTTAAAATAATTCTCATTGCTATATTATTGAGTTTTTGCAATCAACTAACATCACATTGCTATAGAAAATGTGGTTCAACTATCGTTATGTAGATTACCTTTCTTGGCCACGTGGACAGACAATTCCTACCCTGGATAATAATCTCCCAACTTTTTACTAATGTTTTTACATAGTCTATGATTACTTTTAAAACTAAACAATTGTCAATAATCACTCCTAGATATTTCATTGAATTAACATGGTGTAGATATTAGTGCAATTATTTGACCCTTCACAATTAAACTATTAAACATTGACCTAAAACACTCACGTGTAAAAACAGCAGCCAAATCTACGTTAAAAGATAGTTCAGCCTCGAATGGGAGTGATATAAAAAAGGTAGCCGAGCCAGTGTACATTTTCACTAACACCAACCAACTTTTAAACAATTAATAACAACTTCAACGACAAAATACTTGGCGTATTATTTTTTTTATCTGGCAAGATCAATAGTTTCTAAAAATAAACATTGAAATGTTAATATCCGTATGAGAATGTTTAGTTACTCTAAATAAAGTTAATTAACTAATTAGCACGTAGTAGAAATTATTACATTGTTATTATCTATTCTTTATTTCTGTTCAATTTGTTGATCTGATATTTATTTACTCTGTTGTGCACCACAGTGGAATTGTGGAGACGATGGTTCAACTCTTAATTCTGTAGAATACTTTTAGAATCACATTTGAAAATATAAATTGAATTAGTTAAGTTTGTGTCTGGTTTTAAATAACATTCCTATAACGAGTTAGCTAAAAGGTCCTGCTTTGAAGAAACTGTATAATTTCATGTTTTCAGGCACTAAATATCGCCAAATTTGCTCTACAATATGCAGCAAATGATATTTCATTCATGTCTTCACATAATTTTATTTTCTGGTGATTCAAGTTTAAATTACTTGTAGGTAAAATGGCAAAACGGATTTTAACATGCTTATTTTATGCAATATATTTGTTACGACACGCTTTAATGGTGGTTATACGTAACAAAAAAAAGTTGTATTTTATGATTATTATCTATTATTTGTAATATAATTATTTATTAGTAAATTTTATACTGGAGATAGAGTTCATATGCTATTAGAATGTTTAATACTTAATTAATTCTCAACCGTACAGTGAAAAAAATATCCCTTTAAAATGAAACTATTGTATTGACCTTTGGGGTCACTCCCCACATGCATTAAAACTATTCACTCTCTAAAATCAAGCAGTCCAACACCTGGCACAGGCAAACTATGACCCGACCAGTCTGGGGTTTTATTACCAAGACTAATGCAGGCCTCTGTTTAGCAAATTTATAATATCCAGGCATTACCCTGCATGTATATTTATAACACAATTATTTATGTGCTGAGAAATAAGAATGTCAACTTGCGTTAAGAAACCTGTGATGATATTTCAAGAAGGAATGACGTGACCAATCTGTTACGACAAAAGCCAGGTGGCAATCGGTGTACGAATGTTCAATAAACTTCCAAGCACAATCAAATCAAGGGTCAGCGAAACAAGTCTTTCAACGGAACTGACAAGATTTTTATTAAAAAACAGTTTTTACTCTGTACAAGAATTTGTCAACAACCGACTTTACCAGTAATTCAATAATGCAATCAATCTGGTACTGATAAAAAAATTAATTTAAATTGTTGAGAGAAATATTCAATTTCACTTACCCCAGAAAAAAGTCACTCCTGTGTTTTGCTCCAGCCGCCGAATTTGCAGAGAACATTTTTGTGCTCTCGACTTGGTTCAATCATGAAAATGTTCAGATTTTGTATAAACTTATTCAATTTGTGCCGCTGAAAGTATTTAATCTTTCTTTACCAAACTCTGCGAAGATGTGAAATACAGCGACATGAAGTAGTTGTGAAGTTTCCGAGCCCTCATGTGTTTTCTCTCTTTTTATTCACAAAATTCCGACTTAAATTTGTCAATTTTGGCTGTTATGAATCGTCTTCACATTTTATCATCACAAAATATTGCTTCTCTCATCTTACCACGCAATTCAAACAGTATTTGTGAAGCCCTATAAGTATGTTATAACTTGTAAAGTTATTTGTGTATTCGTATCAAGATGTAATTAAACAAGATGCACTCAAGATGACAAAGAACAATATCAAGTGCAATGAAGATGAATGTTTGAATGGTTGAGCCGTTAGAGGAAGGCATGTTGGTAGCCTCTTGAAGGGTACTAATATATCAATCTTCTTCAGTGTGAATATGCCGCTTGTTGGGAGCCGGTGAATTTTCGAACGAAGTATCCAGCCCGGTGCCGCACATTCGGCTAACGAATGTTGCAGTAAAATAAATTAATTGTAGGACAGGATAAAGCGAAGTAGTATTTATAACGCTTGCCATGCAAGCTTGGAAAAGTATTCGACTGGGCCTGAGGTGTGAATTTTCAGTTATTTGTGTTCTGGCTTTTGATCGATGGTTATATTTTCTAAATCTATTTTAGGTTAGAGTTATATTGGGCATGAAACACTAGGTACCTAGGTAGGTTCTCCTCAAAAAGTTCAAGTAATATATTGCTTTTAATATTTCAGGTCGTGCAATGGTTCATCAAAAGAAGTCAACTATGCATTACATAGGCAGGCATGCCGATCACTTCAAACGGAAACAGGACAAAACGAGGCGGCTGCCGATTCTATAAAAATACCGTACAGAATTCATCGAGGGCCGACCGACATTCTCAAGGTACTACAAAGTTCTTGGTCATGATCCAATAGAGTAATTTAAATTTGCTTTAAACAGCTGATCACTTAATATTACTAAAATTAAGGCATGTCACGGCGAAATAGGTTTTGTGAATGGACTTTAATATTTCTACACAATCTTTACTTTAAACTCTTTAATCTATAGCCTTCAACCAATCAATCCTGGATTTTTGACCAGGTAGATTTGTTAAGTCTCAGCACGACATTTATTGACACTTGCTTTAGGATGTCAAGCCAGTTTTTCAAGTCAGTCAAGATGTCACTCTAGATTCTAGATTTGAACCTTTTCCAAAACAACACTTAACTTTTAATCCTAGGATGAAATCTTATTTAAATTGCTACATTGCACTAAAATACACTAAAATCGTCTCTCAAAAAGCCAGTGTCCAAGTAGCTCAATGGTTCAGAGCAACACCCGCGACAGGTGGAGATCGGGGTTCGAGTCTGCATTTGGGCATCGATTTTTGAGACGGTTTTAGTGTCAAAAACTTTCAATCCTCTTTCTGTACTTTTATTTGTATACCACGGCCATTGGGAGAAAAATGCAGACAAATAGGTTTTAAAAGTAGTTTTACAAAACGCATCTAGTTAACGTAAGTACCTCGGTTGCTCCCTCCAGGCACTGAGCGGGACTCTGGGCCGGGATACGACTGCGCCGCACTACAAGTACCTGGACGATCCCTTCCTGTCGCCGATGTCCAACGCAGGCAAGCGTAACTTTGCGATGGCCAAGGAGTCGGGTCGCAAGGCGGCAAAGTGGATCCGCGCGGAACATCCGCAGGTGTTTGAATCAGGTGCAAAGATAGAAGTGGTCGAGAGTGATGAGACTGCGCTGAAGAGAGCCATCGAGAACGTTCAAGTGGATGAAGCTCTCGCGATATTACAACGAATTCAGGAGAACAAACAGAGTGAGTGAAACTTGGAGCCACACAACAAATTATGTGACAACTCAACTGTGCAGATGTTATTTATAAAAGTCAGAGAAGCAATTGAAATTAAAAAAAACAGCCCAATAACTTCAATAGAGATGATAGTTTTCAACTTGATAGAGCTTGGGGAACAATTTTACTACAGAAAAATGGAATAGAGAATATCAGTGAGGAGACAGAAGAAATCAGCACAAAGAATCCAGAAGAAAATATTTGGACGGGTAGATTAAGAACTAAACGTAATGAATAAGGAAATTTTGATTGCATCACATCATTGAAAAATTGGCGTTTTTTCCATACACATAATTGGTTAGTTATGCCAATGCAAAACGCCAATTTGTTCAGGATTTTATTTCAGAAAATACAAAATACATTAGTTTTTGAGTTATTGACCCTGATTATTTTATTTAGATGCATTTAGGAAGCTTGAACCTCAGAGAAAATAATACGGGTAGGGTAGAGCCGTACAGTCTGTGTTGAAGTTTCTGCCAACTTTTTGGACCTTCTTTGGCATCACACCATGATCGCAGCAGTCGTTTAGGGTGCCAGCAGGTAGCGATTGCTGGATTTTAGTGGCACTGCCTAGGAACTACATGACTACCTTACCGACTCGGCTCAGGCTATGTCAGAAAATGCGGTATTTGTGAGCCTTTCGGGGGGATCGCGATTGCCAGGTAGCAAAAAGGGTATGCTATTTTTAGAAGTGGGTAGCAACCATTCTGTTCACCAGTTCCAAACTGGCAGCACAAAACCACCTGCGTGAGACGATACCAAATGGACACATGGACTCTGTGACTTGAAACAAGGAAATCCATTTCATTCTTTTCGATGGTTACTTTTAATCTTAAGAGATATTTAACATCAGGCTCATTCAGGTTCTTTACTTGTTTGCTATAAAAGTGGAATTTAATCTTTGACTGCGGTCTTTTCTTTCTGCAACTAATTGTTTAAAAAATTATAAATCTGAAACATTTTGGTAGGTTTCTGGATGACGTTTTATTTTTAAGTGTGATGCTATAAAATTGCGACTTATGAAATAGATAATCAACAGAAATAATCCGATCCCTTCAGTTGCTGTCACAAATTAGTGCGAATTTGTTTCTCAAGGTACAGGAAAAATAAAGTATGCCCGAGGCAAAGGTGAAAAAGGAATTCCTTTTGTTTCTTCCGAGCAGGTATTCGACGCGAACCAGTGTTGTTTATCCAACTAACTTGTCAAAGCGACAGGGCAGCGTAAAACTGACTGATAAACGGCGAGAAAGAGTGAGTTGTGCACTGAACGATGCCCCCACACCGATTAAGGTTTACAAGTGGTTGACACTGACATGGACGCACGAAAGACTCACATGGACTCACGTGTGTCGTAAGTTTTTAAGTTTTTGGTTTGCCCGATCGGCTTTCGGAAAGGAAGAATGTTGCCTAGGTCGAGAGAGTTTCTCAGAATCTATTGGTGTCTTTGCCCGAGGCGTTGGCTCGCGTAGTTTCCTTGATGGCCATCCACACTCTTTCCTGTTTTTCACTAAAATTAAGTGACGGAAAGCGAATTGTCGATGTGAAAGACAGGGACCGTCCGAGAGCCAGTCAGGGTAAAAACATTCAACCTCGTGAGTCACTGCGTCCAGTATCCTTTCCATCAGTCGTGGTTCATGAAATGTTCGTTGCGTCACGTTAACGTAGGTTTGAAGTGCAAGTCTTGAAATGTCAGTCATCATGTCAGTTGGGGGGCATAATTCACCCAAGTCGTCTTTGTCTTTGTAAAATAGAATTTAGAATTTTAGAATAAATTCCAGATCTTGATTTGGTTTGACCATGTTGATTTGGCATTGATCACATTTTAACTTTTTGATGCAAATCCTTGCGACATAGCTAGAAAAGTACCTAATTGCATTTGCCTCGAGAGACGCGGCTGGATCAGATTCAATGCCTGGCAAGTCAACAGAGCTGTAATTTTTGTCAAAAACTGACTGATGGGCCAAGTAATCCTCCTCACTTAACTCGATCTCGTCTATCAGCCAGCTCGTCAGTCTCTAGCCGAGATAGATTCTCGTCCATGGTCGGAATGTCAACGACGGAGTTCTCAACTTAATCGTGGCCAGGAAGATCGATGGTCTCAATTGGACACTCAGTATCAAGGAAATCCTCTCCGTTATCAGGAATGATAACAGTATTCTCTGAACTCGGCATGATGGTCAATAAGTTGACATCATTGTCTTGCCTACAATTTGTGTTCCATGGCTTCGACACTTATAAACTGCATTGCAATAATAATAGTAATAATAGTAATAATTATAATAATAGTATGTTTATTGTTGATTTTGATCAATACATTGATATTTAGACAGTCATTATTATAAATACATTATAAATACAGAGAGATCAGTGACATAATTGCTTACATTTAAGATAAAATTCGTCGAGGGAGGAAAAAGAGTTTTCCAATAAAAAGGCCTTGAGTTAAGTTTTAAAATTAGCACAGTTTTTAAGCAGCTCAGGAAGTGCATTAAAAAGTTTACAACCTGAGTAAATTGGTCCTTTGGTTAAGATATTTAGGTGGTGTTTAGGGAGCTCGTAGCTTGCTTTATGCCTGGTTTCGTGGTGGCGCGATCTTCCGGGGGTCAATGCTTTGTCAATCTGCATTGCAATGATGTACCCGTATTATTTTCTCTAAGCTTGAACTTGGCAATTGTTATAATTTTTTGTGGTTCTTTTGTTATTGGAAAATTGTCAGGACTGCTCTTACCCTTGATAAAGTAACAGGTACAAGTTACGAAACGTTGGGAAATTTAGTTGTTCTTCACTTAGCATTGAAAACCCAGTTGAAATAGTTTTTGTTAAAACTAGTGCTAAGTTTACATCAAGTAGACTTGAGTCTGGAAACTAATTAAATCTGCTTGTGTTGTTGACAGCGGTTGCCGAGGCAACGAAGCAGTCGCTGCTGGAACTTCTCTGCTTCTACAACGCCGAGCAGCCGCTTGACGAGGATTTGATCGAGGAACGTTGGTTCCGTCAGGGAACGCGGACGCAGGACAGAGAACGCAAGACGTGGAAGTGAGTTCTAAACTCCGACAATCTCGACCTAGAACAAGGAGAGTCCAAGTTATGATGGTTTTTAGACTCATGTCTACTTGATTTATTCTTAGCACAAGTTTTAACAAAAACTATAGAATAAGAATAGATTAAGAAAGGACTGCTCAAACCTCTGAAGAAGTAACAGGTACAAGTTACGAAACGTTGGGAAATTCAGTTGTTCTTCACTTAGCATTCAAAACCCAGTTCAAATAGTTTTTCTTAGGGTCCAAGTTAGTTCCTAGTACCGTTGAGTGTGCAGGTTCTAGGTAGAGAAACAACGTTAATGTTAAACCGTTGAGTGTACAGGTTCTAGGTAGAGAAACAACGTCAATGTTAAACCGTTGAGTGCAGGTTCTAGGTAGAGAAACAACGTCAATGTTAAACCGTTGAGTGCAGGTTCTAGGTAGAGAAACAACGTCAATGTTAAACCGTTGAGTGCAGGTTCTAGGTAGAGACAGAACGTTAATGTTAAACCGTTGAGTGCAGGTTCTAGGTAGAGACAGAACGTCAATGTTAAACCGTTGAGTGCAGGTTCTAGGTAGAGACAGAACGTTAATGTTAAACCGTTGAGTGCAGGTTCTAGGTAGAGACAGAACGTTAATGTTAAACCGTTGAGTGTGCAGGTTCTAGGTAGAGAAACAACGTCAATGTTAAACCGTTGAGTGTGCAGGTTCTAGGTAGAGACAGAACGTCAATGTTAAACCGTTGAGTGCAGGTTCTAGGTAGAGAAACAACGTCAATGTTAAACCGTTGAGTGCAGGTTCTAGGTAGAGACAGAACGTTAATGTTAAACCGTTGAGTGCAGGTTCTAGGTAGAGACAGAACGTCAATGTTAAACCGTTGAGTGCAGGTTCTAGGTAGAGAAACAACGTCAATGTTAAACCGTTGAGTGTGCAGGTTCTAGGTAGAGACAGAACGTCAATGTTAAACCGTTGAGTGCAGGTTCTAGGTAGAGAAACAACGTTAATGTTAAACCGTTGAGTGCAGGTTCTAGGTAGAGAAACAACGTCAATGTTAAACCGTTGAGTGTAGGTTCTAGGTAGAGAAACAACGTCAATGTTACAGTCTCTGCGTGAAAGATGGCCGCCAAATGACTACCTTACCGACAAAAATGCAGAGTACCGGAACATCACGTTAAGTGGAGCCACTGTCGTATGAAATTTAATTTCAATATTTCTCGTAGGTTAACTCGCTTTTTAATATCGTTACGTGTTTATCAATCGTTGAGGTAAACATTGATGGAGATTTTTTGAGCATGAAAAGTCTCAAAAGTACAAGAGTCGAGTTAGGATGAAATCTGATTTAAATTGCAAACGCTTGCAACGCGCGGGGTATTTTATTATTATCAACACTAACCGTCTCAAAAATTGAAGAAACCCGACCTAACTTTAGTCCCAACGTCCCAGGGACGGTGGCGCTGCCGAGTCTGTGTTTGCGTGGTTGTCCCCGACAACGGTTGCCGGGCAGAGTGCGCTGGTTGCCGGAATGGCCCGGCACGGCCAGGCTGATCGAGCTCGGCAGACGATGGACGCAGCCGGTGACGTTGCCATGACAACGCCGGCATATGACAACATGATTCGCGCGGCGGCGTTCCTCGCAGAGAGCTCCGAGCTGCGGTGGAAGATCGTCACGGTACGTGACATTGAAATATCTGAAGTCCTGAAGTCTTGAAGTCCTGAAGTCCTGAAGTCCTGAAGTCCTGAAGTCTTGAAGTCTTGGGGTCCTGAAGTTCTTGAGTCCTAAAGTCCAGATATTCCTGAAGTCCTGACGCTCTGAATTCCTGGAGTCCTGAAGTCCTAGAGGCCAGAAGTCCAGATATTCCTGAAAACCTCAAGTCCTGAAGTCCTATAATTCATAAATTCCTGAAGTCCTGAAGTCCTGAAGTCCTGGAGTCCTGAAGTCCTGGAGTCCTGAAGTCTTGGAGTCCTGAAGTCCTGAAGTCTTGGATTCCTGAAGTCCTGAAGTCCTGAAGTCCTGAAGTCTTGGATTCCTGAAGTCCTGAAGTCTTGGATTCCTGAAATCCTAAAGTCTTGAATTCCTGAAGTCCTGAAGTCGTGAAGTCTTGGATTCCTGAAGTCCTAAAGTCTTGGAGTCCTGAAGTCTTGGAGTCCTGAAGTCCTGGAGTCTTGAAGTCCTAAAGTCTTGAAGTCCTAGAGTCCTGAAGTATTGGAGTCCTGAAGTCCTGAAGTCTTGGATTCCTGAAGTCTTGGATTCCTGAAGTCCTAAAGTCTTGGAGTCCTGAAGTCCTAAAGTCTTGGAGTCCTGAAGTCCTAGAGTCCTGAAGTCCTAAAGTCTTGAAGTCCTGGAGTCCTGAAGTCTTGGAGTCCTGAAGTCCTGAAGTCTTGGATTCCTGAAGTCCTGAAGTCTTGGAGTCCTGAAGTCCTAAAGTCTTGAAGTCTTGAAGTCCTGAAGTCCTGAAGTCCTGAAGTCCTGAAGTCCTGAAGTCTTGAAGTCTTGGGGTCCTGAAGTTCTTGAGTCCTAAAGTCCATATATTCCTGAAGTCCTGACGCTCTGAATTCCTGGAGTCCTGAAGTCCTAGAGGCCAGAAGTCCAGATATTCCTGAAAACCTCAAGTCCTGAAGTCCTATAATTCATAAATTCCTGAAGTCCTGGAGTCCTGAAGTCCTAGAGTGTAGGAGTCCTGAAGTCCTGAAGTCCTGGAGTCCTGAAGTCTTGGAGTCCTGAAGTCCTGAAGTCTTGGATTCCTGAAGTACTGAAGTCCTGAAGTCCTGAAGTCTTGGATTCCTGAAGTCCTGAAGTCTTGGATTCCTGAAGTCCTAAAGTCTTGAATTCCTGAAGTCCTGAAGTCGTGAAGTCTTGGATACCTGAAGTCCTAAAGTCTTGGAGTCCTGAAGTCTTGGAGTCCTGAAGTCCTGAAGTCTTGGAGTCCTGAAGTCTTGGAGTCTTGAAGTCCTAAAGTCTTGAAGTCCTGGAGTCCTGAAGTATTGGAGTCCTGAAGTCCTGAAGTCTTGGATTCCTGAAGTCTTGGATTCCTGAAGTCCTGAAGTCTTGGCGTCCTAAAGTCTTAAAGTCCTGAAGTTCTGGAGTCCTGAAGTCCGAAAGTCTTGGAGTCCTGAAGTCTTGGATTCCTGAAGTCCTGAAGTCATGAAGTCTTGGATTCCTGAAGTCCTAAAGTCTTGGAGTCCTGAAGTCCTGAAGTCCGGAAGTCTTGAAGTCTTGGGGTCCTGAAGTTCTTGAGTCCTAAAGTCCAGATATTCCTGAAGTCCTGACGCTCTGAATTCCTGGAGTCCTGAAGTCCTAGAGGCCAGAAGTCCAGATATTCCTGAAAACCTCAAGTCCTGAAGTCCTATAATTCATAAATTCCTGAAGTCCTGAAGTCCTGGAGTCCTGAAGTCCTGGAGTCCTGAAGTCTTGGAGTCCTGAAGTCCTGAAGTCTTGGATTCCTGAAGTCATGAAGTCCTGAAGTCCTGAAGTCTTGGATTCCTGAAGTCCTGAAGTCTTGGATTCCTGAAATCCTAAAGTCTTGAATTCCTGAAGTCCTGAAGTCGTGAAGTCTTAGATTCCTGAAGTCCTAAAGTCTTGGAGTCCTGAAGTCTTGGAGTCCTGAAGTCCTGGAGTCTTGAAGTCCTAAAGTCTTGAAGTCCTAGAGTCCTGAAGTATTGGAGTCCTGAAGTCCTGAAGTCTTGGATTCCTGAAGTCTTGGATTCCTGAAGTCCTAAAGTCTTGGAGTCCTGAAGTCCTAAAGTCTTGGAGTCCTGAAGTCCTGGAGTCCTGAAGTCCAAAAGTCTTGAAGTCCTGGAGTCCTGAAGTCTTGGAGTCCTGAAGTCCTTAAGTCTTGGATTCCTGAAGTCCTGAAGTCTTGGAGTCCTGAAGTCCTAAAGTCTTGAAGTCTTGAAGTCCTGAAGTCCTGAAGTCCTGAAGTCCTGAAGTCCTGAAGTCTTGAAGTCTTGGGGTCCTGAAGTTCTTGAGTCCTAAAGTCCATATATTCCTGAAGTCCTGACGCTCTGAATTCCTGGAGTCCTGAAGTCCTAGAGGCCAGAAGTCCAGATATTCCTGAAAACCTCAAGTCCTGAAGTCCTATAATTCATAAATTCCTGAAGTCCTGGAGTCCTGAAGTCCTAGAGTGTAGGAGTCCTGAAGTCCTGAAGTCCTGGAGTCCTGAAGTCTTGGAGTCCTGAAGTCCTGAAGTCTTGGATTCCTGAAGTACTGAAGTCCTGAAGTCTTGGATTCCTGAAGTCCTGAAGTCTTGGATTCCTGAAGTCCTAAAGTCTTGAATTCCTGAAGTCCTGAAGTCGTGAAGTCTTGGATACCTGAAGTCCTAAAGTCTTGGAGTCCTGAAGTCTTGGAGTCCTGAAGTCCTGAAGTCTTGGAGTCCTGAAGTCTTGGAGTCTTGAAGTCCTAAAGTCTTGAAGTCCTGGAGTCCTGAAGTATTGGAGTCCTGAAGTCCTGAAGTCTTGGATTCCTGAAGTCTTGGATTCCTGAAGTCCTGAAGTCTTGGCGTCCTTAAGTCTTAAAGTCCTGAAGTTCTGGAGTCCTGAAGTCCGAAAGTCTTGGAGTCCTGAAGTCTTGGATTCCTGAAGTCCTGAAGTCATGAAGTCTTGGATTCCTGAAGTCCTAAAGTCTTGGAGTCCTGAAGTCCTGAAGTCCGGAAGTCTTGGAGTCCTGAAGTCCTAAAGTCTTGGAGTCCTGAAGTCCTAAAGTCTTGAAGTCCTGAAGTCCTGAAGTCCTGGAGTCCTGAAGTCCTGAAGTCTTGGAGTCTTGGGGTCCTAAAGTTCTTGAGTCCTAAAGTCCAGATATTCCTGAAGTCTTGACGCTCTGAATTCCTGGAGTCCTGAAGTCCTAGAGGCCAGAAGTCCAGATATTCCTGAAAACCTCAAGTCCTGAAGTCCTATAATTCATAAATTCCTGAAGTCCTGGAGTCCTGAAGTCCTAGAGTGTAGGAGTCCTGAAGTCCTGAAGTCCTGGAGTCCTGAAGTCTTGGAGTCCTGAAGTCCTGAAGTCTTGGATTCCTGAAGTACTGAAGTCCTGAAGTCTTGGATTCCTGAAGTCCTGAAGTCTTGGATTCCTGAAGTCCTAAAGTCTTGAATTCCTGAAGTCCTGAAGTCGTGAAGTCTTGGATACCTGAAGTCCTAAAGTCTTGGAGTCCTGAAGTCTTGGAGTCCTGAAGTCCTGAAGTCTTGGAGTCCTGAAGTCTTGGAGTCTTGAAGTCCTAAAGTCTTGAAGTCCTGGAGTCCTGAAGTATTGGAGTCCTGAAGTCCTGAAGTCTTGGATTCCTGAAGTCTTGGATTCCTGAAGTCCTGAAGTCTTGGCGTCCTTAAGTCTTAAAGTCCTGAAGTTCTGGAGTCCTGAAGTCCGAAAGTCTTGGAGTCCTGAAGTCTTGGATTCCTGAAGTCCTGAAGTCATGAAGTCTTGGATTCCTGAAGTCCTAAAGTCTTGGAGTCCTGAAGTCCTGAAGTCCGGAAGTCTTGGAGTCCTGAAGTCCTAAAGTCTTGGAGTCCTGAAGTCCTAAAGTCTTGAAGTCCTGAAGTCCTGAAGTCCTGGAGTCCTGAAGTCCTGAAGTCTTGGAGTCTTGGGGTCCTAAAGTTCTTGAGTCCTAAAGTCCAGATATTCCTGAAGTCTTGACGCTCTGAATTCCTGGAGTCCTGAAGTCCTAGAGGCCAGAAGTCCAGATATTCCTGAAAACCTCAAGTCCTGAAGTCCTATAATTCATAAATTCCTGAAGTCCTGGAGTCCTGAAGTCCTAGAGTGTAGGAGTCCTGAAGTCCTGAAGTCCTGGAGTCCTGAAGTCTTGGAGTCCTGAAGTCCTGAAGTCTTGGATTCCTGAAGTCCTGAAGTCTTGGATTCCTGAAGTCCTGAAGTCTTGGATTCCTGAAGTCCTAAAGTCGTGAAGTCTTGGATTCCTGAAGTCCTAAAGTCTTGGAGTCCTGAAGTCTTGGAGTCCTGAAGTCCTGGAGTCTTGAAGTCCTAAAGTCTTGAAGTCCTAGAGTCCTGAAGTATTGGAGTCCTGAAGTCCTGAAGTCTTGGATTCCTGAAGTCTTGGATTCCTGAAGTCCTAAAGTCTTGGAGTCCTGAAGTCCTGAAGTCTTGGAGTCCTGAAGTCTTGGAGTCCTGAAGTCCTAAAGTCTTGGAGTCCTGAAGTCCTGGAGTCCTGAAGTCCTAAAGTCTTGAAGTCCTGGAGTCCTGAAGTCTTGGAGTCCTGAAGTCCTGGAGTCTTGAAGTCCTAAAGTCTTGAAGTCCTAGAGTCCTGAAGTATTGGAGTCCTGAAGTCCTGAAGTCTTGGATTCCTGAAGTCTTGGATTCCTGAAGTCCTAAAGTCTTGGAGTCCTGAAGTCCTAAAGTCTTGGAGTCCTGAAGTCCTGGAGTCCTGAAGTCCAAAAGTCTTGAAGTCCTGGAGTCCTGAAGTCTTGGAGTCCTGAAGTCCTGAAGTCTTGGATTCCTGAAGTCCTGAAGTCTTGGAGTCCTGAAGTCCTAAAGTCTTGAAGTCTTGAAGTCCTGAAGTCCTGAAGTCCTGAAGTCCTGAAGTCCTGAAGTCTTGAAGTCTTGGGGTCCTGAAGTTCTTGAGTCCTAAAGTCCATATATTCCTGAAGTCCTGACGCTCTGAATTCCTGGAGTCCTGAAGTCCTAGAGGCCAGAAGTCCAGATATTCCTGAAAACCTCAAGTCCTGAAGTCCTATAATTCATAAATTCCTGAAGTCCTGGAGTCCTGAAGTCCTAGAGTGTAGGAGTCCTGAAGTCCTGAAGTCCTGGAGTCCTGAAGTCTTGGAGTCCTGAAGTCCTGAAGTCTTGGATTCCTGAAGTACTGAAGTCCTGAAGTCTTGGATTCCTGAAGTCCTGAAGTCTTGGATTCCTGAAGTCCTAAAGTCTTGAATTCCTGAAGTCCTGAAGTCGTGAAGTCTTGGATACCTGAAGTCCTAAAGTCTTGGAGTCCTGAAGTCTTGGAGTCCTGAAGTCCTGAAGTCTTGGAGTCCTGAAGTCTTGGAGTCTTGAAGTCCTAAAGTCTTGAAGTCCTGGAGTCCTGAAGTATTGGAGTCCTGAAGTCCTGAAGTCTTGGATTCCTGAAGTCTTGGATTCCTGAAGTCCTGAAGTCTTGGCGTCCTTAAGTCTTAAAGTCCTGAAGTTCTGGAGTCCTGAAGTCCGAAAGTCTTGGAGTCCTGAAGTCTTGGATTCCTGAAGTCCTGAAGTCATGAAGTCTTGGATTCCTGAAGTCCTAAAGTCTTGGAGTCCTGAAGTCCTGAAGTCCGGAAGTCTTGGAGTCCTGAAGTCCTAAAGTCTTGGAGTCCTGAAGTCCTAAAGTCTTGAAGTCCTGAAGTCCTGAAGTCCTGGAGTCCTGAAGTCCTGAAGTCTTGGAGTCTTGGGGTCCTAAAGTTCTTGAGTCCTAAAGTCCAGATATTCCTGAAGTCTTGACGCTCTGAATTCCTGGAGTCCTGAAGTCCTAGAGGCCAGAAGTCCAGATATTCCTGAAAACCTCAAGTCCTGAAGTCCTATAATTCATAAATTCCTGAAGTCCTGGAGTCCTGAAGTCCTAGAGTGTAGGAGTCCTGAAGTCCTGAAGTCCTGGAGTCCTGAAGTCTTGGAGTCCTGAAGTCCTGAAGTCTTGGATTCCTGAAGTCCTGAAGTCCTGAAGTCTTGGATTCCTGAAGTCCTGAAGTCTTGGATTCCTGAAGTCCTAAAGTCGTGAAGTCTTGGATTCCTGAAGTCCTAAAGTCTTGGAGTCCTGAAGTCTTGGAGTCCTGAAGTCCTGGAGTCTTGAAGTCCTAAAGTCTTGAAGTCCTAGAGTCCTGAAGTATTGGAGTCCTGAAGTCCTGAAGTCTTGGATTCCTGAAGTCTTGGATTCCTGAAGTCCTAAAGTCTTGGAGTCCTGAAGTCCTGAAGTCTTGGAGTCCTGAAGTCTTGGAGTCCTGAAGTCCTAAAGTCTTGGAGTCCTGAAGTCCTGGAGTCCTGAAGTCCTAAAGTCTTGAAGTCCTGGAGTCCTGAAGTCTTGGAGTCCTGAAGTCCTGAAGTCTTGAATTCCTGAAGTCCCGAAGTCTTGGAGTCCTGAAGTCCTAAAGTCTTGGAGTCCTGAAGTCCTGAAGTCCTGAAGTCCTGAAGTCCTGAAGTCTTGAAGTCTTGGGGTCCTGAAGTTCTTGAGTCCTAAAGTCCATATATTCCTGAAGTCCTGACGCTCTGAATTCCTGGAGTCCTGAAGTCCTAGAGGCCAGAAGTCCAGATATTCCTGAAAACCTCAAGTCCTGAAGTCCTATAATTCATAAATTCCTGAAGTCCTGGAGTCCTGAAGTCCTAGAGTGTAGGAGTCCTGAAGTCCTGAAGTCCTGGAGTCCTGAAGTCTTGGAGTCCTGAAGTCCTGAAGTCTTGGATTCCTGAAGTACTGAAGTCCTGAAGTCTTGAAGTCTTGGATTCCTGAAGTCCTGAAGTCTTGGATTCCTGAAGTCCTAAAGTCTTGAATTCCTGATGTCCTGAAGTCGTGAAGTCTTGGATTCCTGAAGTCCTGAAGTCTTGGAGTCCTGAAGTCTTGGAGTCTTGAAGTCCTAAAGTCTTGAAGTCCTGGAGTCCTGAAGTATTGGAGTCCTGAAGTCCTGAAGTCTTGGATTCCTGAAGTCTTGGATTCCTGAAGTCCTGAAGTCTTGGCGTCCTAAAGTCTTGAAGTCCTGAAGTTCTGGAGTCCTGAAGTCCGAAAGTCTTGGAGTCCTGAAGTCTTGGATTCCTGAAGTCCTGAAGTCATGAAGTCTTGGATTCCTGAAGTTCTAAAGTCTTAGAGTCCTGAAGTCCGGAAGTCTTGGAGTCCTGAAGTCCTGAAGTCTTGGAGTCCTGAAGTCCTAAAGTCTTGAAGTCCTGAAGTCCTGGAGTCCTGAAGTCCTGAAGTCTTAGAGTCCTGAAGTCCTAAAGTCTTGGAGTCCTGAAGTCTTGAAGTCCTAAAGTCCAGATATTCCTGAAGTCCTGACGCTCTGAATTCCTGGAGTCCTGTAGTCCTAGAGGCCAGAAGTCTAGTTATTCCTTAAAACCTCAAGTCCTGAAGTCCTAAAATTAATAAATTCCTGAAGTCCCGATGTCCTAAAGTCCTGAAGTCCAGATATTCCTGAAGTCCTGAAGTTTTGAATTACTGAAGTCTTGGATTCCTGAAGTCTTGAAGTCATGGAGTCCTGAAGTCTTGGATTCCTGAAGTCCTGAAGTCTTGGAGTCATGAAGTTCTTAAGTCTTGAAGTCTTGAAGTCCTGAAGTCCTGAAGTCCTGAAGTCCTGAAGTCTTGAAGTCTTGGGGTCCTGAAGTTCTTGAGTCCTAAAGTCCATATATTCCTGAAGTCCTGACGCTCTGAATTCCTGGAGTCCTGAAGTCCTAGAGGCCAGAAGTCCAGATATTCCTGAAAACCTCAAGTCCTGAAGTCCTATAATTCATAAATTCCTGAAGTCCTGGAGTCCTGAAGTCCTAGAGTGTAGGAGTCCTGAAGTCCTGGAGTCCTGAAGTCTTGGAGTCCTGAAGTCCTGAAGTCTTGGATTCCTGAAGTACTGAAGTCCTGAAGTCCTGAAGTCTTGGATTCCTGAAGTCCTAAAGTCTTGAATTCCTGAAGTCCTGAAGTCGTGAAGTCTTGGATTCCTGAAGTCCTAAAGTCTTGGAGTCCTGAAGTCTTGGAGTCCTGAAGTCCTGAAGTCTTGGAGTCCTGAAGTCTTGGAGTCTTGAAGTCCTAAAGTCTTGAAGTCCTGGAGTCCTGAAGTATTGGAGTCCTAAAGTCCTGAAGTCTTGGATTCCTGAAGTCTTGGATTCCTGAAGTCCTGAAGTCTTGGCGTCCTAAAGTCTTGAAGTCCTGAAGTTCTGGAGTCCTGAAGTCCGAAAGTCTTGGAGTCCTAAAGTCTTGGATTCCTGAAGTCCTGAAGTCCTGAAGTCTTGGATTCCTGAAGTCCTAAAGTCTTGGAGTCCTGAAGTCCTGATGTCCGGAAGTCTTGGAGTCTTGAAGTCCTAAAGTCTTGGAGTCCTGAAGTCCTAAAGTCTTGAAGTCCTGAAGTCCTGAAGTCCTGGAGTCCTGAAGTCCTGAAGTCTTGGAGTCTTGGGGTCCTGAAGTTCTTGAGTCCTAAAGTCCATATATTCCTGAAGTCCTGACGCTCTGAATTCCTGGAGTCCTGAAGTCCTAGAGGCCAGAAGTCCAGATATTCCTGAAAACCTCAAGTCCTGAAGTCCTATAATTCATAAATTCCTGAAGTCCTGGAGTCCTGAAGTCCTAGAGTGTAGGAGTCCTGAAGTCCTGGAGTCCTGAAGTCTTGGAGTCCTGAAGTCCTGAAGTCTTGGATTCCTGAAGTACTGAAGTCATGAAGTCCTGAAGTCTTGGATTCCTGAAGTCCTGAAGTCTTGGATTCCTGAAGTCCTAAAGTCTTGAATTCCTGATGTCCTGAAGTCGTGAAGTCTTGGATTCCTGAAGTCCTGAAGTCTTGGAGTCCTGAAGTCTTGGAGTCTTGAAGTCCTAAAGTCTTGAAGTCCTGGAGTCCTGAAGTATTGGAGTCCTGAAGTCCTGAAGTCTTGGATTCCTGAAGTCTTGGATTCCTGAAGTCCTGAAGTCTTGGCGTCCTAAAGTCTTGAAGTCCTGAAGTTCTGGAGTCCTGAAGTCCGAAAGTCTTGGAGTCCTGAAGTCTTGGATTCCTGAAGTCCTGAAGTCATGAAGTCTTGGATTCCTGAAGTCCTAAAGTCTTAGAGTCCTGAAGTCCGGAAGTCTTGGAGTCCTGAAGTCCTGAAGTCTTGGAGTCCTGAAGTCCTAAAGTCTTGAAGTCCTGAAGTCCTGGAGTCCTGAAGTCCTGAAGTCTTAGAGTCCTGAAGTCCTAAAGTCTTGGAGTCCTGAAGTCTTGAAGTCCTAAAGTCCAGATATTCCTGAAGTCCTGACGCTCTGAATTCCTGGAGTCCTGTAGTCCTAGAGGCCAGAAGTCTAGTTATTCCTTAAAACCTCAAGTCCTGAAGTCCTAAAATTAATAAATTCCTGAAGTCCCGATGTCCTAAAGTCCTGAAGTCCAGATATTCCTGAAGTCCTGAAGTTTTGAATTACTGAAGTCTTGGATTCCTGAAGTCTTGAAGTCATGGAGTCCTGAAGTCTTGGATTCCTGAAGTCCTGAAGTCTTGGAGTCCTGAAGTTCTTAAGTCTTGAAGTCTTGAAGTCTTGAAGTCCTGAAGTCCTGAAGTCCTGAAGTCTTGAAGTCTTGGGGTCCTGAAGTTCTTGAGTCCTAAAGTCCATATATTCCTGAAGTCCTGACGCTCTGAATTCCTGGAGTCCTGAAGTCCTAGAGGCCAGAAGTCCAGATATTCCTGAAAACCTCAAGTCCTGAAGTCCTATAATTCATAAATTCCTGAAGTCCTGGAGTCCTGAAGTCCTAGAGTGTAGGAGTCCTGAAGTCCTGAAGTCCTGGAGTCCTGAAGTCTTGGAGTCCTGAAGTCCTGAAGTCTTGGATTCCTGAAGTACTGAAGTCCTGAAGTCCTGAAGTCTTGGATTCCTGAAGTCCTGAAGTCTTGGATTCCTGAAGTCCTAAAGTCTTGAATTCCTGAAGTCCTGAAGTCGTGAAGTCTTGGATTCCTGAAGTCCTAAAGTCTTGGAGTCCTGAAGTCTTGGAGTCCTGAAGTCCTGAATTCTTGGAGTCCTGAAGTCTTGGAGTCTTGAAGTCCTAAAGTCTTGAAGTCCTGGAGTCCTGAAGTATTGGAGTCCTGAAGTCCTGAAGTCTTGGATTCCTGAAGTCTTGGATTCCTGAAGTCCTGAAGTCTTGGCGTCCTAAAGTCTTTAAGTCCTGAAGTTCTGGAGTCCTGAAGTCCGAAAGTCTTGGAGTCCTAAAGTCTTGGATTCCTGAAGTCCTGAAGTCATGAAGTCTTGGATTCCTGAAGTCCTAAAGTCTTGGAGTCCTGAAGTCCTGAAGTCCGGAAGTCTTGGAGTCCTGAAGTCCTAAAGTCTTGGAGTCCTGAAGTCCTAAATCTTGAAGTCCTGAAGTCCTGGAGTCCTGAAGTCCTGAAGTCTTGGAGTCCTTGGGTCCTGAAGTTCTTGAGTCCTAAAGTCCAGATATTCCTGAAGTCTTGACGCTCTGAATTCCTGGAGTCCTGAAGTCCTAGAGGCCAGAAGTCCAGATATTCCTGAAAACCTCAAGTCCTGAAGTCCTATAATTCATAAATTCCTGAAGTCCTGGAGTCCTGAAGTCCTAGAGTGTAGGAGTCCTGAAGTCCTGAAGTCCTGGAGTCCTGGAGTCTTGGAGTCCTGAAGTCCTGAAGTCTTGGATTCCTGAAGTCCTGAAGTCCTGAAGTCTTGGATTCCTGAAGTCCTGAAGTCTTGGATTCCTGAAGTCCTAAAGTCGTGAAGTCTTGGATTCCTGAAGTCTTGGAGTCCTGAAGTCCTGGAGTCTTGAAGTCCTAAAGTCTTGAAGTCCTAGAGTCCTGAAGTATTGGAGTCCTGAAGTCCTGAAGTCTTGGATTCCTGAAGTCTTGGATTCCTGAAGTCCTAAAGTCTTGGAGTCCTGAAGTCCTGAAGTCCTGAAGTCTTGGAGTCCTGAAGTCCTAAAGTCTTGGAGTCCTGAAGTGCTGGAGTCCTGAAGTCCTAAAGTCTTGAAGTCCTAGAGTCCTGAAGTATTGGAGTCCTGAAGTCCTGAAGTCTTGGATTCCTGAAGTCTTGGATTCCTGAAGTCCTAAAGTCTTGGAGTCCTGAAGTCCTGAAGTCCTGAAGTCTTGGAGTCCTGAAGTCTTGGAGTCTTGAAGTCCTAAAGTCTTGAAGTCCTGGAGTCCTGAAGTATTGGAGTCCTGAAGTCCTGAAGTCTTGGATTCCTGAAGTCTTGGATTCCTGAAGTCCTGAAGTCTTGGCGTCCTTAAGTCTTAAAGTCCTGAAGTTCTGGAGTCCTGAAGTCCGAAAGTCTTGGAGTCCTGAAGTCTTGGATTCCTGAAGTCCTGAAGTCATGAAGTCTTGGATTCCTGAAGTCCTAAAGTCTTGGAGTCCTGAAGTCCTGAAGTCCGGAAGTCTTGGAGTCCTGAAGTCCTAAAGTCTTGGAGTCCTGAAGTCCTAAAGTCTTGAAGTCCTGAAGTCCTGAAGTCCTGGAGTCCTGAAGTCCTGAAGTCTTGGAGTCTTGGGGTCCTAAAGTTCTTGAGTCCTAAAGTCCAGATATTCCTGAAGTCTTGACGCTCTGAATTCCTGGAGTCCTGAAGTCCTAGAGGCCAGAAGTCCAGATATTCCTGAAAACCTCAAGTCCTGAAGTCCTATAATTCATAAATTCCTGAAGTCCTGGAGTCCTGAAGTCCTAGAGTGTAGGAGTCCTGAAGTCCTGAAGTCCTGGAGTCCTGAAGTCTTGGAGTCCTGAAGTCCTGAAGTCTTGGATTCCTGAAGTACTGAAGTCCTGAAGTCTTGGATTCCTGAAGTCCTGAAGTCTTGGATTCCTGAAGTCCTAAAGTCTTGAATTCCTGAAGTCCTGAAGTCGTGAAGTCTTGGATACCTGAAGTCCTAAAGTCTTGGAGTCCTGAAGTCTTGGAGTCCTGAAGTCCTGAAGTCTTGGAGTCCTGAAGTCTTGGAGTCTTGAAGTCCTAAAGTCTTGAAGTCCTGGAGTCCTGAAGTATTGGAGTCCTGAAGTCCTGAAGTCTTGGATTCCTGAAGTCTTGGATTCCTGAAGTCCTGAAGTCTTGGCGTCCTTAAGTCTTAAAGTCCTGAAGTTCTGGAGTCCTGAAGTCCGAAAGTCTTGGAGTCCTGAAGTCTTGGATTCCTGAAGTCCTGAAGTCATGAAGTCTTGGATTCCTGAAGTCCTAAAGTCTTGGAGTCCTGAAGTCCTGAAGTCCGGAAGTCTTGGAGTCCTGAAGTCCTAAAGTCTTGGAGTCCTGAAGTCCTAAAGTCTTGAAGTCCTGAAGTCCTGAAGTCCTGGAGTCCTGAAGTCCTGAAGTCTTGGAGTCTTGGGGTCCTAAAGTTCTTGAGTCCTAAAGTCCAGATATTCCTGAAGTCTTGACGCTCTGAATTCCTGGAGTCCTGAAGTCCTAGAGGCCAGAAGTCCAGATATTCCTGAAAACCTCAAGTCCTGAAGTCCTATAATTCATAAATTCCTGAAGTCCTGGAGTCCTGAAGTCCTAGAGTGTAGGAGTCCTGAAGTCCTGAAGTCCTGGAGTCCTGAAGTCTTGGAGTCCTGAAGTCCTGAAGTCTTGGATTCCTGAAGTCCTGAAGTCTTGGATTCCTGAAGTCCTGAAGTCTTGGATTCCTGAAGTCCTAAAGTCGTGAAGTCTTGGATTCCTGAAGTCCTAAAGTCTTGGAGTCCTGAAGTCTTGGAGTCCTGAAGTCCTGGAGTCTTGAAGTCCTAAAGTCTTGAAGTCCTAGAGTCCTGAAGTATTGGAGTCCTGAAGTCCTGAAGTCTTGGATTCCTGAAGTCTTGGATTCCTGAAGTCCTAAAGTCTTGGAGTCCTGAAGTCCTGAAGTCTTGGAGTCCTGAAGTCTTGGAGTCCTGAAGTCCTAAAGTCTTGGAGTCCTGAAGTCCTGGAGTCCTGAAGTCCTAAAGTCTTGAAGTCCTGGAGTCCTGAAGTCTTGGAGTCCTGAAGTCCTGGAGTCTTGAAGTCCTAAAGTCTTGAAGTCCTAGAGTCCTGAAGTATTGGAGTCCTGAAGTCCTGAAGTCTTGGATTCCTGAAGTCTTGGATTCCTGAAGTCCTAAAGTCTTGGAGTCCTGAAGTCCTAAAGTCTTGGAGTCCTGAAGTCCTGGAGTCCTGAAGTCCAAAAGTCTTGAAGTCCTGGAGTCCTGAAGTCTTGGAGTCCTGAAGTCCTGAAGTCTTGGATTCCTGAAGTCCTGAAGTCTTGGAGTCCTGAAGTCCTAAAGTCTTGAAGTCTTGAAGTCCTGAAGTCCTGAAGTCCTGAAGTCCTGAAGTCCTGAAGTCTTGAAGTCTTGGGGTCCTGAAGTTCTTGAGTCCTAAAGTCCATATATTCCTGAAGTCCTGACGCTCTGAATTCCTGGAGTCCTGAAGTCCTAGAGGCCAGAAGTCCAGATATTCCTGAAAACCTCAAGTCCTGAAGTCCTATAATTCATAAATTCCTGAAGTCCTGGAGTCCTGAAGTCCTAGAGTGTAGGAGTCCTGAAGTCCTGAAGTCCTGGAGTCCTGAAGTCTTGGAGTCCTGAAGTCCTGAAGTCTTGGATTCCTGAAGTACTGAAGTCCTGAAGTCTTGGATTCCTGAAGTCCTGAAGTCTTGGATTCCTGAAGTCCTAAAGTCTTGAATTCCTGAAGTCCTGAAGTCGTGAAGTCTTGGATACCTGAAGTCCTAAAGTCTTGGAGTCCTGAAGTCTTGGAGTCCTGAAGTCCTGAAGTCTTGGAGTCCTGAAGTCTTGGAGTCTTGAAGTCCTAAAGTCTTGAAGTCCTGGAGTCCTGAAGTATTGGAGTCCTGAAGTCCTGAAGTCTTGGATTCCTGAAGTCTTGGATTCCTGAAGTCCTGAAGTCTTGGCGTCCTTAAGTCTTAAAGTCCTGAAGTTCTGGAGTCCTGAAGTCCGAAAGTCTTGGAGTCCTGAAGTCTTGGATTCCTGAAGTCCTGAAGTCATGAAGTCTTGGATTCCTGAAGTCCTAAAGTCTTGGAGTCCTGAAGTCCTGAAGTCCGGAAGTCTTGGAGTCCTGAAGTCCTAAAGTCTTGGAGTCCTGAAGTCCTAAAGTCTTGAAGTCCTGAAGTCCTGAAGTCCTGGAGTCCTGAAGTCCTGAAGTCTTGGAGTCTTGGGGTCCTGAAGTTCTTGAGTCCTAAAGTCCATATATTCCTGAAGTCCTGACGCTCTGAATTCCTGGAGTCCTGAAGTCCTAGAGGCCAGAAGTCCAGATATTCCTGAAAACCTCAAGTCCTGAAGTCCTATAATTCATAAATTCCTGAAGTCCTGGAGTCCTGAAGTCCTAGAGTGTAGGAGTCCTGAAGTCCTGGAGTCCTGAAGTCTTGGAGTCCTGAAGTCCTGAAGTCTTGGATTCCTGAAGTACTGAAGTCATGAAGTCCTGAAGTCTTGGATTCCTGAAGTCCTGAAGTCTTGGATTCCTGAAGTCCTAAAGTCTTGAATTCCTGATGTCCTGAAGTCGTGAAGTCTTGGATTCCTGAAGTCCTGAAGTCTTGGAGTCCTGAAGTCTTGGAGTCTTGAAGTCCTAAAGTCTTGAAGTCCTGGAGTCCTGAAGTATTGGAGTCCTGAAGTCCTGAAGTCTTGGATTCCTGAAGTCTTGGATTCCTGAAGTCCTGAAGTCTTGGCGTCCTAAAGTCTTGAAGTCCTGAAGTTCTGGAGTCCTGAAGTCCGAAAGTCTTGGAGTCCTGAAGTCTTGGATTCCTGAAGTCCTGAAGTCATGAAGTCTTGGATTCCTGAAGTCCTAAAGTCTTAGAGTCCTGAAGTCCGGAAGTCTTGGAGTCCTGAAGTCCTGAAGTCTTGGAGTCCTGAAGTCCTAAAGTCTTGAAGTCCTGAAGTCCTGGAGTCCTGAAGTCCTGAAGTCTTAGAGTCCTGAAGTCCTAAAGTCTTGGAGTCCTGAAGTCTTGAAGTCCTAAAGTCCAGATATTCCTGAAGTCCTGACGCTCTGAATTCCTGGAGTCCTGTAGTCCTAGAGGCCAGAAGTCTAGTTATTCCTTAAAACCTCAAGTCCTGAAGTCCTAAAATTAATAAATTCCTGAAGTCCCGATGTCCTAAAGTCCTGAAGTCCAGATATTCCTGAAGTCCTGAAGTTTTGAATTACTGAAGTCTTGGATTCCTGAAGTCTTGAAGTCATGGAGTCCTGAAGTCTTGGATTCCTGAAGTCCTGAAGTCTTGGAGTCCTGAAGTTCTTAAGTCTTGAAGTCTTGAAGTCTTGAAGTCCTGAAGTCCTGAAGTCCTGAAGTCTTGAAGTCTTGGGGTCCTGAAGTTCTTGAGTCCTAAAGTCCATATATTCCTGAAGTCCTGACGCTCTGAATTCCTGGAGTCCTGAAGTCCTAGAGGCCAGAAGTCCAGATATTCCTGAAAACCTCAAGTCCTGAAGTCCTATAATTCATAAATTCCTGAAGTCCTGGAGTCCTGAAGTCCTAGAGTGTAGGAGTCCTGAAGTCCTGAAGTCCTGGAGTCCTGAAGTCTTGGAGTCCTGAAGTCCTGAAGTCTTGGATTCCTGAAGTACTGAAGTCCTGAAGTCCTGAAGTCTTGGATTCCTGAAGTCCTGAAGTCTTGGATTCCTGAAGTCCTAAAGTCTTGAATTCCTGAAGTCCTGAAGTCGTGAAGTCTTGGATTCCTGAAGTCCTAAAGTCTTGGAGTCCTGAAGTCTTGGAGTCCTGAAGTCCTGAATTCTTGGAGTCCTGAAGTCTTGGAGTCTTGAAGTCCTAAAGTCTTGAAGTCCTGGAGTCCTGAAGTATTGGAGTCCTGAAGTCCTGAAGTCTTGGATTCCTGAAGTCTTGGATTCCTGAAGTCCTGAAGTCTTGGCGTCCTAAAGTCTTTAAGTCCTGAAGTTCTGGAGTCCTGAAGTCCGAAAGTCTTGGAGTCCTAAAGTCTTGGATTCCTGAAGTCCTGAAGTCATGAAGTCTTGGATTCCTGAAGTCCTAAAGTCTTGGAGTCCTGAAGTCCTGAAGTCCGGAAGTCTTGGAGTCCTGAAGTCCTAAAGTCTTGGAGTCCTGAAGTCCTAAATCTTGAAGTCCTGAAGTCCTGGAGTCCTGAAGTCCTGAAGTCTTGGAGTCCTTGGGTCCTGAAGTTCTTGAGTCCTAAAGTCCAGATATTCCTGAAGTCTTGACGCTCTGAATTCCTGGAGTCCTGAAGTCCTAGAGGCCAGAAGTCCAGATATTCCTGAAAACCTCAAGTCCTGAAGTCCTATAATTCATAAATTCCTGAAGTCCTGGAGTCCTGAAGTCCTAGAGTGTAGGAGTCCTGAAGTCCTGAAGTCCTGGAGTCCTGGAGTCTTGGAGTCCTGAAGTCCTGAAGTCTTGGATTCCTGAAGTCCTGAAGTCCTGAAGTCTTGGATTCCTGAAGTCCTGAAGTCTTGGATTCCTGAAGTCCTAAAGTCGTGAAGTCTTGGATTCCTGAAGTCTTGGAGTCCTGAAGTCCTGGAGTCTTGAAGTCCTAAAGTCTTGAAGTCCTAGAGTCCTGAAGTATTGGAGTCCTGAAGTCCTGAAGTCTTGGATTCCTGAAGTCTTGGATTCCTGAAGTCCTAAAGTCTTGGAGTCCTGAAGTCCTGAAGTCCTGAAGTCTTGGAGTCCTGAAGTCTTGGAGTCCTGAAGTCCTAAAGTCTTGGAGTCCTGAAGTGCTGGAGTCCTAGAGTCCTGAAGTATTGGAGTCCTGAAGTCCTGAAGTCTTGGATTCCTGAAGTCTTGGATTCCTGAAGTCCTAAAGTCTTGGAGTCCTGAAGTCCTGAAGTCCTGAAGTCTTGGAGTCCTGAAGTCTTGGAGTCTTGAAGTCCTAAAGTCTTGAAGTCCTGGAGTCCTGAAGTATTGGAGTCCTGAAGTCCTGAAGTCTTGGATTCCTGAAGTCTTGGATTCCTGAAGTCCTGAAGTCTTGGCGTCCTTAAGTCTTAAAGTCCTGAAGTTCTGGAGTCCTGAAGTCCGAAAGTCTTGGAGTCCTGAAGTCTTGGATTCCTGAAGTCCTGAAGTCATGAAGTCTTGGATTCCTGAAGTCCTAAAGTCTTGGAGTCCTGAAGTCCTGAAGTCCGGAAGTCTTGGAGTCCTGAAGTCCTAAAGTCTTGGAGTCCTGAAGTCCTAAAGTCTTGAAGTCCTGAAGTCCTGAAGTCCTGGAGTCCTGAAGTCCTGAAGTCTTGGAGTCTTGGGGTCCTAAAGTTCTTGAGTCCTAAAGTCCAGATATTCCTGAAGTCTTGACGCTCTGAATTCCTGGAGTCCTGAAGTCCTAGAGGCCAGAAGTCCAGATATTCCTGAAAACCTCAAGTCCTGAAGTCCTATAATTCATAAATTCCTGAAGTCCTGGAGTCCTGAAGTCCTAGAGTGTAGGAGTCCTGAAGTCCTGAAGTCCTGGAGTCCTGAAGTCTTGGAGTCCTGAAGTCCTGAAGTCTTGGATTCCTGAAGTACTGAAGTCCTGAAGTCTTGGATTCCTGAAGTCCTGAAGTCTTGGATTCCTGAAGTCCTAAAGTCTTGAATTCCTGAAGTCCTGAAGTCGTGAAGTCTTGGATACCTGAAGTCCTAAAGTCTTGGAGTCCTGAAGTCTTGGAGTCCTGAAGTCCTGAAGTCTTGGAGTCCTGAAGTCTTGGAGTCTTGAAGTCCTAAAGTCTTGAAGTCCTGGAGTCCTGAAGTATTGGAGTCCTGAAGTCCTGAAGTCTTGGATTCCTGAAGTCTTGGATTCCTGAAGTCCTGAAGTCTTGGCGTCCTTAAGTCTTAAAGTCCTGAAGTTCTGGAGTCCTGAAGTCCGAAAGTCTTGGAGTCCTGAAGTCTTGGATTCCTGAAGTCCTGAAGTCATGAAGTCTTGGATTCCTGAAGTCCTAAAGTCTTGGAGTCCTGAAGTCCTGAAGTCCGGAAGTCTTGGAGTCCTGAAGTCCTAAAGTCTTGGAGTCCTGAAGTCCTAAAGTCTTGAAGTCCTGAAGTCCTGAAGTCCTGGAGTCCTGAAGTCCTGAAGTCTTGGAGTCTTGGGGTCCTAAAGTTCTTGAGTCCTAAAGTCCAGATATTCCTGAAGTCTTGACGCTCTGAATTCCTGGAGTCCTGAAGTCCTAGAGGCCAGAAGTCCAGATATTCCTGAAAACCTCAAGTCCTGAAGTCCTATAATTCATAAATTCCTGAAGTCCTGGAGTCCTGAAGTCCTAGAGTGTAGGAGTCCTGAAGTCCTGAAGTCCTGGAGTCCTGAAGTCTTGGAGTCCTGAAGTCCTGAAGTCTTGGATTCCTGAAGTCCTGAAGTCTTGGATTCCTGAAGTCCTGAAGTCTTGGATTCCTGAAGTCCTAAAGTCGTGAAGTCTTGGATTCCTGAAGTCCTAAAGTCTTGGAGTCCTGAAGTCTTGGAGTCCTGAAGTCCTGGAGTCTTGAAGTCCTAAAGTCTTGAAGTCCTAGAGTCCTGAAGTATTGGAGTCCTGAAGTCCTGAAGTCTTGGATTCCTGAAGTCTTGGATTCCTGAAGTCCTAAAGTCTTGGAGTCCTGAAGTCCTGAAGTCTTGGAGTCCTGAAGTCTTGGAGTCCTGAAGTCCTAAAGTCTTGGAGTCCTGAAGTCCTGGAGTCCTGAAGTCCTAAAGTCTTGAAGTCCTGGAGTCCTGAAGTCTTGGAGTCCTGAAGTCCTGGAGTCTTGAAGTCCTAAAGTCTTGAAGTCCTAGAGTCCTGAAGTATTGGAGTCCTGAAGTCCTGAAGTCTTGGATTCCTGAAGTCTTGGATTCCTGAAGTCCTAAAGTCTTGGAGTCCTGAAGTCCTAAAGTCTTGGAGTCCTGAAGTCCTGGAGTCCTGAAGTCCAAAAGTCTTGAAGTCCTGGAGTCCTGAAGTCTTGGAGTCCTGAAGTCCTGAAGTCTTGGATTCCTGAAGTCCTGAAGTCTTGGAGTCCTGAAGTCCTAAAGTCTTGAAGTCTTGAAGTCCTGAAGTCCTGAAGTCCTGAAGTCCTGAAGTCCTGAAGTCTTGAAGTCTTGGGGTCCTGAAGTTCTTGAGTCCTAAAGTCCATATATTCCTGAAGTCCTGACGCTCTGAATTCCTGGAGTCCTGAAGTCCTAGAGGCCAGAAGTCCAGATATTCCTGAAAACCTCAAGTCCTGAAGTCCTATAATTCATAAATTCCTGAAGTCCTGGAGTCCTGAAGTCCTAGAGTGTAGGAGTCCTGAAGTCCTGAAGTCCTGGAGTCCTGAAGTCTTGGAGTCCTGAAGTCCTGAAGTCTTGGATTCCTGAAGTACTGAAGTCCTGAAGTCTTGGATTCCTGAAGTCCTGAAGTCTTGGATTCCTGAAGTCCTAAAGTCTTGAATTCCTGAAGTCCTGAAGTCGTGAAGTCTTGGATACCTGAAGTCCTAAAGTCTTGGAGTCCTGAAGTCTTGGAGTCCTGAAGTCCTGAAGTCTTGGAGTCCTGAAGTCTTGGAGTCTTGAAGTCCTAAAGTCTTGAAGTCCTGGAGTCCTGAAGTATTGGAGTCCTGAAGTCCTGAAGTCTTGGATTCCTGAAGTCTTGGATTCCTGAAGTCCTGAAGTCTTGGCGTCCTTAAGTCTTAAAGTCCTGAAGTTCTGGAGTCCTGAAGTCCGAAAGTCTTGGAGTCCTGAAGTCTTGGATTCCTGAAGTCCTGAAGTCATGAAGTCTTGGATTCCTGAAGTCCTAAAGTCTTGGAGTCCTGAAGTCCTGAAGTCCGGAAGTCTTGGAGTCCTGAAGTCCTAAAGTCTTGGAGTCCTGAAGTCCTAAAGTCTTGAAGTCCTGAAGTCCTGAAGTCCTGGAGTCCTGAAGTCCTGAAGTCTTGGAGTCTTGGGGTCCTAAAGTTCTTGAGTCCTAAAGTCCAGATATTCCTGAAGTCTTGACGCTCTGAATTCCTGGAGTCCTGAAGTCCTAGAGGCCAGAAGTCCAGATATTCCTGAAAACCTCAAGTCCTGAAGTCCTATAATTCATAAATTCCTGAAGTCCTGGAGTCCTGAAGTCCTAGAGTGTAGGAGTCCTGAAGTCCTGAAGTCCTGGAGTCCTGAAGTCTTGGAGTCCTGAAGTCCTGAAGTCTTGGATTCCTGAAGTCCTGAAGTCCTGAAGTCTTGGATTCCTGAAGTCCTGAAGTCTTGGATTCCTGAAGTCCTAAAGTCGTGAAGTCTTGGATTCCTGAAGTCCTAAAGTCTTGGAGTCCTGAAGTCTTGGAGTCCTGAAGTCCTGGAGTCTTGAAGTCCTAAAGTCTTGAAGTCCTAGAGTCCTGAAGTATTGGAGTCCTGAAGTCCTGAAGTCTTGGATTCCTGAAGTCTTGGATTCCTGAAGTCCTAAAGTCTTGGAGTCCTGAAGTCCTGAAGTCTTGGAGTCCTGAAGTCTTGGAGTCCTGAAGTCCTAAAGTCTTGGAGTCCTGAAGTCCTGGAGTCCTGAAGTCCTAAAGTCTTGAAGTCCTGGAGTCCTGAAGTCTTGGAGTCCTGAAGTCCTGAAGTCTTGAATTCCTGAAGTCCCGAAGTCTTGGAGTCCTGAAGTCCTAAAGTCTTGGAGTCCTGAAGTCCTGAAGTCCTGAAGTCCTGAAGTCCTGAAGTCTTGAAGTCTTGGGGTCCTGAAGTTCTTGAGTCCTAAAGTCCATATATTCCTGAAGTCCTGACGCTCTGAATTCCTGGAGTCCTGAAGTCCTAGAGGCCAGAAGTCCAGATATTCCTGAAAACCTCAAGTCCTGAAGTCCTATAATTCATAAATTCCTGAAGTCCTGGAGTCCTGAAGTCCTAGAGTGTAGGAGTCCTGAAGTCCTGAAGTCCTGGAGTCCTGAAGTCTTGGAGTCCTGAAGTCCTGAAGTCTTGGATTCCTGAAGTACTGAAGTCCTGAAGTCTTGAAGTCTTGGATTCCTGAAGTCCTGAAGTCTTGGATTCCTGAAGTCCTAAAGTCTTGAATTCCTGATGTCCTGAAGTCGTGAAGTCTTGGATTCCTGAAGTCCTGAAGTCTTGGAGTCCTGAAGTCTTGGAGTCTTGAAGTCCTAAAGTCTTGAAGTCCTGGAGTCCTGAAGTATTGGAGTCCTGAAGTCCTGAAGTCTTGGATTCCTGAAGTCTTGGATTCCTGAAGTCCTGAAGTCTTGGCGTCCTAAAGTCTTGAAGTCCTGAAGTTCTGGAGTCCTGAAGTCCGAAAGTCTTGGAGTCCTGAAGTCTTGGATTCCTGAAGTCCTGAAGTCATGAAGTCTTGGATTCCTGAAGTTCTAAAGTCTTAGAGTCCTGAAGTCCGGAAGTCTTGGAGTCCTGAAGTCCTGAAGTCTTGGAGTCCTGAAGTCCTAAAGTCTTGAAGTCCTGAAGTCCTGGAGTCCTGAAGTCCTGAAGTCTTAGAGTCCTGAAGTCCTAAAGTCTTGGAGTCCTGAAGTCTTGAAGTCCTAAAGTCCAGATATTCCTGAAGTCCTGACGCTCTGAATTCCTGGAGTCCTGTAGTCCTAGAGGCCAGAAGTCTAGTTATTCCTTAAAACCTCAAGTCCTGAAGTCCTAAAATTAATAAATTCCTGAAGTCCCGATGTCCTAAAGTCCTGAAGTCCAGATATTCCTGAAGTCCTGAAGTTTTGAATTACTGAAGTCTTGGATTCCTGAAGTCTTGAAGTCATGGAGTCCTGAAGTCTTGGATTCCTGAAGTCCTGAAGTCTTGGAGTCATGAAGTTCTTAAGTCTTGAAGTCTTGAAGTCCTGAAGTCCTGAAGTCCTGAAGTCCTGAAGTCTTGAAGTCTTGGGGTCCTGAAGTTCTTGAGTCCTAAAGTCCATATATTCCTGAAGTCCTGACGCTCTGAATTCCTGGAGTCCTGAAGTCCTAGAGGCCAGAAGTCCAGATATTCCTGAAAACCTCAAGTCCTGAAGTCCTATAATTCATAAATTCCTGAAGTCCTGGAGTCCTGAAGTCCTAGAGTGTAGGAGTCCTGAAGTCCTGGAGTCCTGAAGTCTTGGAGTCCTGAAGTCCTGAAGTCTTGGATTCCTGAAGTACTGAAGTCCTGAAGTCCTGAAGTCTTGGATTCCTGAAGTCCTAAAGTCTTGAATTCCTGAAGTCCTGAAGTCGTGAAGTCTTGGATTCCTGAAGTCCTAAAGTCTTGGAGTCCTGAAGTCTTGGAGTCCTGAAGTCCTGAAGTCTTGGAGTCCTGAAGTCTTGGAGTCTTGAAGTCCTAAAGTCTTGAAGTCCTGGAGTCCTGAAGTATTGGAGTCCTAAAGTCCTGAAGTCTTGGATTCCTGAAGTCTTGGATTCCTGAAGTCCTGAAGTCTTGGCGTCCTAAAGTCTTGAAGTCCTGAAGTTCTGGAGTCCTGAAGTCCGAAAGTCTTGGAGTCCTAAAGTCTTGGATTCCTGAAGTCCTGAAGTCCTGAAGTCTTGGATTCCTGAAGTCCTAAAGTCTTGGAGTCCTGAAGTCCTGATGTCCGGAAGTCTTGGAGTCTTGAAGTCCTAAAGTCTTGGAGTCCTGAAGTCCTAAAGTCTTGAAGTCCTGAAGTCCTGAAGTCCTGGAGTCCTGAAGTCCTGAAGTCTTGGAGTCTTGGGGTCCTGAAGTTCTTGAGTCCTAAAGTCCATATATTCCTGAAGTCCTGACGCTCTGAATTCCTGGAGTCCTGAAGTCCTAGAGGCCAGAAGTCCAGATATTCCTGAAAACCTCAAGTCCTGAAGTCCTATAATTCATAAATTCCTGAAGTCCTGGAGTCCTGAAGTCCTAGAGTGTAGGAGTCCTGAAGTCCTGGAGTCCTGAAGTCTTGGAGTCCTGAAGTCCTGAAGTCTTGGATTCCTGAAGTACTGAAGTCATGAAGTCCTGAAGTCTTGGATTCCTGAAGTCCTGAAGTCTTGGATTCCTGAAGTCCTAAAGTCTTGAATTCCTGATGTCCTGAAGTCGTGAAGTCTTGGATTCCTGAAGTCCTGAAGTCTTGGAGTCCTGAAGTCTTGGAGTCTTGAAGTCCTAAAGTCTTGAAGTCCTGGAGTCCTGAAGTATTGGAGTCCTGAAGTCCTGAAGTCTTGGATTCCTGAAGTCTTGGATTCCTGAAGTCCTGAAGTCTTGGCGTCCTAAAGTCTTGAAGTCCTGAAGTTCTGGAGTCCTGAAGTCCGAAAGTCTTGGAGTCCTGAAGTCTTGGATTCCTGAAGTCCTGAAGTCATGAAGTCTTGGATTCCTGAAGTCCTAAAGTCTTAGAGTCCTGAAGTCCGGAAGTCTTGGAGTCCTGAAGTCCTGAAGTCTTGGAGTCCTGAAGTCCTAAAGTCTTGAAGTCCTGAAGTCCTGGAGTCCTGAAGTCCTGAAGTCTTAGAGTCCTGAAGTCCTAAAGTCTTGGAGTCCTGAAGTCTTGAAGTCCTAAAGTCCAGATATTCCTGAAGTCCTGACGCTCTGAATTCCTGGAGTCCTGTAGTCCTAGAGGCCAGAAGTCTAGTTATTCCTTAAAACCTCAAGTCCTGAAGTCCTAAAATTAATAAATTCCTGAAGTCCCGATGTCCTAAAGTCCTGAAGTCCAGATATTCCTGAAGTCCTGAAGTTTTGAATTACTGAAGTCTTGGATTCCTGAAGTCTTGAAGTCATGGAGTCCTGAAGTCTTGGATTCCTGAAGTCCTGAAGTCTTGGAGTCCTGAAGTTCTTAAGTCTTGAAGTCTTGAAGTCTTGAAGTCCTGAAGTCCTGAAGTCCTGAAGTCTTGAAGTCTTGGGGTCCTGAAGTTCTTGAGTCCTAAAGTCCATATATTCCTGAAGTCCTGACGCTCTGAATTCCTGGAGTCCTGAAGTCCTAGAGGCCAGAAGTCCAGATATTCCTGAAAACCTCAAGTCCTGAAGTCCTATAATTCATAAATTCCTGAAGTCCTGGAGTCCTGAAGTCCTAGAGTGTAGGAGTCCTGAAGTCCTGAAGTCCTGGAGTCCTGAAGTCTTGGAGTCCTGAAGTCCTGAAGTCTTGGATTCCTGAAGTACTGAAGTCCTGAAGTCCTGAAGTCTTGGATTCCTGAAGTCCTGAAGTCTTGGATTCCTGAAGTCCTAAAGTCTTGAATTCCTGAAGTCCTGAAGTCGTGAAGTCTTGGATTCCTGAAGTCCTAAAGTCTTGGAGTCCTGAAGTCTTGGAGTCCTGAAGTCCTGAATTCTTGGAGTCCTGAAGTCTTGGAGTCTTGAAGTCCTAAAGTCTTGAAGTCCTGGAGTCCTGAAGTATTGGAGTCCTGAAGTCCTGAAGTCTTGGATTCCTGAAGTCTTGGATTCCTGAAGTCCTGAAGTCTTGGCGTCCTAAAGTCTTTAAGTCCTGAAGTTCTGGAGTCCTGAAGTCCGAAAGTCTTGGAGTCCTAAAGTCTTGGATTCCTGAAGTCCTGAAGTCATGAAGTCTTGGATTCCTGAAGTCCTAAAGTCTTGGAGTCCTGAAGTCCTGAAGTCCGGAAGTCTTGGAGTCCTGAAGTCCTAAAGTCTTGGAGTCCTGAAGTCCTAAATCTTGAAGTCCTGAAGTCCTGGAGTCCTGAAGTCCTGAAGTCTTGGAGTCCTTGGGTCCTGAAGTTCTTGAGTCCTAAAGTCCAGATATTCCTGAAGTCTTGACGCTCTGAATTCCTGGAGTCCTGAAGTCCTAGAGGCCAGAAGTCCAGATATTCCTGAAAACCTCAAGTCCTGAAGTCCTATAATTCATAAATTCCTGAAGTCCTGGAGTCCTGAAGTCCTAGAGTGTAGGAGTCCTGAAGTCCTGAAGTCCTGGAGTCCTGGAGTCTTGGAGTCCTGAAGTCCTGAAGTCTTGGATTCCTGAAGTCCTGAAGTCCTGAAGTCTTGGATTCCTGAAGTCCTGAAGTCTTGGATTCCTGAAGTCCTAAAGTCGTGAAGTCTTGGATTCCTGAAGTCTTGGAGTCCTGAAGTCCTGGAGTCTTGAAGTCCTAAAGTCTTGAAGTCCTAGAGTCCTGAAGTATTGGAGTCCTGAAGTCCTGAAGTCTTGGATTCCTGAAGTCTTGGATTCCTGAAGTCCTAAAGTCTTGGAGTCCTGAAGTCCTGAAGTCCTGAAGTCTTGGAGTCCTGAAGTCTTGGAGTCCTGAAGTCCTAAAGTCTTGGAGTCCTGAAGTGCTGGAGTCCTGAAGTCCTAAAGTCTTGAAGTCCTGGAGTCCTGAAGTCTTGGAGTCCTGAAGTCCTGAAGTCTTGAATTCCTGAAGTCCTGAAGTCTTGGAGTCCTGAAGTCCTAAAGTCTTGAAGTCCTGAAGTCCTGAAGTCCTGAAGTCCTGAAGTCCTGAAGTCTTGAAGTCTTGGGGTCCTGAAGTTCTTGAGTCCTAAAGTCCATATATTCCTGAAGTCCTGACGCTCTGAATTCCTGGAGTCCTGAAGTCCTAGAGGCCAGAAGTCCAGATATTCCTGAAAACCTCAAGTCCTGAAGTCCTATAATTCATAAATTCCTGAAGTCCTGGAGTCCTGAAGTCCTAGAGTGTAGGAGTCCTGAAGTCCTGAAGTCCTGGAGTCCTGAAGTCTTGGAGTCCTGAAGTCCTGAAGTCTTTGATTCCTGAAGTACTGAAGTCCTGAAGTCCTGAAGTCTTGGATTCCTGAAGTCCTGAAGTCTTGGATTCCTGAAGTCCTAAAGTCTTGAATTCCTGATGTCCTGAAGTCGTGAAGTCTTGGATTCCTGAAGTCCTGAAGTCTTGGAGTCCTGAAGTCTTGGAGTCTTGAAGTCCTAAAGTCTTGAAGTCCTGGAGTCCTGAAGTATTGGAGTCCTGAAGTCCTGAAGTCTTGGATTCCTGAAGTCTTGGATTCCTGAAGTCCTGAAGTCTTGGCGTCCTAAAGTCTTGAAGTCCTGAAGTTCTGGAGTCCTGAAGTCCGAAAGTCTTGGAGTCCTGAAGTCTTGGATTCCTGAAGTCCTGAAGTCATGAAGTCTTGGATTCCTGAAGTCCTAAAGTCTTAGAGTCCTGAAGTCCGGAAGTCTTGGAGTTCTGAAGTCCTGAAGTCTTGAAGTCCTAAAGTCCAGATATTCCTGAAGTCCTGACGCTCTGAATTCCTGGAGTCCTGTAGTCCTAGAGGCCAGAAGTCTAGTTATTCCTTAAAACCTCAAGTCCTGAAGTCCTAAAATTAATAAATTCCTGAAGTCCCGATGTCCTAAAGTCCTGAAGTCCAGATATTCCTGAAGTCCTGAAGTTTTGAATTACTGAAGTCTTGGAGTCCTAAAGTCTTGGAGTCCTGAAGTCCTGAAGTCTTGGAGTCCTGAAGTCTTGGATTCCTGAATTCTTGGAGTCCCGAAGTCCTGAAGTCTTGGAGTCCTGAAGTCCTGAATTCTTGGAGTCCTGAAGTCCTGAGGTGCTGGAGTCCCGAAGTCCTGAAGTCTTGGAGTCCTGAAGTCCTGAATTCCTGAAGTCCTGAAGTCCTGGAGTGAAATCCAGGCCTAAGTTGGGAAACTTTTGGTAAATCTGGTTGCAAAAAAAAAGCCAGCTGTAAAATTTAACAAAAACTATTTCAACTGGGTTTTCAATGCTAAGTGAAGAACAACTGAATTTCCCAACGTTTCGTAACTTGTTTCGTAACTTGTACCTGTTACTTTATCAAGGGTAAGAGCAGTCCTGACAATTTTCCAATAACAAAAGAACCACATAAAATTATGCTTCACTTAGCATTGAAAACCCAGTTGAAATAGTTTTTGTAAAAACTAGTGCTAAGTTTACATCAAGTAGACATGAGTCTTGAAACAATTGATAAACTCAGCAAAATAATGATGATGATGTTTATTTGAAAGCTCAGAACATAGAAGGCTTAGCATTGACGCTGACAAAACCTTTCCAACGCCAAGCTTTCACTGTTTTAAAAAATGTGCCTACAATTGAAGAACGTGAGCCTAACGGAAGAACGTAGCGTACTTTCCCAGACGTAACATGACAATCTAATGACAATCTAAATTCACATAAACACCCGAGGGGGTTTGTCACAAAAATCCGCAATTTTTTCGCCAAAATTTTTCCTAAATAAACCCATAGCTGAACAAAGTGGAGATATCAGGTTCTGCCATATGACCATATGACCCGCACCCACCGAGGCTAATAGGGAAATCTCATCAAGATTATAATTTAATTATTATCATTGTGTTCAAATACGCGTTTAAAATAAAATCTGATGTATTTTCTCTTTTTATAATCCGATCATAACTTTTCTATTTCTATTTGTTTTAAGAATGGCTAAAATATGAATTCTCGTGGCGGGATTAAAACGGGCTGTGATTAACTACACGTAGTTCTGACGTCATTTTGTTGTTTCCTTTGCGTTCGCTTCTGTTTCTTGACGTCATACTGACGTCAGATTTCACTTCATGTCAGAAAAAATGGCGACCCTCGTTTTCGTACGAGATTCAAACGCAAACATTTTAAACAGAGATATTTTATTAAAAATTGCATTTAGAAGAAAATAAAAACTTACGAAAATTAAGAAAAAATTTAAGAAAATTAAAACTAGTGCAAAGGATAAATCAAGTAGACATGAGTCTAAAAACCAACATACAAAAATACGTGTTCATTAATTTCTCACAAAACAAAATAAAATAAATAGTTTTAAATTTAAAGATATTTCCCTATTGTAGCTAACTCTGTATGCTCCGCCCCCAGGATCTGTTGACGGATATGTCAACGCGTGGAATCCAGCCAACGGTGCTGACTCTCAATGCTACGTTGGAAGCGCTGGCTTCCATGCGACAGCACCGTCCTGCTCGGTCCCTCGCTCTCCTAGCGCTCGCTGAGTTCATGAGACTTGACATCGAACCTTCCCTAGCAACCTTCTATCATCTCATAGTCATCTTCTCACGAGATCGTAAGTCATTCATTGTTTACTAATTTACAATAACTATTTTAGTTTTTAAACTATAAAAAACTAACCAGTAGGCAATCTGGCCAATGCTAGTTCCTAGGGGTATTTTTATTTACTAACTTAGGTACAAGTATACCGGTGGTTAGTGCTAGTAGGCAATCTGGCCTATGCTAGTTCCTAGGTCTGAGGTGTATTTTTATTTATTTATTGATTTCTAACTTAGGTACAAGTATACCGGTGGTTAGTGCTAGTAGGCAATCTGGCCTATGCTGGTTCCTAGGTCTGAGGTGTATTTTTATTTATTTTATTTATTGATTTCTAACTTAGGTACAAGTATACCGGTGGTTAGTGCTAGTAGGCAATCTGGCCTATGCTAGTTCCTAGGTCTGAGGTGTATTTTTATTTATTTATTTATTGATTTCTAACTTAGGTACAAGTATACCAGTGGTTAGTGCAAGTAGGCAATCTGGCCTATGCTAGTTCCTAGGTCTGAGGTGTATTTTTATTTATTTATTTATTGATTTCTAACTTAGGTACAAGTATACCGGTGGTTAGTGCAAGTAGGCAATCTGGCCTATGCTAGTTCCTAGGTCTGAGCTGTATTTTTATTTATTTATTTATTGATTTCTAACTTAGGTACAAGTATACCGGTGGTTAGTGCTAGTAGGCAATCTGGCCTATGGGTTTACATTGCTAACTCAAGAGACACTTGGTGGGAGGGTGCAAGTTGAAATGCAGGTGGAATTGATAAGTGAGTGTATTTCTAAAGCGCGCGGGCAATGACTGACGGGATGGACTTTGAGACTAATTGTCCAAGACTGTGTGAAAAGCAAGCATCATTCCTTGTCAAAGCGTAAAGAATTTGGAAAAGGGTTATTAATTCTAAAAAGTTCCTGTCCGCTCCATGACAATATCAAATAAAAACTAAAAAACTAAAAAACTAAAGTATAATTTGCCAATAAGTTCACACATTTCCTGACCAAACGACCGTCTACTATGATTGTTTCCAGTCTCATGTCTACTTGATCTAAACTTAGCACTAATTTTAACAAAAACTAATTCAACTGGGTTTTCAATGCTAAGTGAAGAACAACTAAATTTCCCAACGTTTCGTAACTTGTACCTGTTACTTTATCAAGGGTTTGAAGTCCAGACCAGCTTTGGCTTCGTTGATTGCTACTGAAAGCTTGCTGTCAAGATCGCTGTTCGCATTAAAAAATGTGTTTGGACGAAGTTTCATATATTTTAACGAATAAGTTGACTGAAAGTAAAGCAAGAGTACGGAACTTACCAAGGGTGAGTGGAATGAAAGTTAAGCAACACTGCGCTGGGTCAGGTATTGGATGGGTGACCATCATACACATGACCAGTTCTGTTCAGGAGAGAGGTTGGAGGGATGAAAGTTAAGCAACACTGCGCTGGGTCAGGTATTGGATGGGTGACCATCATACACATGACCAGTTCTGTTCGGGAGAGAGGTTGGAGGAATGAAAGTTACGCAACACTGCGCTGGGTCAGGTATTGGATGGGTGACCATCACACATATGACCAGTTCTGTTCGGGAGAGAGGTTGGAGGGATGAAAGTTAAGCAACACTGTGCTGGGTCAGGTATTGAATGGGTGACCATCATACACATGACCAGTTCTGTTTGGGAGAGAGGTTGGAGAGATGAAAGTTAAGCAACACTGCGCTGGGTCAGGTATTGGATGGGTGACTATCATACACATGACCAGTTCTGTTCGGGATAGAGGTTGGAGGGATGAAAGTTAAGCAACACTGCGCTGGGTCAGGTATTGGATGGGTGACTATCATACACATGACCAGTTCTGTTCGGGAGAGAGGTTGGAGGGATGAAAGTTAAGCAACACTGTGCTGGGTCAGGTATTGGATGGGTGCCCATCATACACATGACCAGTTCTGTTCGGGAGAGAGGTTGAAGGGATGAAAGTTAAGCAACACTGTGCTGGGTCAGGTATTGGATGGGTGACCATCATACACATGACCAGTTCTGTTCGGGAGAGAGGTTGGAGGGATGAAAGTTAAGCAACACTGCGCTGGGTCAGGTATTGGATGGGTGACCATCATACACATGACCAGTTCTGTTTGGGAGAGAGGTTGGAGGGATGAAAGTTAAGCAACACTGCGCTGGGTCAGGTATTGGATGGGTGACCATCATACACATGACCAGTTCTGTTCGGGAGAGAGGTTGGAGGGATGAAAGTTAAGCAACACTGCGCTGGGTCAGGTATTGGATGGGTGACCATCATACACATTACCAGTTCTGTTTGGGAGAGAGGTTGGAGGGATGAAAGTTAGTACAGCAACTTCACTCGCCTTGCTTATCAACCTCTCGACAGCATGGATTTGTGGAGGAATCCTGTTATTCACGATGTACCGTCCTTCGGAAGGGACGTTAAGCCGGTGGTCCCCTTGGTCTTCGACAGGAGTAGGCTACGTGCCGGCACCGGGTTTACCCTCCTCCCTTCTAGGCTAGGTTAGGTTCATCATCATCCACTCATTCACCGACGCCATTAGACCAGCGCCACATGACCAGATGTCAAAACAGTTCTATGTTAATCACCACAAATCAGTGATTTCCTGGAATGTCTCTTTATTCGACAAAGCTTCCGAGGGCAAAGCGTTACAACAAAATGCCCGTCTTCGTGAACTTTGTTTTCTTCTCGAATAAATATCAACATTTGACCTCGAGTTCGTTGACCTCTAGTCATCGTCCAGTCCGAGACGCATCTGCGGCGCGACCGATCGTCTCTTAGCAACCGCACTCGTCGGGGCAACAGCTGACTGAGTGTTCGTCGTAGCAGGCCTAGGCAACAAGTGGGCAACAAGTGGGCAACAAGTTGGCAACAAGTAGGGTTATGTTTGTTCAAGATGTGGGGTTATGTTGTGGGGTTATGTTTGGTTATGGACTCGTATGTTGGGTTAAAAGGTCATCTACTTACCGTTCTCTCTTCTCCTTGGTAAGATCCAAGCCACTCTGTTTCACCGTCGTTCTGCTCTCCTTCACGCTGATTGCGTCATCCCCTTCCTTCTTACCACCTCCCGCCCCTCCTGCGCCGCGTTGATCCTGGGTTCGTACTCCAGGCATGATAGACATTCTGTAACATGGAACCCGTCAAGTCGTTAGCGTCGTTTCACTCATTAGATGATCATTCACTTTGACCAAAAACACGTTGGGAAAATAAATTACTTCTTGAGTTATCAATGGTTGAAATTTAATGGTTGATTTTTTCCACCCCTAAACTTGATAAGTAAGCAATTAATGTAATTTTTCTTGTTAATTAAAGCACAATTATCATTTTATAACAAGTCCCAACCTTTTAAGTTTATTTGTTCAAATGCTAGAGTGAATATAGTGAATTGCCGTGCGGGGCAAAAAGTAAAATATTTGGTTTTTCCATCCCCTGCCTCGGGCAAACCGCTAGGCGTAGGGCAAAAACATTTACACAGGGGTTTTCATTTCTGGTGTTCTAAACCTCCTGAAAATTTCATCAAATTCTGAGATAGTGAAGGTTTTGAGTGACGGGCACTTGATATGCAATGACCTGATAGTGAAGGTTTTGAGTGGCGGGCACTTGATATGGAATGATCTGATAGTGAAGGTTTTGAGTGGCGGGCACTTGATATGGAATGACCTGATAGTGAAGGTTTTGAGTGACGGGCACTTGATATGGAATGACCTGATAGTGAAGGTTTTGAGTGACTGGTACTTGATATGGAATGACCTGATAGTGAAGGTTTTGAGTGACGGGCACTTGATATGGAATGACCTGATAGTGAAGGTTTTGAGTGACTGGTACTTGATATGGAATGACCTGATAGTGAAGGTTTTGAGTGACGGGCACTTGATATGGAATGACCTGATAGTGAAGGTTTTGAGTGACGGGCACTTGATATGGAATGACCTGATAGTGAAGGTTTTGAGTGACGGGCACTTGATATGGAATGACCTGATAGTGAAGGTTTTGAGTGACTGGCACTTGATATGGAATGACCTGATAGTGAAGGTTTTGAGTGACGGGCACTTGATATGGAATGACCTGATAGTGAAGGTTTTGAGTGACGGGCACTTGATATGGAATGACCTGCTAGTGAAGGTTTTGAGTGACGGGCACTTGATATGGAATGACCTGCTAGTGAAGGTTTTGAGTGACGGGCACTTGATATGGAATGACCTGATAGTGAAGGTTTTGAGTGACGGGCACTTGATATGGAATGACCTGATAGTGAAGGTTTTGAGTGACGGGCACTTGATATGGAATGACCTGATAGTGAAGGTTTTGAGTGACGGGCACTTGATATGTGTTTGAGGACCACTTACCGCTTGTTGGCGTCCATCATCTTCATGCGACGGAAGAGGTAGGCCATGTCTTCTTTGACCCCCGTACCGGCCATCAGCTGGAGTAACCTCTTCTCTCTGACCTCGATCCCGTCGTCACCAAGGTCGTCAAAGTCGGCATCCTCCAACGCTTCGTTCGCTGCACACAAATACGGTGTTGCTCTAACCAATTGAGCTACTTGGACCCTGATCTCCAGCTGTCGCGGGTGTTGCTCTAACCAATTGAGCTACTTGGACCCCGATCTCCACCTGTCGCGGGTGTTGCTCTAACCAATTGAGCTACTTGGACCCCGATCTCCACCTGTCGCGGGTGTTGCTCTAACCAATTGAGCTACTTGGACCCCGATCTCCACCTGTCGCGGGTGTTGCTCTAACCAATTGAGCTACTTGGACCCCGATCTCCACCTGTCGCGGGTGTTGCTCTAACCAATTGAGCTACTTGGACCCTGATCTCCACCTGTTGCGGGTGTTGCTCTAACCAATTGAGCTACTTGGACCCCGATCTCCACCTGTCGCGGGTGCTGCTCTTACCAATTGAGCTACTTGGACCCCGATCTCCACCTGTCGCGGGTGTTGCTCTAACCAATTGAGCTACTTGGACCCCGATCTCCACCTGTCGCGGGTGTTGCTCTAACCAATTGAGCTACTTGGACCCTGATCTCCACCTGTTGCGGGTGTTGCTCTAACCAATTGAGCTACTTGGACCCCGATCTCCACCTGTCGCGGGTGCTGCTCTTACCAATTGAGCTACTTGGACCCCGATCTCCACCTGTCGCGGGTGTTGCTCTAACCAATTGAGCTACTTGGACCCCGATCTCCACCTGTCGCGGGTGTTGCTCTAACCAATTGAGCTACTTGGACCCCGATCTCCACCTGTCATGGGTGCTGCTCTTACCAATTGAGCTACTTGGACCCCGATCTCCACCTGTCGCGGGTGTTGCTCTAACCAATTGAGCTACTTGGACCCCGATCTCCACCTGTCGCGGGTGTTGCTCTAACCAATTGAGCTACTTGGACCCCGATCTCCACCTGTCGCGGGTGTTGCTCTAACCAATTGAGCTACTTGGACCCCGATCTCCACCTGTCGCGGGTGTTGCTCTAACCAATTGAGCTACTTGGACCCCGATCTCCGCCTGTCGCGGGTGTTGCTCTAACCAATTGAGCTACTTGGACGCAACATTTTTGAGAGGATTTTTAGTGGATTTTTGAGAGGGTAGTAGATTTCTTATGAATACAGTTTTGGAAGTGTTTTCATCGAAATATTTTGTGGTTTTAACTAATTTAATGTAAAAATTTGCTGAAAACCCATTGAAATCCTAAAGACAGCTCGGATTTAGGGACTCCTACCTGTTACCAACAATGGTTTAATTTAAGGTTATTTGCTATGAGTGTAATAGCAACAGGTGCGCAGCGGGTGGTCTACTAGTTTAAGGTTATAGGCTATGATTATATAGGTACAGAAGCAACAGGTAGTGTTAAGTAGGGTCCAGGGTTCGCACCCATCTTGAGATACTTGATGACGGCGTCGTCCTTCATCTTGCGTGCGGCGTCGCGGGCGTCGGCCAGGGCTGCCAACGCGTCAGACTTGCTTCGTCCTGTCACTTCGATGCGGACAACCACGAGGGAGGCGTTGATTATCCAAGCCAAGTGGCCGAGTTGACGAGCCTCTTGGACGCATTTCTTGGCGAACATACGTGATAAGTCGTACTGGAATACAAGCAAACAACTCGTTAAAAACCCTGGTAACAACCCGTTAACAACCCGGTAACAACCTCGTTAAACCCGGTAATAACTTGTTAACAACCCGTTAACAACCTGTTAACAACCCCGTTAAACCCGGTAATAACTTGTTAACAACCCGTTAACAACCCGTTAACAACCCGTTAACAACCCGTTAACAACCCCGTTAAACCCGGTAATAACTTGTTAACAACCCGTTAACAACCCGTTAACAACCCGGTAACAACTTGCTAACAACCCGTTATCAATTCCGTTAACAACCCCGTTAACAACCCCGTTAAACCCCGTTAAACCCCGGTAACAACCTGTTAAACCCCGGTAACAACCTGTTAAGCCCCGTTAGCAACCCCCAAGCTCCATGGCAACCAGTTATGTTCAGGTTAAGCCCTGTCAACAACCCCCAAGCTCCATGGCAACCAGTTATGTTCAGGTTAAGCCCCGTCAACAACCCCCAAGCTCCATGGCAACCAGTTATGTTCAGGTTAAGCCCTGTCAACAACCCCCAAGCTCCATGGCAACCAGTTATGTTCAGGTTAAGCCCCGTTAACAACCCCCAAGCTCCATGGCAACCAGTTATGTTCAGGTTAAGCCCTGTCAACAACCCCCAAGCTCCATGGCAACCAGTTATGTTCAGGTTAAGCCCTGTCAACAACCCCCAAGCTCCATGGCAACCAGTTATGTTCTGGTTAAGCCGAACAAGTCACCGCACCTTGATAATCTCGAAGTTAAGTCTTGCGAGCTCGTACAAAGCCCACGCTTTCTCAGCGTCAGACATCGCTTCAGCCAATCGCTGCTCTCGATTCTTGATACACTTCCGTATGTCAATGATAGGCATGCGCACCTGTCAACCGGAAGTAATACAATATAATACGCGGCAAGAGTTGATGTAATTATATTGTTTACTAGCAGAACCCGCTGCCTACGGCCGCTTAAGATATTGAGAAAGTGGGCATTTTGGTTTAAATGTGAAGCCTCTAATGGGACCACAACCAAAAGTACCATGCAATACCATACAGTACCCCCATTTATTTTATTTGAAATTTGCCGCTTATGTTACTCGGGGTCACTGCATTGTGGAAACTTTGTGAATTCCAAAGTGACCACGATGACAATTTCGAAAACAAACGACGTTGGCTGTCAAAAGATTTCCGTGCATGATTTCTTAAAATATTTCTTAGAGAGTGAAACTTGTGAAATACCTTTTACATCCTCCACCAGATCTTAGTAAAAACATGTTTAATGAACGGATAAGCATTTAAAATTGACTAAATGTAAGTTTCTTCGGTAATTAAGTTGTAAATGCTTAGTCAAGTTGGTACAATTTCAAATGCCCACATGGCTGCGGACATTTTTTTTCCTTTAAGAAATTGGGTTGAGCATTCGTCAGTTTGATGTTGGTAGCCCTGGACTAGCCACGCACCTTCTGTAGCTGGAGGTTCGAACCAAACATCGAGGTTGGCAACCCTACGTCTTGGTGTACGTGTGCCAATTGTTCTTCAGTAGGTCGACTCTGATTCACGCGCATTACATCGAGGAAAGCCAGCGAAGATATGTTGTACGTAGCCTCCAAGAAATCTTGCTTCTTGGGTAGAAGCTTGTCGCTTAAACCTGATAATATCATACACGTGATCATCATACACATGACCATCATACACATGACCATCATACACATGACCATCATACACATGACCATCATACACATGACCATCATACACATGACCATCATACACATGACCATCATACACATGACCATCATGCACATGACTATCATACACATGACCATCATACACATGACCAACATACACATGACCATCATACACATGACCATCATACACATGACCATCATACACATGACCATCATACACATGACCATCATACACATGACCATCATACACATGACCATCATACACATGACCATCATACACATGACCATCATGTTTGCCTACGTACCATCAAAGAACTCTAGCCCGAGCTCGAATGCGTCCAGATAGGTCTTAAGCTCGAGGGTCTCACGAGCTGCCCTCAACTTCTCCAGTTGGTTCTTGGCCGACTCCCGCGTGCGGAACTGTTTCTTCTCGAACTCCTCCTGTTTGCGTCTCAGCAGCGTCGCAGAGACCGTCGCCTCATGGTACTTCAGAGCATAGAACGGCTTGCGTTCCCTCAGCACCTCCTGCACGGGACAGGGTGGGGGCAAATGTAAAAAATACTGTCATCAGACTACTCCTATCGAAGACCAAACTAACCACCGGCTTAACGTCCCTTCCGAAGGACGGTACAACGCGAACAACAGGATTCCTCCACAAATCCATGCTGTCGAGAGGTTGATAAGCAAGGCGAGTGAAGTTGCTGTACTAACTTTCATCCCTCCAACCTCTCTCCCGAACAGAACTGGTCATGTGTATGATGGTCACCCATCCAATACCTGACCCAGCGCAGTGTTGCTTAACTTTCATCCCTCCAACCTCTCTCCCAAACAGAACTGGTCATGTGTATGATGGTCACCCATCCAATACCTGACCCAGCGCAGTGTTGCTTAACTTTCATCCCTCCAACCTCTCTCCCAAACAGAACTGGTCGTGTGTATGATGGTCACCCATCCAATACCTGACCCAGCGCAGTGTTGCTTAACTTTCATCCCTCCAACCTCTCTCCCAAACAGAACTGGTCATGTGTATTATGGTCACCCATCCAATACCTGACCCAGCGCAGTGTTGCGCAACTTTCATCCCTCCAACCTCTCTCCCGAACAGAACTGGTCATGTGTATGATGGTCACCCATCCAATACCTGACCCAGCACAGTGTTGCTTAACTTAATCATTTGACCAGTACCACATGGCCAGTTGTGAAAATGTTAAATTCAGCATACCTGTCTCTCATGAACCATTGCGTACGCATCAGAAGCGACCTTCCTGAGCTTCTCGGTGCCGATCTTGTTGGGTGAGACGAGGTGTGGGTTCTTGATGAGCGTGTGCAGGAAGATCTTGTCCTTGGCAAGGCGACCCAAGTACTTGGCCCCGTACAGTCGTTCCATGCGATCCCGCTTCCTCTCCTTGCGCAGCCGCTGTCCCTGGGAACACAACAATAGCCTTGGTAGTGACCCGGACCATACCGAAGTTAAGCAACACTGCGCTGGGTCAGGTATTGAATGGGTGACCATCATACACATGACCAGTTCTGTTCGGGAGAGAGGTTGGAGGGATGAAAGTTAAGCAACACTACGCTGGGTCAGGTATTGGATGGGTGATCATCATACACATGACCAGTTCTGTTCGGGAGAGAGGTTGGAGGGATGAAAGTTAAGCAACACTGCGCTGGGTCAGGTATTGGATGGGAGACCATCATACACATGACCAGTTCTGTTCGGGGGAGAGGTTGGACGGATGAAAGTTAAGCAACACTGCGCTGGGTCAGGTATTGAATGGGTGACCATCATACACATGACCAGTTCTGTTCGGGAGAGAGGTTGGAGGGATGAAAGTTAAGCAACACTACGCTGGGTCAGGTATTGGATGGGTGATCATCATACACATGACCAGTTCTGTTCGGGAGAGAGGTTGGAGGGATGAAAGTTAAGCAACACTGCGCTGGGTCAGGTATTGGATGGGTGACCATCATACACATGACCAGTTCTGTTCTGGAGAGAGGTTGGATGGATGCTGGTTCTCATGAGATCCATGTTAATTACTTCTGTCATCGGCGGCTGCTCCTCATCTTCAGCGTGGTCTCGTTGGTACGCTAGCATGTTCTGGATCGCCTTGTAGCTGTCCAGTAGCACGGGACCCACGTGACGCCCCACGCAGTCCTCGATAGTCTCTTCAGCCTGCAACCATCAACCACCCGACCATCAACCATCAACCAAGTAATCAACCACCAGGATATTGCAGCTCGGCATGGACTTCCTCACTATTTACCAGGGACCCGAATCGGAATTGGAACTTTTGATTTTACCAAAAAAATTCTATTCAAAATGACCACTTCGTCCATGTGGTCTGTGGGCTGAACTGCTTGCTTTGCTATTTGTTTAATTTCTATTTTGATAAAGAGACTAGACAGAACAATTGAAATCAACATCAACATTTTTTTGTGCGTTTTCTGGAATCGGAATCGGAATTTATATTTTGTGTGACGTGGAATCGGAATTGAAAAACATAAAAATTCACAAGATCAACATTCATAGGCCGTCGTAGCAGCGACAGATTCAAACTGGCATCAGGGTGGATACAAAGACAAGCAAGTTAGAAAGTATTTTATTATTAACAACACTAGAACCGTCTCAAAAATTGATGCCCAAACGCGGACTCAAACCCCGATCTACACATTTTCCACATCATCAATTTTTGAGATGGTTATAGTGTTGTTAATAATAAAATACCCCGCGCATTGTAAGCGTTTGCAATTTAAATAAGATTTCATCCTAAGTTAGAAAGTATTTATTTCTGGGAGATGCAACCAAGAAGTGGAATATGTTGGGAGAGAAGAAATGGCTTCCTGGTATTCTGGTGCCTGCTATGTAGGGACATGACTTGAGTTTCTTGCCTGCATTGTGCCCAGGAAACCTGCCACCGAACGGTTTGGCATGTTGGAAAAACCGGTTCTCATGAGATCACCGAAGTTAAGCAACACTGCGCTGGGTCAGGTATTGAATGGGTGACCATCATGCACATGACCAGTTCTGTTCGGGAGAGAGGTTGGAGGGATGAAAGTTAAGCAACACTGCGCTGGGTCAGGTATTGGATGGGTGACCATCATACACATGAGCAGTTCTGTTTGGGAGAGAGGTTGGAGGGATGAAAGTTAAGCAACACTGCGCTGGGTCAGGTATTGAATGGGTGACCATCATACACATGACCAGTTCTGTTCGGGAGAGAGGTTGGAGGGATGAAAGTTAAGCAACACTGCGCTGAGTCAGGTATTGGATGGGTGACCATCATACACATGACCAGTTCTGTTCGGGAGAGAGGTTGGAGGGATGAAAGTTAAGCAACACTGCGCTGGGTCAGGTATTGGATGGGTGACCATCATACACATGAGCAGTTCTGTTTGGGAGAGAGGTTGGAGGGATGAAAGTTAAGCAACACTGCGCTGGGTCAGGTATTGAATGGGTGACCATCATACACATGACCAGTTCTGTTCGGGAGAGAGGTTGGAGGGATGAAAGTTAAGCAACACTGCGCTGAGTCAGGTATTGGATGGGTGACCATCATACACATGACCAGTTCTGTTCGGGAGAGAGGTTGGAGGGATGAAAGTTAAGCAACACTGCGCTGAGTCAGGTATTGGATGGGTGACCATCATACACATGACCAGTTCTGTTCGGGAGAGAGGTTGGAGGGATGAAAGTTAGTACAGCAACTTCACTCGCCTTGCTTATCAACCTCTCGACAGCATGGATTTGTGGAGGAATCCTGTTGTTCGCGTTGTACCGTCCTTCGGAAGGGATGTTAAGTCGGTGGTCCCCTTGGTCTTCGACAGGAGTAGGCTACGTGCCGGCACCGGGTTTCCCCTCCTCCCTTCTAGGCTAGGTTAGGTTCATCATCATCATCCACTCATTCACCGACGCCATTAGACCAGTGCTGCATGGCCAGTTGTCAAAACAGTGCTATGTTAAATAATAATAAACCCTGCCATGTACTTCCATGTACTGCTATATTCTTGCCTGCATTGTGCCCATATCAAAGTAAAGTGGACATCTTCGAATCTTCAGGCCGCGACGGTTTCCCAGCAAAGCAATCTCGTACTCGCCGGCCTGGTATTGCGCCTGCGCTTTGAGACTCTTCGCCCAAGACAGGTTGGGCATCTTAACAAGCACCTGGTGACACAACATTTTACACATTTACACAAATTTATTCGGGATTTTATTTCAGAAAATACATAATACATTAGTTTTTGAGTTATTGACCCTGATTATTTTATTTAGTTGCATTTAGGAAGCTTGAACTTGGTAATTGTTATTATTTTATGTGGTTCTTTTGTTATTGGAAAATTTTCAGGACTGCTCTTACCCTTGATAAAGTAACAGGTACAAGTTACGAAACGTTGGGAAATTTAGTTGTTCTTCACTTAGCATTGAAAACCCAGTTGAAATAGTTTTTGTTAAAACTAGTGCTAAGTTGACATCAAGTAGACATGAGTCTGGATGATGTATCCACGCACCTGTTCAGCATCTTTCTGCGCAGCTGCTGAGCGGTACATGGTCAGGTTTGCTTGTGCCCGGCCCATGAGAGATCTTCTGTCATTGGGTGCAGCAGCCAGCGACTGGAAACAACATTAAGTTGGGGTGGAACCGATATCAAGGATAGGAGAGATCGCAATAAAAATATGACACAAGAATAAAGACAAAAGATAGTCATGTCTGCTAGATTTGCCAACTGCTCAAGTTAAGTCCACTTGTTTTAACAAAAACTATTTCAACTGGGTTTTCAATGCTAAGTGAAGAACAACTAAATTTCCCAACGTTTTGTAACTTGTACCTGTTACTTTATCAAGGGTAAGAGCAGTCCTGACAATTTTCCAATAACAAAAGAACCACATAAAATTATAACAATTACCAAGTTCCTGAAGAAGTAACAGGTACATGTTACGAGACGTCGGGAAATTTTAGTAGCCCTTCACTTAGCATTCAAAACCCAGTTGAAATAGTTTTTCTAAATACTTGTGCTAAGGAGAAATCAAGTGGACATGAGTCTAAAAACCATCATCATAAGTCTACTGTTTATTTTGTGCGTACGCTCACGCATCTTTCCTTGCAACAGCGCATGTCGATCGCTCATTCCGGGAAAAGTTTGGTCAGCTTTACATTTAAATTCAAGAAACACGCGTTATTTTTACGCGTTGGTGAACATTTTATTTGGAAATGGCATTCAACAGAACGTAGGTAAATTCACAGAATCTTATCATTCTGAAAAATAAATGCCCAATACACAAGCTCATAATTATGACAATGCAAAGCGATAGCAAGACTAAGCTTAGCTAAGCTCAGGCAACGCTAGCCTTTGTCAGGCAGCGCCGACAAAGCATAGCGAGAGTATAGAAATTGGATGAACTCTGATTCAAATTGCAAACGCTTGCAAAGCGCGGGGTATTTCATTATTAACAACACTAAAATTGTCTCTCAAAGCCAGTGTCCAGATAGCTCAATGGTTCAGAGCAACACCCGCGACGGGTGGAGATCGGGGTTCGAGTTCGCGTTCGGGCATCAATTTTTGAGACGGTTATAGTGTTGTTTATAATAAAGTAAAGAAATTGTTTCAATGTTTTTCAACTTTTAGCACAGCTTCCTTGTTCCCCCCAAAAAACACACGATCTAGAACAGCACCTGAATTCAATTGAGAGCGAACCCAACTTTTTCATTACAAATGAACGACTGGTTAAGTCACTTACCTTGTCGAACTGTAGCTTGGCACGATCCGGTCTTTGCAGAACATTGCTATTATTTCCCTGCTCTCGGTAAACATAGATCGGGTTGAACGTATTGTCCTTGGGCTTCGACATCTCGGCAGTTCAGTGACGTAAAGTTAGTTATTGTTGTCTTGGTTACAGCCAGCGCATTGTTGTGCCGCCTCCCTATTGTTGGGAAGTTGTTCATTGCAAATGTCGTTTTAATTTTTTGACCCTAGTTTGTTAGTGAGATTCATTCAGGAAGCCGAGACGAGGTTCATATTTTTGTGGTTATTTTGTTATCGGAGAAATGTCAGCTGCTTTGTAATGGAAGGGAAAAATCACTTGTTGTCACTTAGCTTTCAAAAAATACAGTTTCATAAATAAATGTTTATAAACCTGAGCTAAGGTTTGATGAAGTAGACATGAATGTAAAATTTGTTATCGGAAAATTGTCAGGACTGCTTTTACCCTTGATAAAGTAACAGGTTCAAGTTACGAAACGTTGGGAAATTTATTTGTTCTTCACTTAGCATTCAAAACCCAGTTGAAATAGTTTTTGTTAAAACTAGTGCTAAGTTTACATGAAGTAGAAACAGGTCTTGGTATTGTAATAACAAATATTATTCGCTCAAGATGGTCATGTTCGTGGAACAGTGTCGCCAACATCGAGTTATTACCGTCTAAGAGATCAGTTCTCTGAGGTTGTCACCAATGTAACAAAGATCGCCTGCAATTGTCGCAGGTACACCGACCACGCTGCTTGCCGAGATTGTCTCGTACGCCGAGGGTCGAGAGTTTGAGATGCGTGACGTGAACGACGCAAGATTCTTTGCGGCCGCGATGGAGTCTTGTCGTCAGCTGCGAGATCCGAAGCTTGCGCATCGACTTCACGCGATCCTCGTCACCCGTGGCAACCAACAACTTGTGGGAGACTCATATAAAGAGTCTATCTACTAGTACGTACAGTGTACTTTAACTCAGTCCTTCTTGCATAGCACCATAGCACATAGAACCATAGCACATAGCACCATAGCACCATAGCACATAGCACCATAGCACATAGCACCATAGCACATAGCACATAGCACATAGCACATAGCACCATAGCACATAGCACCATAGCACATAGCACATAGCACCATAGCACATAGCACATAGCACCATAGCACCATAGCACATAGCACCATAGCACATAGCACCATAGCACATAGCACATAGCACCATAGCACATAGCACCATAGCACATAGCACATAGCACATAGCACCATAGCACCATAGCACATAGCACATAGCACATAGCACCATAGCACATAGCACATAGCACATAGCACATAGCACCATAGCACATAGCACCATAGCACATAGCACATAGCACATAGCACATAGCACCATAGCACATAGCACATAGCACATAGCACATAGCACATAGCACATAGCACATAGCACATAGCACATAGCACATAGCACCATAGCACATAGCACCATGGCACATAGCACATAGCACATAGCACATAGCACATAGCACCATAGCACATAGCACATAGCACCATAGCACATAGCACATAGCACATAGCACCATAGCACATAGCACATAGCACCATAGCACATAGCACATAGCACCATAGCACATAGCACCATAGCACATAGCACCATAGCACCATAGCACATAGCACATAGCACATAGCACACAGCACCATAGCACCATAGCACATAGCACATAGCACCATAGCACATAGCACATAGCACATCGCACCATAGCACATAGCACCATAGCACATAGCACCATAGCACATAGCACATAGCACATAGCACCATAGCACATAGCACCATAGCACATAGCACCATAGCACATAGCACATAGCACATAGTACCATAGCACATAGCACCATAGCACATAGCACATAGCACATAGCACATAGCACCATAGCACATAGCACATAGCACATAGCACCATAGCACATAGCACCATAGCACCATAGCACATAGCACCATAGCACCATAGCACATAGCACCATAGCACATAGCACCATAGCACATAGCACCATAGCACCATAGCACATAGCACATAGCACCATAGCACATAGCACCATAGCACATAGCACCATAGCACATAGCACCATAGCACATAGCACATAGCACCATAGCACATAGCACCATAGCACATAGCACCATAGCACATAGCACCATAGCACATAGCACCATAGCACATAGCACACAGCACATAGCACCATAGCACATAGCACCATAGCACATAGCACCATAGCACATAGCACCATAGCACATAGCACATAGCACCATAGCACATAGCACATAGCACATAGCACCATAGCACATAGCACCATAGCACATAGCACATAGCACATAGCACATAGCACCATAGCACATAGCACATAGCACCATAGCACCATAGCACCATAGCACATAGCACCATAGCACATAGCACCATAGCACCATAGCACATAGCACCATAGTTACTTAGCACCATAGCACATAGCACATAGCACATAGCACATAGCACATAGCACCATAGCACATAGCACATAGCACCATAGCACATAGCACCATAGTTACTTAGCACCATAGCACATAGCACATAGCACATAGCACATAGCACCATAGCACATAGCACCATAGCACATAGCACCATAGCACATAGCACCATAGCACATAGCACCATAGCACATAGCACATAGCACCATAGCACATAGCACCATAGTTACTTAGCACCATAGCACATAGCACATAGCACATAGCACATAGCACCATAGCACATAGCACCATAGCACATAGCACCATAGCACATAGCACATAGCACCATAGCACATAGCACCATAGTTACTTAGCACCATAGCACCATAGCACATAGCACATAGCACATAGCACATAGCACCATAGCACATAGCACATAGCACAAAGCACCATAGCACATAGCACCATAGCACATAGCACATAGCACATAGCACATAGCACATAGCACATAGCACCATAGCACATAGCACCATAGCACCATAGCACCATAGCACATAGCACATAGCACATAGCACATAGCACATAGCACCATAGCACCATAGCACATAGCACCATAGCACCATAGCACCATAGCACCATAGCACATAGCACATAGCACATAGCACCATAGCACATAGCACCATAGCACATAGCACCATAGCACATAGCACAAAGCACCATAGCACATAGCACCATAGCACATAGCACATAGCACATAGCACCATAGCACATAGCACATAGCACAAAGCACCATAGCACATAGCACCATAGCACCATAGCACCATAGCACATAGCACCATAGCACCATAGCACCATAGCACCATAGCACATAGCACCATAGTACATAGCACCATAGCACATAGCACCATAGCACATAGCACATAGCACCATAGCACATAGCACCATAGCACCATAGCACATAGCACCATAGCACATAGCACATAGCACATAGCACCATAGCACATAGCACCATAGCACATAGCACAAAGCACCATAGCACATAGCACCATAGCACATAGCACCATAGCACATAGCACATAGCACCATAGCACATAGCACATAGCACCATAGCACCATAGCACCATAGCACATAGCACCATAGCACATAGCACATAGCACATAGCACCATAGCACATAGCACCATAGCACATAGCACATAGCACATAGCACATAGCACCATAGCACCATAGCACATAGCACCATAGCACCATAGCACATAGCACCATAGCACATAGCACATAGCACCATAGCACATAGCACATAGCACATAGCACCATAGCACATAGCACCATAGCACCATAGCACATAGCACCATAGCACCATAGCACATAGCACATAGCACATAGCACCATAGCACATAGCACATAGCACATAGCACCATAGCACATAGCACCATAGCACCATAGCACCATAGCACATAGCACCATAGCACCATAGCACATAGCACCATAGCACATAGCACATAGCACCATAGCACCATAGCACATAGCACCATAGCACCATAGCACCATAGCACATAGCACATAGCACCATAGCACCATAGCACCATAGCACATAGCACCATAGCACATAGCACATAGCACATAGCACCATAGCACCATAGCACCATAGCACCATAGCACATAGCACCATAGCACCATAGCACCATAGCACATAGCACCATAGCACATAGCACATAGCACATAGCACCATAGCACCATAGCACCATAGCACCATAGCACATAGCACATAGCACCATAGCACCATAGCACATAGCACCATAGCACCATAGCACCATAGCACATAGCACATAGCACCATAGCACCATAGCACCATAGCACCATAGCACATAGCACCATAGCACCATAGCACCATAGCACCATAGCACATAGCACATAGCACATAGCACCATAGCACATAGCACCATAGCACATAGGACATAGCACCATAGCACATAGCACCATAGCACCATAGCACATAGCACATAGCACATAGCACATAGCACCATAGCACATAGCACATAGCACATAGCACATAGCACATAGCACATAGCACCATAGCACATAGCACCATAGCACCATAGCACATAGCACCATAGCACCATAGCACATAGCGCCATAGCACATAGCACCATAGCACATAGCACCATAGCACATAGCACCATAGCACATAGCACCATAGCACATAGCACATAGCACCATAGCACATAGCACCATAGCACATAGCACCATAGCACATAGCACCATAGCACATAGCACATAGCACCATAGCACATAGCACCATAGCACATAGCACATAGCACATAGCACCATAGCACATAGCACCATAGCACATAGCACATAGCACATAGCACATAGCACCATAGCACATAGCACATAGCACATAGCACCATAGCACATAGCACCATAGCACCATAGCACATAGCACCATAGCACCATAGCACATAGCACCATAGCACATAGCACCATAGCACCATAGCACCATAGCACATAGCACATAGCACCATAGCACATAGCACCATAGCACATAGCACCATAGCACATAGCACCATAGCACATAGCACATAGCACATAGCACCATAGCACATAGCACCATAGCACATAGCACCATAGCACATAGCACCATAGCACATAGCACCATAGCACATAGCACATAGCACATAGCACCATAGCACATAGCACCATAGCACATAGCACCATAGCACATAGCACCATAGCACATAGCACATAGCACCATAGCACATAGCACCATAGCACATAGCACCATAGCACATAGCACATAGCACCATAGCACCATAGCACATAGCACCATAGCACATAGCACCATAGCACATAGCACATAGCACATAGCACCATAGCACATAGCACCATAGCACATAGCACATAGCACATAGCACATAGCACCATAGCACATAGCACATAGCACATAGCACCATAGCACATAGCACATAGCACCATAGCACATAGCACCATAGCACATAGCACCATAGCACATAGCACCATAGCACATAGCACATAGCACCATAGCACATAGCACCATAGCACATAGCACCATAGCACATAGCACATAGCACATAGCACCATAGCACATAGCACCATAGCACATAGCACATAGCACCATAGCACATAGCACATAGCACATAGCACCATAGCACATAGCACCATAGCACCATAGCACATAGCACCATAGCACCATAGCACATAGCGCCATAGCACATAGCACCATAGCACATAGCACCATAGCACATAGCACCATAGCACATAGCACCATAGCACATAGCACATAGCACCATAGCACATAGCACCATAGCACATAGCACCATAGCACATAGCACCATAGCACATAGCACATAGCACCATAGCACATAGCACCATAGCACATAGCACATAGCACATAGCACCATAGCACATAGCACCATAGCACATAGCACATAGCACCATAGCACATAGCACATAGCACATAGCACCATAGCACATAGCACCATAGCACCATAGCACATAGCACCATAGCACCATAGCACATAGCACCATAGCACATAGCACCATAGCACATAGCACCATAGCACCATAGCACATAGCACATAGCACCATAGCACATAGCACCATAGCACATAGCACCATAGCACATAGCACATAGCACATAGCACCATAGCACATAGCACCATAGCACATAGCACCATAGCACATAGCACCATAGCACATAGCACCATAGCACATAGCACATAGCACATAGCACCATAGCACATAGCACCATAGCACATAGCACCATAGCACATAGCACATAGCACATAGCACCATAGCACATAGCACCATAGCACATAGCACCATAGCACATAGCACATAGCACCATAGCACCATAGCACATAGCACCATAGCACATAGCACCATAGCACATAGCACATAGCACATAGCACCATAGCACATAGCACCATAGCACATAGCACATAGCACATAGCACATAGCACCATAGCACATAGCACATAGCACATAGCACCATAGCACATAGCACATAGCACCATAGCACATAGCACATAGCACATAGCACCATAGCACATAGCACATAGCACCATAGCACCATAGCACATAGCACCATAGCACATAGCACATAGCACATAGCACATAGCACCATAGCACATAGCACCATAGCACATAGCACATAGCACATAGCACATAGCACATAGCACCATAGCACATAGCACATAGCACCATAGTTACTTAGCACCATAGCACATAGCACATAGCACATAGCACATAGCACCATAGCACATAGCACCATAGCACATAGCACCATAGCACATAGCACCATAGCACCATAGCACCATAGCACATAGCACATAGCACATAGCACATAGCACCATAGCACCATAGCACATAGCACATAGCACATAGCACATAGCACCATAGCACATAGCACCATAGCACATAGCACATAGCACATAGCACCATAGCACATAGCACCATAGCACCATAGCACCATAGCACATAGCACCATAGCACCATAGCACATAGCACCATAGCACATAGCACATAGCACCATAGCACATAGCACCATAGCACCATAGCACATAGCACCATAGCACATAGCACCATAGCACCATAGCACATAGCACCATAGCACATAGCACCATAGCACATAGCACATAGCACCATAGCACATAGCACCATAGCACATAGCACATAGCACATAGCACCATAGCACATAGCACCATAGCACCATAGCACCATAGCACATAGCACCATAGCACCATAGCACATAGCACATAGCACATAGCACCATAGCACCATAGCACCATAGCACCATAGCACATAGCACCATAGCACATAGCACCATAGCACATAGCACATAGCACCATAGCACATAGCACATAGCACCATAGCACATAGCACCATAGCACATAGCACCATAGCACCATAGCACCATAGCACATAGCACCATAGCACCATAGCACCATAGCACATAGCACATAGCACATAGCACCATAGCACATAGCACATAGCACCATAGCACATAGCACATAGCACATAGCACATAGCACATAGCACATAGCACATAGCACATAGCACATAGCACATAGCACCATAGCACATAGCACCATAGCACTAAGCACCATAGCACTATAGCACCATAGCACATAGCACCATAGCACCATAGCACATAGCACATAGCACATAGCACCATAGCACATAGCACCATAGCACCATAGCACATAGCACATAGCACATAGCACATAGCACATAGCACCATAGCACCATAGCACCATAGCACATAGCACCATAGCACATAGCACATAGCACATAGCACCATAGCACATAGCACCATAGCACCATAGCACATAGCACATAGCACATAGCACCATAGCACATAGCACCATAGCACATAGCACCATAGCACATAGCACATAGCACATAGCACCATAGCACATAGCACATAGCACCATAGCACATAGCACATAGCACATAGCACCATAGCACATAGCACCATAGCACATAGCACATAGCACCATAGCACATAGCACCATAGCACATAGCACATAGCACCATAGCACATAGCACATAGCACATAGCACCATAGCACATAGCACCATAGCACATAGCACCATAGCACATAGCACCATAGCACATAGCACATAGCACCATAGCACATAGCACATAGCACATAGCACCATAGCACATAGCACATAGCACATAGCACATAGCACCATAGCACATAGCACCATAGCACATAGCACATAGCACCATAGCACATAGCACCATAGCACATAGCACATAGCACCATAGCACATAGCACATAGCACCATAGCACATAGCACCATAGCACATAGCACATAGCACCATAGCACCATAGCACATAGCACCATAGCACCATAGCACATAGCACCATAGCACATAGCACCATAGCACATAGCACAAAGCACATAGCACATAGCACATAGCACATAGCACCATAGCACATAGCACCATAGCACATAGCACATAGCACATAGCACATAGCACCATAGCACATAGCACCATAGCACATAGCACCATAGCACATAGCACATAGCACATAGCACATAGCACCATAGCACATAGCACATAGCACATAGCACATAGCACATAGCACATAGCACCATAGCACCATAGCACATAGCACCATAGCACATAGCACATAGCACATAGCACCATAGCACATAGCACATAGCACCATAGCACATAGCACATAGCACCATAGCACATAGCACCATAGCACATAGCACATAGCACATAGCACCATAGCACCATAGCACATAGCACCATAGCACATAGCACATAGCACATAGCACATAGCACTATAGCACATAGCACATAGCACCATAGCACATAGCACATAGCACATAGCACCATAGCACATAGCACATAGCACATAGCACCATAGCACATAGCACATAGCACATAGCACCATAGCACATAGCACATAGCACCATAGCACATAGCACCATAGCACATAGCACATAGCACCATAGCACATAGCACATAGCACATAGCACCATAGCACATAGCACATAGCACATAGCACATAGCACATAGCACCATAGCACATAGCACCATAGCACATAGCACCATAGCACATAGCACCATAGCACCATAGCACCATAGCACCATAGCACATAGCACATAGCACATAGCACATAGCACCATAGCACATAGCACCATAGCACATAGCACCATAGCACATAGCACCATAGCACATAGCACCATAGCACCATAGCACCATAGCACATAGCACCATAGCACATAGCACCATAGCACATAGCACATAGCACATAGCACATAGCACATAGCACATAGCACATAGCACCATAGCACATAGCACCATAGCACATAGCACCATAGCACATAGCACCATAGCACCATAGCACATAGCACCATAGCACAAAGCACATAGCACATAGCACATAGCACATAGCACATAGCACCATAGCACATAGCACCATAGCACATAGCACATAGCACCATAGCACATAGCACATAGCACCATAGCACATAGCACATAGCACATAGCACATAGCACATAGCACCATAGCACCATAGCACCATAGCACATAGCACATAGCACCATAGCACATAGCACCATAGCACATAGCACATAGCACCATAGCACATAGCACATAGCACCATAGCACATAGCACCATAGCACATAGCACCATAGCACCATAGCACCATAGCACATAGCACATAGCACATAGCACATAGCACATAGCACATAGCACATAGCACATAGCACATAGCACATAGCACATAGCACATAGCACATAGCACCATAGCACATAGCACATAGCACATAGCACCATAGCACATAGCACCATAGCACATAGCACCATAGCACCATAGCACATAGCACCATAGCACCATAGCACATAGCACATAGCACCATAGCACATAGCACATAGCACATAGCACCATAGCACATAGCACATAGCACATAGCACCATAGCACATAGCACATAGCACATAGCACATAGCACCATAGCACATAGCACATAGCACATAGCACATAGCACATAGCACATAGCACATAGCACCATAGCACATAGCACCATAGCACCATAGCACATAGCACCATAGCACATAGCACATAGCACCATAGCACATAGCACATAGCACCATAGCACCATAGCACATAGCACCATAGCACATAGCACATAGCACCATAGCACATAGCACCATAGCACATAGCACCATAGCACATAGCACATAGCACCATAGCACATAGCACCATAGCACATAGCACATAGCACCATAGCACCATAGCACCATAGCACCATAGCACCATAGCACATAGCACCATAGCACATAGCACATAGCACCATAGCACATAGCACATAGCACATAGCACCATAGCACATAGCACCTTAGCACATAGCACCATAGCACCATAGCACCATAGCACCATAGCACATAGCACCATAGCACATAGCACATAGCACATAGCACATAGCACATAGCACATAGCACATAGCACCATAGCACATAGCACCATAGCACATAGCACATAGCACATAGCACCATAGCACATAGCACCATAGCACATAGCACATAGCACATAGCACATAGCACCATAGCACATAGCACCATAGCACCATAGCACATAGCACCATAGCACATAGCACATAGCACATAGCACCATAGCACATAGCACCATAGCACATAGCACCATAGCACCATAGCACATAGCACATAGCACATAGCACATAGCACATAGCACATAGCACATAGCACATAGCACCATAGCACATAGCACCATAGCACCATAGCACCATAGCACCATAGCACATAGCACCATAGCACATAGCACATAGCACCATAGCACATAGCACCATAGCACATAGCACCATAGCACATAGCACATAGCACCATAGCACCATAGCACCATAGCACCATAGCACATAGCACATAGCACATAGCACCATAGCACATAGCACCATAGCACATAGCACATAGCACCATAGCACATAGCACCATAGCACATAGCACATAGCACCATAGCACATAGCACCATAGCACATAGCACCATAGCACATAGCACCATAGCACCATAGCACATAGCACCATAGCACCATAGCACATAGCACATAGCACCATAGCACCATAGCACATAGCACATTGCACATAGCACCATAGCACATAGCACATAGCACATAGCACCATAGCACATAGCACATAGCACATAGCACATAGCACCATAGCACATAGCACCATAGCACATAGCACATAGCACCATAGCACATAGCACATAGCACCATAGCACCATAGCACCATAGCACATAGCACCATAGCACATAGCACATAGCACCATAGCACATAGCACATAGCACCATAGCACATAGCACATAGCACATAGCACCATAGCACCATAGCACCATAGCACATAGCACCATAGCACATAGCACATAGCACATAGCACCATAGCACATAGCACCATAGCACATAGCACCATAGCACATAGCACATAGCACATAGCACATAGCACATAGCACATAGCACCATAGCACCATAGCACCATAGCACCATAGCACATAGCACCATAGCACATAGCACCATAGCACATAGCACATAGCACCATAGCACCATAGCACATAGCACCATAGCACCATAGCACATAGCACATAGCACATAGCACATAGCACATAGCACATAGCACCATAGCACATAGCACATAGCACATAGCACATAGCACATAGCACCATAGCACATAGCACCATAGCACCATAGCACATAGCACATAGCACCATAGCACCATAGCACCATAGCACATAGCACATAGCACATAGCACCATAGCACATAGCACCATAGCACATAGCACATAGCACCATAGCACCATAGCACCATAGCACCATAGCACATAGCACATAGCACCATAGCACCATAGCACATAGCACCATAGCACATAGCACCATAGCACCATAGCACATAGCACCATAGCACATAGCACATAGCACATAGCACCATAGCACATAGCACCATAGCACATAGCACATAGCACATAGCACCATAGCACCATAGCACCATAGCACCATAGCACCATAGCACATAGCACATAGCACATAGCACCATAGCACCATAGCACATAGCACCATAGCACCATAGCACCATAGCACATAGCACCATAGCACATAGCACATAGCACCATAGCACATAGCACATAGCACCATAGCACATAGCACCATAGCACCATAGCACATAGCACATAGCACATAGCACCATAGCACATAGCACCATAGCACATAGCACATAGCACATAGCACCATGGCACCATAGCACATAGCACATAGCACATAGCACCATAGCACATAGCACATAGCACCATAGCACATAGCACATAGCACCATAGCACCATAGCACATAGCACATAGCACATAGCACCATAGCACATAGCACATAGCACCATAGCACATAGCACATAGCACCATAGCACATAGCACATAGCACCATAGCACCATAGCACATAGCACCATAGCACATAGCACATAGCACATAGCACCATAGCACATAGCAAATAGCACCATAGCACATAGCACATAGCACATAGCACCATAGCACATAGCACCATAGCACATAGCACCATTGCACATAGCACATAGCACATAGCGCCATAGCACATAGCACCATAGCACATAGCACATAGCACATAGCACATAGCACCATAGCACATAGCACATAGCACATAGCACCATAGCACCATAGCACATAGCACCATAGCACATAGCACATAGCACATAGCACATAGCACATAGCACATAGCACCATAGCACCATAGCACCATAGCACATAGCACATAGCACATAGCACCATAGCACATAGCACCATAGCACCATAGCACCATAGCACATAGCACATAGCACATAGCACCATAGCACATAGCACCATAGCACCATAGCACATAGCACCATAGCACATAGCACCATAGCACCATAGCACATAGCACCATAGCACATAGCACATAGCACCATAGCACATAGCACATAGCACATAGCACCATAGCACATAGCACATAGCACATAGCACCATAGCACCATAGCACCATAGCACATAGCACCATAGCACATAGCACATAGCACCATAGCACCATAGCACATAGCACCATAGCACATAGCACATAGCACCATAGCACATAGCACCATAGCACATAGCACATAGCACCATAGCACCATAGCACCATAGCACATAGCACATAGCACATAGCACCATAGCACATAGCACCATAGCACATAGCACCATAGCACATAGCACCATAGCACCATAGCACATAGCACATAGCACCATAGCACCATAGCACATAGCACATAGCACATAGCACCATAGCACCATAGCACATAGCACATAGCACATAGCACCATAGCACATAGCACCATAGCACATAGCACATAGCACCATAGCACCATAGCACCATAGCACCATAGCACCATAGCACCATAGCACCATAGCACATAGCACATAGCACCATAGCACATAGCACATAGCACATAGCACCATAGCACATAGCACATAGCACATAGCACATAGCACCATTGCACCATAGCACCATAGCACATAGCACATAGCACCATAGCACCATAGCACATAGCACATAGCACCATAGCACATAGCACCATAGCACCATAGCACCATAGCACATAGCACCATAGCACATAGCACATAGCACATAGCACATAGCACATAGCACATAGCACCATTGCACCATAGCACCATAGCACATAGCACCATAGCACATAGCACATAGCACATAGCACCATAGCACATAGCACATAGCACATAGCACATAGCACCATAGCACATAGCACATAGCACCATAGCACATAGCACATAGCACATAGCACATAGCACATAGCACCATTGCACCATAGCACCATAGCACATAGCACCATAGCACATAGCACCATAGCACATAGCACATAGCACATAGCACCATAGCACATAGCACCATAGCACATAGCACATAGCACATAGCACCATAGCACATAGCACATAGCACATAGCACATAGCACCATTGCACCATAGCACCATAGCACATAGCACCATAGCACATAGCACCATAGCACATAGCACATAGCACCATAGCACATAGCACCATAGCACCATAGCACCATAGCACCAAAGCACATAGCACCATAGCACCATAGCACCATAGCACATAGCACCATAGCACATAGCACATAGCACCATAGCACCATAGCACATAGCACATAGCACCATAGCACATAGCACCATAGCACCATAGCACATAGCACCATAGTACATAGCACCATAGCACCATAGCACCATAGCACCATAGCTAATAGCACCATAGCTAATAGCACATAGCACCATAGCTAATAGCACCATAGCACCATAGCACATAGCACCATAGCTAATAGCACCATAGCACCATAGCTAATAGCACCATAGCTAATAGCACATAGCACCATAGCACATAGCACCATAGCTAATAGCACCATAGCACCATAGCACCATAGCACCATAGTTAATAGCACATAGCACCATAGCACCATAGCACCATAGTTAATAGCACCATAGCACCATAGCTAATAGCACCATAGTTACTTAGCTAATAGCACCATAGCTAATAGCACCATAGCACCATAGCTAATAGCACCATAGCTAATAGCACCATAGTTACTTAGCTAATAGCACCATATTAGGATGAAATCTGATTTAAATTGCAAACGCTTGCAATGCGCGGGGTATTTTATTATTAACAACATTATAACCGTCTCAAAAATTGATTCCCAAACAGGGATTCGAACCCTGATCTCCACCTGTCGCGTGTGTTGCTCTGAACCATTGAGCTATCTGGACACTGGCTTTTTGAGACGATTTAAGTGTTGTTAATAATAAAATAGCACCATAGTTCCATAGCTCGTAGTTTACCACAAAAGAAAAGGATTTTGAGATTTTGAAATCCTGCACCCAAAGAGCCGTCCTTTGTTTGGTTCCAGCCGACACTACTTTGCGCTGGTTTGCTCGTCGGAACCGCTGGACTCGTTCCTCGCGTTCTACGACCAACTCGTTCCAAACGTCTACGTTCCCGAGCCCGGCGTCATGGAGGTAAAGTTGCTGTTCACGGCCTCCTGGGTCCATTACCTGGGTCCATTACCTGGGTTCATTACCTCAACGTCAAGTTGGAGTTATCCTAGATTGACAGGTTGTGACGTGACATAATAATAATAATAATATATTTTTATTCCATAAGCAACATGAGAATGTCATACAGGCAAATCATTTTGAATTTTCAAAAAATTCTTTTACCTTATAAAAACAGATTTTCATAAGGTATTTATTTATTTATTTATTTTTGTCCGTGACGAGTATAGTATACAAGTGTGGGCAACGTCAGCTATAATATAGTCATATAATAAAAATAATGGTAATGGGGATAATGGTAATAGAAGTAATAATAATTATAATTCTTGAGTATGGTTGGTGGATTTGTTATGGGAGATTACATATTTACAGAAGACTGTTTTGCGAAGGTACAAAGGTAGTATTCGTCAAGGGAGTATGCACTTCAAACCCTGTTTAAATGCTGAACCCTCTCATTTTCTTTCAGCTCTGGTGCAAGTGAATTATTAAATAGATTTCCAGCGTAAATCAGGTCCTGTTTTTCAAATGTAGAACCTGTTTTTACATCGAGATAATATTGCTATTTTTGTCTTGTTTGATTATTATTAATTTCTGACTTAACCGAGCTTTTGTCATTAACCACAACATACATAATTACATTAAACATTTATCAACATTTTAACTTCAGTACATTTAAGTTTCTAAAAAGAGTTTTACAAGAGTCTTTGATCCTAAAAACTCAGAGCAAGGATCTGTGCTGGCATTTGCCCCTAGTCTTAGAGGAACAGTCTTTTTGTTTTTACAGAAACTCCCCATAAGATTATCCCATAGGTCAGTTTGGTCTCCATATAGACGGCACTAGAATCATAGTGGCTGTGATTATTGACAGTCTTGTAATGTTGGATTTGTCCACCAGGAGGTGTTGCGTGCTCTGGAAGCCAACGCTGCTGCAGACTTATATCCTCGGATCTGGACTGACATGAAGACCTTCGACCACGCAGACAGAGAGAACCTGGTGGCAGCTCTACTCGCTGGTAGGCTTGGCTACCCTTCTTGTTACACTCTGAAGCCGAGGCGGCCATCTTGTCAGTCCCTTATGTTCACAGCCCTCTACAAGACGGTGCTGTTTCAAGTGTTTCCATCCGTAGTTTGCGTGGTTTTCACTTCTTTAATTGTCAAACCAAATTGGTCAAATGATCAAAATTTATTGAAAAACTTTAAAATTAGCATTGAAATCACAGAGATAGCTTGGATTTATTGACTCCTACCTGTTGGCAACAATGGAGTGCCTGATGGTTAGCATATAAAGCGTACCTGCATGACTGGAAGTTCCTCCATATGCCCCGAACAAAGTTGTAAACCACTTTGTTCGGGGCATATGAAGGCTTGCAACATATGTTAAACCATCAAAACATGCTCTAAATCTAACACATTGAGGTTCACACAATTAGCACGTCAGGGTTGAAATTTGATCACAATCATGGGTTTTGATTCAAAATAAAACTTGTTTCGTGCCATGTCCATAGCAGCCAATCACAGATCGGCAGTTGTTGCTGTCATAATGCAAAAACAGCAAGTTTTGTCATGTAAACTTTGTTACTTTACATATTAACCTTATATTATATTCTCTGAACTGCATATGTATCTCCCCAAACACAGCGGCCAATCGACCCTGGCTTGGGCATTGTGATCTGGAATGTGATTCAAATCTGCCGTAGTATTATTAATATTATTTATTCTCATACTTTGGCATGGTACATGTTCTAATGCAAGTTCTTAGAGTAATAGGAAAGTACATTTCTGTTGAATCATGATCCCCTGTTGTATGGTGTCCGGTTAGTGTTACATTAAATTAAATTTAGTAATACAGTCAAGTTATACAATGAAATTAGCCAAGTTATTTCAAGTTGGTTCCGTCTTTGGTTTTCTTTTGACCGAGTTAAACTGTTCCTACAGGCATGGTTCGCACCCAGAGACCGGGAGATGAGATTCTGGCCGAGAAGTTCTCGAAGGTCGCTAGTGAGGTGTGGACTCGACTGGAGACGACCAGGGAAGGTCGCTACAACAAACTGGAGTGAGTTCTAGTGTTAAACCTGGCTTAGTTACAATATTAGCCTTGCTATGCCATGCCATGCCATGCCTTTCCATGGCATGCCATGCCATGCCATGCCTTGCCTTGCCATGCCATGCCATGCCGTGCCATGTCATGCCATGCCATGCCATGCCATGCCTTGCCATGCCTTGCCATGCCATGCCATGCCATGCCTTGCTATGCCATGCCATGCCATGCCTTGCCATGCCATGCCATGCCTTGCCTTGCCTTGCCTTGCCATGCCATGCCATGCCTTGCCATGCCTTGCCATGCCTTGCCATGCCATGCCATGCCATGCCATGCCGTGCCATGCCATGCCATGCCATGCCATGCCATGCCATGCCTTGCCATGCCATGCCTTGCCATGCCTTGCCATGCCATGCCTTGCCATGCCATGCCATGCCATGCCTTGCCTTGCCATGCCATGCCATGCCATGCCATGCCATGCCATGCCTTGCCTTGCCATGCCATGCCATGCCTTGCCATGCCATGCCTTGCCATGCCTTGCCTTGCCATGCCATGCCATGCCTTGCCTTGCCATTCCATGCTATTAAAGTATGTAGATGTTGATATCCTTTACGTAGTCTCTGTCTCCGCCACCAGGTGGACTGGCTCAATGCTGGGTGATCTGATGACGATGTTCTCCCGCGCTGGCGAGCTGGACCGTTCTGCGCTGGCGTTAGCGCGGCTGGCCAACGTGCCGGGCGTACCCGAGTTTGCTGCCCTCGAGGCGACCTTGGATGCAGCCATCAAGGCTGGTCAACACGAACTAGCTGTGGTAGGTTCCAACCTACCAAAGTTGAACAACACTGCGCTGGGTCAGGTATTGGATGGGTGACCATCATACACATGACCAGTTCTGTTCGGGAGAGAGGTTGGAGGGATGAAAGTTAAGCAAAACTGCACCGGGTCAGGTATTGGATGGGTGACCATCATACACATGACCTGTTCTGTTTGGGAGAGAGGTTGGAGGGATGAAAGTTAAGCAACTCTGCACTGAGTCAGGTATTGGATGTGTGACCATCATACACATGACCAGTTCTGTTCGGGAGAGAGGTTGGAGGGATGAAAGTTAAGCAACACTGCGCTGGGTCAGGTATTGGATGGGTGACCATCATACACATGACCAGTTCTGTTCGGGAGAGAGGTTGGAGGGATGAAAGTTAAGCAACACTGTGCTGGGTCAGGTATTGGATGGGTGACCATCATACACATGACCAGTTCTGTTCGGGAGAGAGGTTGGAGGGATGAAAGTTAAGCAACACTGCGCTGAGTCAGGTTTTGGATGGGTGACCATCATACACATGACCAGTTCTGTTCGGGAGAGAGGTTGGAGGGATGAAAGTTAAGCAAAACTGCACCGGGTCAGGTATCGGATGGGTGACCATCATTCACAGAGCAGCCAATAACGCCTGCCATTGTTTGTGTTTCCAGGCAACCGTGGAGTTTGCGGCGGGGTCGGGTTTCCCGGAGGCAGGGCGACTGGGGGCGGGGCTTCTGGAGGCGGGTCTTGTGCTGGACGCAGCTCGACTTGCTCGGCTGGAGGCGGCCGTGGGGTCCCAAGCGCTGGGACTCGCCTCGGTAGGAAGCAACCTCGTCCACACCGCGTTACCATGGGAACAAGTTGTTTGTTTGTCTGCCTATAAGAGTTGCTTGAAGTAATGTAGATCTCTCCCAACCTTTCTTCCCTCCACCCTACCCTACCCCTGCCCCACAGTATAGAACAGTATGGGGGGCAACAATCAGTCTCTGAGTCAGATGGAACTTTCACAACTTACCAGAGAAGTGCACGATGCACTTGTCAAGAAATTGATAGGAAATCTGATCATTTAGACGTGAAATCGTTCAACTTTGTCGATGACCGACTCAGATTTTGATGAAATTTTGTCAACTTGTTGAGAATGTGGATTTAGCCACAAGGTTTTTTTATTATTTTTTTTACTCAAAGGTTTAAAAAGTTACAGGGGTTGGAAAATGTGTTAATTTTACCTCCGCACGTGCATTGACTTACATTTTCCTCAATATCTTGGGTTTTATTGGAGCTACAGACTTCCAACAGAACTTTAATGAAAGATCATTTCATGCAGTTTCTATAAACCCTCCTCCAGCTTATCTTTCATTGTTTACCCCCTCTTCCAACCTATTTTCATTCCAGCGCACCCCTACCAAACCCCTGCCCCTTGGTAGGGAACAGATAGGGACTACTATCAGTTAAAGATAGGGCAACGGTAAAAACATTATTAAACAAGTATTGAATGTGTTTGTTTCAGGATGGCAACGTCGTCGTAGATCAGCCAAGCCCGAAATGACAGCGTTGTAAATCAACTTAACTATGTCGCTGCATTTTGTAGAAGAACGTTCGGAAGTAAAACACGACTGAGCAAAACTCTACTGGGAAGTAATCCTGGAGGCCGAGAACTGCGAGAGTAAAGGATCCACGTCTTTAGTTTAATGTAGTTTTGAATTCTAGAAAGATTCCTTGTTAAGTTGTTAAGTTTAGACTTGGTTGCCAGGGCAATGCTGTCCCACAAGCAAAAAGCTTCAGCGTTATTGTTGTTCTAGCCAAAACAAATCCATCTCAAGAAGAAAAACTCCAGGCTGCCGTGGTAAGTGAGCTGTCAGATGAAATCGAATGTCAAATAAACTCGTGTTTTATTTGCAGTTGACAATTTCCGAACAGTTTCAATTTCGAATCTAGTAACAAAATGTTTTTATCCGCATCAACTTTTTGTGGGGTCCAAGTGGCTGGTGGTTTGAAAGTTTCTGTTGGAAGCTTTGTAAATACGTACCTGTGTGGTGAATAAAACATACCTGTGAAACTGAATGTATACAAATCTGTATGAAACTGGGAGAATTATTCATGTTTCAAAACTCAAAACTCCCGTTGAGGACAAAAAAACTAAACGCTGCTCATAAATTCGCAGCTGGCAATAGCAGGGGAAAGCTAAAGTTGGCTAACTTATTGAAAAGTTACAAAATAACCAAACTCATTTCATACCTAATTATATTATATAAATAAAGGACAAATCATGGAACGTAGTAAGTAGTTGAGGGATAAAAGTGAAGGTAGGTTTTAACAGGAAGTACGAATATGTCAAACTAATTTTGAAATCCAGCTTGACAAAGTATAGTGCGCCTGGCAGTTAGACTTCCCACCGTTAAGCTGTGCATCACCGATTGCCTACCTTCAAGGCTTTCAATTAAAGTACATATAATCTTACATACAATGTTCATTCACACATTTTGTATGCACCTAGAGTTTATATGCGAACTTTTGCTTGTTAACATTCGAAGAGGGAAGAACTGGGGCGGAATGTGAAGGTGAGTCGAGTACACGCCACAGTTTTCATCTAAGATCAAAACTGGGGGAAATATTCAAGTTTAAAAACTCAAAACTCCCTTTGAGGACAAACTATAATATTCACGCAAAATCCAAATAACCCATTGTGTTCGGGAGTGCAAACTACCCCTTAGACGACAGTACCGGCGAATTTAAAAAAATCAGGAAAAAACGCAAGGGGTTATGTGGTTATACATTGATTTTTTCAATATTTTTCGAGTGGAATTTCAAGTGATGGATTTTGACCCGCGAGGGGTGTCAACAGGGGTGAAATTTCAAGGGAAGTCGAATGCACCCCTCAGATTTTGTCTCCGATTAATATTAAGGGAGTTATTCAAGTTTTAATGTTTAAAATCGATGTAGCTGCTAAAGTATAAGGCTAACGCAAAATCTGATTAGCCCTTCGTGTTCGGGGGTGCAAACTACCCCTTAAACCACAGTATGGGCGAATCTTCAAAAATCATGAAAAACCGTAAGGGGTTAGTCCATTGATTTTTTCAATATTTTTCGAGTGGAATTTCAAGTGATGGATTTTGACCCGCGAGGGGTGTCAACAGGGGTGAAATTTCAAGGGAAGTTGAATGCACCCTTCAGATTTTGTCTCCGATTAATATTAAGGGAGTTATTCAAGTTTTGATGTTTAAAATCGATATAGCTGCTAAAGTATAAGGCTAACGCAAAATCTAATTAGCCCATCGTGTTCGGGGGTGCAAACTACCCCTTAAACCACAGTATGGGCGAATCTTCAAAAATCATGAAAAACCGTAAGGGGTTAGTCCATTGATTTTTTCAATATTTTTCGAGTGGAATTTCAAGTGATGGATTTAGACCCGCGAGGGGTGTCAACAGGGGTGAAATTTCAAGGGAAGTCGAATGCACCCCTCAGATTTTGTCTCCGATTAATATTAAGGGAGTTATTCAAGTTTTAATGTTTAAAATCGATATAGCTGCTAAAGTATAAGGCTAACGCAAAATCTAATTAGCCCATCGTGTTCGAGGGTGCAAACTACCCCTTAGAGCACAGTATGGGTGAATCTTCAAAAATCAAGAAAAAACGTAAGGGGTTAGTCCATTGATTTTTTCAATATTTTTCGAGTGGAATTTCAAGTGAAAGATTTTGACCCGCGAGGGGTGTCAACAGGGGTGAAATTTCAAAGGAAGTCGAATGCACCCCTCAGATTTTGTCTCCGATTAATATTAAGGGAGTTATTCAAGTTTTAATGTTTAAAATCGATGTAGCTGCTAAAGTATAAGGCTAACGCAAAATCTGATTAGCCCATCGTGTTCGGGGGTGCAAACTACCCCTTAAACCACAGTATGGGCGAATCTTCAAAAATCATGAAAAACCGTAAGGGGTTAGTCCATTGATTTTTTCAATATTTTTCGAGTGGAATTTCAAGTGATGGATTTTGACCCGCGAGGGGTGTCAACAGGGGTGAAATTTCAAGGGAAGTTGAATGCACCCTTCAGATTTTGTCTCCGATTAATATTAAGGGAGTTATTCAAGTTTTGATGTTTAAAATCGATATAGCTGCTAAAGTATAAGGCTAACGCAAAATCTAATTAGCCCATCGTGTTCGGGGGTGCAAACTACCCCTTAAACCACAGTATGGGCGAATCTTCAAAAATCATGAAAAACCGTAAGGGGTTAGTCCATTGATTTTTTCAATATTTTTCGAGTGGAATTTCAAGTGATGGATTTAGACCCGCGAGGGGTGTCAACAGGGGTGAAATTTCAAGGGAAGTCGAATGCACCCCTCAGATTTTGTCTCCGATTAATATTAAGGGAGTTATTCAAGTTTTAATGTTTAAAATCGATATAGCTGCTAAAGTATAAGGCTAACGCAAAATCTAATTAGCCCATCGTGTTCGAGGGTGCAAACTACCCCTTAGAGCACAGTATGGGTGAATCTTCAAAAATCAAGAAAAAACGTAAGGGGTTAGTCCATTGATTTTTTCAATATTTTTCGAGTGGAATTTCAAGTGAAAGATTTTGACCCGCGAGGGGTGTCAACAGGGGTGAAATTTCAAAGGAAGTCGAATGCACCCCTCAGATTTTGTCTCCGATTAATATTAAGGGAGTTATTCAAGTTTTAATGTTTAAAATCGATGTAGCTGCTAAAGTATAAGGCTAACGCAAAATCTGATTAGCCCATCGTGTTCGGGGGTGCAAACTACCCCTTAAACCACAGTATGGGCGAATCTTCAAAAATCATGAAAAACCGTAAGGGGTTAGTCCATTGATTTTTTCAATATTTTTCGAGTGGAATTTCAAGTGATGGATTTTGACCCGCGAGGGGTGTCAACAGGGGTGAAATTTCAAGGGAAGTTGAATGCACCCTTCAGATTTTGTCTCCGATTAATATTAAGGGAGTTATTCAAGTTTTGATGTTTAAAATCGATATAGCTGCTAAAGTATAAGGCTAACGCAAAATCTAATTAGCCCATCGTGTTCGGGGGTGCAAACTACCCCTTAAACCACAGTATGGGCGAATCTTCAAAAATCATGAAAAACCGTAAGGGGTTAGTTAGTCCATTGATTTTTTCAATATTTTTCGAGTGGAATTTCAAGTGATGGATTTTGACCCGCGAGGGGTGTCAACAGGGGTGAAATTTCAAGGGAAGTTGAATGCACCCCTCAGATTTTGTCTCCGATTAATATTAAGGGAGTTATTTAAGTTTTGATGTTTAAAATCGATATAGCTGCTAAAGTATAAGGCTAACGCAAAATCTAATTAGCCCATCGTGTTCGGGGGTGCAAACTACCCCTTAAACCACAGTATGGGCGAATCTTCAAAAATCATGAAAAACCGTAAGGGGTTAGTCCATTGATTTTTTCAATATTTTTCGAGTGGAATTTCAAGTGATGGATTTTGACCCGCATCTTGTTCGGGGGTGCAAACTTCCCCTGAGACCACAGTTTCCACCTACCGTCAAGAAAAACGGATTTAACCGTGTCATAGTATGGACAGTGAAACGTGTTAAAAACCCGCGGTTGTTTTCGATTCGGCAGCTTGGATAATTAAGCGAGTAGGTACACTGTAGTTACCGACTGATCACTGATTTACCGACATTTGATTAATTGCTCAATTACTGTTCGATTTCCCAACAGAGTTCGCTGTCGACATGCCGTACACACTAGGTCCCGTTCGGCCATACTTAGTTGAAGACAAGACCCTGGATGCAGCATGTTGAGGTACCGGAGTGAGACCGGTCATCCAGGTCGGTCGATCCCCGAGGGGTTCGGATCTTTGTGTAAGATCCTGACAACCATTTGGTAAGCCGAGTGTTATCCGCAGCTCTGTTGGTGTGAATAGCTGAATCTTAGCTCGTAGGGCGAGTTCTTGGAAGCGCCGTGAACACGCCATCTGGAAGCTAATTTTGAACTGATCCGTAAAAATGGTGTTATATGTACAGTGGTGCCGGGTATCATGGGCATTTTCAAGCGCTCTAAAAGCCCGATAATAAAAAAAATCTTCCTTCACCAGGATTTGAACGTGATCCCTCCGGCACGCAGTACCGACAGCCACACCACTCGGCCACGAATAGTTATATACTTGGAATCATATATGTAGATGTTTGTTATGATAAGCTTAGAACTATCAAAGTAACATTGAAAGAAAATTGAATAAAATGTACAAGTCCAGAGTGAAGTTCCAATTTTTGCCACCAGGTGGCACTTGCGTCATTTTTGCGTTTAACACTAAGTCTTGTTCCTTTATACTTGGTGCTAGACTTAGGAGCCGCACACGGGGTATAGGTGGGGTTTGGGGTCGTGGGAACGGCCCGTAAAATTGGCGGGCGCGACTGGAGCGAAGCGACAGGAGCGCACGGCAATTTTGCTGGTGTCTTTAACATACGCCCAAAAAATGTGCAAAAATCTACTCTGCAAGCAGATCTTGTAATTTTATGTTACATTGAAGAACATGAATACGAAGTTTCCAACTCCGACAGAACTTTATAAAAGAACCTGCACGGGATTTGATCTCGGGACCCCTGGCACGTGAAGTGCATTTGCTAACCACACGACCAACCGAGGATGTTCACGTCATATGTGAATTTGATATATATGAGACACTCTTAGACATTTTTGTTGTCTAAACAATTCGCCAAAAAAAAAAGTTTGAAAGTACGTCGTGGATTGAACGTGATTCGAACCCAGTGGTTTCCTGAACGTTTGACAATTTGGTCGATATACGCTATGCCTCAAACCGCACGACCAATCGGGCATTTCTATTGACCTGCATTTTCTGATATTTAAGTCTCCTGACTCCCGCTACCACTGACGTTTGTTGGATGCCGTATTCCAATACTAAAGTTTTCTCCACCGAGAACATTCTATCCTGGTAGCAGATACCTTTGACAAAGTACCTTTCACGAATTAAGTTCGTGCTACGATGCCGCTGAACATTTATGCCCTGTGCTCAGGCAGCTGCAAGATGGCCGGGCGCTCCTGGCGCTTCGCGCCAGTCACACCTGGCCGTTCCCACGACCCCAAACCCCACCTATACCCCGTGTGCAGCTTCTTCGTCTAGCAACAAGTATAGAGGAACAGGACTTAGTGTTAAAGGCAAAACTGACGCGAGCGCCACCTGGTGGCAAAAATTGGAACTACACTCTGGACTTGTACATTTTTACCGCAAAATTGGCGGGCGCGACTGGAGCGAAGCGACAGGAGCGCACGGCAATTTTGCTGGTGTCTTTAACATACGCCCAAAAAATGTGCAAAAATCTACTCTGCAAGCAGATCTTGTAATTTTATGTTACATTGAAGAACATGAATACGAAGTTTCCAACTCCGACAGAACTTTATAAAAGAACCTGCACGGGATTTGATCTCGGGACCCCTGGCACGTGAAGTGCATTTGCTAACCACACGACCAACCGAGGATGTTCAAGTCATATGTGAATTTGATATATATGAGACACTCTTAGACATTTTTGTTGTCTAAACAATTCGCCAAAAAAAAAAGTTTGAAAGTACGTCGTGGATTGAACGTGATTCGAACCCAGTGGTTTCCTGAACGTTTGACAATTTGGTCGATATACGCTATGCCTCAAACCGCACGACCAATCGGGCATTTCTATTGACCTGCATTTTCTGATATTTAAGTCTCCTGACTCCCGCTACCACTGACGTTTGTTGGATGCCGTATTCCAATAGTAAAGTTTTCTCCACCGAGAACATTCTATCCTGGTAGCAGATACCTTTGACAAAGTACCTTTCACGAATTAAGTTCGTGCTACGATGCCGCTGAACATTTATGCCCTGTGCTCAGGCAGCTGCAAGATGGCCGGGCGCTCCTGGCGCTTCGCGCCAGTCACACCTGGCCGTTCCCACGACCCCAAACCCCACCTATACCCCGTGTGCAGCTTCTTCGTCTAGCAACAAGTATAGAGGAACAGGACTTAGTGTTAAAGGCAAAACTGACGCGAGCGCCACCTGGTGGCAAAAATTGGAACTACACTCTGGACTTGTACATTTTTACCGCAAAATTGGCGGGCGCGACTGGAGCGAAGCGACAGGAGCGCACGGCAATTTTGCTGGTGTCTTTAACATACGCCCAAAAAATGTGCAAAAATCTACTCTGCAAGCAGATCTTGTAATTTTATGTTACATTGAAGAACATGAATACGAAGTTTCCAACTCCGACAGAACTTTATAAAAGAACCTGCACGGGATTTGATCTCGGGACCCCTGGCACGTGAAGTGCATTTGCTAACCACACGACCAACCGAGGATGTTCACGTCATATGTGAATTTGATATATATGAGACACTCTTAGACATTTTTGTTGTCTAAACAATTCGCCAAAAAAAAAAGTTTGAAAGTACGTCGTGGATTGAACGTGATTCGAACCCAGTGGTTTCCTGAACGTTTGACAATTTGGTCGATATACGCTATGCCTCAAACCGCACGACCAATCGGGCATTTCTATTGACCTGCATTTTCTGATATTTAAGTCTCCTGACTCCCGCTACCACTGACGTTTGTTGGATGCCGTATTCCAATAGTAAAGTTTTCTCCACCGAGAACATTCTATCCTGGTAGCAGATACCTTTGACAAAGTACCTTTCACGAATTAAGTTCGTGCTACGATGCCGCTGAACATTTATGCCCTGTGCTCAGGCAGCTGCAAGATGGCCGGGCGCTCCTGGCGCTTCGCGCCAGTCACACCTGGCCGTTCCCACGACCCCAAACCCCACCTATACCCCGTGTGCAGCTTCTTCGTCTAGCAACAAGTATAGAGGAACAGGACTTAGTGTTAAAGGCAAAACTGACGCGAGCGCCACCTGGTGGCAAAAATTGGAACTACACTCTGGACCTGTACATTTTTGATTTCTTGTTTGATAGTTTGATACCTCAGAAACTGGCAGTAGTTCCCATTTCTGCCATCAGGTTGTGCTGATTGACGCTAATTCCAGGTACCTTCGCGCCCGCAAAATGGAGGAGGAGACGATTTTTGCACTTTTTTTGGGCGCATGTTAAAGACACTTGCAAAAGTGGCGGGCGCTCCTGTCGCTTCGCGCCAGTCGCACCCGCCACTTTTGCGGGAAGTTTCCACGACCCCAAACCCCACCTACACCCCGTGTGCGGCTCCTACGTTTAGCACCAAGTATATAAGAACAGGACTTAGTGTTAAGTACAAAAACGATACTAGAGCCACCTGTTGGCAGAAATTGGAACGAAACCCTGGACTTGTACAATTTTTCGATATCGTTTCAATGTTTCTTTGATAGTTCTTAGCTTATCATGACATACATCTACGTACATGATTTCAAGTATGATGCCGAGCGGTGTGGCTGTCGGTACTGCGTGCCGGAGAGAAGCGTTCAAGTCCAGGGGGAGGCAGGTTTTTCTTATAATCGGGCTTATATAGCGATTTACTATAAAAGCGTTAACAGCCACCATTATTCAAATATTTAAACCATACTGAACTATTTAAAATTAGTTTCCAGATGGCGTGTTCCCGGGGCATCCATGAATTTGCCTCCGAGCTAAGATTCGGCTATCCACACCAACAGAGCTGCGGATAGCACTCGGCTTACCAAATGGTTGTCAGGATCTTACACAAAGATCCGAACCCCTCGGGGATCGACCGACCTGGATGACCGGTCTCACTCCGGTACCTAAACATGCTGCACCCAGGGTCTTGTCTTCAACTAAGTATGGCCGAACGGGACCTAGTGTGTACGGCATGTCGACAGCGAACTCTGTTGGGACATCGAACAGTAATTGAGCAATTAATCAAATGTCGGTAAATCAGTGATCAGTCGGTAACTACAATGTACCTACTCGCTTAATTATCCAAGATGCCGAATCGAAAAGCACCGCGGGTTTTTAACACGTTTCACTGTTCATACTATGACACGGTTAAATCCGTTTTTCTTGACGGTAGGTGGAAACTGTGGTCTCAGGGGAAGTTTGCACCCCCGAACAAGATGGACTTTTTGGATTTTACAAACACTGCATACTGAAGCCACTATATTGATTTTAAACATTAAAACTTGAATAACTCCCTTAATATTAATCGGAGACAAAATCTGAGGGGTGCATTCGACTTCCCTTGAAATTTCACCTCTGTTGACACCCCTCACAGGTCAAAATCCATCACTTGAATTTCCACTCGTAAAATATTGTAAAAATCAATGGACTAACCCCTTACGTTTTTTCTTGATTTTTGAAGATTCGCCCATACTGTGGTCTAAGGGGAAGTTTGCACCCCCGAACGCATCGGGCTAATTAGATTTTGCGTTAGCCTTATACTTTAGCAGCAATATAGATTTTAATCATTAAAACTTGAATAACTCCCTTAATATTATTCGGAGACAAAATCTGAGGGGTGCATTCGACTTTCCTTGAAATTTCACCCCTGTTGACACCCCTCGCGGGTCTAAATCCATCACTTGAAATTCCACTCGAAAAATATTGAAAAAATCAATGGACTAACCCCTTACGATTTTTAATGATTTTTGAAGATTCGCCCATACTGTGGTTTAAGGGGTAGTTTGCACCCCCGAACACGATGGGCTAATTAGATTTTGCGTTAGCCTTATACTTTAGCAGCTATATCGATTTTAAACATCAAAACTTGAATAACTCCCTTAATATTAATCGGAGACAAAATCTGAGGGGTGCATTCAACTTCCCTTGAAATTTCACCCCTGTTGACACCCCTCGCGGGTCAAAACCCATCACTTGAATTTCCACTCGTAAAATATTGTAAAAATCAATGGACTAACCCCTTACGTTTTTTCTTGATTTTTGAAGATTCGCCCATACTGTGGTCTAAGGGGTAGTTTGCACCCCCGAACGCATCGGGCTAGTTAGATTTTGCGTTAGCCTGATACTTTAGCAGCAATATAGATTTTAATCATTAAAACTTGAATAACTCCCTTAATATTATTCGGAGACAAAATCTGAGGGGTGCATTCGACTTTCCTTGAAATTTCACCCCTGTTGACACCCCTCGCGGGTCAAAATCCATCACTTAAAATTCCACTCGAAAAATATTGAAAAAATCGATGGACTAACCCCCTTACGTTTTTTCTTGATTTTTGAAAATTCGCCCATACTGTGGTCTAAGGGGAAGTTTGCACCCCCGAACACGATGGGCTAATTAGATTTTGCGTTAGATTGATACTTTAGCAGCAATATAGATTTTAAACATTTAAATTTGAATAACTCCCATTATATTTATCGGGGACAAAAATTTAGGGGTGCATTCGACTTCCCTTGAAATTTCACCTCTGTTGACACCCCTCACGGATCAAAATCCATCACTTGAAATTCCACTCGTAAAATATTGTAAAAATCAATGGAATAACCCCTTACGGTTTTTCTTGATTTTTGAAGATTTGCCCAGACTGTGGTATAAGGGATAGTTTACACCCCCGAACACGATGGGCTAATAAGATTTTGCGTTAGCCTTATACTTTAGCAGCTATTTCAAATTTTAAACATTAAAACTTGAATAACTCCCTTAATATTAATCGGAGACAAAATCTGAGGGGTGCATTCGACTTCCCTTGAAATTTCACCCCTGTTGACACCCCTCGCGGGTCAAAATCCATCACTTGAAATTCCACTCGAAAAATATTGAAAAAATCAATGGACTAACCCCTTACGGTTTTTCATGATTTTTGAAGATTCGCCCATACTGTGGTTTAAGGGGTAGTTTGCACCCCCTAAAGCGATGGGTTAATTAGATTCTGCGTTAGATTAATACTTTAGCAGCAATATTGATTTTAAACATTAAAACTTGAATAACTCCCTTAATATTAACCGGAGACAAAATCTGAGGGGTGTATTCGACTTGCCTTGAAATTTCACCCCTGTTGACACCCCTCGCGGGACAAAATCCATCACTTGAAATTCCACTCGTAAAATATTGTAAAAATCAATGGACCCTTACGTTTTTTCTTGATTTTTGAAGATTCGCCCATACTGTGGTCTAAGGGGTAGTTTGCACCCCCGAACGCGATGGGCTAATTAGATTTTGCGTAGGATTAATACTTTAGCAGCAATATTGATTTTAAACATTAAAACTTTAATAACTCCCTTAATATTATTCGGAGACAAAATCTGAGGGGTGCATTCGACTTCCCTTGAAATTTCACCTCTGTTGACACCCCTCACGGGTCAAAATCCATCACTTGAATTTCCACTCGTAAAATATTGTAAAAATCAATGGACCCCTTACGTTTTTTCTTGATTTTTGAAGATTCGCCCATACTGTGGTCTAAGGGGTAGGTTGCACCCCCGAACGCAATGGGCTTATTAGATTTTGCGTTAGCCTTATACTTTAGCAGCAATATAGATTTTAATAATTAAAACTTGAATAACTCCCTTAATATTAATCGGAGACAAAATCTGAGGGGTGCATTCGACTTTCCTTGAAATTTCACCCCTGTTGACACCCCTCGCGGGTCAAAATCCATCACTTGAAATTCCACTCGAAAAATATTGAAAAAATCGATGGACTAACACCTTACGTTTTTGCTTGATTTTTGAAGATTCGCCCATACTGTGGTCTAAGGGGTAGTTTGCACCCCCGAACGCGATGGGCTAATTAGATTTTGCGTTAGATTAATACTTTAGCAGCAATATAGATTTTAAACATTAAAATTTGAATAACTCCCTTTATATTTATCGGAGACAAAAATTAAGGGGTGCATTCGACTTCCCTTGAAATTTCACCCCTGTTGACACCCCTCGCGGGTCAAAATCCATCACTTGAAATTCCACTCTTAAAATATTGTAAATATCAATGGACTAACCCCTTACGGTTTTTCTTGATTTTTGAAGATTCGCCCATACTGTGGTTTAAGGGGTAGTTTGCACCCTCGAACGCGATGGGCTAATTAGATTCTGCGTTAGATTAATACTTTAGCAGCAATATAGATTTTAAATATTAAAACTTGAATAACTCCCTTAATATTAGTCGGAGACAAAATCTGAGGGGTGCATTCGACTTGCCTTGAAATTTCACCCCTGTTGACACCCCTCGCGGGTCAAAATTGTTTACTAAACTTTTCAATGCAAATATCGAAAACAAAAATAACATTCCTGTACATTTCCATTCCTGGGTACCAATTTCGGGCGACAGGTAGCGCATTTCGTTACTCTCGGCTGTTTGTAATGCTTGGGATTGAGTCCCACCTGCCACCTGCCACCTGCCACCTGCCACCTGCAAAGCTAGAGGGTGTTGCTAGGGGTGACAGGACACTGAAAACAAATCGACAACAACATTCAGGGTTAATAATTTATGTCACATAATACGTATCTACAATTTTACATGTTTTTTTTTTTGTTACAATTTTTCTTTTTTTTGATGTACACAGTGATATTACTTCTTTTTTTTGTTTGTTTTTCAAATATATAATATATATTATATTAACACGTTCTTTGATTTATTAAAATTAAACACGGTCTACTTGTCGCTAATTACAATTCAATTATTTTTGTTTTTTTTACACAATAATATAGATTTACTAACAAACACAACTGTTGTTTTTTATTCAGCCCAACTGCTTCTCGCAAAACCCTGCATTTACCAACTTTTAAAATTATTCGAAAGCTTCTTGACACAATTTTTTTTTTTAATTTTTTTATACACATTTCTTTTGATATTTACATTTAGTGATATTTGATGTACTTTGGGGTGACGACCGGCGGAACTTGCCGACGTGGGTCTGACGTCAACTCGGCAATGACGTCATTACTTCCGGGTTCGAACCTCGGTGACAGCTTCCCGTGACGTGAACCCACGCCTAGCAACGACCGCCCGTCCTACGGTCACTAGGGAACGCAAACACACGTATCCATAGCGACGCGACTACCGGCAACAAAGCGGACTACTCTAGTCGATCCAATCGAATACTACGTTACCGACCCAGCGGCACACTGGTAGCGCACCACGTTGTTACCGACCCAGCAGTAACATACTACTTTATCGACACAAAACCACAACAGGTTTGTTACTGAGCCTAAATGGGAAGCGTTCTTTTGTTTCGCCCCCCCCCTCCCCCCCTCCCCTAGAAACAAAACCAAAATGCGTCGCGACCTTCTGAAAGGTTGGCGGCCATTTTGTCACCACGTGACATCTAGCGGCGGCGATCTAAACTGTCGAAAGCGTCTCTACCAATCAAAACACGAGGAAAAATAAAACACAACTAGAGACTAATAAAAACCGACGACCGGCGTCGAAATAAAATGCCACACACGCACACGCACACACACGCAAGACGACGCGGCGGCCATCTTTGTTAACTTCTCTTTGGTATCCGGTAAGCCGAGACCTCCGTCGTCTTCTAATAAATATAATACTTTTGTTTCGCGGTGGGAAATCATCTCCGAGCCGTCGCCATGGCAACGAACAAACATCACTTTGCAAACCTGTTGCAGCCGATTTAAAAATGGCCGACGGCGTGGGTTAAGAAATGTCACGAGCAGAAGAAGCCAAAGAAACGGGCAACTTGAAAGTCTAGGCGCTCTCAGAACATAGGAAGCTTTGGTTCTGAAACACAGACTCCGTCTCGGACCCTCGAGACGCACGCGTGGCAAGCAAAGGCTGCTGTTGTCATGGTTACGCGTTGGATGGGTGGTTGGATGGGTGGGACGCGCACGCATGTTCAGGGGCGCACGCATGTTCAGGGGCGCACGCATGTTCAGGGGCGCACGCGCCAGAGGAGTGAAACTTTCTCGTGTAGCTTTCTGCATAGTCCAAGCAACCTCCGTCACATCCCAGACGCGGCCTCCTCGTCGCCCTCGTCCAGAGTAACCTGGCGGTGAAGATAAATAACTAACTTAGTGCACTGTTTTTTGGTTTTCTGGCATTTCCACTTGGGAGGTTAAACAAGCAAGCAGATGATGGATAGTAAGTATTATATAAGGGGTGCATTCGACTTCCCTTGAAATTTCACCCCTGTTGACACCCCTTGCGGGTCAAAATCCATCACTTGAATTTCCACTCGTAAAATATTGTAAAAATCAATGGACCAACCCCTTACGGTTTTTCTTGATTTTTGAAGATTTGCCCATACTTTGGTCTAAGGGGTAGTTTGCACCCTCGAACACGATGGGCTAATTAGATTTTGCGTAAGCCTTATACTTTAGCCACTATATTGATTTTAAACATTAAAACCCGGGTTCGTATCCCGGTTCGATTGCACAGTTTTCCAGTCTAGCTTGCTTTCCAACTAATTTAGTCGCTCACATCTTTGCAATGTTTGGTGACGATATCTTAAAGTCGATACAAAATCTCAAAATGTTTGTACATTTTTTACAATTATTTACAAACATTTTACAATTACTAGCACTTGTCAGGTAGTTGCTTGAAAATACCTCTAATCGCAATACCTTATACCCTTTCAAAAGTTGAAGTCACTGCACTAGAACAGGGAAATCTCATTAAGATAATTATTTAATTATTATTATTGTGTTCAAATACGCATTCAAAATTAAATCTGACGTATTTTTTCTTTTTATAATCCGATCATAACTTTTCTATTTCTATTTGTTTTAAGAATGGCTAAAATATGAATTCTCGTGGCGGGATTAAAACGGGCTGTGATTAACTACACGTAGTTCTGACGTCATTTTGTTGTATCCTTTGCGTTCGCTTCTGTTTCTTGACTTCATACTGACGTCAGATTTCACTTCATTTCATAAAAAATGGCGACCCTCGTTTTCGTACGAGATTCAAACGCAAACATTTTAAACAGAGATATTTTATTCAAAATTAGATTTAGAAGAAAATAAATAAATACGTGTTCATTATTTTCTCACAAAACAAAATAAAAAAATAGTTTCAAATTTAAAGAGATTTCCCTGTTAATTTAAGTTTGCAACTTTCTAATCTTCTCATACCAACCTAGAAAACATGGCAACATGACGCTACTGTTAGCTATCCGGATTAAAACCAACAAAATATTGTTTTTCTTTGCTTTTGAGACTTTTCACGCTTAAAAAATCTCCATCAATGTTTACCTCAACGATTGATAAACACGTAACGATATTAAAAAGCGAGTTAACCTACGAGAAATATCGAAATAAAATTTCATACGACAGTGGCTCCACTTAACGTGATGTTCCGGTACTCTGCATTTTTGTCGGTAAGGTAGTCATTTGGCGGCCATCTTTCACGCAGAGACTGTAACATTGACGTTGTTTCTCTACCTAGAACCTGCACTCAACGGTTTAACATTGACGTTGTTTCTCTACCTAGAACCTGCACACTCAACGAGGAAACGCCCAAACAAGGAATGCAGGAAACTCACCTGGAATCGAACCCTGTCCATTGGCTCGCTGTTTCCATCCTCCGTGTCCTCGTCTTCGTCAGCCTCATCTTCCTCCTCGTCATCATCCCGTGCCTGGTGCTCGGAGGCTGGAGGTGAGGGCGGGATCATCGACTGGTAGTAATCCCGGTTCTCCTCTAAAGTATCCAGGATGTCCTGGGCGTCAGGGTGAACGAGATCGGCCCACGTCTCCCACAGTGGATGAACGATGTAGTCGATGAAGCCAACCTGTGGAGACCACGAGGGAACCATTAGTTACACTAGCAGTTGCAGTAGTTTCGCTAATAGAATTACACCTCGACGCATCGAAACCATCTCATTCATATCAGAGACTTTCTGTTTCACGAGCATCCACAACCTAACCTAACCTAACCTAACCCAACATAACCCGACCTAACCTAACCTAATCTAACCCAACCCAACCTATCATAACCTAACCTAACCCAACCAAACCTAACCCACCCTGACATGACCTAACCTAACCTGACCTAACCTAACCCAACCAAACCTAACCCACCCTGACATGACCTAACCTAACCTGACCTAATCTAATCGAACCCAACCCAACCTAACCTAACCTAACCTAACCCGACCTAACCTAACCTAATCTAACCCAACCCAACCTATCATAACCTAACCCAACCAAACCTAACCCACCCTGACATGACCTAACCTAACCTGACCTAACCTAACCAAACCCAACCCAACCCAACCTAACCTGGACCACTTCACTTTCACCTGAATCTTGGCAAAACTCAACTATTTTAAACCCCACACCTTGGTTGGTCCTCAACTTCATCTCAAGTATCGCAAGTCTCGGTCTTGAAATCGCAAGCGTTTAGCAAAATTACATATTTTTGTCAACTTATTTTTAATGCCTTTTCTTTTTGGTGAAATGTACACAAAACTTTGACCCAGTGGTTATTTTGTGCGTACGCTCACGCACCTTTTCTTGCTACAGTCGATCACTCAACGCGTCTCGGTATACTTGTGCCATATGATCGAGGAAGTCCACCAACCTAACCTGACAGCAATGAACGCCTGCAATTAAGTGGATAGGCAACCCGCGATACACTCGCGAACTGCTTGTAGCCTAACGTGTGCCAAGCCTCGTTTGTAATTCGCAAATGAAAGGTACTTGCAATTTCCAACACTGGTTATTTTGTGCGTAAGCTCACGCACCTTTCCTTGCAACAGTCGATCACTCATTCCGGGAAAAGTTTGGTCTGATCTACATTTAAATTCAAGAAACACGCGTTATTTTTACGTGTTGGTCAACATTTTATTTGGAAATGGCATTCAACAGAACGTAGGTAAATTCACAGAATCTTATCATTCTGAAAAATAAATGCCGAATACACAAGCTCATAATTATGACAACGCAAAGCGATAGCAAGACTAAGCTTAGCTAAGCTCAGGCAACGCTAGCCTTTGTCAGGCAGCGCCGACAAAGCATAGCGAGAGTATAGAAATTGTTTGAATGTTTTTCAACTTTTAGCACAACTTCCTTGTTCCCCCCAAGAAAACACACGATCTAGAACAGCACCTGAATTCAATTGAGAGCGAACCCAACTGTTTCATTACAAATCAACCCCTGGGTTCACACGCACGTGTACACGCATCGAGGGTTGGATTGCTTCAAGATCTCTCACCTGAGTCTTCTCAACAGTGGCGTTGAGTCGGTCACACATCGGTGACATGTCCAGGTGTTGTTCACGTTCTCGGTCTCCTTGTTGAAAGAACTCCTCCATCAGAAGGTCGACCCAGCGTCGGTACAAAGCCAGGGGCTTCGTGGGGTTGCTCAGATCAGCACAGTGAACCAAGTTTTCAAGCACCTGTTGGAGGAACAAGACTAGTCAACTTCTACAACCTCTATCCAGGTTATTTGAGATCAGCTGGTTGGATCCTATGCTCTATCCAGGTTATTTGAGATCAGCTGACTGGATCCTATGCTCTATCCAGGTTATTTGAGATCAGCTGGCTGGATCCTATGCTCTATCCAGGTTATTTGAGATCAGCTGGCTGGATCCTATGCTCTATCCAGGTTATTTGAGATGAGCTGGCTGGATCCTATGCTCTATCCAGGTTACTTGAGATCAGCTGACTGGCTCCTATGCTCTATCCAGGTTATTTGAGATGAGCTGACTGGATCCTATGTTCTATCCAGGTTATTTGAGATGAGCTGACTGGATCCTATGCTCTATCCAGGTTATTTAAGATGAGCTGACTGGCTCCTATGCTCTATCCAGGTTATTTGAGATCAGCTGACTGGATCCTATGTTCTATCCAGGTTATTTGAGATCAGCTGGCTGGATCCTATGCTCTATCTAGGTTATTTGAGATGAGCTGACTGGATCCTATGCTCTATCCAGGTTATTTGAGATCAGCTGACTGGATCCTATGCTCTATCCAGGTTATTTGAGATGAGCTGACTGGATCCTATGTTCTATCCAGGTTATTTGAGATCAGCTGACTGGATCCTATGTTCTATCCAGGTTATTTGATTGAGATCAGCTGACTGGATCCTATGTTCTATCCAGGTTATTTGAGATCAGCTGACTGGCTCCTATGCTCACCTGTATCCTATCAGTATAGTTGTCCAGCAAAAGGACGCCCGAGCCGGCCACCTTCTTTGTTTCTACCATGGTCTTCAGGTCAGCTAATAGACTCATATGCTTGGACATGTCTGTTGATAGCACCATGTCTATACACATCTTGCGCAGTGTCTGTCGTTGCTTGCGCCCGAGCGTAGCCAAGATGTCGCAGCCCTCATTCTGCAATAACTTGAAGGCCACGGCCAGGTGATGATTCTCCAGCACTGACTCGTCGTTGTACATCAGCGCCAGCTCGTTACCTGCGGCAGGCGGGAGAAACACATTCAGCCATGTTGAAATAAAAACTATTTCAACTGGGTTAGTTTCTCAACAAACTAACCATGAGAGAAAGTCGCTTTTAAAGTACCTGAAAGTACCTAAAGGCATTTGACAGCACGGCGCCGTCAGGGTCAGTACCTACCAATGACAGACAGACCTTCTCCCAACCGATCTTCATTCCACTCCACCCCTACCCCACTTAGCACTAGTTTTAACAAAAACTATTTCAACTGGGTTTTCAATGCTAAGTGAAGAACAACTGAATTTCCCAACGTTTCGTAACTTGTACCTGTTACTTTATCAAGGGTAAGAGCAGTCCTGACAATTTTCCAATAACAAAACAACCACATAAAATTATAACAATTATCAAGTTCAAGCTTCCTAAATGCATATAAATAAAATAATCAGGGTCAATAACTTAAAAACTAATGTATTTTGTATTTTTTGAAATTAAATCCCAAACAAATTGGTGTTTTTTACCAACTAACCAATTATGTGTTTGGAAAAAACGCCAATTTTTCGAGGTCTTTCGAGACTGGAACTTACTTGAGTTGATCAGGAACTGGTTGGTCAGTCCCGGATGATCGACGTCATGAATAGTGGCGGCGAACAGTGCGGCCATGATCTCCAGTGGCGTGAATACAGATTCTAGCGCAGGCGTGTTGAGCAACACGTTGGTTGACTGAGTGACGTCAGCGGCGTGCATTGAGTTATGGAACGGGTTGTCTTTCACGTAGTGATCTTCGAGGGTCATCATGAACGCAACGAATGTCCTCGACGGGATCTGAAACGTCTTGAGCAGCTCGCGGTTCTGTGAAAACAAGAAGGCGGTGGTCAGTGCAACTAGAAGCAAGTTAAACTGTCAAACCTCGTAACCCAAGATCATGCCACACGGAGGTAAGTGGCCGCCATCTTGTTGAGCCGCCATCTTGTTGAGCCGCCATCTTTCCTTGCTACAGTCGATCGCTCATTCCGGGAAAAGTTTGGTCTGCTCTACATTTAAATTCAAGAAACACGCGTTATTTTTACGCGTTGGTGAACATTTTATTTGGAAATGGCATTCAACAGAACGTAGGTAAATTCACAGAATCTTATCATTCTGAAAAATAAATGCCGAATACACAAGCTCATAATTATGACAACGCAAAGCAATAGCAAGACGAAGCTTAGCTAAGCTCAGGCAACGCTAGCCTTTGTCAGGCAGCGCCGACAAAGCATAGCGAGAGTATAGAAATTGTTTCAATGTTTTTCAACTTTTAGCACAGCTTCCTTGTTCCCCCCAAGAAAACACACGATCTAGAACAGCACCTGAATTCAATTGAGAGCGAACCCAACTGTTTCATTACAAAATAAAGACTGGGTCGCATTGGTTAGAATTGGTCGCCACCAGATGGCAGTGGCGTGCGAGTCACGAGGGTCTTGATGCCACCAGATGGCAGTGGCGTGCGAGTCACGGGGGTCTTGATGTCACCAGATGGCAGTGGCGTCGAGTCACGGGGGTCTTGATGTCACCAGATGGCAGTGGCGGGCGAGTCACGGGGGTCTTGATGCCACCAGATGGCAGTGGCGTGCGAGTCACGGGGATCTTTGTGCTACCAGATGGCAGTGGCGTGCGAGTCACGAGGGTCTTGATGCCACCAGATGGCAGTGGCGTGCGAGTCACGGGGTCTTGATGCAAACAAGTTGAAGCGTTTGAAGAACAAGTATTGTCTGGCTGTTGTTTGTATAAAATCGATATGTTTTCAAGAAGGCAGTGACCTACGAGGGAATCGATCGCGTTTACAGGCATTGTTTATTGCGTGGCTATCGGGGTCTTGGGTCGCTTTATGAGCTGTTGGGGCTGTTGGGCCGGTTAGGTATTTTATTATTATTACTATTAATTTTATATTATTATATTATTATTGTAATTATCCCTTCAGAGAGGAGATCGCTAAGCTTCGGACAGAAACGAAATCGAAAAACTCGCTCGACGCTTTCGAGTCGGCGGAAATCTTCGACATTTTGGCTCGCGTCCAGAATCGATTTGCCCCGTGGGCAGGTGGGCGAGGTCAGATGGGGGTCAAGAGGCACTAAGTTGAGCATCGGGACGCTGCCTTGGTTCGGTCAGGACATTTGGGAGTCAAGAACTCATGTAAACCCAGACAGATCCACTGCAAGCCAGCAAGTTCATCAAGAGTTACCTAAGAAAGTAGCATTCCCACCTCTTAACACGGCAAGGTTGATGGAACCAACACATCTTGCTTGAGTCATATCACAAGAGTCGCCCAAAAGAAGCCTCTCAGCGTCTAGAAACTGGCAACACCGCCAGGTGGCACCCCATGCGTGCCGGCCATAATCACATGACTACAAACTTCGTGATGACGTCACGCGAATATTATTATCTCCCCACCCCGCCCCTTCCCAACCCTTAGCCATCAAAAACCAGTAAAACCCGAATCAGAGCAATTTTCTTCCGAGCCGCTAGCAGCGATTTAAAATAACACGGACATCGATTCACTTCGACACGAACCCCCCATGACGTCACGTAACCAGCAGCGCATACAATGGAGTTGATAGTAAACCCGGTGCTGACAGCACCAAGGACCGGCCACCGCTTAGCCTTGTCACTTTGACACACTGTGTTGGCTGCTCCTGTCCAACAGCACCAAGGACCGGCCACCACTTAGCCTTGTCACTTTGACACACTGTGTTGGCTGCTCCTGTCCAACAGCACCAAGGACCGGCCACCGCTTAGCCTTGTCACTTTGACACACTGTGTTGGCTGCTCCTGTCCAACAGCACCAAGGACCGGCCACCGCTTAGCCTTGTCACTTTGACACACTGTGTTGGCTGCTCCTGTCCAACAGCACCAAGGACCGGCCACCGCTTAGTCTTGTCACTTTGACACACTGTGTTGGCTGCTCCTGTCCAACAGCACCAAGGACCGGCCACCGCTTAGCCTTGTCACTTTGACACACTGTGTTGGCTGCTCCTGTCCAACAGCACCAAGGACCGGCCACCGCTTAGCCTTGTCACTTTGACACACTGTGTTGGCTGCTTCTGTCCAACAGCACCAAGGACCGGCCACCGCTTAGCCTTGTCACTTTGACACACTGTGTTGGCTGCTCCTGTCCAACAGCACCAAGGACCGGCCACCGCTTAGCCTTGTCACTTTGACACACTGTGTTGGCTGCTACTGTTCAACAGCACCAAGGACCGGCCACCGCTTAGCCTTGTCACTTTGACACACTGTGTTGGCTGCTCCTGTCCAACAGCACCAAGGACCGGCCACCGCTTAGCCTTGTCACTTTGACACACTGTGTTGGCTGCTACTGTTCAACAGCACCAAGGACCGGCCACCGCTTAGCCTTGTCACTTTGACACACTGTGTTGGCTGCTTCTGTCCAACAGCACCAAGGACCGGCCACCGCTTAGCCTTGTCACTTTGACACACTGTGTTGGCTGCTCCTGACCAACAGCACCAAGGACCGGCCACCGCTTAGCCTTGTCACTTTGACACACTGTGTTGGCTGCTCCTGTACAACAGCAGCAAGGACCGGCCACCGCTTAGCCTTGTCACTTTGACACACTGTGTTAGCTGCTCCTGCCCAACAGCACCAAGGACCGGCCACCGCTTAGCCTTGTCACTTTGACACACTGTGTTGGCTGCTCCTGTACAACAGCACCAAGGACCGGCCACCGCTTAGCCTTGTCACTTTGACACACTGTGTTGGCTGCTCCGGTCCAACAGCACCAAGGACCGGCCACCGCTTAGCCTTGTCACTTTGACACACTGTGTTGACTGCTCCTGACCAACAGCACCAAGGACCGGCCACCGCTTAGCCTTGTCACTTTGACACACTGTGTTGGCTGCTCCTGTCCAACAGCACCAAGGACCGGCCACCACTTAGCCTTGTCACTTTGACACACTGTGTTGGCTGCTCCTGTCCAACAGCACCAAGGACCGGCCACCGCTTAGCCTTGTCACTTTGACACACTGTGTTGGCTGCTCCTGTCCAACAGCACCAAGGACCGGTCTCAAAGGGAACGGAGTTGGCAACGCTGTCAAGTCTGAACAAAGCTGTAATGAAAATGCACCCCGCTGTTCTCGAACTCGCGGCCCGTTGGAAAGCCGCCGATTTGTGCAAATTGTTTTCAGATCCTGCGACTCGGAGCAAGCGAGCTGTGGAGTGGGGAGGGGAAGGAGGGGGGAGGGGTCGGAGGGGGAGGGGTCGGAGGGGAAGGGGTGGGGGGTTAATTGGTTTCGGATGTAAGCCAGAAGAGCGAGCGACATCGTAATTACTTTCAACGCGAAGAGTTGGCTTTGTATTCGGATGTTCGTGCATCAACGAACTTGTCCGAAGAAGAGAATCAACTTCTCGCTGATTCGGGTTCGCTCGGTTCGACTGATAATTATTAGTTGAATATTTAGGAGCGCGACGCTGGCGCTTCACAGCCATGTTGCGGACTCTACAGGAACTAGACTATCAAGGCCAGACAAGTTAGTGGCTGAAGAAGGCGGTGAGTTGTAGCGGTGAATTACCTGGAAGGCGGTGAAGGCGACAGCTGTCAGTGGGCGGTTGCAAGACAAGTCTCGTATTCTGAAGATGTCGATGCCCCATCGGTCCACCTCCATCAACGTCTGCAATAAGAGATCAACTGTTAAATTCATTCAATTGTTGTGTTTAACAAAGCACTGGTCTAATGGCGTCGGTGAATGAGAGGATGATGATGAACCTAAAATAGCCTAGAAGAGAGGAAACCCGGTGCCGGCACGTAGCCTACTCCTGTCGAAGACCAAGGGGACCACCGGCTTAACGTCCCTTCCGAAGGACGGTACAACGCGAACAACAGGATTCCTCCACAAATCCATGCTGTCGAGAGGTTGATAAGCAAGGCGAGTGAAGTTGCTGTACTAACTTTCATCCCTCCAACCTCTCTCCCAAACAAAACTGGTCATGTGTATGATGGTCACCCATCCAATACCTGACCCAGCGCAGTGTTGCTTAACTTTCATCCCTCCAACCTCTCTCCCGAACAGAACTGGTCATGTGTATGATGGTCACCCATCCAATACCTGACCCAGCGCAGTGTTGCTTAACTTTCATCCCTCCAACCTCTCTCCCGAACAGAACTGGTCATGTGTATGATGGTCACCCATCCAATACCTGACCCAGCGCAGTGTTGCTTAACTTTCATCCCTCCAACCTCTCTCCCAAACAGAACTGGTCATGTGTATGATGGTCACCCATCCAATACCTGACCCAGCGCAGTGTTGCTTAACTTTCATCCCTCCAACCTCTCTCCCGAACAGAACTGGTCATGTGTATGATGGTCACCCATCCAATACCTGACCCAGCGCAGTGTTGCTTAACTTTCATCCCTCCAACCTCTCTCCCGAACAGAACTGGTCATGTGTATGATGGTCACCCACCCAATACCTGACCCAGCGCAGTGTTGCTTAACTTTCATCCCTCCAACCTCTCTCCCAAACAGTACTGGTCATGTGTATGATGGTCACCCACCCAATACCTGACCCAGCGCAGTGTTGCTTAACTTTCATCCCTCCAACCTCTCTCCCAAACAGAACTGGTCATGTGTATGATGGTCATGTGTATGATGGTCATGTGTATGATGGTCATGTGTATGATGGTCATGTGTATGATGGTCATGTGTATGATGGTCATGTGTATGATGGTCATGTGTATGATGGTCATGTGTATGATGGTCATGTGTATGATGGTCATGTGTATGATGGTCATGTGTATGATGGTCATGTGTATGATGGTCATGTGTATGACGGTCATGTGTATTATGGTCATGTGTATGATGGTCATGTGTATGATGGTCATGTGTATGATGGTCATGTGTATGATGGTCATGTGTATGATGGTCATGTGTTTGATGGTCATGTGTATGATGGTCATGTGTATGATGGTCATGTGTATGATGGTCATGTGTATGATGATCAACTCACCCGTCCAATACCTGACCCAGTGCAGTGTTGCTTAACTTTCATCCCTCCAACCTCTCTCCCGAACAGAACTGGTCTTGTGTATGATGGTCAACTCACCCGTCCAATACCTGACCCAGTGCAGTGTTGCTTAACTTTCATCCCTCCAACCTCTCTCCCGAACAGAACTGGTCTTGTGTATGATGGTCAACTCACCCGTCCAATACCTGACCCAGTGCAGTGTTGCTGAACTTTCATCCCTCCAACCTCTCTCCCGAACAGAACTGGTCTTGTGTATGATGGTCAACTCACCCGTCCAATACCTGACCCAGTGCAGTGTTGCTTAACTTTCATCCCTCCAACCTCTCTCCCGAACAGAACTGGTCTTGTGTATGATGGTCAACTCACCCGTCCAATACCTGACCCAGTGCAGTGTTGCTTAACTTTCATCCCTCCAACCACTCTCACGAACAGAACTGGTCTTGTGTATGATGGTCAACTCACCCGTCCCAGGTCATCTTCATGTGGGGTCTCTACTCCATGCTTAGGGACGGTGTCCCCGGTGAAACTGTTTGTATGACAAAGCGGCTTCTTGACCCCCGAGATGTGAGAAAAGGGCGCCGGCGGTGGTCGATTGCGGTCCTTCTTCTTTGCCACGCGTGGCTCGGTGTCCTCCACCCTCAACGACGGCAGGTCCAACTCCTGCTGCTTGTCTGCAAGAAGAAGACTTGGTTAGCACCGCAAGGTCATCGTCTTCAGTCTTTGCTGGAGAATTTAGAGTTAGGAAGGGCCAAGTAGCTCAATTGGTTAGAGCAACACCCGCGACAGGTGGAGATCGGGGTTCAAGTAGCTCAATTGTTAGCAATCAAGTAGCAAGCGTCCCGGGCGACGGAAGAGTCCGTGTTTGAACCAGGAAGTGGACTGCGTGTCTCGTTTGTACGCACTTCCGGTTTGATCGACGCGATGTCGCCCGGCAGATGGCGACCAGAACTGACCGACAGACATATCATGCAAGGGGAAGGTTTAATGTGATTAAAGGTGTTTAAAAGACCTCCCCTATCTCTGCTACAAGAATGGAGACGGTAAGACTCGCTGGATTGACTCACCAAGGAAGGTGGAGCAGATGTATTCTGATATTTGATTGCTGGACTTGGTGGGGGTAAGACTCGCTGGATTGACTCACCAAGGAAGGTGGAGCAGATGTATTCTGATATTTGATTGTTGGACTTGGTGGGGGTAAGACTCGCTGGATTGACTCACCAAGGAAGGTGGAGCAGATGTATTCTGATATTTGATTGTTGGACTTGGTGGGGGTAAGACTCGCTGGAATGACTCACCAAGGAAGGTGGAGCAGATGTATTCTGATATTTGATTGCTGGACTTGGTGGGGGTAAGACTCGCTGGATTGACTCACCAAGGAAGGTGGAGCAGATGTATTCTGATATTTGATTGCTGGACTTGCTGGGGGTAAGACCCGCTGGATTGACTCACCAAGGAAGGTGGAGCAGATGTATTCTGATATTTGATTGTTGGACTTGGTGGGGGTAAGACTCGCTGGAATGACTCACCAAGGAAGGTGGAGCAGATGTATTCTGATATTTGATTGCTGGACTTGGTGGGGGTAAGACTCGCTGGATTGACTCACCAAGGAAGGTGGAGCAGATGTATTCTGATATTTGATTGCTGGACTTGCTGGGGGTAAGACTCGCTGGAATGTCTCACCAAGGAAGGTGGAGCAGATGTATTCTGATATTTGATTGTTGGACTTGGTGAGGGTAAGACTCGCTGGATTGACTCACCAAGGAAGGTGGAGCAGATGTATTCTGATATTTGATTGCCGGACTTGCTGGACTCGGAGAAGTGACTCAACTCTTTGTTGAGCATGCGCTTGAACTGCAAAGAGAGTAAGACATGAGTTGAGACGTCTACACTACAAGATAACATGGCTGGTCGCTGGCTTCACGTTCAATGACTGGGAACTCAAGACTAGCACGGCTTTGAGGGGATTTAGAAACAAACGTTTTGGGCAAATGGGATTAGCACAAGAAGGTCGTGAGTCGAACAACAATTGCTATGATCTACAACCGATTTACGGTAATTGGTCTCGTTTAAATTTATCATTATCAATCAAATCGGTCTAATTAATAATCAATCGTCTATTGTTCTAATTGGGTCGGATTAGGTTAAAAAACAGCTGATTGGCTACTGGCGATATTTTAAGAAACAATTGTGCAACGATTATGCGGCCCCAAAGAATTGGTTCGGGTTTAGATCGAAGTTAGGGCGACGGTGGGATTCGTCACTCGTATGGGGCTTAAAATAAAATGTTTGACATTTTGCTGCTACGTCGCGTTCCTTTGTTTGTGTCGCTATTTAATTTGATTTGTAGTTTATAAGATAGCGCGCATGTCAAGTGGCATTACAGCATTAAACCGAGATAAACAAGCTACTGTCACCATAGTGATGCATTGCATTCTTCGAGCTCAGCGATAAAGCGGTGTTCAAAAACACTTCCTACTTTCTGACAATACGAGTGTCCGCTCCTTTGCGTGGAGCGAAACAAGCACCCTGTCACGGAATGTCCAGCACAGAGGCGACGGCGAGTGTCCGCTCCTTTGCGTGGAGTGAAACAAGCGCCCTGTCACGGAATGTCCAGCACAGAGGTGACGGCGAGTGTCCGCTCCTTTGCGTGGAGCGAAACAAGCATCCTGTCACGGAATGTCCAGCACAGAGGCGACGGCGAGTGTCCGCTCTTTTGCGTGGAGCGAAACAAGCGACCTGTCACGGAATGTCCAGCACAGAGGCGACGGCGAGTGTCCGCTCCTTTGCGTGGAGCGAAACAAGCGCCCTGTCACGGAATGTCCAGCACAGAGGCGACGGCGAGTGTCCGCTCCTTTGCGTGGAGCGAAACAAGCGCCCTGTCACGGAATGTCCAGCACAGAGGCGACGGCGAGTGTCCGCTCCTTTGCGTGGAGCGAAACAAGCGCCCTGTCACGGAATGTCCAGCACAGAGGCGACGGCGAGTGTCCGCTCCTTTGCGTGGAGTGAAACAAGCGCCCTGTCACGGAATGTCCAGCACAGAGGCGACGGCGAGTGTCCGCTCCTTTGCGTGGAGCGAAACAAGCGCCCTGTCACGGAATGTCTAGCACAGAGGCGACGGCGAGTGTCCGCTCCTTTGCGTGGAGCGAAACAAGCGCCCTGTCACGGAATGTCCAGCACAGAGGCGACGGCGAGTGTCCGCTCCTTTGCGTGGAGCGAAACAAGCGCCCTGTCACGGAATGTCCAGCACAGAGGCGACGGCGAGTGTCCGCTCCTTTGCGTGGAGCGAAACAAGCGCCCTGTCAGGGAATGTCCAGCACAGAGGCGACGGTGAGTGTCCGCTCCTTTGCGTGGAGCGAAACAAGCGCCCTGTCACGGAATGTCCAGCACAGAGGCGACGGCGAGTGTCCGCTCCTTTGCGTGGAGTGAAACAAGCGCCCTGTCACGGAATGTCCAGCACAGAGGCGACGGCGAGTGTCCGCTCCTTTGCGTGGAGCGAAACAAGCGCCCTGTCACGGAATGTCCAGCACAGAGGCGACGGCGAGTGTCCGCTCCTTTGCGTGGAGCGAAACAAGCGCCCTGTCACGGAATGTCCAGCACAGAGGCGACGGCGAGTGTCCGCTCCTTTGCGTGGAGCGAAACAAGCGCCCTGTCACGGAATGTCCAGCACAGAGGCGACGGCGAGTGTCCGCTCCTTTGCGTGGAGCGAAACAAGCGCCCTGTCACGGAATGTCCAGCACAGAGGCGACGGCGAGTGTCCGCTCCTTTGCGTGGAGCGAAACAAGCGCCCTGTCACGGAATGTCCAGCACAGAGGCGACGGCGAGTGTCCGCTCCTTTGCGTGGAGTGAAACAAGCGCCCTGTCACGGAATGTCCAGCACAGAGGCGACGGCGAGTGTCCGCTCCTTTGCGTGGAGCGAAACAAGCGCCCTGTTACGGAATGTCCAGCACAGAGGCGACGGCGAGTGCTGTTGGACAGGAGCAGCCAACACAGTGTGTCAAAGTGACAAGGCTAAGCGGTGGCCGGTCCTTGGTGCTGTTGGACAGGAGCAGCCAACACAGTGTGTCAAAGTGACAAGGCTAAGCGGTGGCCGGTCCTTGGTGCTGTTGGACAGGAGCAGCCAACACAGTGTGTCAAAGTGACAAGGCTAAGCGGTGGCCGGTCCTTGGTGCTGTTGGACAGGAGCAGCCAACACAGTGTGTCAAAGTGACAAGGCTAAGCGGTGGCCGGTCCTTGGTGCTGTTGGACAGGAGCAGCCAACACAGTGTGTCAAAGTGACAAGGCTAAGCGGTGGCCGGTCCTTGGTGCTGTTGGACAGGAGCAGCCAACACAGTGTGTCAAAGTGACAAGGCTAAGCGGTGGCCGGTCCTTGGTGCTGTTGGACAGGAGCAGCCAACACAGTGTGTCAAAGTGACAAGGCTAAGCGGTGGCCGGTCCTTGGTGCTGTTGGACAGGAGCAGCCAACACAGTGTGTCAAAGTGACAAGGCTAAGCGGTGGCCGGTCCTTGGTGCTGTTGGACAGAAGCAGCCAACACAGTGTGTCAAAGTGACAAGGCTAAGCGGTGGCCGGTCCTTGGTGCTGTTGGACAGGAGCAGCCAACACAGTGTGTCAAAGTGACAAGGCTAAGCGGTGGCCGGTGCCGGCACCGGGTTCACCCGCAGCTTCCTGCCAGGCTCACCTTACGCTTCTTGAGGTAACGTACGAACACGGTGACGAAGACAACAACACTGAAGTAGTTGATTCCCGGCTTGTGGTTGCCTAGCAATGCTGACCTGCGTAGCAACATTACGCACACGCAAAGAGTTTGCAAATCCTCTCTTCTCTATGTAAACTGCTATCGACTCTGACTGCTATCGACTCTGACTTTCTATGGGACTGTTTCTGTTACTTTGAGCGCGCACTTTTCTCCCAGATTGTGTCACTAAGGTTTGAGTTGATTCTTCCAAGCAGTCCTGACAGCTCAAGCTACGAGTTGCGACTGACTCAACCCGGCGGTGCTTTCCACGGCAAGGACACAAGCAGTCCTGACAGCTCAAGCTACGAGTTGCGACTGACTCAACCCGGCGGTGCTTTCCACGGCAAGGACACAAGCAGTCCTGACAGCTCAAGCTACGAGTTGCGACTGACTCAACCCGGCGGTGCTTTCCACGGCAAGGACACAAGCAGTCCTGACAGCTCAAGCTACGAGTTGCGACTGACTCAACCCGGCGGTGCTTTCCACGGCAAGGACACAAGCAGTCCTGACAGCTCAAGCTACGAGTTGCGACTGACTCAACCCGGCGGTGCTTTCCACGGCAAGGACACAAGCAGTCCTGACAGCTCAAGCTACGAGTTGCGACTGACTCAACCCGGCGGTGCTTTCCACGGCAAGGACACAAGCAGTCCTGACAGCTCAAGCTACGAGTTGCGACTGACTCAACCCGGCGGTGCTTTCCACGGCAAGGACACTCACCGAACTAATCGATTGTTTCGATTTATCGATCCTAAAGTTTGTGAAAACCAGTGGCGTGCCGTCCTAGTAAATGGGTCAACACGTGTTGCATGGGTGGGTTCGGGTTGGTAATGTTTGACTAGTGCATGGCAAGGTATGAACTTCATGAAGTCTGTCCCTGTATTTCAAGGCTGTGTTTCACGAACGACTAGAGTTGAGACGAGATGTTGGGCAGATGAACTTGCGATGAAGGAAGCTGGATCTGGACCTTGATACAAGAAGATGGTAGCTCGTGCTTCTCAGAGGCCGAGCGAGGTTCAACGCTTCCCATTGGTCGGCTGATGTAAGTTGAGTTGATGACGTGAACTGTATTTTGTGAGAGTCCCGTGACAGGTCGAGCCAGCTTAGCGCGGGTACCAACCCCTAACCAACCCCCTCCACATCGAGACAGAACAACCACCCCAACCTAACCCAACCTAACCCAACCTAACCCAACCCACACCACGGGCTGCTCAATGATCTAACAGCCGTGATGAAGTCAAGACATGGCACCATCATTTAATAGCAATGTAATGACCATGAAGTGACAATGTAATGACCATGAAGTGGCAATGTAATGACCATGTAGTGACAATGTAATGACCATGAAGTGAAAATGAAATAACAATGTAATGGCCATGTAACAGCCATGTAACGGAAATGTAATGACCATATAGTGACAATGTAATGGCCATGTAGTGACAATGTAATGACCATGAAGTGACAATGTAATGACCTTGTAGTGACAATGTAATGGCCATAAGTGCCAATATAATGACCTTGTAGTGACAATATAATGACCAGATAGTGGCAATGTAATGACCATATAGTGACAATGTAATAACCATATATTGACAATGTAATGACCTTGCAGTGGCAATGTAATGGCCATAAAGTGTCAATATAATGGCCATATAGTGTCAATATAATGGCTATGTAATGACCATGAAATGGCAATGTAACGACCGTGTAGTGACAATGTAATGACCGTGTAGTGGCAATGTAATGGCTATATAATAACCATGAAATAGCAATAAACGACCCTGTATTAGATATGTAATGGTCATGTAGTGACAATGAAATGCCTATGTACTGACAATGTAATGACCATGTAATGATCATATAGTGACAATGTAATGATCATGTAGTGACAATGTAATGATCATATAGTGACAATGTAATGATCATGTACTGACAATGTAATGACCAGGTAGTGAGAATGTAATGGCCATGTAGTGACAATATAATGACCATGTACTGACAATGTTATGACAATGTAATGACCATGTAAAGGCAATGTAATGGCTATGTAATGACCATGTAATGGCAATGTAATGACAATGTGGTGGCAATGTAATGACCATGTGGTGGCAATGTAATGACCATGAAGTGGAAATGAAATAACCATGTAATGACCATGAAATGGCAATGTAATTACCAAGTAAAGCCAATTTAGGACAATGTATTGGAAATGTAACGGCTGTTTTACTAGCAATGTAAAGACCATGTTACCTTGTAATGGAGTGTGACAAAGCTAGAAGGTGAAACTGTGTAACCAAGCTGGGATACGAAGCCCGGACCTGATCGCCAACCAACAGAGCTATCCGGGCATACAGGACTGCAACAAGAAGGGTCACGTGTTCGAGTCCAGGTTCTTACCTTGAGCGACGCCATGTCCGAGACAGATCGGTGAGTCTGTATCGTTTCTAACTGGTCGAGACACCAATCCAGCTCTTCCATTGTTTCCACCGCCATCTTCATGTAGTTCTCATCTGTAACAGGGAACCAACATCAGCAGGTTCAAGGTTATGTTAGGTTATGTTAGGTAAGGTAAGGTTAGGTTAGGTTATGTTAGGTAAGGTTAGGTTAGGTTAGGTTAGGTTAGGTTAGGTTAGGTTAGGTTAGGTTAGGTAAGGTTAGGTTAGGTTAGGTTAGGTTAGGTTAGGTTAGGTTAGGTTAGGTTTGGTTAGGTTAGGTAAGGTAAGGTTAGGTTAGGTTATGTTAGGTAAGGTAAGGTTAGGTTAGGTTAGGTTAGGTTAGGTAAGGTAAGGTTAGGTTAGGTTAGGTTAGGTTAGGATAGGTTAGGTTAGGTAAGGTAAGGTTAGGTTAGGTTAGGTTATGTTAGGTAAGGTAAGGTTAGGTTAGGTTATGTTAGGTAAGGTTAGGTTAGGTTAGGTTAGGTTAGGTTAGGTTAGGTTAGGTTAGGTTTGGTTAGGTTAGGTTAGGTTAGGTTAGGTTATGTTAGGTAAGGTAAGGTTAGGTTAGGTTAGGTTAGGTTAGGTAAGGTAAGGTTAGGTTAGGTTAGGTTAGGTTAGGATAGGTTAGGTTATGTTAGGTAAGGTAAGGTTAGGTTAGGTTAGGTTAGGTTAGGTTAGGTTAGGTATGGTTAGGTTAGGTTAGGTTAGGTTAGGTTAGGTTTGGTTAGGTTTGGTTAGGTTAGGTTAGGTTAGGTTAGGTTAGGTTAGGTTAGGTTAGGTTAGGTTAGGTTAGGTTAGGTTTGGTTAGGTTAGGTTAGGTTAGGTTAGGTTATGTTAGGTAAGGTAAGGTTAGGTTAGGTTAGGTTAGGTTAGGTAAGGTAAGGTTAGGTTAGGTTAGGTTAGGTTAGGATAGGTTAGGTTATGTTAGGTAAGGTAAGGTTAGGTTAGGTTAGGTTAGGTTAGGTTAGGTTAGGTATGGTTAGGTTAGGTTAGGTTAGGTTAGGTTAGGTTTGGTTAGGTTTGGTTAGGTTAGGTTAGGTTCGTTAGGTTAGGTTAGGTTAGGTTAAGTTGATAAATAAAAAAAAAACAAAAAATATTAAAAAAAAAAATTCAAAGAATTAATTAAAAAAATGTAATAATTTTTTGAACTTTTTATTTTGAAAAAAAAACACTTTTTTATTTTTTTTTATTTTCAAAAAGTATTTAAAATAGTTTTTAAAAAAAAAAAAAAAAAAATTATTTTACGATTTTTTTTTTTTTTTTTGGTTAAGATTAGGTTAGGTTAGGTTAGGTTAAGTTAGGTTCGGTTGGGTAAGGTAAGGTTAGGTTAGGTTAGGTTAGGTTAGGTTAGGTTCGTTAGGTTAGGTTAGGTTAGGTTAGGTTAGGTTAGGTTCGGTAAGGTTAGGTTAGGTTAGGTTAGGTTAAGTTAGGTTAGGTTAGGTTAGGTTAGGTTTGGTTAGGTTAGGTTAGGTTCGTTAGGTTAGGTTAGGTTAGGTTAGGTAAGGTTAGGTTAGGTTAGGTAAGGTTAGGTTAGGTAAGGTTAGGTTCGGTTAGGTAAGGTAAGGTTAGGTTAGGTTAGGTTAGGTTAGGTGGGGTTAGGTTAAGTTAGGTTCGGTTGGGTAAGGTTAGGTTAGGTTAGGTTAGGATAGGTTAGGTTAGGTTAGGTTACGTTAGGTTAGGTTCGGTTAGGTTAGGTTAGGTTAGGTTAGGTTAGGTTAGGTTAGGTTTGGTTAGGTTAGGTTTGGTTAGGTTCGTTAGGTTAGGTTAGGTTCGTTAGGTTAGGTTAGGTAAGGTTAGGTTAGGTTAGGTTAGGATAGGTTAGGTTAGGTTAGGTTAGGTTAGGTAAGGTTAGGTTAGGTTAGGTTAGGTTAAGTTGATAAATTAAAAAAAAACAATTTTATTTTAAAAAAAAATTCCAAGAATTATAAAAAAAATTTTAATAATTTTTTGAACTTTTTATTTTGAAAAAAAAAAAACTTTTTTATTTTTTATTTATTTTCAAAAAGTATTTAAAATAGTATTTAAAAAATAAAAATAAAAATTATTTTACTAATTTTCATTTTTTTTTTTTTTTTGGTTAAGGTTAGGTAAGGTTAGGTTAGGTTAGGTTCGGTTAGGTTAGGTTAGGTTAGGTTAGGTTAGGTCAGGTCAGGTTAGGTTAGGTTCGGTTCGGTTAGGTTAGGTTAGGTTAGGTTAGGTTAGGTTATGTTAAGTTAGGTTAGGTTAGGTTCGTTAGGTTAGGTGAGGTTAGGTTAGGTTAAGTTGATCAATTTAAAAAAAAAAAAATGTATTTAAAAAATAATTCCAAGTATTATTAAAAAATTTTTAATAATTTTTTGAACTTTTCATTTTGAAAAATTTTTTTTTTTTTTTTTTTTTCAAGAAGTATTTTAAATAGTTTTTTAAAAATAAAAATAAAAAATTATTTTACGAATTTTAATCTTTTTTTTTTTTGGTTTAGGTGAGGTTAGGTGTAAGGTTAAGTTAGGTTCGGTTAGGTAAGGTTAGGTTAGGTTTGGTTAGGTTAGGTTAGGTTAGGTTAGGTTAGGTTTGGTTAGGTTAGGTTAGGTTAGGTTTGTTAGGTTAGGTTAGGTTAGGTTAGGTTAGGTTAGGTTAGGTAAGGTTAGGTTAGGTCAGGTTAGGTTAGGTTAGGTTAGGATAAGTTGATAAATTTAAAAAAAAAAATTTATTTAAAAAAAAATTCCAAGAATTAATAAAAAAATTTTAATATTTTTTTGAACTTCTTAATTAAAAAAAAAAAAAAAAAAAAAAAAAAAATTTTATTTTTATTTTACGAAAAGTATTTAAAATAGTTTGAAAAATAAAAATAAAAAATTATTTTACGAAATTTTCATTTTTTGTAATTTTATGTAAGGTTAGGTTAGGTTAGGTTAGGTTAGGTCAGGTTAGGTTAGGTTAGGTTAGGTTAGGTCAGGTTAGGTTAGGTTAGGTTAGGTTAGGTTAGGTTAGGTTAGGTTAGGTTAGGTTAGGTTAGGTTGGGTTTGGTTGGGTTAGGTTAGGTTAGGTTGGGTTAGGTTAGGTTTGGTTAGGTTAGGTTAGGTTAGGTTTGGTTGGGTTAGGTTAGGTTATGTTAGGTTAGGTTTGGTTAGGTTAGGTTAGGCAAGGTTAGGTTAGGTGAGGTTTGGTTAGGTTAGGTTAGGTTAGGTTAGGTTAGGTTAGGTTTGGTTGGGTGAGGTTAGGTCAGGTTTGGTTAGGTTAGGTTAGGTTAGGTTAGGTTAGGTTAGGTTTGGTTGGGTTAGGTTAGGTTAGGTTAGGTTCGTTTAAGTTAGGTAAGCAACAGCAGGTGCTACCAACATCAGCAGGCGTCAGAAGAGCGACAGAATCTTGCATAGATGGCTCCAAACATTAAAATGATATTAAAAATTGAATTTAAAAATTTTTTAAAAATTGAAAAAAAATTTAAATGAAATGAAATTGGAATGCCTGATCGACGTACGCTGTTGCAAGAAAAGGTGCGTGAGCGTACGCACAAAATAACCACTAGCGCTTTTAACAAGATGGCGGCAACTCACCTCCGTGTGGGATGACCTTGGGTTGAGGGGTTTGACCCCCGGCGGTGCCCGACGATCGACGGGACCTGAAAACAAGTGAAGTTAGAAACAACAGTCGGTCACGTGGGGAATACGTGCTCTAACCAATTGAGCTACTTGGACCCCGATCTCCACCTGTCACGGGTGTTGCTCTAACCAATTGAGCTACATGGACCCCGATCTCCACCTGTCACGGGTGTTGCTCTAACCAATTGAGCTACATGGACCCCGATCTCCACCTGTCACGGGTGTTGCTCTAACCAATTGAGCTACTTGGACCCCGATATCCACCTGTCGCGGGTGTTGCTCTAACCAATTGAGCTACATGGACCCCGATCTCCACCTGTCACGGGTGTTGCTCTAACCAATTGAGCTACTTGGACCCCGATCTCCACCTGTCGCGGGTGTTGCTCTAACCAATTGAGCTACTTGGACCTCGATCTCCACCTGTCGCGGGTGTTGCTCTAACCAAATGAGCTACTTGGACCCCGATCTCCACCTGTCACGGGTGTTGCTCTAACCAATTGAGATACTTGGACCCTGATCTCTACCTGTCGCAAGTGTTGCTCTAACCAATTGAGCTACTTGGACCCCGATCTCCACCTGTCGCGGGTGTTACTCTAACCAATTGAGCTACTTGGACCCCGATCTCCACCTGTCGCGGGTGTTGCTCTAACCAATTGAGCTACTTGGACCCCGATCTCCACCTGTCGCGGGTGTTGCTCTAACCAATTGAGCTACTTGTACCCCGATCTCCACCTGTCGTGGGTGTTGCTCTAACCAATTGAGCTACTTGGACCCCGATCTCCACCTGTCGCGGGTGTTGCTCTAACCAATTGAGCTACTTGGACCCCGATCTCCACCTGTCGCGGGTGTTGCTCTAACCAATTGAGCTACTTGGACCCCGATCTCCACCTGTCGCGGGTGTTGCTCTAACCAATTGAGCTACTTGGACACTGGCTTTTTGAGATGATTTTAGTGTATTTGATGAGAATGACGGATCTCCAAGGAGTAGAACCAAGAGGCTGTGAATACTCACAGTCACTCTGATTCTAGTGACGTTATATCACGTCATAAACTGTCAAACTTGAGTAACTTCAATTTGATGTTGAATTCGTTTGAATTATGTTTACATATTTGTATATAAAATACGAGTTGAACTCACTTGGACGAAGGTACATTGGTGAGGCTGAGGAAGTTGTTGCGTACACTGCGCAGACTCGCGAGAATCTGCGCGAACGGAGTGACGATCAGGTCTTCTCCATGACTGCAAGAAAACAAACATCCGTCAGTCAAAAACACCCATCCAACCATAATCTGTCACATTGTGTTGCTTAACTTTCATCCCTCCAACCTCTCTCCCGAACACAACTGGTCATGTGTATGATCGTCACCCATCCAATACCTGACCCAGCGCAGTGTTGCTTAACTTTCAGCCCTCCAACCTCTCTCCCGAACAAAACTGGTCATGTGTATGATGGTCACCCATCCAATACCTGACCCAGCACAGTGTTGCTTAACTTTCAGCCCTCCAACCTCTCTCCCGAACAAAACTGGTCATGTGTATGATGGTCACCCATCCAATACCTGACCCAGCACAGTGTTGCTTAACTTTCAGCCCTCCAACCTCTCTCCCGAACAAAACTGGTCATGTGTATGATGGTCACCCATCCAATACCTGACCCAGCACAGTGTTGCTTAACTTTCAGCCCTCCAACCTCTCTCCCAAACAGAACTGGTCATGTGTATAATGGTCACCCATCCAATACCTGACCCAGCGCAGTGTTGCTTAACTTTCATCCCTCCAACCTCTCTCCCGAACACAACTGGTCATGTGTATGATCGTCACCCATCCAATACCTGACCCAGCGCAGTGTTGCTTAACTTTCGTCCCTCCAACCTCTCTCCCGAACAGAACTGGTCATGTGTATGATGGTCACCCATCCAATACCTGACCCAGCGCAGTGTTGCTTAACTTTCAGCCCTCCAACCTCTCTCCCGAACAGAACTGGTCATGTGTATGATGGCCACCCATCCAATACCTGACTCAGCGCAGTGTTGCTTAACTTTCATCCCTCCAACCTCTCTCCCGAACAGAACTTGTCATGTGTATGATGGTCACCCATCCAATACCTGACCCAGCGCAGTGTTGCTTAACTTTCATCCCTCCAACCTCTCTCCCGAACAGAACTGGTCATGTGTATGATGGTCACCCATCCAATACCTGACCCAGTGCAGTGTTGCTTAACATTCATCCCTCCAACCTCTCTCCCGAACAAAACTGGTCATGTGTATGATGGTCACCCATCCAATACCTGACCCAGCACAGTGTTGCTTAACTTTCATTCCTCCAACCTCTCTCCCGAACAGAACTGGTCATGTGTATGATGGTCACTCATCCAATACCTGACCCAGCGCAGTGTTGCTTAACTTTCATCCCTCCAACCTCTCTCCCGAACAGAACTGGTCATGTGTATGATGGTCACCCATCCAATACCTGACCCAGCGCAGTGTTGCTAAACTTTCATCGCTCCAACCTCTCTCCCGAACAGAACTGGTCATGTGTTTGATGGTCACCCATCCAATACCTGACACAGCGCAGTGTTGCTTAACTTTCATTCCTCCAACCTCTCTCCCGAACAGAACTGGTCATGTGTATGATGGTCACCCATCCAATACCTGACCCAGCACAAGGTTGCCTAACAGTGAAGCTTTCAATTCGTCCATCTTTTATTACTGAGCCGAGCTGCGTCAAAGAAGCCGCCCACAGAATCCGGAACATTCAGAAGGCGGTGAAATCAAATTCACTGAATCTGGAAAATTACTATCGATTTATCCGACGCGCCGTGCTTGACGTGTTAATCTAATTTTCCAACTCCCCGCCCACGAACCAACCCCCCCACCCATCCACCCCGACCCCCGCCCAACCATCCACCCCAAACATCACTCTCATAACCAACGCTTCATGAGCACAGGAACCCTCAAGCAAACTATTTCAACTTCTGGTACTGTCAGATCAAATAACAGGTGACTTTAAACTCTTCGATCTCCCCTATTCTACCTGTGTAACCCACTGGTCTGTACACACTTGCGTGGATAGCGCATCCCGTGGTCTGGTTTCCAAGCCAGTGGGGTCTTCGATCTCCCCTATTCTACCTGTGTAACCCACTGGTCTGTACACACTTGCGTGGATAGCGCATCCCGTGGTCCGGTTTCCAAGCCAGTGGGGTCTTCGATCTCCCCTATTCTACCTGTGTAACCCACTGGTCTGTACACACTTGCGTGGATAGCGCATCCCGTGGACTGGTTTCCAAGCCAGTGGGGTCTTCGATCTCCCCTATTCTACCTGTGTAACCTACTGGTCTGTACACACTTGCGTGGATAGCGCATCCCGTGGACTGGTTTCCAAGCCAGTGGGGTCTTCGATCTCCCCTATTCTACCTGTGTAACCCACTGGTCTGTACACACTTGCGTGGATAGCGCATCCCGTGGACTGGTTTCCAAGCCAGTGGGGTCTTCGATCTCCCCTATTCTACCTGTGTAACCCACTGGTCTGTACACACTTGCGTGGATAGCGCATCCCGTGGACTGGTTTCCAAGCCAGTGGGGTCTTCGATCTCCCCTATTCTACCTGTGTAACCCACTGGTCTGTACACACTTGCGTGGATAGCGCATCCCGTGGACTGGTTTCCAAGCCAGTGGGGTCTTCGATCTCCCCTATTCTAACTGTGTCCCCCACTGGTCTGTACACACTTGCGTGGATAGCGCATCCCGTGGACTGGTTTCCAAGCCAGTGGGGTCTTCGATCTCCCCTATTCTACCTGTGTAACCCACTGGTCTGTACACACTTGCGTGGATAGCGCATCCCGTGGACTGGTTTCCAAGCCAGTGGGGTCTTCGATCTCCCCGATTCTACCTGTGTAACCCACTGGTCTGTACACACTTGCGTGGATAGCGCATCCCATGGACTGGTTTCCAAGCCAGTGGGGTCTTCGATCTCCCCTATTCAACCTGTGTAACCCACTGGTCTGTACACACTTGCGTGGATAGCGCATCCCGTGGACTGGTTTCCAAGCCAGTGGGGTCTTCGATCTCCCCTATTCTACCTGTGTAACCCACTGGTCTGTACACACTTGCGTGGATAGCGCATCCCGTGGACTGGTTTCCAAGCCAGTGGGGTCTTCGATCTCCCCTATTCTACCTGTGTAACCCACTAGTCTGTACACACTTGCGTGGATAGCGCATCCCGTGGACTGGTTTCCAAGCCAGTGGGGTCTTCGATCTCCCCTATTCTACCTGTGTAACCCACTAGTCTGTACACACTTGCGTGGATAGCGCATCCCGTGGACTGGTTTCCAAGCCAGTGGGGTCTTCGATCTCCCCTATTCTACCTGTGTAACCCACTGGTCTGTACACACTTGCGTGGATAGCGCATCACGTGGACTGGTTTCCAAGCCAGTGGGGTCTTCGATCTCCCCTATTCTACCTGTGTAACCCACTGGTCTGTACACACTTGCGTGGATAGCGCATCCCGTGGACTGGTTTCCAAGCCAGTGGCATCTTCGATCTCCCCTATTCTACCTGTGTAACTTACTGGTCTGTACACACTTGCGTGGATAGCGCATCCCGTGGACTGGTTTCCAAGCCAGTGGGGTCTTCGATCTCCCCTATTCTACCTGTGTAACCCACTGGTCTGTACACACTTGCGTGGATAGCGCATCCCGTGGACTGGTTTCCAAGCCAGTGGCATCTTCGATCTCCCCTATTCTACCTGTGTTACCCACTGGTCTGTACACAAGTGAGTGATTACTACCTTTTTCAGAAGGGAAAGGTTGAACGGTGGTAAGTCTGCCCCAGGGGTAGCTTGACATTCTTCGAGCCCTATGCTACTGATTCTGTTTGTTGAGTTTTATGAACCATGGAGCGCTGAGCGACCCGCTCTGACAAAGCTGCTAATTCCCATCATCCGGGGAGAGGTTGAAATTGTTCTGAGTGAAATCCTGGAGAATGAAACAGAATGCTTGGGCAACATTCGCTCCACTAGTGGCACTGGGTTGGGGTGATTTCACTTCAACAAAACCCTGCTTGACGCTACATTGCTAGAGGATTAGTGCGGCCGTGAGAATTCACTTCACCTGATTGGTTGCTATTGACAACGGTGATCATGAATTCCAGATTGAACTCACGCGTGCCAGGGATCAGAGATGAGCCGGCAACTGGCTTGGAGTGGAATTCAGGAATAACGAGACCAAGCTTTAATTCTTTCAGTCTTTTCCATGCTAATCTAACGATCTAAAGGAGAGCAGACAACATTTTTAACAGCGCAGTGTTTCTTAACTTTCATCCCTCCAACCTCTCTCCCGAACAGAACTGGTCATGTATATGATGGTCATGTGTATGATGGTCATGTGTATGATGGTCATGTGTATAATGGTCATGTGTATGATGGTCATGTGTATGATGGTCATGTGTATGATGGTCATGTGTATGATGGTCATGTGTATGATGGTCATGTGTATGATGGTCATGTGTATGATGGTCATGTGTATGATGGTCATGTGTATGATGGTCATGTGTATGATGGTCATGTGTATGATGGTCATGTGTATGATGGTCATGTGTATGATGGTCATGTGTATGATGGTCATGTGTATGATGGTCATGTGTATGATGGTCATGTGTATGATGGTCATGTGTATGATGGTCATGTGTATGATGGTCATGTGTATGATGGTCATGTGTATGATGGTCATGTGTATGATGGTCATGTGTATGATGGTCATGTATATGATGGTCATGTGTATGATGGTCATGTGTATGATGGTCATGTGTATGATGGTCATGTGTATGATGGTCATGTGTATGATGGTCATGTGTATGATGGTCATGTGTATGATGGTCATGTGTATGATGGTCATGTGCATGATGGTCATGTGTATGATGGTCATGTGTATGATGGTCATGTGTATGATGATCATGTGTATGATGGTCATGTGTATGATGGTCATGTGTATGATGGTCATGTATATGATGGTCATGTGTATGATGGTCATGTGTATGATGGTCATGTGTATGATGGTCATGTATATGATGGTCATGTGTATGATGGTCATGTGTATGATGGTCATGTGTATGATGGTCATGTGTATGATGGTCATGTGTATGATGGTCATGTGTATGATGGTCATGTGTATGATGGTCATGTGTATGATGGTCATGTGTATGATGGTCATGTGTATGATGGTCATGTGTATGATGGTCATGTGTATGATGGTCATGTGTATGATGGTCATGTGTATGATGGTCATGTGTATGATTGTCATGTGTATGATGGTCATGTGTATGATGGTCATGTGTATGATGGTCACCCATCTAATACCCGTCGTTGCTAGAATCTATTTCCCGGCAAGAAACAACGATGGCAGTGTATTTGAAACTCAAGTCTCAGAGTCTACCGTCTTGAAGATGGAATTAATTGAGTGTATCCCAGGTCTTGATGCTAGAGGTGCTTGGTAGTGAAGGGAGACAGAGAGGTTAATTGATATTTCTTTCAGCGCAATGATGCAAAGTGGGGTAGGGTAGGGTAGGGTAGGGTAGGGTGGGGTAGGGTAGGGTAGGGTAGGGTAGGGTAGGGTAGGGTGGGGTAGGGGTCGTATACTCAGGTACTTGCACCTAATTAGTCTGTCTGCTTTCAACAAGGTATCTCAGTACAGATTCACTGTTCGCCTATCGTTTCAACCTCCAGACACAGTCCTGTCTCTACATTTTTCAATATTATATTGGACTATTTAATAATGGATATAACCTAAAGACTGATTTATCAAATAAAGGACCTTTTTCATATGGAATTCAAGTGTTTAACTTTTCACCATATGACTTGAAATGTCAAAAATCAGAAGATGAATTTTCGACTCAGCTAAAAGGTTTCCTGTTGAAATTTTTTAAATTCAGGTAACGAGTTTCTGAATTGAAGTTATTTGTAAATTAGTTAATTAGTTAGTAGTTTGTATCCCTGATATGACTCATACCCAGTGGTTTAGTAGAGGGTAAACTCGGGTATACGCCGTAAACCCAAAACACTTTTTGACACCGAGCGTATACCCAAAAAAAATATACAAAAGTTACGCCCAATAAATACTCTTTGCAAAACTTTAAAATGCGTTTTGCAACGACAATTCTTAATCTCCCTACAACCTGCACTATAAAAACTGGAAAAGCAAAGTTTATTTTGAAAAGTCGGTAGTCCGTGTATAGTAGGGGTTCGTATGATCTGGATTGGTATGCAATGGTTTTTCCAAGCAGTCAACATGGGTACTCATTCAACCCACCCCAGGAAAGCGCGATTGCAGCTACCCCAACACCAAGTAGTAGTTTTAGTGTTGATAGGAATTAACTATCTATGAACTTTAACTAGTGAATAGACTAAAGGTAAAGAATTAGAAACAACCCCCCATTCAGTACCTAACCTAGTGATGACCACGGCATTTGGCACTCACAGCCTGATAACCCAGCGTATACCAAAATAAAGGACTACATCACTGCTCATACCTTAACGTTTAATAGTGATATTTAAAGAATTATTATTATTATTATCCTTGCATCATCTAATCGCACCCGACTTAAACCCAGGCCGGTACTGGATCAATATTTTCAATTAAACTCAGATTATTTTGTGAGTTTTTCTGCCCGGCTAAAGAGACAAGCGACGTACAAACATTTGTAATTAAAATACAATTAATCGCCACTAATTCACTTTCCTCGCTCGATGCGCACTTTTTTTTTACGCTACTAATTGTTTCTTTATTTGTCTGGACTACGTTCTAATCTCCTAATCGCCGTGATCTTCCTTCTCTCTCACTTCCCCTCAACATCACGTTAGTGCGAGAGAGAGGGAACAACTCAACTGCAAGCAACGTGACTCAACCTGATCTAACCAAGCCTTGGAGGACCGAACACCAGATGGTGCTGCAGTCAGTCTACCTTTAGTTCCCGGACCATACCGAAGTTAAGCAACACTGTGCTGAGTCAGGTATTGGATGGGTGACCATCATACACATGACCAGTTCTGTTCGGGAGAGAGGTTGGAGGGATGAAAGTTAAGCAACATTGCGCTGAGTCAGGTATTGGATGGGTGACCATCATACACATGACCAGTTCTGTTCGGGAGAGAGGTTGGAGGGATGAAAGTTAAGCAACACTGCACTGAGTCAGGTATTGGATGGATGACCATCATACACATGACCAGTTCTGTTCGGGAGAGAGGTTGGAGGGATGAAAGTTAAGCAACACTGCACTGAGTCAGGTATTGGATGGATGACCATCATACACATGACCAGTTCTGTTTGGGAGAGAGGTTGGAGGGATGAAAGTTAAGCAACACTGCGCTGGGTCAGGTATTGGATGGGTGACCATCATACACATGACCAGTTCTGTTCGGTAGAGAGGTTGGAGGGATAAAAGTTAAGCAACACTGCGCTGGGTCAGGTATTGGATGGGTGACCATCATACACATGACCAGTTCTGTTCGGGAGAGAGGTTGGAGGGATGAAAGTTAAGCAACACTGCGCTGGGTCAGGTATTGGATGGGTGACCATCATACACATGACCAGTTCTGTTTGGGAGAGAGGTTGGAGGGATGAAAGTTAAGCAACACTGCGCTGGGTCAGGTATTGGATGGGTGACCATCATACACATGACCAGTTCTGTTTGGGAGAGAGGTTGGAGGGATGAAAGTTAAGCAACACTGCGCTGGGTCAGGTATTGGATGGGTGACCATCATACACATGACCAGTTCTGTTCGGGAGAGAGGTTGGAGAGATGAAAGTTAGTACAGCAACTTCACTCGCCTTGCTTATCAACCTCTCGACAGCATGGATTTGCGGAGGAATCCTGTTGTTCGAGTTGTACCGTCCTTCGGAAGGGACGTTAAGCCGGTGGTCCCCTTGGTGCTCTTCGACAGGAGTAGGCTACGTGCCGGCACCGGGTTTCCCCTCCTCCCTTCTAGGCTAGGTTAGGTTCATTATCATCCACTCATTCACCGACGCCATTAGACCAGTGCCACATGGCCAGTTGTCAAAACAGTGCTATGTTAAACACCACAAATCAATCAATTTCCCATAGAGCCTCCCCTTCAATCTCTGAGACACAAAGGCTCATACTTTGGTTAACATTGCTCTAAACAATAGCATCCACATAGGCACATAGAGATCGGTCGTTGAGAGGGAGAGAGCTCCTACCCGCATGGAGTGGGCCGTGGGCGAAGTAAAGACTGCAACGTGAGATAGGAAAGATGCAACACTGCTCCTTGGTTACCATATAAGAGTCAGCCTGGTGACCGGGGATCGAACCTGGCTTCCCTGGCAAAACGGTTGGATAACATGGCGTCTGGAGGGCAGATCGCCACTCCCTGCCACTAGCGCGCTCTGTGGCGACCCAAAGCAACCTTGATCTCTTAGCTTCTGTCGTGAACAGAAGATCCAACAGTCGCTGGTTTTTAGGTTACGTTCAAGGCGGCTGTGAGATGGCGTTCTGTCTTTAAAAGATAGTGTTCAAAAGCAAAACCAACACCCATCCATTACCTGACCCAGCGCAGTGTTGCTTAACTTTCATCCCTCCAACCTCTCTCCCGAACAGAACTGGTCATGTGTATGATGGTCACCCATCCAATACCTGACCCAGCGCAGTGTTGCTTAACTTTCATCCCTCCAACCTCTCTCCCGAACAGAACTGGTCATGTGTATGATGGTCACCCATCCAATACTTGACTCAGTGCAGTGTTGCTTAACTTTCATCCCTCCAACCTCTCTCCCAAACAGAACTGGTCATGTGTATGATGGTCACCCATCCAATACCTGACCCAGCGCAGTGTTGCTTAACTTTCATCCCTCCAACCTCTCTCCCGAACAGAACTGGTCATGTGTATGATGGTCACCCATCCAATACCTGACCCAGCGCAGTGTTGCTTAACTTTCATCCATCCAACCTCTCTCCCGAACAGAACTGGTCATGTATATGATGGTCACCCATTCAATACCTGACCCAGCGCAGTGTTGCTTAACTTTCATCCCTCCAACCTCTCTCCCGAACAGAACTGGTCATGTGTATGATGGTCACCCCTCCAATACCTGATCCAGCGCAGTGTTGCTTAACTTTCATCCCTCCAACCTCTCTTTCGAACAGAACTGGTTATGTATATGATGGTCACCCATTCAATACCTGACCCAGCGCAGTGTTGCTTAACTTTCATCCCTCCAACCTCTCTCCCGAACAGAACTGGTCATGTATATGATAGTCACCCATCCAATACCTGACCCAGCGCAGTGTTGCTTAACTTTCATCCCTCCAACCTCTCTCCCGAACAGAACTGGTCATGTATATGATAGTCACCCATCCAATACCTGACCCAGCGCAGTGTTGCTTAACTTTCATCCCTACCAAGCCAACTCACTTGTCCCGTTTGCTCCTGATTTCCCAGAATTTCTCCCAGAAAGTCGAGCGATGTTTAATCCTGAGCGCGCTTGTAGAGAGAGTCCTTGGCATGCCCTGGGTGGTAGTCATGGCTCCTGCGTCGGCTACTGTTGGGTGCTCAGATGGCGCCGACATTCCCGACAAGAGGGAGACCGAGGTTGAGATTCCGGCAGTCAGGTGACCGCCATCAAACTGTTCTGAGTCCCCCATTAGAAGGGAGGCGTTGATTGAAGACGCATTGCGTTCCACCACATGGAGCTGGACTTTATGGCCTGGACTTTGGCACAAAGCTACGACACTTCACTTCACAAGGACTCTGGTTCGACTCCAGTCAGTCTGGCTTAACAGCCTTGGAATCCGCCGCGTCACAATCTCACCAATTAAAACCCGACTCTAGTTCAACATTAAGATATAACGCACTCTACGCATTGAAATGCTTGGCACGCACTCGTCCAAGCAAACAAGACGGCGTTGCTAAGGAATACACAACGAACACACGAGGGGCACGAGGAGACTAAAATTAGACCGCGAGGATGTGAGAGGCGTTTAGTCGGCAGCATGCGACGCGATCCCCTCCGAGCCACGCTTTCCACAACACTGAAGTGACGTAGTAACTGCGCTTGCCCCCTGACCGGCCCGTAGCCGAGCGAGACCGAACCTACACGACATAACCCGAACTCAGCTGCCGACAGACTACAGTCATAGAAGCTTACATCAAGTTAAGCAACACTATACTGGGTCACCGTGTTGGATGGGTGACCATCATACACACAACCAGTTCTGTTCGGGAGAGAGGTTGGAGGGATGAAAGTTAAGCAACACTATACTGGGTCACCGTGTTGGATGGGTGACCATCATACACATGACCAGTTCTGTTCGGGAGAGAGGTTGGAGGGATGAAAGTTAAGCAACACTGCGCTGGGTCAGGTATTGGATGGGTGACCATCATACACATGACCAGTTCTGTTCGGGAGAGAGGTTGGAGGGATGAAAGTTAAGCAACACTGCGCTGGGTCAGGTATTGAATGAGTGACCATCATACACATGACCAGTTCTGTTCGGGAGAGAGGTTGGAGGGATGAAAGTTAAGCAACACTGCGCTGGGTCAGGTATTGGATGGGTGACCATCATACACATGACCAGTTCTGTTCGGGAGAGAGGTTGGAGGGATGAAAGTTAAGCAACACTGCACTGTGTCAGGTATTGGATGGATGACCATCATACACATGACCAGTTCTGTTTCGGAGAGAGGTTGGAGGGATGAAAGTTAAGCAACACTGCACTGTGTCAGGTATTGGATGGGTGACGGCCGTCTCTTGCAGTGGTATCATGGATTGCCGTGACGTCATCGAGGGCGACCCGTGACAGGAAGTGGGGTCGAGTGGTAACAAAAGAGCGTCGCGACAGATCACACTAATTGCCAGTGGCGGGAGTCGAGTCCCCCAGCCGAGCCGAGCCGAGCCGAGCCCAGCCGAGCCGAGCCGAGCCCAGCCGAGCCGAGCTGACGTCACTACCTCGATGGTTCTATTCTTGCGTGGATAGAAAGTGAAAACATCGACCCCATGTTTTCAACGGTTTTATCCGGTTTAATCGAACGTAATACAGTTGAGTGCAGGTTCTAGGTAGAGTTTCAACGTTAATGTTACAGTCTCTGCGTGAAAGATGGCCGCCAAATGACTACCTTACCGACAAAAATGCAGAGTACTGGAACATCACTTTAAGTGGAGCCACTGTCGTAGGAAATTTAATTTCAATATTTCTCGTAGGTTAACTCACTTTTGTGACTTTTCATGCTCAAAATATCTCCATCAATGTTTACCTCAACGATTGATAAACACGTAAAGATATTAAAAAGCGAGTAACCTACGAGAAATATCGAAATTAAAATTCATACGACAGTGGCTCCACTTAACGTGATGTTCCGGTACTCTGCATTTTTGTCGGTAAGGTAGTCATTTGGCGGCCATCTTTCACGCAGAGACTGTAACATTGACGTTGTTTCTCTACCTAGAACCTGCACACTCAACGGTTTAACATTGACGTTGTTTCTCTACCTAGAACCTGCACTCAACGGTTTAACATTGACGTTGTTTCTCTACCTAGAACCTGCGCACTCAACGGTTTAACATTAACGTTCTGTCTCTACCTAGAACCTGCACTCAACGGTTTAACATTGACGTTCTGTCTCTACCTAGAACCTGCACTCAACGGTTTAACATTAACGTTCTGTCTCTACCTAGAACCTACACTCAACGGTTTAACATTGACGTTGTTTCTCTACCTAGAACCTGCACACTCAACGGTTTAACATTAACGTTCTGTCTCTACTTAGAACCTGCACTCAACGGTTTAACATTGACGTTGTTTCTCTACCTAGAACCTGCACACTCAACGGTTTAACATTGACGTTGTTTCTCTACCTAGAACCTGCACACTCAACGGTTTAACATTAACGTTCTGTCTCTACCTAGAACCTGCACACTCAACGGTTTAACCTTAAATGTTCTGTCTCTACCTAGAACCTGCACACTCAACGGTTTAACATTAACGTTCTGTCTCTACCTAGAACCTGCACACTCAACGGTTTAACATTGACGTTCTGTCTCTACCTAGAACCTGCACACTCAACGGTTTAACATTAACGTTCTGTCTCTACCTAGAACCTGCACACTCAACAGTTTAACATTAACGTTCTGTCTCTACCTAGAACCTGCACACTCAACGGTGACATTACTTGCTTGGCATGCTTCAAGCAGGCTTTGTAAAAATATAAATAGTTTGTAAACTCTCTATACACGTACACAAACATGAACCTAACTAACACACATAGCTAACACAACATCAACACACTCTATTGGGGGCTCGGGGAACTAAAACTTGTCGTGTTTAGAAAAGAGAGATAGAATGAAGTAACACAGAACAATAAGACAGAGAGAAGAACACACGAGTAGCAGTAAATAAAGTGACAGAGAGAGACAGAGAGACAGAGAGAAGAACACACGAGTAGCAGTAAATAAAGTGACAGACAGAGACAGAGAGACAGAGAGAAGAACACACGAGTAGCAGTAAATAAAGTGACAGAGAGAGACAGAGAGACAGAGAGAAGAACACACGAGTAGCAGTAAATAAAGTGACAGACAGAGACAGAGAGACAGAGAGAAGAACACACGAGTAGCAGTAAATAAAGTGACAGACAGAGACAGAGAGACTGAGAGAAGAACACACGAGTAGCAGTAAAGAAAGTGACAGACAGAGACAGAGAGACAGAGAGAAGAACACACGAGTAGCAGTAAATAAAGTGACAGAGAGAGACAGAGAGACAGAGAGAAGAACACACGAGTAGCAGTAAATAAAGTGACAGAGAGAGACAGAGAGACAGAGAGAAGAACACACGAGTAGCAGTAAATAAAGTGACAGAGAGAGACAGAGAGACAGAGAGAAGAACACACGAGTAGCAGTAAATAAAGTGACAGACAGAGACAGAGAGACTGAGAGAAGAACACACGAGTAGCAGTAAATAAAGTGACAGAGAGAGATAGAGAGACAGAGAGAAGAACACACGAGTAGCAGTAAATAAAGTGACAGAGAGAGATAGAGAGACAGAGAGAAGAACACACGAGTAGCAGTAAATAAAGTGACAGACAGAGACAGAGAGACAGAGAGAAGTACACACGAGTAGCAGTAAATAAAGTGACAGAGAGAGACAGAGAGACAGAGAGAAGAACACACGAGTAGCAGTAAATAAAGTGACAGAGAGAGACAGAGAGACAGAGAGAAGAACACACGAGTAGCAGTAAATAAAGTGACAGAGAGAGACAGAGAGACTGAGAGAAGAACACACGAGTAGCAGTAAAGAAAGTGACAGACAGAGACAGAGAGACAGAGAGAAGAACACACGAGTAGCAGTAAAGAAAGTGACAGAGAGAGACAGAGAGACAGAGAGAAGAACACACGAGTAGCAGTAAAGAAAGTGACAGAGAGAGACAGAGAGACAGAGAGAAGAACACACGAGTAGCAGTAAAGAAAGTGACAGACAGAGACAGAGAGACAGAGAGAAGAACACACGAGTAGCAGTAAAGAAAGTGACAGAGAGAGACAGAGAGACAGAGAGAAGAACACACGAGTAGCAGTAAAGAAAGTGACAGAGAGAGACAGAGAGACAGAGAGAAGAACACACGAGTAGCAGTAAAGAAAGTGACAGAGAGAGACAGAGAGACAGAGAGAAGAACACACGAGTAGCAGTAAAGAAAGTGACAGAGAGAGACAGAGAGACAGAGAGAAGAACACACGAGTAGCAGTAAAGAAAGTGACAGACAGAGACAGAGAGACAGAGAGAAGAACACACGAGTAGCAGTAAAGAAAGTGACAGAGAGAGACAGAGAGACAGAGAGAAGAACACACGAGTAGCAGTAAAGAAAGTGACAGAGAGAGACAGAGAGAAGAACACACGAGTAGCAGTAAAGAAAGTGACAGACAGAGACAGAGAGACAGAGAGAAGAACACACGAGTAGCAGTAAAGAAAGTGACAGAGAGAGACAGAGAGACAGAGAGAAGAACACACGAGTAGCAGTAAATAAAGTGACAGACAGAGACAGAGAGACAGAGAGAAGAACACACGAGTAGCAGTAAATAAAGTAACAGACAGAGACAGAGAGACAGAGAGAAGAACACACGAGTAGCAGTAAATAAAGTGACAGAGAGAGACAGAGAGACAGAGAGAAGTACACACGAGTAGCAGTAAAGAAAGTGACAGAGAGAGACAGAGAGACAGAGAGAAGAACACACGAGTAGCAGTAAATAAAGTGACAGACAGAGACAGAGAGACAGAGAGAAGAACACACGAGTAGCAGTAAATAAAGTGACAGAGAGAGACAGAGAGACAGAGAGAAGAACACACGAGTAGCAGTAAAGAAAGTGACAGACAGAGATAGAGAGACAGAGAGAAGAACACACGAGTAGCAGTAAATAAAGTGACAGAGAGAGACAGAGAGACAGAGAGAAGAACACACGAGTAGCAGTAAATAAAGTGACAGAGAGAGACAGAGAGACAGAGAGAAGAACACACGAGTAGCAGTAAAGAAAGTGACAGACAGAGATAGAGAGACAGAGAGAAGAACACACGAGTAGCAGTAAATAAAGTGACAGAGAGAGACAGAGAGACAGAGAGAAGAACACACGAGTAGCAGTAAATAAAGTGACAGAGAGAGACAGAGAGACAGAGAGAAGAACACACGAGTAGCAGTAAAGAAAGTGACAGACAGAGATAGAGAGACAGAGAGAAGAACACACGAGTAGCAGTAAAGAAAGTGACAGACAGAGATAGAGAGACAGAGAGAAGAACACACGAGTAGCAGTAAAGAAAGTGACAGACAGAGATAGAGAGACAGAGAGAAGAACACACGAGTAGCAGTAAAGAAAGTGACAGACAGAGATAGAGAGACAGAGAGAAGAACACACGAGTAGCAGTAAAGAAAGTGACAGAGAGAGACAGAGAGACAGAGAGAAGAACACACGAGTAGCAGTAAAGAAAGTGACAGAGAGAGACAGAGAGACAGAGAGAAGAACACACGAGTAGCAGTAAATAAAGTGACAGAGAGAGACAGAGAGACAGAGAGAAGAACACACGAGTAGCAGTAAAGAAAGTGACAGACAGAGACAGAGAGACTGAGAGAAGAACACACGAGTAGCAGTAAAGAAAGTGACAGAGAGAGACAGAGAGACAGAGAGAAGAACACACGAGTAGCAGTAAAGAAAGTGACAGAGAGAGACAGAGAGACAGAGAGAAGAACACACGAGTAGCAGTAAATAAAGTGACAGAGAGAGACAGAGAGACTGAGAGAAGAACACACGAGTAGCAGTAAAGAAAGTGACAGAGAGAGACAGAGAGACTGAGAGAAGAACACACGAGTAGCAGTAAAGAAAGTGACAGACAGAGACAGAGAGACAGAGAGAAGAACACACGAGTAGCAGTAAAGAAAGTGACAGACAGAGACAGAGAGACAGAGAGAAGTACACACGAGTAGCAGTAAAGAAAGTTACAGAGAGAGACAGAGAGACAGAGAGAAGTACACACGAGTAGCAGTAAATAAAGTGACAGAGAGAGACAGAGAGACAGAGAGAAGAACACACGAGTAGCAGTAAAGAAAGTGACAGAGAGAGACAGAGAGACAGAGAGAAGAACACACGAGTAGCAGTAAATAAAGTGACAGAGAGAGACAGAGAGACTGAGAGAAGAACACACGAGTAGCAGTAAAGAAAGTGACAGAGAGAGATAGAGAGACAGAGAGAAGAACACACGAGTAGCAGTAAATAAAGTGACAGAGAGAGACAGAGAGACAGAGAGAAGAACACACGAGTAGCAGTAAAGAAAGTGACAGACAGAGACAGAGAGACAGAGAGAAGAACACACGAGTAGCAGTAAAGAAAGTGACAGACAGAGACAGAGAGACAGAGAGAAGTACACACGAGTAGCAGTAAAGAAAGTGACAGACAGAGACAGAGAGACAGAGAGAAGTACACACGAGTAGCAGTAAATAAAGTGACAGAGAGAGACAGAGAGACAGAGAGAAGAACACACGAGTAGCAGTAAAGAAAGTGACAGAGAGAGATAGAGAGACAGAGAGAAGTACACACGAGTAGCAGTAAAGAAAGTGACAGACAGAGACAGAGAGACAGAGAGAAGAACACACGAGTAGCAGTAAAGAAAGTGACAGAGAGAGATAGAGAGACAGAGAGAAGAACACACGAGTAGCAGTAAATAAAGTGACAGAGAGAGATAGAGAGACAGAGAGAAGTACACACGAGTAGCAGTAAATAAAGTGACAGAGAGAGACAGAGAGATAGAGAAGTACATACGGGCGCTCCACGAGGGTTTCGCACTCCTTGAATCTGTGAAAGAAAAAAGGAAAGCGTCAAGAAAATGCGAAAATGTGACGTCACTGTCGAAGAAAAGCGAGACAGAAGATACAACAATGTCGTGTGTTAATGTGGACCAAGTTTTGAGTGTCGTTGTCTTTACAGCGGCGTTTACCTTTGAAAATTAATTTTTGCTATAGATTTGTAAGATTTAATTATGTCATTCGGACAGTTAAAAAAAAACCTCCTGTGTCAACGGCCGTCCGTGCAGAAATTGCCAAAGTCCGTGTTTTTCAGCTCGGGTGCTCAGAAAACGAACTCCCATAAGAAATAACCCGTAGTGGTTTTTCAACCCCTAGCACCTGGACAAACCTCTTATCAGATAAAATTCAAATAATTTGAGTAAAGTCCTCCATTCTTCCTGTGTTGAAATAATTTGGCTGCATGATAAGATTATTTGTTTAGCAACGGTAAGCGAATTAACGCAGGTATGTAATTAGCATGTTGCATATTTCCGTGCAGTACAGCTCTGAGCGGATAGGGGATAGGGTAGGGAGGGGATAGGGCAGGGAGGTGATAGGGTAGGGAGGGGATAGGACAGGGAGGGGATAGGGTAGGGAGGGGATAGGGTAGGGAGGGGATAGGGCAGGGAGGTGATAGGGTAGGGAGGGGATAGGACAGGGAGGGGATAGGGTAGGGAGGGGATAGGGTAGGGAGGGGATAGGGTAGGGAGGGGATAGGGCAGGGAGGGGATAGGGCAGGGGGATGATAGGGCAAGGAGAAGATAGGGCAGGGAGGGGATAGGGCAGGGAGGGGATAGGGCAGGGAGGGGATAGGGCATGGAGGGGATAGGGCAGGGAGGGGATAGGGTAGGGGGGGGATAGGGCAGGGAGGGGATAGGGCAGGGAGGGGATAGGGCAGGGAGGGGATAGGGCAGGGAGGGGATAGGGCATGGAGGGGATAGGGCAGGGAGGGGATAGGGTAGGGGGGGGATAGGGCAGGGAGGGGATAGGGCAGGGAGGGGATAGGGCAGGGGGATGATAGGGCAGGGAGGGGATAGGGTAGGGAGGGGATAGGGCAGGGAGGGGATAGGACAGGGAGAGGATAGGGCAGGGAGGGGATAGGGCAGGGAGGGGATAGGGCAGGGAGGGGATAGGGTAGGGAGGGGATAGGGCAGGGAGGGGATAGGACAGGGAGAGGATAGGGCAGGGAGGGGATAGACTTTTGCCGACTTTGGCCAACGAAGCGGCCGCAGGGAAAGACAGGACTCTACAAGAGAATCGTACTCAGCTCGCAGATCGCGCCGCGCGAAAAGCCAAAAATCTTTGATAATTAATTCCAAATCCATTTTTTCAGAAAATTCTTTTAAATCGGTCAATTTCAATGCATACTAAAGTTACAAATCTATGGTAACAATTAATTTTGAATGGTAAATGCCGCTTTATTGGGTGCAGGTGCACCTGGGTTTACCCTTGCTTTGTGAGACAGCTTTATTGGGTGCAGGTGCACCTGGGTTTACCCTTGCTTTGTGAGACAGCTTTATTGGGTGCAGGTGCACCTGGGTTTACCCTTGCTTTGTGAGACAGCTTTATTGGATGCAGGTGCACCTGGGTTTACCCTTGCTTTGTGAGACAGCTTTATTGGGTGCAGGTGCACCTGGGTTTACCCTTGCTTTGTGAGACAGCTTTATTGGATGCAGGTGCACCTGGGTTTACCCTTGCTTTGTGAGACAGCTTTATTGGGTGCAGGTGCACCTGGGTTTACCCTTGCTTTGTGAGACAGCTTTATTGGGTGCAGGTGCACCTGGGTTTACCCTTGCTTTGTGAGACAGCTTTATTGGGTGCAGGTGCACCTGGGTTTACCCTTGCTTTGTGAGACAGCTTTATTGGGTGCAGGTGCACCTGGGTTTACCCTTGCTTTGTGAGACAGCTTTATTGGGTGCAGGTGCACCTGGGTTTACCCTTGCTTTGTGAGACAGCTTTATTGGGTGCAGGTGCACCTGGGTTTACCCTTGCTTTGTGAGACAGCTTTATTGGGTGCAGGTGCACCTGGGTTTACCCTTGCTTTGTGAGACAGCTTTATTGGGTGCAGGTGCACCTGGGTTTACCCTTGCTTTGTGAGACAGCTTTATTGGGTGCAGGTGCACCTGGGTTTACCCTTGCTTTGTGAGACAGCTTTAGCTGCCAGTAGCCTACAGTTTATAAGATTCTAGTTTCGAAGCATTAATATTGGACAAGTTATTTAAAAGTTTATTCGTCGAGTTCCTCAATATATATATCACCATAAAGGGGATGAAAATTCTAATAACATAAAATATCCAGAAATGAAAGCAGGACTACGTGGTCGCTTTGTCTGGACGCCGCGGGGCAAGTTGGGAATCGGGAGACGGAGGCGGATAAAAGTTAGTCCCAATAAACCTGGACATCGAGTGACTCAACTTGGGTCTGAGTTGAATATCGGGAATATTTCACAGCTTAGTTGAGACGGAAGTACTGAACCTATCCTGGATTTACAAACTGTCGTGGAATTAAAATACAGAAGAAGATCGTTTATCTTGTCCGCCGTGCCTGAGTCCGATCTTCATCTCATATCTCATCCCATTTTACACCCAATTATTGACCGCCCATTGTCTTTGTGCGCTCAATTAACTCAAACTTTAAAACCTTCTTCATTCATTTATTCTCTACGCACATCTCAAACACGTTGTATATGATTGTTTCCAGACTCAAGTCTACTTGATGTAAACTTAGCACTAGTTTTAACAAAAACTATTTCAACTGGGTTTTGAATGCTAAGTGAAGAACAACTGAATTTCCTGACGTTTCGTAACTTGTACCTGTTACTTTATCAAGGGTAAGAGCAGTCCTGACAATTTTCCAATAACAAAAGAACCACATAAAATTATAACAATTACCAAGTTCAAGCTTCCTAAATGCATCTAAAACTCCGATAAAACCTTTATTTTTCATATTTAAATCACTTGAAATTTTTTCAAGATACTTCTATGCGCAAACTAGCATCTGTGTAAATCTCATCGATCTCCCATCATTATTACACTTTTGAGAATTTTTTGAATATTTCAACCGTCTATCCTTGTGGGCTAAACACCGAGCAGAAATGCATTGCTACTTAAATTCATAATTCCTCTTCGGGCCTTTAGTTCTGCACAGCATCCGTACTCGTAACATTACAACTAACTAACCCAGATACCCATTAAATAATACCTATTAATACCACACATATATAATATATATATATGTGCCAAAATACCAATTCTACCCAAGACTAACAATGCTAAATAATACCAAAGACAATCCCTATTCTAGCGCATAACCCAAGCTATTCTATCTTCCCATAACCCGAGCTAGCTCCCATTCACCGGCCTATAGATACACTAGCCGGTACCCCAGTCACAGCCAGCTGGACTCGTACTATGTCAAGAATTCCAGACAGTTCACCACTCAGCTGTTAAAGTCATATAATATGCCAGTGACCTTGTCAAGGTCGCTTACAACTGGCTTCTAGTTTGGCTCGCTCGGAGAGTACCGCACCAACCATTACATCGAAGTTGACAGCTTTGTACTTGCATATGATACAACAATAACATAGCTAACATATCTTCAATCTAAACCAGTTTGTTTCTACATCCTACCAGCAGATCTCCGGGGCAGTTCACTGTGACTTGCATCTTTTGTTAAAAGCGAGTCTTGAACGTCACAACGCTGACGTCACTTCGGAGGGATAATTTCGAGCGCCGTTTTGACGGGTGGCCGGTGGTGCGGCGGGGGGGGGGGGGGGGGGAGGGGGGCGATTGCCTAGCTTGGGGTTTGACTGACACGAACGCCGACCGCCGAAACTCTGCCTTCGGTTGTGTATTGATTTTGACAGCCACCCCCGCTAGCATCGTCCTAGCCCTGTTCCCTCCCTGGGCCAGACCAGCCAGCCAGCCAGCCTGGTTGAGATCGATGGGACTCGAACCAGAGACCCCCAGCGTCGCGTAGCGGTTAACAAGCGAGCAACGTTTCAACGGTCACGTGGGTCGTCTACCCGTGACGTTTATAGAAACTACTAAACAATATTACTTGCGCTCTCACCTGTTCTCGAACAGTTGCGATCACGAGCGACATTTAACTGCGCCTCTTCGATGCTATTCCTGTTTTCGATACCGAAGTAGTGCATAATACTGGCCGTGTAAACAAATCCGACTCTCAGATGTTTTTGCCAACCGCCTAATTCAAAATAATTCGAGCTCTCTGCTAGCGACACGTGCGCCGTCTGGCGGCATCGCGGCGAACTCGGTCAACTCGCCGCTGCTAGTTGCTAACAGGTGTCGCTAGTTGTTCTGCAACTGATTTTAAGCCGCGATGTCGGGTTTAGTTACCGTTGCTAGTTATTACCAATCTTAATCCACTCGACAGAGGATTTTACACTTAAACGGTTAAATTTTTGTCTTGAACAAGTATGAACACTTATTCACACCAAACACGTCGAGGGTAACAAAGTCTGCTTAGAGTCCTGGGTCCGATAATATCAGTACAGAGTCGATGGATCCACTTTATGACAGAAGTTGATAACAGAGTCGATGGAGATGTAAGATATGTAAGAGTTGCTTGCAGAGTTAATGGATCCACCCTATGTAAGAAGTTAATAGCAGAGTCGATGGATCCCACCCAATGAAAGAAGTTAATAGCAGAGTCGATGGATCCCACTTTATGACAGAAGTTGATAACAGAGTCGATGGAGATGTAAGATATGTAAGAGTTGCTTGCAGAGTTAATGGATCCACCCTATGTAAGAAGTTAATAGCAGAGTCGATGGATCCCACTTTATGACAGAAGTTGATAACAGAGTCGATGGATCCCACCCTATGTAAGAGTTAATAGCAGAGTCGATGGAGATGTAAGATATGTCAGATATTGCTTACCTCTCGCTAGCGATGCTTGAGTTTCTGGACATGGACTTGGGTGACATCTCGAAGTCGCTGTCCGAGCGGTAGAGGAAAGATTCCCTCCTCTGGGGCAAGTTTTGCAGCACAAGACCGGCTGATGGACTCGCAGCTCCATCCAGCGGACTCCGACCGGGACTAGCGCCATTCTCAACGTCGAAACTGCGGAGAAAACATGAACCATTAGATAAACTTGGGGCAGTTCTTGGACCTTGGGGCAAATCCTTGGACCTTGGGGCAATCCTTGGACCTTGGGGCAGTCCTTGGACCTTGGGGCAATCCTTGGACCTTGGGGCAGTTCTTGGACCTTGAGGCAATTCTTGGACCTTGGGGCAATTCTTGGACCTTGGGGCAATCCTTGGACCTTGGGGCAGTCCTTGGACCTTGAGGCAATTCTTGGACCTTGGGGCAATCCTTGGACCTTGAGGCAATTCTTGGACCAAGAGGAAATCCTTGGGGCGTTGTTTAAGTTGTGTTTGCAGGTGTTTTTCTGGAATGACGTCACATGTTAATGTAAATGTGAATAATGGCCGATATAACAGCGTTCATCTGTTTTGTTAGCAAGTCTGCATCGCCACAGAACCTCCCGCTCCACAGTGACGTAACTTCAAGATATCCCGGCCTAGGAGGCAGCCGAGGGTGTTCCCGGTGTCCCTGACAAAGCTAGCCTGACCTAGCAGGCAGCAGATAGTGAACCCGGTGTCCCTGACAAAGCTAGCCTGACCTAGCAGGCAGCTGATAGTGAACCCGGTGTCCCTGACAAAGCTAGCCTGACCTAGCAGGCAGCTGATAGTGAACCCGGTGTCCCTGACAAAGCTAACCTGACCTAGCAGGCAGCTGATAGTGAACCCAGTGTCCCTGACAAAGCTAGCCTGACCTAGCAGGCAGCTGATAGTGTTCCCGGTGTCCCTGACAAAGCTAGCCTGACCTAGCAGGCAGCTGATAGTGAACCCGGTGTCCCTGACAAAGCTAGCCTGACCTAGCAGGCAGCTGATAGTGAACCCGGTGTCCCTGACAAAGCTAGCCTGACCTCGCAGGCAGCTGATAGTAAACCCGGTGTCCCTGACAAAGCTAGCCTGACCTAGCAGGCAGCTGATAGTGAACCCGGTGTCACCTGATCGTTCTGTGACGTCTGATGGAAAGCTTGGTCGGCGCGCGCATCGCAGAACGCGCGGGTTCGAGTCCCGAGGTCGCGGGTTCGAGTCCCGTCACGTGGCACGCTCTACGCGGCAAAATAAAGCGACACGAGCGCAGCAGCGTCCACAAAGCGAAGCTCAAGGCCAACATGGCGGGCTCGATCACGTTCCAAGAGACGCCATCTTGCCATGAGCTCTGACGTGTCGAGAACAGCTGACGTGTCGAGAACAGCTGACGTGTCGAGAACAGCTGACGTCTATGCTGATGAGAATCACATGAAGTGGACCGATGTTTTCAGCTCAAGTCACGGCGCGGTGTTGTTTGAAGTTAACAGAGTCGATGTTTTCAGCTCAAGTCACGGCGCGGTGTTGTTTGAAGTTAACAGAGTCGATGTTTTCAGCTCAAGTCACGGCGCGGTGTTGTTTGAAGTTAACAGAGTCGATGTTTTCAGCTCAAGTCACGGCGCGGTGTTGTTTGAAGTTAACAGAGTCGATGTTTTCAGCTCAAGTCACGGCGCGGTGTTGTTTGAAGTTAACAGAGTCGATGTTTTCAGCTCAAGTCACGGCGCGGTGTTGTTTGAAGTTAACAGAGTCGATGTTTTCAGCTCAAGTCACGGCGCGGTGTTGTTTGAAGTTAACAGAGTCGATGTTTTCAGCTCAAGTCACGGCGCGGTGTTGTTTGAAGTTAACAGAGTCGATGTTTTCAGCTCAAGTCACGGCGCGGTGTTGTTTGAAGTTAACAGAGTCGATGTTTTCAGCTCAAGTCACGGCGCGGTGTTGTTTGAAGTTAACAGAGTCGATGTTTTCAGCTCAAGTCACGGCGCGGTGTTGTTTGAAGTTAACAGAGTCGATGTTTTCAGCTCAAGTCACGGCGCGGTGTTGTTTGAAGTTAACAGAGTCGATGTTTTCAGCTCAAGTCACGGCGCGGTGTTGTTTGAAGTTAACAGAGTCGATGTTTTCAGCTCAAGTCACGGCGCGGTGTTGTTTGAAGTTAACAGAGTCGATGTTTTCAGCTCAAGTCACGGCGCGGTGTTGTTTGAAGTTAACAGAGTCGATGTTTTCAGCTCAAGTCACGGCGCGGTGTTGTTTGAAGTTAACAGAGTCGATGTTTTCAGCTCAAGTCACGGCGCGGTGTTGTTTGAAGTTAACAGAGTCGATGTTTTCAGCTCAAGTCACGGCGCGGTGTTGTTTGAAGTTAACAGAGTCGATGTTTTCAGCTCAAGTCACGGCGCGGTGTTGTTTGAAGTTAACAGAGTCGATGTTTTCAGCTCAAGTCACGGCGCGGTGTTGTTTGAAGTTGGCAGAGTCGATGTTTTCAGCTCAAGTCACGGCGCGGTGTTGTTTGAAGTTAACAGAGTCGATGTTTTCAGCTCAAGTCACGGCGCGGTGTTGTTTGAAGTTGGCAGAGTCGATGGAGATTGTCTTGAACTTCCGTTACAAACACAAAGCTCGCTTTTTCCCGCGCGGTTTGACATTTCAACTCTTGAAGAACAAAGGTCAAGCGAGTCATGGCTGCCTTCAAATGTCATACACGTCAATACATGCGTATAAACTCACAGCCTAGACAGCTGTCCACAGCTTGCATTGACAGCCGTCCGCAGCTCGCTATGACAGCTGTCTGCAGCTCGCTATGACAGCTGCCTACAGCTCAATATATAAGCTGTCCGCAGCTCGCTATGACAGCTGTCTGCAGCTCGCTATGACAGCTGTCTGCAGCTCGCTATGACAGCTGTCCACAGCTCGCTATGACAGCTGTCCGCAGCTCGCTATGACAGCTGTCCACAGCTTGCATTGACAGCTGTCCACAGCTTGCATTGACAGCTGTCCACAACTTACTATGACAGCTGCCTACAGCTCAATATATAAGCTGTCCGCAGCTCGCTATGACAGCTGTCTGCAGCTCGCTATGACAGCTGTCTGCAGCTCGCTATGACAGCTGTCCGCAGCTCGCTATGACAGCTGTCCGCAGCTCGCTATGACAGCTGTCTGCAGCTCGCTATGACAGCTGTCCGCAGCTCGCTATGACAGCTGACTGCAGCTCGCTATGACAGCTGTCCCCAGCGTGCTATGACAGCTGTCTGCAGCTCGCTATGACAGCTGTCCCTATAAACACGCACACGTAGCTTCTGAGAGAATTTGTCCCAAGTTTTGACGCACGGTGGACTTCCTTCCTGGCCAACGAGCGGCCGAGCACTGACAGCCGCCGCTCTGTGGCGTCATTCACTACTTCCGGTGCACTCTCAGTGGCGTACGGTCCGAGCTGGTGGGGCCGTGCATCGCATTCATTGACTTCCAGACGCCGCTCGACTGTTATTAGGGTTAAAACAGCAGCGGAACGACGCAAGGCACGTGACGTGTGTCACATGAGACTTCCAAAGCTCGGCTCGTTGCAGAAATAGTGCGTCGTTAAACGTGGAGGATTGACCGGACCGCACGCCACAGCGGCGCTCGTGGGCGGGACCAGAACTTTTAATACAAACACTGGCTCAGTCTTCCACATGGCCGTGACGCAGTGGCGGTCACAAGGTCCGGGGGGGGGGGACCATCATACACATGACCAGTTCTGTTCGGGAGAGAGGTTGGAGGGATGAAAGTTAAGCAACACTACGCTGTGTCAGGTATTGGATGGGTGACCATCATACACATGACCAGTTCTGTTCGGGAGAGAGGTTGGAGGGATGAAAGTTAAGCAACACTACGCTGTGTCAGGTATTGGATGGGTGACCATCATACACATGACCAGTTCTGTTCGGGAGAGAGGTTGGAGGGATGAAAGTTAAGCAACACTACGCTGGGTCAGATATTGGATGGGTGACCATCATACACATGACCAGTTCTGTTCGGGAGAGAGGTTGGAGGGATGAAAGTTAAGCAACACTGCGCTGGGTCAGGTATTGAATGGGTGATCATCATACACATGACCAGTTCTGTTCGGGAGAGAGGTTAGAGGGATGAAAGTTAAGCAACACTGCGCTGGGTCAGGTATTGGATGGGTGACCATCATACACATGACCAGTTCTGTTCGGGAGAGAGGTTGGAGGGATGAAAGTTAAGCAACACTACGCTGTGTCAGGTATTGGATGGGTGACCATCATACACATGACCAGTTCTGTTCGGGAGAGAGGTTGGAGGGATGAAAGTTAAGCAACACTACGCTGGGTCAGATATTGGATGGGTGACCATCATACACATGACCAGTTCTGTTCGGGAGAGAGGTTGGAGGGATGAAAGTTAAGCAACACTGCGCTGGGTCAGGTATTGAATGGGTGATCATCATACACATGACCAGTTCTGTTCGGGAGAGAGGTTAGAGGGATGAAAGTTAAGCAACACTGCGCTGGGTCAGGTATTGGATGGGTGACCATCATACACATGACCAGTTGTGTTCGGGAGAGAGGTTGGAGGGATGAAAGTTAAGCAACACTGCGCTGGGTCAGGTATTGAATGGGTGATCATCATACACATGACCAGTTCTGTTCGGGAGAGAGGTTAGAGGGATGAAAGTTAAGCAACACTGCGCTGGGTTAGGTATTGGATGGGTGACCATCATACACATGACCAGTTGTGTTCGGGAGAGAGGTTGGAGGGATGAAAGTTAAGCAACACTGCGCTGGGTCAGGTATTTGATGGGTGACCATCATACACATGACCAGTTCTGTTCGGGAGAGAGGTTGGAGGGATGAAAGTTAGTACAGCAACTTCACTCGCCTTGCTTATCAACCTCTCGACAGCATGGATTTGTGGAGGAATCCTGTTGTTCGCGTTGTACCGTCCTTCGGAAGGGACGTTAAGCCGGTGGTCCCCTTGGTCTTCGACAGGAGTAGGCTACGTGCCGGTACCGGGTTTCCCCTCCTCTCTTCTAGGCTAGGTTAGGTTCATCATCATCCACTCATTCACCGACGCCATTAGATCAGTGCCACATGGCCAGATGTCAAAACAGTGCGTCGTTAAACAATAATAAAATAACCTGCTGATTACAAAGGTATGTGAGGTTTTAGTTCAAGCATTTACCGTGAGGGCAACACTCGCAAACCGGAAGGGTCGCACGGACAACATCCGCTCTCCGCTCGCTTCCGTTTCCGTTTAACGCACCAATCCTGACCCATGACGTCACATGTCCTCCATCTTGAATCACTTGTTCAAGGTCACTTCACACGATTGTTGTTTGTTTTGCTTGTCACAGCCTTCTTTATGTGGCAGCAGAGAACGGTTTATGGCGGCCATGTTTAGCGGCCATCTTGTTTTAAACTCTAAAAAAACACCGAGCTTTGATTGAGGATTTCTTGAAAACGTTTACAACCGTGGACCGGAAGTCGACCGCAAGGAAGTGGCTGGAACCGCGACAAAAGCCTGACCACAATCTCTTAAATTGTTATATCCGGCAATCAACGACCGATCAACGAGGCGCATGCTTAGTGGGGCTAACTGCTGTCAAATGCTTTCTTGACAACTATGATAGCTAACCTAACTGAACATAACCTAACCCAACCTAACCTAACCTAACCTCACCTAACCTAACCTGACCTAACCTAACCTAACCTAACCTAACTGAACATAACCTAACCTAACCTGACCTCACCTAACCTACCCTAACCTTACCTGACCTAACCTAACGTAAAGTAACCTAACCTAACCTAACCTGACCTAACCTGACCTAACCTAACCTAACCTAACCTAACCTAACCTAACCTGACCTAACCTAACCTAACCTAACCTAACCTAACCTGACCTAACCTAACCTAACCTAACCTAACCTAACCTGACCTAACCTAACCTAACCTAACCTAACCTGACCTCACCTAACCTGACCTAACCTAACCTAACCTAACCTAACCTAACCTGACCTGACCTAACCTAACCTAACCTAACCTAACCTGACCTCACCTAACCTGACCTAACCTAACCTAACCTAACCTGACCTAACCTAACCTAACCTAACCTAACATAACCTAACCTAACCTGACCTCACCTAACCTAACCTGACCTAACCTAACCTAACCTAACCTAACCTAACCTAACCTCACCTAACCTAACCTAACCTAACCTGACCTAACCTGACCTAACCTGACCTAACCTAACCTAACCTAACCTAACCTAACCTAACCTAACCTAACCTCACCTAACCTAACCTAACCTAACCTGACCTAACCTAACCTAACCTAACCTAACCTAACCTAACCTAACCTAACCTAACCTAACCTAACCTAACCTAACCTAACCTAACCTAACCTTGGAAAGTGGCTCAAAACATTGATAACCAGTCGTTAATTTGTAATGAAACAGTTGGGTTCGCTCTCAATTGAATTCAGGTGCTGTTCTAGATCGTGTGTTTTCTTGGGGGGAACAAGGAAGCCGTGCTAAAAGTTGAAAAACATTGAAACAATTTCTATACTCTCGCTATGCTTTGTCGGCGCTGCCTGACAAAGGCTAGCGTTGCCTGAGCTTAGCTAAGCTTAGTCTTGCTATCGCTTTGCGTTGTCATAATTATGAGCTTGTGTATTCGCCATTTATTTTTCAGAATGATAAGATTCTGTGAATTTACCTACGTTCTGTTGAATGCCATTTCCAAATAAAATGTTCACCAACGCGTAAAAATAACGTGTGTTTCTTGAATTTAAATGTAGAGCAGACCATACTTTTCCCGGAATGAGTGATCGACTGTTGCAAGAAAAGATGCGTGAGCGTACGCACAAAATAATCAGTGTTGACAACAGGAGACTGAATGCAGAGGACCGGAGATTAACTTTACCATCAAACTAAAGATTACTTCACAAGATCCTAGATGCACTAAATCAAGCCATCGTCTGGCTGAAGATTCGATCAAGTTTAGGCTTCTTAATTCCATGGCCACCGCATATAAAGACCGTTTCAAAGATTATGACTGAGATTTTCAAATGAGACGACCAATGACAGGCGAGGAGATGAGGATCAGGTGCTAAAAATAACACACGCACACGCGTATGAGACTCTACGCACTGCAATCAAGGTCACGTTGAGACCTTCAACACGCACGCACGCACCTTTGCCTGTTTAATCACGGCTTGCCACGCAAAAATACGAGCCACCGTTGTAAACGAACAGCAACCCGGGCGACCGAAGCGTTGCCTGGTGGCGCCGGCCTGAACTAACAACACCGGCGCCATCTTGCTTATCACGAATCAATTCTTGGTGCCCCCCTCCCTTTATACCCCCACCCCTTAAACCCGACTGCTGCTGGGCCAGGAGGGGAGGGAGACTACAGTCCCTTCAAAAATATACTGGCGCTTTGTGCATTTCATATCCCAAGTTAAGCAACACTGCGCTGGGTCAGGTATTGGATGGGTGACCATCATACACATGACCAGTTCTGTTCGGGAGAGAGGTTGGAGGGATGAAAGTTAAGCAACACTGCGCTGGGTCAGGTATTGAATGGGTGACCATCATACACATGACCAGTTCTGTTCGGGAGAGAGGTTGGAGGGATGAAAGTTAAGCAACACTGCGCTGGGTCAGGTATTGAATGGGTGACCATCATACACATGACCAGTTCTGTTCGGGAGAGAGGTTGGAGGGATGAAAGTTAAGCAACACTGCGCTGGGTCAGGTATTGGATGGGTGACCATCATACACATGACCAGTTCTGTTCGGGAGAGAGGTTGGAGGGATGAAAGTTAAGCAACACTGCGCTGGGTCAGGTATTGAATGGGTGACCATCATACACATGACCAGTTCTGTTCGGGAGAGAGGTTGGAGGGATGAAAGTTAAGCAACACTGCGCTGGGTCAGGTATTGAATGGGTGACCATCATACACATGACCAGTTCTGTTTGGGAGAGAGGTTGGAGGGATGAAAGTTAAGCAACACTGCGCTGGGTCATGTATTGGATGGGTGACCATCATACACATGACCAGTTCTGTTCAGGAGAGAGGTTGGAGGGATGAAAGTTAAGCAACACTGCGCTGGGTGAGGTATTGGATGAGTGACCATCATACACATGACCAGTTCTGTTCTTTAAGAGAAGTGGAAATCAGGGAGTCTCAAGATGGCGGATTTGGCTTCAAAGTATCTCCATGGTAACCGCTGTCCAGGTTGTTTACGTTGATATTGTGTTATAGAGTTGGTCAGACAAGCAAGGTGATGGGTGGAGGGGAGGTAAGGAAGGGATGGGCGGGGCATGCGCAGATGACGCGGTCGAAGAGTCTGGGCTGAACTTGCAGCACGCAGCGCTCCTAGCGGCAGTCACAGCAACCACGAGTGCATCGTGAGGTTCACGACCTTCATGACCCACTGAAGTCAAACACAACACGTGACAGTTTCTCAAGTCTAGAGGGCAGTGCTTTTATTCACCGATTTATTGGTGTTTAACAAAGCACTGTTTTGACATCGCTCCATGCGGCACTAGTCTAATGGCGTCGGTGAATGAGTGGATGATGATGAACCTAACCTAGCCTAGAAGGGAGGAGGGGAAACCCGGTGCCGGTACGTAGCCTATTCCTGTCGAAGACCAAGGGGACCACCGGCTTAACGTCCCTTCCGAACGACGGTACAACGCGAACAACAGGATTCCTCCACAAATCCATGCTGTCGAGAGGTTGATAAGCAATGCGAGTGAAGTTGCTGTACTAACTTTCATCCCTCCAACCTCTCTCCCGAACAGAACTGGTCATGTGTATGATGGTCACCCATCCAATACCTGACCCAGCGCAGTGTTGCTTAACTTTCATCCCTCCAACCTCTCTCCCGAACAGAACTGGTCATGTGTATGATGGTCACTCATCCAATACCTGACCCAGCGCAGTGTTGCTTAACTTTCATCCCTCTAACCTCTCTCCCGAACAGAACTGGTCATGTGTATGATGTTCACCCATCCAATACCTGACCCAGCGCAGTGTTGCTTAACTTTCATTCCTCCAACCTCTCTCCCGAACAGAACTGGTCATGTGTATGATAGTCACCCATCCAATACCTGACTCAGCGCAGTGTTGCTTAACTTTCATCCCTCCAACCTCTCTCCCGAACAGAACTGGTCATGTGTATGATGGTCATGTGTATGATGGTCACGTGTATGATGGTCATGTGTACGATGGTCATGTGTATGGTGGTCATGTGTATGATGGTCATGTGTATGATGGTCATGTGTATGATGGTCATGTGTATGATGGTCATGTGTATGATGGTCATGTGTATGATGGTCACGTGTATGATGGTCATGTGTACGATGGTCATGTGTATGGTGGTCATGTGTATGATGGTCATGTGTATGATGATCATGTGTATGATGGTCATGTGTATGATGGTCATGTGTATGATGGTCATGTGTATGATGGTCATGTGTATGATGGTCATGTGTATGATGGTCATGTGTATGATGGTCATGTGTATGATGGTCATGTGTATGATGGTCATGTATATGATGGTCATGTGTATGATGGTCATGTGTATGATGGTCATGTATATGATGGTCATGTATATGATGGTCATGTGTATGATGGTCACGTGTATGATGGTCATGTGTATGATGGTCATGTGTATGATGGTCATGTGTATGATGGTCATGTGTATGATGGTCATGTGTATGATGGTCATGTGTATGATGGTCATGTATATGATGGTCATGTGTATGACGGTCATGTGTATGATGGTCATGTGTATGATGGTCATGTGTATGATGGTCATGTGTATGATGGTCATGTGTATGATGGTCATGTGTATGATGGTCATGTGTATGATGGTCATGTGTATGATGGTCATGTGTGTGATGGTCATGTGTATGATGGTCATGTGTATGATGGTCAACCATCAAACCAGTGACTTTCTATTAATACATTTTTAAATACGAGAGCAGCGCTCCTAGCGGCTGAACAAGGAATCTGCAGAAGACACTTGTTTACTCAGTTCACCGTGCGGTGGCAGCAGCAGCCGGTAAAGTAGTGAACTCCTAGCGCCAGGTGGGTTTCCAAGCCAGTGGCATCTTCGATCTCCCCTATTCTACCTGTGTAACCCACTGGTCTGAACACACTTGCGTGGATAGCGCATCCCGTGGACTGGTTTTCAAGCCAGTGGGGTCTTCGATCTCCCCTATTCTACCTGTGTAACCCACTGGTCTGTACACACTTGCATGGATAGCGCATCCCGTGGACTGGTTTCCAAGCCAGTGGGGTCTTCGATCTCACCTATTCTACCTGTGTAACCCACTGGTCTGTACACACTTGCGTGGATAGCGCATCCCGTGGACTGGTTTCCAAGCCAGTGGGGTCTTCGATCTCCCCTATTCTACCTGTGTAACCCACTGGTCTGTAAACACTTGCTTGGATAGCGCATCCCGTGGACTGGTTTCCAAGCCAGTGGGGTCTTCGATCTCCCCTATTCTACCTGTGTAACCCACTGGTCTGTACACACTTGCGTGGATAGCGCATCCCGTGGACTGGTTTCCAAGCCAGTGGGGTCTTCGATCTCCCCTATTCTACCTGTGTAACCCACTGGTCTGTACACACTTGCGTGGATAGCGCATCCCGTGGACTGGTTTCCAAGCCAGTGGGGTCTTCGATCTCCCCTATTCTACCTGTGTAACCCACTGGTCTGTACACACTTGCGTGGATAGCGCATCCCGTGGACTGGTTTCCAAGCCAGTGGGGTCTTCGATCTCCCCTATTCTACCTGTGTAACCCACTGGTCTGTACACACTTGCGTGGATAGCGCATCCCGTGGACTGGTTACCAAGCCAGTGGGGTCTTCGATCTCCCCTATTCTACCTGTGTAACCCACTGGTCTGTACACACTTGCGTGGATAGCGCATCCCGTGGTCTGGTTTCCAAGCCAGTGGGGTCTTCGATCTCCCCTATTCTACCTGTGTAACCCACTGGTCTGTACACACTTGCGTGGATAGCGCATCCCGTGGACTGGTTACCAAGCCAGTGGGGTCTTCGATCTCCCCTATTCTACCTGTGTAACCCACTGGTCTGTACACACTTGCGTGGATAGCGCATCCCGTGGTCTGGTTTCCAAGCCAGTGGGGTCTTCGATCTCCCCTATTCTACCTGTGTAACCCACTGGTCTGTACACACTTGCGTGGATAGCGCATCCCGTGGACTGGTTTCCAAGCCAGTGGGGTCTTCGATCTCCCCTATTCTACCTGTGTAACCCACTGGTCTGTACACACTTGCGTGGATAGCGCATCCCGTGGACTGATTTCCAAGCCAGTGGGGTCTTCGATCTCCCCTATTCTACCTGTGTAAACCACTGGTCTGTACACACTTGCGTGGATAGCGCATCCCGTGGACTGGTTTCCAAGCCAGTGGGGTCTTCGATCTCCCCTATTCTACCTGTGTAACCCACTGGTCTGTACACACTTGCGTGGATAGCGCATCCCGTGGACTGGTTACCAAGCCAGTGGGGTCTTCGATCTCCCCTATTCTGCCTGTGTAACCCACTGGTCAGTACACACTTGCGTGGATAGCGCATCCCGTGGACTGGTTACCAAGCCAGTGGGGTCTTCGATCTCCCCTATTCTACCTGTGTAACCCACTGGTCTGTACACACTTGCGTGGATAGCGCATCCCGTGGTCTGGTTTCCAAGCTAGTGGGGTCTTCGATCTCCCCTATTCTACCTGTGTAACCCACTGGTCTGTACACACTTGCGTGGATAGCGCATCCCGTGGACTGGTTTCCAAGCCAGTGGGGTCTTCGATCTCCCCTATTCTACCTGTGTAACCCACTGGTCTGTACACACTTGCGTGGATAGCGCATCCCGTGGACTGGTTTCCAAGCCAGTGGGGTCTTCGATCTCCCCTATTCTACCTGTGTAACCCACTGGTCTGTACACACTTGCGTGGATAGCGCATCCCGTGGACTGGTTTCCAAGCCAGTGGGGTCTTCGATCTCCCCTATTCTACCTGTGTAACCCACTGGTCTGTACACACTTGCGTGGATAGCGCATCCCGTGGACTGGTTTCCAAGCCAGTGGGGTCTTCGATCTCCCCTATTCTAACTGTGTAACCCACTGGTCTGTACACACTTGCGTGGATAGCGCATCCCGTGGACTGGTTTCCAAGCCAGTGGGGTCTTCGATCTCCCCTATTCTACCTGTGTAACCCACTGGTCTGTACACACTTGCGTGGATAGCGCATCCCGTGGACTGGTTTTCAAGCCAGTGGCATCTTCGATCTCCCCTATTCTACCTGTGTAACCCACTGGTCTGTACACACTTGCGTGGATAGCGCATCCCGTGGTCTGGTTTCCAAGCCAGTGGGGTCTTCGATCTCCCCTATTCTACCTGTGTAACCCACTGGTCTGTACACACTTGCGTGGATAGCGCATCCCGTGGACTGGTTTCCAAGCCAGTGGGGTCTTCGATCTCCCCTATTCTACCTGTGTAACCCACTGGTCTGTACACACTTGCGTGGATAGCGCATCCCGTGGACTGGTTTCCAAGCCAGTGGCATCTTCGATCTCCCCTATTCTACCTGTGTAACCCACTGGTCTGTACACACTTGCGTGGATAGCGCATCCCGTGGACTAATTTCCAAGCCAGTGGGGTCTTCGATCTCCCCTATTCTACCTGTGTAACCCACTGGTCTGTACACACTTGCGTGGATAGCGCATCCCGTGGACTGGTTTCCAAGCCAGTGGGGTCTTGGTTCTCCCCTATTCTACCTGTGTAACCCACTGGTCTGTACACACTTGCGTGGATAGCGCATCCCGTGGACTGGTTTCCAAGCCAGTGGGGTCTTCGATCTCACCTATTCTACCTGTGTAACCCACTGGTCTGTACACACTTGCGTGGATAGCGCATCCCGTGGACTGGTTTCCAAGCCAGTGGGGTCTTCGATCTCCCCTATTCTACCTGTGTAACCCACTGGTCTGTACACACTTGCGTGGATAGCGCATCCCGTGGACTGGTTTCCAAGCCAGTGGGGTCTTCGATCTCCCCTATTCTACCTGTGTAACCCACTGGTCTGTACACACTTGCGTGGATAGCGCATCCCGTGGACTGGTTTCCAAGCCAGTGGGGTCTTCGATCTCCCCTATTGTACCTGTGTAACCCACTGGTCTGTACACACTTGCGTGGATAGCGCATCCCGTGGACTGGTTTCCAAGCCAGTGGGGTCTTCGATCTCCCCTATACTACCACTGGTCACCCACCCAACGGCCGGCTCTACACGTAATGTTGCTTAACTTTGGAATCTAGCGAACCCTGCCGACTTCATGTCTCTGACCGGTTAATAGTCTCGTCCAATAGGAATGTGCCACAGCAACGAGGCAGCAAACTTCTATAAAAACGATTTATTTCCAATTAAAAGTAATAAATTCTGATCGCGAGCGCGTCGCTATCGTCGCGTCACCACTTGCCCCGTGTAATTGATCTCGGCATCGGCTGAACTGCTATGTAAGGATCGGTCCATAAAGAGACTCATCTTTGAAGGGAGTCCAGCGAGCCAGCCAGCCAGCCAGCCAGCTCCAAGCCAACCAGCGAGCCAGCCAGCCAGCCAGCCAGCCAGCTCTAAGCCAGCCAGCCAGCCAGCCAGCCAGCCAGCTCCAAGCCAGCCAGCCAGCCAGCCAGCCAGCCAGCCAGCTCTAAGCCAGCCAGCCAGCCAGCCAACCAGCCAGCCAGCCAGCTTGCCAGCCAGCCAGCCAGCCAGCCAACCAGCCAGCCAGCCAGCCAGCCAGCCAGCCAACCAGCCAGCCAGCCAGCTTGCCAGCCAGCCAGCCAGCCAGCCAACCAGCCAGCCAGCCAGCCAGCCAGCCAGCCAGCCAACCAGCCAGCCAGCCAGCCAGCCAGCCAGCTCCAAGCCAGCCAGCTCTAAGCCAGCCAGCCAGCCAGCCAGCCAGCTCTAAGCCAGCCAGCCAGCCAGCCAGCCAGCCAGCCAGCCAGCCAGCCAGCCAGCCAGCCAGCCAGCCAGCCAGCCAGCCAGCCAGCTTGCCAGCCAGCCAGCCAGCCAGCCAACCAGCCAGCCAGCCAGCCAGCCAGCCAGCCAGCCAGCCAGCCAGCCAGCCAGCCAGCCAGCCAGCTCCAAGCCAGCCAGCTCTAAGCCAGCCAGCCAGCCAGCCAGCCAGCTCTAAGCCAGCCAGCCAGCCAGCCAGCCAGCCAGCCAGCCAGCCAGCCAGCCAGCTCTAAGCCAGCCAGCCAGCCAGCCAGCCAGCCAGCTCCAAGCCAGCCAGCCAGCCAGCCAGCCAGCCAGCCAGCTCCAAGCCAGCCAGCCAGCCAGCCAGCCAGCCAGCCAGCTCTAAGCCAGCCAGCCAGCCAACCAGCCAGCCAACCAGCCAGCCAGCTAGCCAGCCAGCCAGCCAGCCAGCCAGCAAGCCAGCCAGCCAGCCATCCAGCCAGCCAGCTCCAAGCCAGCCAGCCATCCAGCCAGCCAGCTCTAAGCCAGCCAGCCAGCCAGCCAGCTCTAAGCCAGCCAACCAGCCAGCCAGCCAGTCAGCCAGCTAGCTCTTAGCCAGCCAGCCAGCCAGCCAGCCAGCCAGCCAGCCAGCCAGCCAGCCAGCCAGCAGCCAGTCATCCAGCCAGCCAGCCAGCCAACCAGCCAGCCAGCCAACCAGCCAGCCAGCCAGCCAGCAGCCAGTCAGCCAGCCAGCCAACCAGCCAGCCAGCCAGCCAGCCAGCCAGCCAGCCAGCCAGGCATGGTGGGATAGTGCTATGGTCATAAGATACTGAGGTACCAATGAACTTTTGCACTTTGGCACTCATGTACTTAGCAAGTAGTAGGAACGCAGGTCTACTCAGCAGTAAGCATGTGACAGTAAAGCGACAGAAATCTTTGGCTGGTTTGCTCAATATTAAGTAATGTCACTAAGTCCCAGGTTTTGTCATCAAAGCTCGGCACAAGCTCGTTGTTGCTTAACATTTGGCAACACTGCCAGGTGCCCGTGGCTCGAGTTAGTTTCACTAGTTAGGTAAGGTTGGACCGTTGAGTGTAGGTTCTAGGTAGAGAAACAACGTTAATGTTACAGTCTCTGCGTGAAATATGGCCGCCAAATGACTACCTTACCGACAAAAATGCAGAGTACCGGAACATCACGTTAAGTGGAGCCACTGTCGTATGAAATTTAATTTCGATATTTCTCGTAGGTTAACTCGCTTTTTAATATCGTTACGTGTTTATCAATCGTTGAGGTAAACATTGATGGAGATTTTTTGAGCATGAAAAGTCACAAAAGCGAGTTAACCTACGAGAAATATCGAAATTAAATTTCATACGACAGTGGCTCCACTTAACGTGATGTTCCGGTACTCTGCATTTTTGTCGGTAAGGTAGTCATTTGGCGGCCATCTTTCACGCAGAGACTGTAACATTGACATTGTTTCTCTACCTAGAACCTACACTGAACGGTTCGGCTCTCGCCACGCCCAGCTCAACAGAGCTTGGTTCAGATTCCAGCCACCAGGGGATGACAAACCGATATCATTTGTTTCATAAAATGACTACTTTCTACAAACACTTCCGGTTTTCCTCTCACTCAAGGCCACGTGGATACACAAGGTCAAGGTCACTTGCCACGTGGCGCTGCGTAGCAGCAAAACCGCGCAACAATCGCTACCCTACCGTGACGTCACGGCTGGAGTTGACCACGTGGTACTTACCTGAAAAGAAACAAACAAATGACGTTAGCAATTGAAACAACAAAACATTGATCGCCCAATCTCTTGACTTGACTGCCTCACACGGGCCGTGATCTCCGTGTGATTGTCTCACACGGGCCGTGATCTCCGTGTGATTGTCTCACACGGGCCGTGATCTCCGTGTGATTGTCTCACACGGGCCGTGATCTCCGTGTGATTGTCTCACACGGGCCGTGATCTCCGTGTGATTGTCTCACACGAGCCGTGATCTCCGTGTGATTGTCTCACACGGGCCGTGATCTCCGTGTGATTGTCTCACACGGGCCGTGATCTCCGTGTGATTGCCTCACACGGGCCGTGATCTCCGTGTGATTCTGATTGAGTTGTATTTTTCTAACAACTGTTTCAGTTTAAACTTTTACTTATCATCTCATAACAAGCAGCAGATTGACAACGCACCGTGCCACGCACACGCACCGTGCCACGCATGGGACGCGTTACGCACGAGCGTATGACCCACAATGTCAACAGGTAAATAAATCAATACACTCGTTGGGTCCGGGAGAGAGTGAGACGGTGCTATGACAACCAGCGAAGTCCATACAGGGTCCATACAGGGTCCTTACAGGGTCCATACAGGGTTCATACAGGGTCCATACAGGGTTCATACAGGGTTCATACAGGGTTCATACAGGGTTCATACAGGGTTCATACAGGGTTCATACAGGAACCATACAGGGTTCATACAGGGTTCATACAGGGACCATACAGGGTTCATACAGGGTTCATACAGGGTTCATACAGGGTTCATACAGGGTTCATACAGGGTTCATACAGGGTTCATACAGGGTTCATACAGGGTTCATACAGGGTTCATACAGGGTTCATACAGGGTTCATACAGGGTTCATACAGGGTCCATACAGGGTCCATACAGGGTTCATACAGGGTTCATACAGGGTTCATACAGGGTTCATACAGGGTTCATACAGGGTTCATACAGGGTTCATACAGGGTTCATACAGGGTTCATACAGGGTTCATACAGGGTTCATACAGGGTTCATACAGGGTTCATACAGGGTTCATACAGGGTTCATACAGGGTTCATACAGGGTTCATACAGGGTTCATACAGGGTTCATACAGGGTTCATACAGGGTTCATACAGGGTTCATACAGGGTTCATACGGGGTTCATACAGGGTTCATACAGGGTTCATACAGGGTTCATACAGGGTTCATACAGGGTTCATACAGGGTTCATACAGGGTTCATACAGGGTCCATACAGGGTTCATACAGGGTTCATACAGGGTTCATACAGGGTTCATACAGGGTTCATACAGGGTTCATACAGGGTCCATACAGGGTCCATTATTATAATTTCTGTTTAACATAGCACTGTTTTGACATCGCTCCATGTGGCACTGGTCTAATGGCGTCGGTGAATGAGTGGATGATGATGAACCTAACCTAGCCTAGAAGGGAGGAGGGGAAACCCGGTGCCGGCACGTAGCCTACTCCTGTCAAAGACCAAGGGGACCACCGGCTTAACGTCCCTTCCGAAGGACGGTACAACGCGAACAACAGGATTCCTCCACAAATCCATGCTGTCGAGAGGTTGATAAGCAAGGCGAGTGAAGTTGCTGTACTAACTTTCATCCCTCCAACCTCTCTCCCGAACAGAACTGGTCACGTGTATGATGGTCACCCATCCAATACCTGACTCAGCGCAGTGTTGCTTAACTTTCATCCCTCCAACCTCTCTCCCGAACAGAACTGGTCATGTGTATAATGGTCACCCATCCAATACCTGACCCAGCGCAGTGTTGCTTAACTTTCATCCCTCCAACCTATCTCCCGAACAGAACTGGTCATGTGTATGATGGTCACCCATTCAATACCTGACCCAGCGCAGTGTTGCTTAACTTTCATCCCTCCAACCTCTCTCCCGAACAGAACTGGTCATGTGTATGATGGTCACCCATTCAATACCTGACCCAGCACAGTGTTGCTTAACTTTCATCCCTCCAACCTCTCTCCCGAACAGAACTGGTCATGTGTATGATGGTCATGTGTATGATGGTCATGTGTATGATGGTCACCCATTCAATACCTGACCCAGCACAGTGTTGCTTAACTTTCATCCCTCCAACCTATCTCCCGAACAGAACTGGTCATGTGTATGATGGTCACCCATCCAATACCTGACCCAGCGCAGTGTTGCTTTACTTTCATCCCTCCAACCTCTCTCCCGAACAGAACTGGTCATGTGTATGATGGTCACCCATCCAATACCTGACTCAGCGCAGTGTTGCTTAACTTTCATCCCTCCAACCTCTCTCCCAAACAGAACTGGTCATGTGTATGATGGTCACCCATCCAATACCTGACCCAGCGCAGTGTTGGTTAACTTTCATCCCTCCAACCTCTCTCCCGAACAGAACTGGTCATGTGTATGATGGTCACCTATCCAATACCTGACTCAGCGCAGTGTTGCTAAACTTTCATCCCTCCAAACTCTCTCCCGAACAGAACTGGTCATGTGTATGATGGTCACCCATCCAATACCTGATCCAGCGCAGTGTTGCTTAACTTTCATCCCTCCAACCTCTCTCCCGAACAGAACTGGTCATGTGTATGATGGTCACCCATCCAATACCTGATCCAGCGCAGTGTTGCTTAACTTTCATCCCTCCAACCTCTCTCCTGAACAGAACTGGTCATGTGTATGATGGTCACCCATCCAATACCTGACCCAGCGCAGTGTTGCTTAACTTCGGTGCTCTCACTAGGACCGGTGTTTCCAACACACCAAACCGTTGTGTTGCAGGGTTCATACAGGGTCTATGCTGGGTAAGGTTAGGTTGTCATGGAAACGAGGCTAATCAATGGAGCAACGAATCAGAGTCAGATATTATTACAATGTAATTTATCTCAAGTTGAGTCCAGTTTTTAAACCGTCTTGTGGTTGGTCTAACAAAGAGTTGAAGGTTAACATTAAGACTTTAACTAAACTTGTCAGCGAACAACGACGTCTTTAAGCGACGTCGTTTATTGTGTACGTGAGCGTCGTGTGAAGAGTTGCAAAGCTTTGAAGAGGGGGTGGGAGGGAGGGAGGGGTGGGCATCATCCCCCCTCCCCCCTCCAGTCTTGCTGAGTAGCGAGATGAAATACAAGCCTCGTCTTTGAGACGTGAAAGCCAAGACTTTTTGTGCTTTGAAGTGAAATCTTTGCTAAGAGGATGTTTTTCATGCAACTTACAAGTTTACACTTCAGAGAACGTTGCGCGCGACTCTTTGTTCAAAACTCCAGCTCAACTCGTGTCCTGCTGTATTCGGGAGAATTCTTATTGAAAATAGACAAATATGTAAGTTTTTAAATTTATTGACCCTGGTTTTATTGACCCAGGTATTTCATTGACCCTGGTATTTTATTAAGATGCATCCAGGAAGCCGAGACGAGGTAATTGTTGAAAGTTCTTTGCTTCTTTTGCTATCGATGAAATGTCAAAGCTGCTTTCAACCTCGATGACGTAATGGGCTCAAGTTGCGAAACGTCTTGAAAATCGCTTGTTGTTACTTAGCTTTCAAAAACACAGAACTTGTAAACTGTTTGTTTTTTTTGGAATTTGTGATGATATAAATCTGAAGTACGACTTCATTCCGCCACTGCAAGTCACGTCGCTGCAAGGCACGCCACTGGCCGTGGCTTGTTTATTTGCTTCTATTTTCCGGCTCAGATGAGACAAAGCTTGTGACGTCATGAGACTCGCTGCGGCATCTGTCATTTATTTATAAAGCACCGCCAACAGGCGACGTCACAAAAACAAACACGTGACAGAACAGACCTGGCAGCACCTGTACAACAGCACCGCCAACAGGCGACGTCACAAAAACAAACACGTGACAGAACAGACCTGGCAGCACCTGTACAACAGCACCGCCAACAGGCGACGTCACAAAAACAAACACGTGACAGAACAGACCTGGCAGCACCTGTACAACAGCACCGCCAACAGGCGACTTCACAAAAACAAACACGTGACAGAACAGACCTGGCAGCTCCTGTACAACAGCACCGCCAACAGGCGACTTCACAAAAACAAACACGTGACAGAACAGACACGTGACAGAACAGACCTGGCAGCACCTGTCCAACAGCACCGCCAACAGGCGACTTCACAAAAACAAACACGTGACAGAACAGACACGTGACAGAACAGACCTGGCAGCTCCTGTACAACAGCACCGAGCTCCTGTACAACAGCACCAAGGACCGGCCACCGCTTAGCCTTGTCACTTTGACACACTGTGTTGGCTGCTCCTGTCCAACAGCACCAAGGACCGGCCACCGCTTAGCCTTGTCCCTTTGACACACTGTGTTGGCTGCTCCTGTCCAACAGCACCAAGGACCGGCCACCGCTTAGCCTTGTCACTTTGACACACTGTGTTGGCTGCTCCTGTCCAACAGCACCAAGGATCAGCCACCGCTTAGCCTTGTCACTTTGACACACTGTGTTGGCTGCTCCTGTCCAACAGCACCAAGGACCGGCCACCGCTTAGCCTTGTCACTTTGACACACTGTGTTGGCTGCTCCTGTCCAACAGCACCAAGGACCGGCCACCGCTTAGCCTTGTAACTTTGACACACTGTGTTGGCTGCTCCTGTACAACAGCACCAAGGACCGGCCACCACTTAGCCTTGTCACTTTGACACACTGTGTTGGCTGCTCCTGTACAACAGCACCAAGGACCGGCCACCGCTTAGCCTTGTCACTTTGACACACTGTGTTGGCTGCTCCTGTACAACAGCACCAAGGATCGGCCACCGCTTAGCCTTGTCACTTTGACACACTGTGTTGGCTGCTCCTATCCAACAGCACCAAGGACCGGCCACCGCTTAGCCTTGTCACTTTGACACACTGTGTTGGCTGCTCCTGTCCAACAGCACCAAGGACCGGCCACCGCATAGCCTTGTCACTTTGACACACTGTGTTGGCTGCTCCTGTCCAACAGTACCAAGGACCGGCCACCGCTTAGCCTTGTCACTTTGACACACTGTGTTGGCTGCTCCTGTCCAACAGCACCAAGGACCGGCCACCGCTTAGCCTTGTCACTTTGACACACTGTGTTGGCTGCTCCTGTCCAACAGCACCAAGGACCGGCCACCGCTTAGCCTTGTCACTTTGACACACTGTGTTGGCTGCTCCTGTCCAACAGCACCAAGGACCGGCCACCGCTTAGCCTTGTCACTTTGACACACTGTGTTGGCTGCTCCTGTCCAACAGCACCAAGGACCGGTCACCGCTTAGCTTTGTCACTTTGACACACCGGGTTACCCTCGATTCCTTCTAGGCTAGTAATACTCACTCATAGAAGACGTCACTGTCAGAGCGCGGGAAAATGAGTCTCGGCAAAACCACCGCCTTCTTCCTGCGATTCTTGATGCCGAATCCGTGCAGGTCGATTGCAAGAGGGCTGTGAGGCGAGAGGATCATGAGACGTCGCGGATCGCCGACGCTGACGCCCGACGGCGGTGGAAGGCTGAGGTGCTGAGGCACGGTGAGGCGTCGTTCTCCCGGCGCCGTCGCGACGCCGGCGAAGAGAGTGCGTCGCTTTTCTGCCGATATTTCGTCGTAAGACTCATCCTTCGAGAGCGACCTTCGGATTCTGATCTCTCTTTCCAGCGACTCTGCAATGACGGTCCAGAGTCGATGGGGCGTCCAGTTACCCTGACGTGTCCAGTGACCCTGACGCGTCCAGTGACTCTGACCTGACGTTCTTGTCCAGTAACCTTGGTGCTTGTTTGACAACCGAACCTAACTTTACCTCACTTTCAGCAACAAGTGCGCTCTGGTGGCCAACGTTCGAAGTACGCCGCTTTTTAGCTTCGATCAACATTAAATTTTAAAGCTAAGAATTATGGTATTTGATACTTGAATGCGATATTTCGCTAAATATTCTAAAACAGATTGAATTTCAATGCTGTTTCTATGCAAAGCAATTGAGCTTCGAGTTCAAGTGTTGATTTAACAACGCGGGAAGATCGGGCCAAAGCAAAGCAACGATATTTGCTTACGATTTAGGTCAACAGAATGCGCACCTGACCCGACGAGAGCGTGGGAAGGGGTTGGGGGGGGGGGGGGGGGGAGAAGGGGAGGAGCTACGTCAAGTATCGTAGGGTAAACGCAGCTAAAAGTTCCTCCAGACGCAGCTTTTGTCCCTCGAGTTCAGAATCTCAGAGGCGTTGACATCGATTCTATTTTTGAGTGCGAGTTTTTCTCACTCCAGAGATTACGGAATCATAGCGTCGGGTGTTTTCAGACGCATGCGCAGGACCGGCGACATTTCCCTTTGAAGTCGCCGCCTGAGAATTGAATAAACTCCCCGCGAGTTCTTTTAAAGAATAAGCGAGGGACGAGAGGGGTGGGGGGGGAGGGGCATATCGACCACCGTCCCGTCGAAACCATCTTTCCCACATGATCCACTCAGCCAAGATTTCACTGACGCATTCTAAACTTTGTTTCCAACTCCAGCCTGGGACCCGACCCCAAGTGCCCCGTGGACCCGGCTTCGACTCCAGGTGTACGATGACAAGATCGAGCTCAAAGAGTCCCGTGGGATGAAACCTACGTCACATCTGATCGCTTTGTTCAAGCGGCGAGATCAAAAGGACCAAGGGAAGCTGTCATCTGTATGGAATGTTAAACGTGACGTCATCTTCTACTGACAGGTCGATGCTGCGAGTTATTTCTGGGACTCAGAGAACCTTCCTTTACAAAACAAAATACCTGACAGCTCGTGACAGCTCGGGACAGCTCAAGACAGCTCGTGACAGCTCGTGACAGCTCGTGACAGCTCGTGACAGCTCGTGACAGCTCGTGACAGCTCGTGACAGCTCGTGACAGCTCGTGACAGCTCGTGACAGCTCGGGACAGATCGTGACAGCTCGGGACAGCTTGTGACAGCTCGTGACAGCTCGTGACAGCTCGGGACAGCTCGTGACAGCTCGTGACAGCTCGTGACAGCTCGTGACAGCTCGTGACAGCTCGGGACAGCTCAAGACAGCTCGTGACAGCTCGGGACAGCTCGTGACAGCTCGTGACAGCTCGTGACAGCTCGTGACAGCTCGTGACAGCTCGTGACAGCTCGTGACAGCTCGTGACAGCTCGTGACAGCTCGGGACAGCTCGTGACAGCTCGGGACAGCTCGTGACAGCTCGGGACAGCTTGTGACAGCTCGTGACAGCTCGTGACAGCTCGGGACAGCTCGTAACAGCTCGTGACAGCTCGTGACAGCTCGGGACAGCTCGTGACAGCTCGTGACAGCTCGTGACAGCTCGGGACAGCTTGTGACAGCTCGTGACAGCTCGTGACAGCTTGTGACAGCTCGTGACAGCTAGGGACAGCTCGGGACAGCTCGTGACAGCTCGTGACAGCTCGGGACAGCTCGTGACAGCTCGTGACAGCTCGTGACAGCTAATTACGGGTGCGGTTCTTCTTCTGCATCGAGTGGTTGAACGCGCAGGCGCAAAGAAGCTGCAACTTCTTGTTCAGCTGATTATAAATCAGATATAAACAAGCAGAATATCGCTCGAGTCACGGCCCCACTGATTTGTACACCCCTGTGGATACTTCTTTACAGTGGCGTAACTACCAGCAGGGCAGGCGGGGCGACGACCCCCGTTGAATTTATATGTTGTTTGCCAAAATGATCTTAATAGTTGCATCTCAAGCATCTCTCACTGCCCCCTTGAGATTACTGCTGGTAATAGTTGCATCTCAAGCATCTCTCACTGCCCCCTTGAGATTACTGCTGGTAATAGTAGCATCTCAAGCATCTCTCACTGCCCCCTTGAGATTACTGCTGGTAATAGTAGCATCTCAAGCATCTCTCACTGCCCCCTTGAGATTACTGCTGGTAATAGTAGCATCTCAAGCAACTCTCACTGCCCCCTTGAGATTACTGCTGGTAATAGTAGCATCTCAAGCATCTCTCACTGCCCCCTTGAGATTACTGCTGGTAATAGTTGCATCTCAAGCTCCTCTCACTGCCCCCTTGAGATTACTGCTGGTAATAGTAGCATCTCAAGCACCTCTCACTGCCCCCTTGAGATTACTGCTGGTAATAGTAGCATCTCAAGCACCTCTCACTGCCCCCTTGAGATTACTGCTGGTAATAGTTGCATCTCAAGCATCTCTCACTGCCCCCTTGAGATTACTGCTGGTAATAGTAGCATCTCAAGCACCTCTCACTGCCCCCTTGAGATTACTGCTGGTAATAGTAGCATCTCAAGCATCTCTCACTGCCCCCTTGAGATTACTGCTGGTAATAGTTGCATCTCAAGCATCTCTCACTGCCCCCTTGAGATTACTGCCGGTAATGGTTGCATCTCAAGCATCTCTCACTGCCCCCTTGAGATTACTGCTGGTAATAGTTGCATCTCAAGCATCTCTCACTGCCCCCTTGAGATTACTGCTGGTAATGGTTGCATCTCAAGCATCTCTCACTGCCCCCTTGAGATTGCTGCTGGTAATAGTTGCATCTCAAGCATCTCTCACTGCCCCCTTGAGATTACTGCTGGTAATAGTAGCATCTCAAGCACCTCTCACTGCCCCCTTGAGATTACTGCTGGTAATAGTTGCATCTCAAGCACCTCTCACTGCCCCCTTGAGATTACTGCTGGTAATAGTTGCATCTCAAGCATCTCTCACTGCCCCCTTGAGATTACTGCTGGTAATGGTTGCATCTCAAGCATCTCTCACTGCCCCCTTGAGATTACTGCTGGTAATGGTTGCATCTCAAGCACCTCTCACTGCCCCCTTGAGATTACTGCTGGTAATAGTTGCATCTCAAGCATCTCTCACTGCCCCCTTGAGATTACTGCTGGTAATAGTAGCATCTCAAGCACCTCTCACTGCCCCCTTGAGATTACTGCTGGTAATAGTAGCATCTCAAGCACCTCTCACTGCCCCCTTGAGATTACTGCTGGTAATAGTTGCATCTCAAGCATCTCTCACTGCCCCCTTGAGATTACTGCTGGTAATGGTTGCATCTCAAGCATCTCTCACTGCCCCCTTGAGATTACTGCTGGTAATAGTTGCATCTCAAGCATCTCTCACTGCCCCCTTGAGATTACTGCTGGTAATGGTTGCATCTCAAGCATCTCTCACTGCCCCCTTGAGATTACTGCTGGTAATAGTTGCATCTCAAGCTTCTCTCACTGCCCCCTTGAGATCACTGCTGGTAATAGTTGCATCTCAAGCACCTCTCACTGCCCCCTTGAGATTACTGCTGGTAATGGTTGCATCTCAAGCATCTCTCACTGCCCTCTTGAGATTACTGCTGGTAATGGTTGCATCTCAAGCATCTCTCACTGCCCCCTTGAGATTACTGCTGGTAATGGTTGCATCTCAAGCATCTCTCACTGCCCCCTTGAGATTACTGCTGGTAATGGTTGCATCTCAAGCACCTCTCACTGCCCCCTTGAGATTACTGCTGGTAATGGTTGCATCTCAAGCATCTCTCACTGCCCCCTTGATATTACTGCTGGTAATAGTTGCATCTCAAGCATCTCTCACTGCCCCCTTGAGATTACTGCTGGTAATAGTAGCATCTCAAGCATCTCTCACTGCCCCCTTGAGATTACTGCTGGTAATGGTTGCATCTCAAGCATCTCTCACTGCCCCCTTGAGATTACTGCTGGTAATGGTTGCATCTCAAGCATCTCTCACTGCCCCCTTGAGATTACTGCTGGTAATAGTAGCATCTCAAGCATCTCTCACTGCCCCCTTGAGATTACTGCTGGTAATAGTAGCATCTCAAGCATCTCTCACTGCCCCCTTGAGATTACTGCTGGTAATGGTTGCATCTCAAGCATCTCTCACTGCCCCCTTGAGATTACTGCTGGTAATGGTTGCTAAGTGCGTAGGCTACTGTCTTATTTTGTCAGCGCAAAGACCGAATTTGCGTTATTTTTGCGGGAACTTATTTTCCCGAATTGTGGAAAAAAAATGCTTTTAAACAAATTAGTACGTAGTTTCGTAGTGACTGTCCCGAGAACCACTTTGAGCTCATCTCTCCAACCAAACAAAGCAATGCACCAAGGTTGTGAACAAGAACGTCGGGCCCAGAGTATTTATAGCCTCGTGCAAGGCCCAGGTTTTATATAGCCTCGCGCAAGGCCAACTCAGACCCACCTAAAGATTTAGCCTCGACCGAGGTCTGAACAACACGGCGCATGTCTCTTTCAGAAGTCGTTATGAAGCTGGGTCTGTGCGCATGCCCAGACGACGCCTGATTCAGCGAGTTAGAGCGCAGACTCTCCATGGATCGCGTCGTCTCTTTACGTTGGGTGCTCTGAGGGGTGGTGGTCAACCATCTGGACTCCTGAACAGCTTCTTCTGTCTGCAATGTGCCGAACGAAGACTGCTTCGTGATGCCACCTAGCGAGCGCAAGGTCAACTTGGACGTAAACTCCTCGTCCATTGACCCCGCCCCCAACAAGATGGTGGACCGAGCGACGCTAGCGCCGCTAGCGGTACTCGATGAAAACACTTGCACGTCGGCGTCGTAGTCTTCGAGCTCGATGGTAGGCATTGTTGTGAGCGTCGTGGTGCGTCGTGGTGGCGTCGTGGTGCGTCGTGGTGGCGTCGCGACGCTCATGCTTGACGTGGTCGTTTTCGAGACAAACGTCGCGACGCTCGATGACGATGAGGTGAAGGTCGATGAACTTTGTTTGATTTGAGTCACGTGCCGCTCGTCGGCTTCCATTGCGTGTTGCGTTTGTTATTACAATTCACTCGACAGACTTGAAGAACTAAAGCTGAGCTGTTGGTCAGGAGATTCTTAGCTTCGCTTTCTATACTTCAAGTTGGATCCCGCGACCCTGGAATCCAGCGACCTTAAAATCCCGTGACCCTGGAATCCAGCGACCCTGGAATCCAGCGACCCTGGAATCCCGCGACCCTGTAATCCAGCGACCTTAAAATCCCGTGACCCTGGAATCCAGCGACCCTGGAATCCAGCGACCTTCGCCCTTTGTGGTCACTTGGTTAATGCAAAGTTCTGACGCAATCTCATACACCTAGTGGACCGCACGGACCGCACGGACCCCATGCAGTCCATGCAGTCCATGCTTTCCATAGACCTCGACTGGCTGCTGGTCCATCCAAAAAATTCTAAATAACTATTAACGGGGACTCGATAGGTGACGATCTGGGTTCGAGTCCTCGTTTGGGCATCAAATTTTGGGCATCACTGTCTCTGTGACACTGGTCTATTGACTGTCTCTGTGACACTGGTCTATTGGCTGTCTCTGTGACACTTGTCTATTGACTGTCTCTGTGACACTGGTCTATTGGCTGTCTCTGTGACACTGGTCTATTGACTGTCTCTGTGACACTGGTCTATTGACTGTCTCTGTGACACTGGTCTATTGACTGTCTCTGTGACACTTGTCTATTGGCTGTCTCTGTGACACTGGTCTATTGGCTGTCTCTGTGACACTGGTCTATTGGCTGTCTCTGTGACACTGGTCTATTGACTGTCTCTGTGACACTGGTCTATTGACTGTCTCTGTGACACTGGTCTATTAGCTGTCTCTGTGACACTGGTCTATTGACTGTCTCTGTGACACTGGTCTATTGACTGTCTCTGTGACACTGGTCTATTGGCTGTCTCTGTGACACTGGTCTATTGACTGTCTCTGTGACACTGGTCTATTGGCTGTCTCTGTGACACTGGTCTATTGACTGTCTCTGTGACACTGGTCTATTGACTGTCTCTGTGACACTGGTCTATTGACTGTCTCTGTGACACTGGTCTATTGGCTGTCTCTGTGACACTGGTCTATTGGCTGTCTCTGTGACACTGGTCTATTGACTGTCTCTGTGACACTGGTCTATTGGCTGTCTCTATGACACTGGTCTATTGGCTGTCTCTGTGACACTGGTCTATTGACTGTCTCTGTGACACTGGTCTATTGACTGTCTCTGTGACACTGGTCTATTGACTGTCTCTGTGACACTGGTCTATTGACTGTCTCTGTGACACTGGTCTATTGACTGTCTCTGTGACACTGGTCTATTGGCTGTCTCTGTGACACTGGTCTATTGACTGTCTCTGTGTCACTGGTCTATTGGCTGTCTCTGTGACACTGGTCTATTGACTGTCTCTGTGACACTGGTCTATTGACTGTCTCTGTGACACTGGTCTATTCACTGTCTCTGTGACACTGGTCTATTGGCTGTCTCTGTGACACTGGTCTATTGGCTGTCTCTGTGACACTGGTCTATTGGCTGTCTCTGTGACACTGGTCTATTGACTGTCTCTGTGACACTGGTCTATTGACTGTCTCTGTGACACTGGTCTATTGACTGTCTCTGTGACACTGGTCTATTGGCTGTCTCTGTGACACTGGTCCATTGGCTGTCTCTGTGACACTGGTCTATTGACTGTCTCTGTGACACTGGTCTATTGACTGTCTCTATGACACTGGTCTATTGGCTGTCTCTGTGACACTGGTCTATTGACTGTCTCTGTGACACTGGTCTATTGGCTGTCTCTATGACACTGGTCTATTGACTGTCTCTGTGACACTGGTCTATTGGCTGTCTCTGTGACACTGGTCTATTGGCTGTCTCTGTGACACTGGTCTATTGGCTGTCTCTGTGACACTGGTCTATTGACTGTCTCTGTGACACTGGTCTATTGGCTGTCTCTGTGACACTGGTCTATTGGCTGTCTCTGTGACACTGGTCTATTGACTGTCTCTGTGACACTGGTCTATTGGCTGTCTCTGTGACACTGGTCTATTGGCTGTCTCTGTGACACTGGTCTATTGACTGTCTCTGTGACACTGGTCTATTGGCTGTCTCTATGACACTGGTCTATTGACTGTCTCTGTGACACTGGTCTATTGGCTGTCTCTGTGACACTGGTCTATTGGCTGTCTCTGTGACACTGGTCTATTGACTGTCTCTGTGACACTGGTCTATTGGCTGTCTCTGTGACACTGGTCTATTGACTGTCTCTGTGACACTGGTCTATTGGCTGTCTCTATGACACTGGTCTATTGACTGTCTCTGTGACACTGGTCTATTGGCTGTCTCTGTGACACTGGTCTATTGGCTGTCTCTGTGACACTGGTCTATTGGCTGTCTCTGTGACACTGGTCTATTGACTGTCTCTGTGACACTGGTCTATTGGCTGTCTCTGTGACACTGGTCTATTGGCTGTCTCTGTGACACTGGTCTATTGACTGTCTCTGTGACACTGGTCTATTGGCTGTCTCTGTGACACTGGTCTATTGGCTGTCTCTGTGACACTGGTCTATTGGCTGTCTCTGTGACACTGGTCTATTGACTGTCTCTATGACACTGGTCTATTGACTGTCTCTGTGACACTGGTCTATTGGCTGTCTCTGTGACACTGGTCTATTGGCTGTCTCTGTGACACTGGTCTATTGACTGTCTCTGTGACACTGGTCTATTGGCTGTCTCTGTGACACTGGTCTATTGACTGTCTCTGTGACACTGGTCTATTGACTGTCTCTGTGACACTGGTCTATTGACTGTCTCTGTGACACTGGTCTATTGGCTGTCTCTGTGACACTGGTCTATTGGCTGTCTCTGTGACACTGGTCTATTGACTGTCTCTGTGACACTGGTCTATTAACTGTCTCTGTGACACTGGTCTATTGGCTGTCTCTGTGACACTGGTCTATTGACTGTCTCTGTGACACTGGTCTATTGACTGTCTCTGTGACACTGGTCTATTGACTGTCTCTGTGACACTGGTCTATTGACTGTCTCTGTGACACTGGTCTATTGGCTGTCTCTGTGACACTGGTCTATTGACTGTCTCTGTGCCACTGGTCTATTGGCTGTATCTGTGACACTGGTCTATTGACTGTCTCTGTGACACTGGTCTATTGGCTGTCTCTGTGACACTGGTCTATTGACTGTCTCTGTGTCACTTTATCAATGCGCGCGCGACGCTCAACGGGAGCTGATTGTGCCAATCACTCATTGCTTACCCTCATTCCCACCCCTCACGACCCTCCCCCCCCCCCCCATCCCCCCCAGCTGGTACGTGCTGGCGTCGTTAGCAAAAAGAACTGCCATTTGGAGCATTGATTTTGTGATTTCCAAGCGAAATGACTTCCATTTAGTTTCTCCGTAAAGTTATGTTTAGCTGAGTTCAGCTGTTTAATACATAAACATATTTTTAACAAAAATACTCGCATGATTCTTCCTTTCTTAAATTTTATCACAATCCTTTTTTAAAATCTTATATTGATTTCGTATTCCTAATTGAGCTTTCTAATTTATTGTACTCATTTCACGCCTTCAGTCAAAGTACTATGTAATTTTTAACCTCGAAGTCGTCCTGCGATATCAGGGATAAAAGTTAAGCAACACTGCGCTGGGTCGGGTATTGGATGGGTGACCATCATACACATGACCAGTTCTGTTCGGGAGAGAGGTTGGAGGGATGAAAGTTAAGCAACACTGCGCTGGGTCAGGTATTGGATGGGTGACCATCATACACATGACCAGTTCTGTTCGGGAGAGAGGTTGGAGGGATGAAAGTTAAGCAACACTGCGCTGGGTCAGGTATTGGATGGGTGACCATCATACACATGACCAGTTCTGTTCGGGAGAGAGGTTGGAGGGATGAAAGTTAAGCAACACTGCACTGAGTCAGGTATTGGATGGGTGACCATCATACACATGACCAGTTCTGTTCGGGAGAGAGGTTGGAGGGATGAAAGTTAAGCAACACTGCGCTGGGTCAGTTATTGGATGTGTGACCATCATACACATGACCAGTTCTGTTCGGGAGAGAGGTTGGAGGGATGAAAGTTAAGCAACACTGCGCTGAGTCAGGTATTGGATGGGTGACCATCATACACATGACCAGTTCTGTTCGGGAGAGAGGTTTGAGAGATGAAAGTTAAGCAACACTGCGCTGGGTCAGGTATTGGATGGGTGACCATCATACACATGACCAGTTCTGTTTGGGAGAGAGGTTGGAGGGATGAAAGTTTAGCAACACTGCGCTGGGTCAGTTATTGGATGGGTGACCATCATACACATGACCAGTTCTGTTCGGGAGAGAGGTTTGAGAGATGAAAGTTAAGCAACACTGAGCTGGGTCAGGTATTGGATGGGTGACCATTATACACATGACCAGTTCTGTTCGGGAGAGAGGTTGGAGGGATGAAAGTTAAGCAACACTGCGCTGGGTCAGGTATTGGATGGGTGACCATCATACACATGACCAGTTCTGTTCGGGAGAGAGGTTGGAGGGATGAAAGTTAAGCAACACTGCGCTGGGTCAGGTATTGGATGGGTGACCATCATACACATGACCAGTTCTGTTCGGGAGAGAGGTTGGAGGGATGAAAGTTAAGCAACACTGCGCTGGGTCAGGTATCGGATGGGTGACCATCATACACATGACCAGTTCTGTTCGGGAGAGAGGTTGGAGGGATGAAAGTTAAGCAACACTGCGCTGGGTCAGTTATTGGATGTGTGACCATCATACACATGACCAGTTCTGTTCGGGAGAGAGGTTGGAGGGATGAAAGTTAAGCAACACTGCGCTGAGTCAGGTATTGGATGGGTGACCATCATACACATGACCAGTTCTGTTCGGGAGAGAGGTTTGAGAGATGAAAGTTAAGCAACACTGCGCTGGGTCAGGTATTGGATGGGTGACCATCATACACATGACCAGTTCTGTTTGGGAGAGAGGTTGGAGGGATGAAAGTTTAGCAACACTGCGCTGGGTCAGTTATTGGATGGGTGACCATCATACACATGACCAGTTCTGTTCGGGAGAGAGGTTTGAGAGATGAAAGTTAAGCAACACTGAGCTGGGTCAGGTATTGGATGGGTGACCATTATACACATGACCAGTTCTGTTCGGGAGAGAGGTTGGAGGGATGAAAGTTAAGCAACACTGCGCTGGGTCAGGTATTGGATGGGTGACCATCATACACATGACCAGTTCTGTTCGGGAGAGAGGTTGGAGGGATGAAAGTTAAGCAACACTGCGCTGGGTCAGGTATTGGATGGGTGACCATCATACACATGACCAGTTCTGTTCGGGAGAGAGGTTGGAGGGATGAAAGTTAAGCAACACTGCGCTGGGTCAGGTATCGGATGGGTGACCATCATACACATGACCAGTTCTGTTCGGGAGACAGGTTGGAGGGATGAAAGTTAAGCAACACTGCACTGGGTCAGGTATTGGATGGGTGACCATCATACACACGTAATAATATTGTGTTTCGAGGCGCTTTATCAAGGAAAACAGACTCGATAGACGACAATGTCACCGCATATTGTAATTGGGAATGTTTGTTCAGCTCGGTGTTGTTTTGCTAAACAAACACGACGCTCGTTTGCCTCGTGGATTACAAAGCACCGCCTTCTAAAGTGCATTCCACTGTCTCAGCGGTTGCTACGATCGAGGGGGCTGTGGAAAGGTATTACAGTTTAGTCTTGTTGGCATAGCAACTGCATTGTGTGGGGTGAGAATGTTCAGCGCAATTCATGTCAGTAATTAATTATTGAGATATTTCAACGTTTGGTAAGATTCCAAGAGACGTGTTCTTAGATCACCAGAAGAGACGCCAACTTGACGACAAGAAGAAACTGTTTCACAATACGTTGATAAATCCACATAACAGCCCGTTAATAGACATAACAGTCCGTTAAAAGCACATAACAGTCCGTTTATAGACATAACAGTCCGTTAATAGACATAACAGTCCGTTAATAGACATAACAGCCCCTTAAAAGCACATAACAGTCCGTTAATACACATAACAGTCCGTTGAAAGACATAACAGTCCGTCAAAAGCACATAACAGTCCGTTTATAGACATAACAATCCGTTAATAGACATAACAGTCTGTTAATAGACATAACAGTCCGTTAAAAGCACATAACAGTCCGTTTATAGACATAACAGTCCGTTAATAGACATAACAGTCTGTTAAAAACAAGTAACAGTCTGTAATAAACATAACAGTCCGTTAAAAAACATAATAGTCCGTTAACAGACATAACAGCCCGTTAAAATTTCGTCTGAGGTTTGTCAATAGTCTGTGAAGGTAACTCGGGACCCGTGCGTTTGGTTGGAAGGAATGTAAAGGTGGACTCCATATGACGCAAGCACGTGAAGAAACATCTGCAGCTAGCAGTTTATGAAATGCGAGGAATTCCAAAGTAACTCGATATTAGGAACTCGAGGAAGCTGAGAAGAGAATTCCAAAGTAACTCGATATTAGGAACTCGAGGAAGCTGAGAAGAGAATTCCAAGATGTCAGACGCACAAAGAATAGCAGCGCGGTCTGGTGCCCGGGCCCGGATCCAATCACCACATAGCAACACAACAACAATAGCCTTAGTAACCACGAGAAGCCAGGATCAAACCTGGGACCTCCCGAATGCAAGGCAGACATGGCGCTCTCACTACCAGGATAGCCGGCCACCAGGATCGAACCTGGGACCTCACGAATGCAAGGCAGACATGGCGCTCTCACTACCAGGATAGCCGGCCACCAGGATCGAACCTGGGACCTCCCGAATGCAAGGCAGACATGGCGCTCTCACTACCAGGATAGCCGGCCACCAGGATCGAACCTGGGACCTCCCGAATGCAAGGCAGACATGGCGCTCTCACTACCAGGATAGCTGGCCACCAGGATCGAACCTGGGACCTCCCGAATGCAAAGCAGACATGGCGCTCTCACTACCAGGATAGCCGGCCACCAGGATCAAACCTGGGACCTCCCGAATGCAAAGCAGACATGGCGCTCTCACTACCAGGATAGCTGGCCACCAGGATCGAACCTGGGACCTCCCGAATGCAAAGCAGACATGGCGCTCTCACTACCAGGATAGCTGGCCACCAATATCGAACCTGGGACCTCCCGAATGCAAGACAGACATGGCGCTCTCACTACCAGGATAGCCGGCCACCAGGATCGAACCTGGGACCTCCCGAATGCAAGGCAGACATGGTGCTCTCACTACCAGGATAGCCAGCCACCAGGATCGAACCTGGGACCTCCCGAATGCAAGGCAGACATGGCGCTCTCACTACCAGGATAGCCGGTTACCAGGATCGAACCTGGGACCTCCCGAATGCAAGGCAGACATGGCGCTCTCACTACCAGGATAGCCGGCCACCAGGATCGAACCTGGGACCTCCCGAATGCAAGGCAGACATGGCGCTCTCACTACCAGGATAGCCGGCCACCAGGATCGAACCTGGGACCTCCCGAATGCAAGGCAGACATGGCGCTCTCACTACCAGGATAGCCGGCCACCAGGATCGAACCTGGGACCTCCCGAATGCAAGGCAGACATGGCGCTCTCACTACCAGGATAGCTGGCCACCAGGATCGAACCTGGGACCTCCCGAATGCAAAGCAGACATGGCGCTCTCACTACCAGGATAGCCAGCCACCAGGATCGAACCTGGGACCTCCCGAATGCAAGGCAGACATGGCGCTCTCACTACCAGGATAGCCGGCCACCAGGATCGAACCTGGGACCTCTCCAATGCAAGGCAGACATGGCGCTCTCACTACCAGGATAGCCGGCCACCAGGATCGAACCTGGGACCTCCCGAATGCAAGGCAGACATAACGCTCTCACTACCAGGATAGCCGGCCACCAGGATCGAACCTGGGACCTCCCGAATGCAAGGCAGACATGGCGCTCTCACTACCTGGATAGCCGGCCTCCAGGATCGAACCTGGGACCTCCCGAATGCAAGGCAGACATGGCGCTCTCACTACCAGGATAGCCGGCCACCAGGATCGAACCTGGGACCTCTCCAATGCAAGGCAGACATGGCGCTCTCACTACCAGGATAGCTGGCCACCAGGATCGAACCTGGGACCTCCCGAATGCAAAGCAGACATGGCGCTCTCACTACCAGGATAGCTGGCCACCAATATCGAACCTGGGACCTCCCGAATGCAAGACAGACATGGCGCTCTCACTACCAGGATAGCCGGCCACCAGGATCGAACCTGGGACCTCCCGAATGCAAGGCAGACATGGAGCTCTCACTACCAGGATAGCCAGCCACCAGGATCGAACCTGGGACCTCCCGAATGCAAGGCAGACATGGCGCTCTCACTACCAGGATAGCCGGTTACCAGGATCGAACCTGGGACCTCCCGAATGCAAGGCAGACATGGCGCTCTCACTACCAGGATAGCCGGCCACCAGGATCGAACCTGGGACCTCCCGAATGCAAGGCAGACATGGCGCTCTCACTACCAGGATAGCCGGCCACCAGGATCGAACCTGGGACCTCCCAAATGCAAGACAGACATGGCGCTCTCACTACCAGGATAGCCGGCCACCAGGATCGAACCTGGGACCTCCTGAATGCAAGGCAGACATGGCGCTCTCACTACCAGGATAGCCGGCCACCAGGATCAAACCTGGGACCTCCCGAATGCAAGGCAGACATGGCGCTCTCACTACCAGGATAGCCGGCCACCAGGATCGAACCTGGGACCACACGAATGCAAGGCAGACATGGCGCTCTCACTACCAGGATAGCCGGCCACCAGGATCGAACCTGGGACCTCCCGAATGCAAGGCAGACATGGCGCTCTCACTACCAGAATAGCCGGCCACCAGGATCGAACCTGGGACCTCCCGAATGCAAGACAGACATGGCGCTCTCACTACCAGGATAGCCGGCCACCAGGATCGAACCTGGGACCTCCCGAATGCAAGGCAGACATGGCGCTCTCACTACCAGGATAGCCGGCCACCAGGATCGAACCTGGGACCTCCCGAATGCAAGGCAGACATGGCGCTCTCACTACCAGGATAGCCGGCCACCAGGATCGAACCTGGGACCTCCCGAATGCAAGGCAGACATGGCGCTCTCACTACCAGGATAGCCGGCCACCAGGATCGAACCTAAGACCTCCCGAATGCAAGGCAGACATGGCGCTCTCAATACCAGAATAGTTTTATCTACGCAAATTTTCTTTCACCCCTCTACGGGGGGTGGGTAGGGGGGTGGGGACCCAATTGTTTCTTGGAAGCGTTGCGTGCTCTACGGGTGATTTGATTTAGGAGGCGGTGGAGAGATTAGAGCGCTGACCTGCGATCTATCAGAAGGCGGTGATTCCGAGGCAGACACGGGCTGCCGTGATTACCAACGTGTGCTCCCTGGTGGTAAATTATGGAAGTAATTTCAAACGCGCGTTGGGATGTAAAGCAGGTGGAGGTGAGCGTGACCAGCTGCTGAGTCTCTGGTGCTACCATAGTTCGTTCGATGACGGACATCGACCCAGGACCCCAACTCATACAATATCACAGACATGACGTTTTAAGATCCTTGTGTGCTATGCTTGTGCTTATTGCTATGTCAATTGTATGCAGTCCCATATGATAACCAAGTTTTAAGATCCTTGTGTGCTAAGCTTGTGCTTATTGCTATGTCAATTGTGTGCAGTCCCATATGATAACCAAGTTTTAAGATCCTTGTGAGCTATGCTTGTGCTTATTGCTATGTCAATTGTATGCAGTCCCATATGATAACCAAGTTTTAAGATCCTTGTGTGCTAAGCTTGTGCTTATTGCTATGTCAATTGTGTGCAGTCCCATATGATAACCAAGTTTTAAGATCCTTGTGTGCTATGCTTGTGCTTATTGCTATGTCAATTGTGTGCAGTCCCATATGATAACCAAGTTTTAAGATCCTTGTGTGCTATGCTTGTGCTTATTGCTATGTCAATTGTGTGCAGTACCATATGATAACCAAGTTTTAAGATCCTTGTGTGCTATGCTTGTGCTTATTGCTATGTCAATTGTGTGCAGTCCCATATGATAACCAAGTTTTAAGATCCTTGTGTGCTATGCTTGTGCTTATTGCTATGTCAATTGTGTGCAGTCCCATATGATAAACAAGTTTTAAGATCCTTGTGTGCTATGCTTGTGCTTATTGCTATGTCAATTGTGTGCAGTCCCATATGATAACCAAGTTTTAAGATCCTTGTGTGCTATGCTTGTGCTTATTGCTATGTCAATTGTGTGCAGTCCCATATGATAACCAAGTTTTAAGATCCTTGTGTGCTATGCTTGTGCTTATTGCTATGTCAATTGTGTGCAGTCCCATATGATAACCAAGTTTTAAGATCCTTGTGTGCTATGCTTGTGCTTATTGCTATGTCAATTGTGTGAAGTCCCATATGATAACCAAGTTTTAAGATCCTTGTGTGCTATGCTTGTGCTAATTGCTATGTCAATTGTGTGCAGTCCCATATGATAACCAAGTTTTAAGATCCTTGTGTGCTATGCTTGTGCTTATTGCTATGTCAATTGTGTGCAGTCCCATATGATAACCAAGTTTTAAGATCCTTGTGTGCTATGCTTGTGCTTATTGCTATGTCAATTGTGTGCAGTCCCATATGATAACCAAGTTTTAAGATCCTTGTGTGCTAAGCTTGTGCTTATTGCTATGTCAATTGTGTGCAGTCCCATATGATAACCAAGTTTTAAGATCCTTGTGTGCTATGCTTGTGCTTATTGCTATGACAATTGTGTGCAGTCCCATATGATAACCAAGTTTTAAGATCCTTGTGTGCAATGCTTGTGCTTATTGCTATGTCAATTGTGTGCAGTCCCATATGATAACCAAGTTTTAAGATCCTTGTGTGCTAAGCTTGTGCTTATTGCTATGTCAATTGTGTGCAGTCCCATATGATAACCAAGTTTTAAGATCCTTGTGTGCTATGCTTGTGCTTATTGCTATGTCAATTGTATGCAGTCCCATATGATAACCAGTTTTAAGATCCTTGTGTGCTATGCTTGTGCTAATTGCTATGTCAATTGTGTGCAGTCCCATCTGATAGCCAAGTTTTAAGATTTGGCTGGAACCAGCAGGATATGGGGGTGGGTTTAGGGGGTGGTTTGGGGGCGGGGTTTAAGTTACACTAATACTTGATATGCTACGGGAATTGTTGGCCCACTCGACCGCACTGTAAATAATTGACGATCTGCCGGTCGAAGACAATCAAAACGAGGGGGAAATTAACCCCGGTCCCCCCCCCACCCTGTGTTAGGGTCACGCATCAACCCTTGCAAGTTCAGCAACGCTTTGCAAGATGGCGCTGATATTTATGTGGTCAGCCATTTTGTTTCTGTTACGGGGTCGTGAGAAACATGCGGATGTTTCTGTTGATATTATGTCGAGAAGAAATGTTTCTATAATATCGTTCTGTTCGATGTTTACCTTCACAAGCGATCTCCCCTCCAGCATTGCTCTACCTGGCCGTGCATTGGAGCAAACCCAAGCCTTGGTTTCCTGACGCTCGTCCACTTAAACTCATGTAATGTTAGTGTAAATAGAATTGGCTTAGAACTGAAGGTTGTTGGTTGAGTGACGGGTATGGCAGGTGCTTGGACTCGTGTAGCCGAAATAACATGATCATCATCAGGCACGTGCATTAAAACCTGATGAAACCTGATCAAGCACTTGTTCCCTGAAGACCACCGAGATAAACATAAGAAAGAACTCATTGCATCTAACTGGTGGTTCGAGTCGTTCATGGGAAGACAATTTACTGCATTAAAGTGACGTCTGGTGCCAGCTTCACACATCATTAAAGTCATTGCGCTGGCGTGCCATTCTCTAACTAAACAGAGTAACTCTTACCGAACCTAATCTGACCTAACCTGATATGACCTAACCTAACCTAACCTCACCTAACCTAACCTCACCTAACCTAACCTAACCTAACCTAACCTAACCTAACCTAACCTAACCTAACCTAACCTAACCTAACCTAACCTAACCTAACCTAACCTAACCTAACCAAGCCTAACCTAACATAACCTTACCTTACCTAACCTAACCTAACCTAACCTCACCTAACCTAACCTAACCTAACCTCACCTAACCTAACCTAACCTAACCTAACCTAACCTAACCTAACCTAACCTAACCTAACCAAACCTAACCTAACCTTACCTAACCTAACCTAACCTAACCTCACCAATATCAAACCCTTTTTACTCAACAGCTCAGTATTAACCTTATAATAAAAGCTTTAATTTGGCGATGTTCAACTTTTTAGTTTGTATCTGACCAGCTGACCAGCTGGGGTAACATTTTTCTGTACATGTCGTTTTAAATTGCAAAATTTGGTTAAAAACGTGTGCAATTGGGTTATATTTGTTCAAAATTCAAATCTCTATCCTATTGTGACACTTTGAGGGTGATTTGAAAGCGTTTTTTTGGTGAAATATTGATAATTGTGTTTGAAATTTCCTGCCTAGGAAAATTGGAGCCATGTCTCACAGTTCGATTTTTATTTCATTCAAAACTTGCCTTTAAATGACCTGCAGCAGTTTGGTAATACTCTTCATGCATGCCTATGAAAGTTATTGAAGAAATTGAGCACAAACGCTGTTATTTACGTTCGTTTTAAGTGAAATAGAAATAATTTTGCAAAAAGTTTGACAGATGCATTCATTTGTTTGGTTTTTTGACCACTGCAGGGTGAACGAATTCTTAAACTTATCTTTGCGGCAGTGCATTCAGGATATTCAAACGTCAATGTCAATGTCAACGTCAATGTCAAATTCTTTTCAAAATCTCTAGAACTGAAGGAAAAACGTGTGAAATTGGCTTATTTTGGTTCTTTATTCAGGATTTAATCCAACTACGTCTTTTTCACGGTGATTTTAAAGAGCATTATTATAGTAAAGTATCAAAAATATTGTTGGTGTCTTGGCTAGCAAGATGAAAAATAGCCACTTGACAAGCCCGTGGCATTCTTGTGGAGGTTATTTACACGTCAAAAAGGTTTGGAAAGTTAAACAATCTATTAACACAACTATTGGAATCTTTTGTAAACATATTTAAAGATATTTATTGTAAATAGTATACGAAAGACAAGAAATTTCTTAAAATACGACGATTTTTCTCCATCCCCAGCCTAGACAAGATCACACAGTTGATTCCAAGCCATCAATGATATTTGTGACAAATATGTAAATCAATAACAATCCTAACTTTCTTTGCAGGTCTTTTACACATTAAATAGGGTTTTTAAACAAACAAAACACACTTGATTAGTTTTTTATTGATAATTTTGCCAAAACTAGATTTAAAGTGACATTGACAGATCAAAGATAAACATTTGACAGATATCTTTCATCGAATCAGGACGCCGTGGATACTTATTTTATTTTCGAGGATGCCGTGATTATTCAACAGGTATTTAAATTCAAAACGTCATTAATGACAGAGTGCAGTTTTATCAAATCTAATCCAAATAAGCAATCTAAGTTTAATACGGTTTTCTATGAAAGTGTTTAATATTGTATATAGTACTTTATGGTGTTACATGGTAGTCTATGTTATTCTATGGTATTCTATGGTATTCTATGGTATTCTATGATATTCTATGGTATTCTATGGTATTCTATGGTATTCTATAGTATTCTATGGTATTCTATGGTAAACTATGGTATTCCAAGGTATTCTATGGTATTCTATGGAGTTCTATGGTATTCTATGATATTGTTTGGTATTTTATGATTTTGTATGGTATTATATGGTATTATTTAGAGTTATATGGTATTCTATGGTATTGTTTGGTATTCTATGATATTGTTTGGTATTCTATGATATAGTTTGGTATTCTATGGTATTTTATGGTATTTTATGGTATTGTTTGGTATTCTATGGTGTTCTATGGTATTCTATGATATAGTTTGGTATTCTATGGTATTTTATGGTATTCTATGGTATTCTATGGTATTCTATGGTATTCTATGGTATTCTATGGTATTCTATGGTATTCTATGGAGTTCTATGGTATTCTATGATATTGTTTGGTATTCTATGATATTGTATGGTATTCTATGGTATTCTATGGAGTTCCATGGTATTCTATGGTATTCTATGGAGTTCTATGGTATTCTATGATATTTTTTGGTATTCTATGATATTGTATGGTATTCTATGGTATTCTATGGTATTCTATGGTATTCTATGGAGTTCTATTGTATTCTATGGTATTCTATGGTATTCTATGATATTGTTTGATATTCTATGGTATTCTATGGTATTGTATGGTATTCTATGGTATTCTATGACATTGTTTGGTATTTTATGATATTCTATTGAGTTCTATGGTATTCTTTGATATTTTTTTGTATTCTATGATATTGTATGGTATTCTATGATATTCTATTAAGTTCTATGGTATTCTATGGTATTCTATGGTATTCTATGGAGTTCCTTGGTACTCTATTGTATTTTTTGTATTCTATGATATTTTATGGTATTCTATGGTATTCTATGGTATTCTATGGTATTCTATGATATTGTTTGGTATTCTATGGTATTCTATGGTATTCTATGATATTGTTTGGTATTCTATGGTATTCTATGGCATTCTATCGTGTACTATGGTATTCTATGGAGTTCTATGGTACTCTATTATATTTTTTGGTATTCTATGATATTGTATGGTATTGTATGGTATTGTATGGTATTCTATGGTATTCTATGGCATTGTTTGGTATTTTATGATATTCTATTGAGTTCTATGGTATTCTATGATATTGTTTGGTATTTTATGGTATTCTATGGTATTGTTTGGTGATCTATGGTATTCTATGATATTGTTTGGTATTCTATGGTATTCTATGGTATTCTATGGAGTTCTATGGTACTCTATTATATTTTTTGGTATTCTATGATATTATATGGTATTCTATGGTATTCTATGGTATTCTATGACATTGTTCGGTATTTTATGATATTCTAGTGAGTTCTAGGGTATTCTATGATATTTTTTTTGTGTTCTATGATATTTTATGGTATTCTATGGAGTTCTATGGTATTCTATGGTATTCTATGGTATTCTTTGGAGTTCTTTGGTATTCTATGATTTTGTTTGGTATTCTTTGGTATTCTATGGAGTTCTATGGTAGTCGATGATATTATTTGGTATTCTATGGTATTCTATGGTATTCTATGGTATTCTATGGTATTCTATGGAGTTCTTTGGTATTCTATGATATTGTTTGGTATTCTATGGTATTCTTTGGAGTTCTATGATATTCTATGAAATTCTATTGAGTTATATGGTATTCTATGGTATTCTATGGAGTTCTATGGTATTCTATGGTATTCTATGGTATTGTATGGAGTTCTATGGTATTCTATGGTATTGTTAGGTATTCTATGGTGTTCTATGGTATTCTATGGTATTCTATGGTATTTTATGGAATTGTATGGTATTTAACAATATTGTTAGGTGTTGTTTGGCACTTTTGGTTGTGGCCCTATTTAAAACTTTTGGAACGGCATCTGACAAGTTTCGAAAACTTTTTAAAATATGCTTCAAGTCAAGTAAAATATAAATCAAAATGCCCACTCCCTCAAAATCTTAAGGTGCCGTTAGGCATCGGGTTCTGCTAGTTAACCTTATATAAAAGCCTTAAATCGCGATGTTCAACTTTTTAGTTTGTCTCTGGCTGCTGGCTGGGGTAACATTTTTCTGTACATGTCGTTTTAAATTGCGAAATTTGGTTAAAAACGTGTGCAATTGGGTTATATTTGTTCAAAATTCAAATCTCTATCCTATTGTGACACTTTGAGGGTGATTTGAAAGCGTTTTTTTGGTGAAATATTGATAATTATGTTTGAAATTTCCAGCCTAGGAAAATTGGAGCCATGTCTCACAGTTCGATTTTTATTTGATTCAAAACTTGCCTTTAAATGACCTGCAGCAGTTTGGTAATACTCTTCATGCATGCCTATGAAAGTTATTGAAGAAATTGAGCACAAACGCTGTTATTTAAGTTCGTTTTACGTGAAATAGAAATGATTTTGCAAAAAGAGTGACAGATGCACTCATTTGTCTGGTTTTTTGACCACTGCAGGGTGAACGAATTCTTAAACTTATCTTTGTGGCAGTGCATTCAGGATATTAAAACGTCAATGTCAATGTCAACGTCAATGTCAAATTCTTTTCAATATCTCTAAAACTGAAGGGAAATAAATGACAAAACTGAAATATTGTTGGTGTCTTGGCTAGCAAGATTGGTAAGCCCAGATTCTAAAAGGTATTTCACAAGTTTCACTCTCTAAAAAATATTTCAAGAAATCATACACGGAAATCTTTTGACAGCCAACTTCGTTTGTTTTCGAAATTGTCATCGTGGTCACTTTGGAATTCACAGAGTTTCCACAATGCAGTGACCCCAAGTGAAATAAGCGGCAAATTTCAAATAAAATAAATGGGGGTACTTTTGGTTGTGGTCCCATTAGAGGCTTTACATTAAAACCAAAATGCACAATCCCTCAAAATCTTAAGGTGCCGTTAGGCATCGGGTACTGCTAGTTTTTATATAAAAACTAAATTTATTATATTTTAATTTTGTTGCATTGCCTTGTTTATAAGTTTTACTGACTAAGTATTATATCATATATCATCCACGTGTCGGTTTGTTCAGCCCTGGACTGGCAGATATTTTCAAAGCAATTACCACGCGTCGTAAATCACCGCACAATCATTCGTCGCCAGGTAAACAAAGTGAAGCGGTTGCCAAGCAACGAACGTTGCCATGACAACGCAACGATATCACATGTTATTCTTGGAACAATAGAACAGGCTCGAAATATTGATGCCAAACTAATTTAGTCTTTTAACAATCAATTCTTAAATTAAATAAATTATAATTTAGTTAAATACCCGAGCAATTTAAATCAGAATTCTTCTAAATTAAACGATCTTTCTCTGAACAAAATCACGTTTAACGACGCATTGGCTGGTCGCTGGGATTCCAGGACATTAGGGAGCCTAGATCCAGGCTTATAGAAGCTAACAAACCTTCAGTCAACAAGTTTAACGACGCATTGGCTGGTCGCTGGGATTCCAGGACATTAGGGAGCCTAGATCCAGGCTTATAGAAGCTAACAAACCTTCAGTCAACATGTTTAACGACGCATTGGCTGGTCGCTGGGATTCCAGGACATTAGGGAGCCTAGATCCAGGCTTATAGAAGCTAACAAACCTTCAGTCAACAGGTTTAACGACGCATTGGCTGGTCGCTGGGATTCCAGGACATTAGGGAGCCTAGATCCAGGCTTATAGAAGCTAACAAACCTTCAGTCAACAGGTTTAACGACGCATTGGCTGGTCGCTGGGATTCCAGGACATTAGGGAGCCTAGATCCAGGCTTATAGAAGCTAACAAACCTTCTGTCAACAGGTTTAACGACGCATTGGCTGGTCGCTGGGATTCCAGGACATTAGGGAGCCTAGATCCAGGCTTATAGAAGCTAACAAACCTTCAGTCAACAGGTTTAACGACGCATTGGCTGGTCGCTGGGATTCCAGGACATTAGGGAGCCTAGATCCAGGCTTATAGAAGCTAACAAACCTTCAGTCAACAGGTTTAACGACGCATTGGCTGGTCGCTGGGATTCCAGGACATTAGGGAGCCTAGATCCAGGCTTATAGAAGCTAACAAACCTTCTGTCAACAAGTTTAACGACGCATTGGCTGGTCGCTGGGATTCCAGGACATTAGGGAGCCTAGATCCAGGCTTATAGAAGCTAACAAACCTCCAGTCAACAGGTTTAACGACGCATTGCATACAAGCACTGGCAATAATAAATATGAAATCACAGAAAAAAATCACTTAAATCGGCCCCAGCACTGGGCATCACACGTTTAAGCACGCGTTGCCCAAATGCACGGCACAGCGCGGCACGGCACGGCCCGACACGACACGACTCGGCCCGGCACGACACGACACGACTTGGCCCGCCACGACACGACACGACACGACACACGAGTTGCTCGCACGAACCACACCGACGAACTGAACCTAGCCAGTCCCGATCCAAGCACTCGGGAGAAGTCGACTAGAGCCGAACTCACCCGACCACGCGTGCCGTCGATTAGCGCGCGAGCGGAGCGAGCGTTGACCGATTTAAAACATTTCCCACGGCTACAAATCAATCCCTCTAACCTCTCTCCCGAACAGAACTGGTCATGTGTATGATAGTCACCCATCCAATACCTGACCCAGCGCAGTGTTGCTTAACTTTCATCCCTCCAACCTCTCTCCCGAACAGAACTGGTCATGTGTATGATGATCACCCATTCAATACCTGACCCAGCGCAGTGTTGCTTAACTTTCATCCCTCCAACCTCTCTCCCAAACAGAACTGGTCATGTGTATGATAATCACCCATTCAATACCTGACCCAGCGCAGTGTTGCTTAACTTTCATCCCTCCAACCTCTCTCCCAAACAGAACTGGTCATGTGTATGATGGTCACCCATCCAATACCTGACTCAGCGCAGTGTTGCTTAACTTTCATCCCTCCAAACTCTCTCCCGAACAGAACTGGTCATGTGTATGATGATCACCCATTCAATACCTGACCCAGCGCAGTGTTGCTTAACTTTCATCCCTCCAACCTCTCTCCCAAACAGAACTGGTCATGTGTATGATGGTCACCCATCCAATACCTGACTCAGCGCAGTGTTGCTTAACTTTCATCCCTCCAACCTCTCTCCCGAACAGAACTGGTCATGTGTATGATGATCACCCATTCAATACCTGACCCAGCGCAGTGTTGCTTAACTTTCATCCCTCCAACCTCTCTCCCAAACAGAACTGGTCATGTGTATGATAATCACCCATTCAATACCTGACCCAGCGCAGTGTTGCATAACTTTCATCCCTCCAACCTCTCTCCCAAACAGAACTAGTCATGTGTATGATGGTCACCCATCCAATACCTGACTCAGCGCAGTGTTGCTTAACTTTCATCCCTCCAACCTCTCTCCCGAACAGAACTGGTCATGTGTATGATGATCACCCATTCAATACCTGACCCAGCGCAGTGTTGCTTAACTTTCATCCCTCCAACCTCTCTCCCAAACAGAACTGGTCATGTGTATGATGGTCACCCATCCAATACCTGACTCAGCGCAGTGTTGCTTAACTTTCATCCCTCCAACCTCTCTCCCAAACAGAACTGGTCATGTGTATGATGATCACCCATTCAATACCTGACCCAGCGCAGTGTTGCTTAACTTTCATCCCTCCAACCTCTCTCCCGAACAGAACTGGTCATGTGTATGATGGTCACCCATCCAATACCCGACCCAGCGCAATGTTGCTTAACTTTCATCCCTCCAACCTCTCTCCCGAACAGAACTGGTCATGTGTATGATGGTCACCCATCCAATACCTGACTCAGCGCAGTGTTGCTTAACTTTCATCCCTCCAACCTCTCTCCCGAACAGAACTGGTCATGTGTATGATGATCACCCATTCAATACCTGACCCAGCGCAGTGTTGCTTAACTTTCATCCCTCCAACCTCTCTCCCAAACAGAACTGGTCATGTGTATGATGGTCACCCATCCAATACCTGACTCAGCGCAGTGTTGCTTAACTTTCATCCCTCCAACCTCTCTCCCAAACAGAACTGGTCATGTGTATGATGATCACCCATTCAATACCTGACCCAGCGCAGTGTTGCTTAACTTTCATCCCTCCAACCTCTCTCCCGAACAGAACTGGTCATGTGTATGATGGTCACCCATCCAATACCCGACCCAGCGCAATGTTGCTTAACTTTCATCCCTCCAACCTCTCTCCCGAACAGAACTGGTCATGTGTATGATGGTCACCCATCCAATACCTGACTCAGCGCAGTGTTGCTTAACTTTCATCCCTCCAACCTCTCTCCCGAACAGAACTGGTCATGTGTATGATGGTCACCCATCCAATACCTGACTCAGCGCAGTGTTGCTTAACTTTCATCCCTCCAACCTCTCTCCCGAACAGAACTGGTCATGTGTATGATGGTCACCCATTCAATACCTGACCCAGCGCAGTGTTGCTTAACTTCAAGGGTCTAATGGAGATCAGCTGAAAAAAGTGGGAAATATATTGAGATAACTTTGTCAATATCATGGAACATTTTGTTCTAAAAGTGATTTGAAAGTAACGGTCGGTTGTATATTGATGGATGTTTGTTCGAGCGGCTTCCAGCCTCAGCACCGCACACGTGAGATTGATTGCATGTGTTTTCCAGGCTTTTCTTTTCCTCTTGTTTTCCGGAAAAACGACGCTCTCTGCACTAAGTGGCTTTTCTTTTGTTACACGCTCGACGAGTGTAACTCGGAAACTACGAGCCTAACTTTTCCGATAGATTTTCCTGTCGGAAAACTTTTCTCGCGGGCGCCGATAAGATCGATCAACCTTGGAGTTCGTCGCGTTAGCATTCAGGGATGAAAGTTAAGCAACCTTGCGCTGAGTCAGGTATTGGATGGGTGACCATCATACACATGACCAGTTCTGTTCGGGAGAGAGGTTGGAGGGATGAAAGTTAAGCAACACTGCGCTGGGTCAGGTATTGCATGGGTGACCATCATACACATGACCAGTTCTGTTCGGGAGAGAGGTTGGAGGGATGAAAGTTAAGCAACACTGCGCTGGGTCAGGTATTGGATGGGTGACCATCATACACATGACCAGTTCTGTTCAGGAGAGAGGTTGGAGGGATGAAAGTTAAGCAACACTGCGCTGGGTCAGGTATTGGATGGGTGACCATCATATACATGATCAGTTCTGTTCGGGAGAGAGGTTGGAGGGATGAAAGTTAAGCAACACTGCACTGGGTCAGGTATTGGATGGGTGACCATCATACACATGACCAGTTCTGTTCGGGAGAGAGGTTGGAGGGATGAAAGTTAAGCAACACTGCACTGGGTCAGGTATTGGATGGGTGACTACATACACATGACCAATTCTGTTCGGGAGAGAGGTTGGAGGGATGAAAGTTAAGCAACACTGTGCTGGGTCAGGTATTGGATGGATGACCATCACACATGACCAGTTCTGTTTGGGAGAGAGGTTGGAGGGATGAAAGTTAAGCAACACTGCGCTGGGTCAGGTATTGGATGGGTGACCATCATACACATGACCAGTTCTGTTCGGGAGAGAGGTTGGAGGGATGAAAGTTAGTACAGCAACTTCATTCGCCTTGCTTATCAACCTCTCGACAGCATGGATTTGTGGAGGAATCCTGTTGTTCGCGTTGTACCGTCCTTCGGAAGGGATGTTAAGCCGGTGGTCCCCTTGGTCTTCGACAGGAGTAGGCTACGTGCCGGCACCGGTTTTCCCCTCCTCCCTTCTAGGCTAGGTTAGGTTCATCATCATCCTGTGGGGCGATGATTTAAACACACGCAGTGCCCTGCGAGTTCCTCTACGCGGTTACCATGACAACTTACCGCGATCACGTGACGTCACATTAACTTATTTTCTTCAAGCGCAAGAAAATATTGACGTCACGGTCAAAGTGCGAGCTCTGACGTCACGGCAGTGAAAAACATTCACTGCCTGTTGGCATCTGAAGAAACAGCTGACGAGGTGGAAAAAACAGCTGACGCTCGAGCTGTCATCAGACGTGACGTAGGAGGAACTGGCAACGTTCACCAGGACAAGCGTTCATTAAAATGGCGCCGGTTTTTGAGGTGAATATATTTAACAACTTGAAGCCTTGTAACCTAGCGACATCAAGACAGCTGACAAGCGCTAGCTGCTGGCGCCATCTTGTGACGTTTTGCTGAACTTTCAACCGAGTAACTTGTATCGCCCCGCGGCTTCACCCAACTTCACGTGTTACACTCGAGTTTGAAATAAAACAAAACGTGTCGATCCCAGCGGCCGATCAATGGGGCGTGGCCTGATAAAACTCAGCTCTCACGTGACATTAAGGGAATAAAACAAATGAGACCTTGCTCTTTGATTCGAAGTCAATTAAACTGATATATCAGTCCATTAATTGAATAGCAATTGTTTCTAGTGAACTCGATAACTGAGTAACGGCTGAGTGGAGCCATGCGTTGTCATGGCGACCATCAGTCAAGCTTTGTTATTCCCCTAGCAACACGTTGTCATGGCGACTGTCAGTCAAGCTTTGTTATTCCCCTAGCAACACGTTGTCATGACGACTGTCAGTCAAGCTTTGTTATTTCCCCTAGCAACACGTTGTCATGACGACTGTCAGTCAAGCTTTGTTATTCCCCCTAGCAACACGTTGTCATGGCGACCATCAGTCAAGCTTTGTTATTCCCCTAGCAACACGTTGTCATGACGACTGTCAGTCAAGCTTTGTTATTCCCCTAGCAACGCGTTGTCATGACGACTGTCAGTCAAGCTTTGTTATTTCCCTAGCAACACGTTGTCATGACGACTGTCAGTCAAGCTTTGTTATTCCCCTAGCAACACGTTGTCATGACGACTGTCAGTCAAGCTTTGTTATTCCCCTAGCAACGCGTTGTCATGACGACTGTCAGTCAAGCTTTGTTATTCCCCTAGCAACACGTTGTCATGGCGACTGTCAGTCAAGCTTTGTTATTCCCCTAGCAACACGTTGTCATGACGACTGTCAGTCAAGCTTTGTTATTTCCCCTAGCAACGCGCTGGCTTTGTCTCGGTCTCGTGGGAAAGTTGAAAACAGCAGCGATGCCTCGCGGCGTTTATGTAAACTAAGCTCGTGTATTGCTTCCATATTGTTTCTGGTTCACTGCTTCGTGGAGCGAAATAATAACACAAAGGGGGCGTGGTTTCCCTCACAGCTGTTATCTCGGGTTCCCAGATTCATGGACTTTGTGTTCGCTATGTTTTTGTTCTACATTTAATTTGATGGACATTTTGTTTACTAGTTTTAACAAAGCTCGTCACGAGCCAAAGCTTCCTGGACGCAGATTGAGTCCAGGTTGTGGGATGAGCGTAGCGATATTTTGAGATAAAACGTGAAGTCGTGAATTTGTGTAGATTAACAAATAAACGCACTTCACAAAATGAAGTCGGAACTTCGTGAATAAAAGAGAAAGAAAACTTCACGACTTTTTGATTGTCATTTATTTCACGTCTTGGCAAAGTTTGGTGAAGATTTCTTCAAATACTTTCGGTGAAATTATATTTAAAATATTGAGACAGAGATATTTTAGTCGCCACATTCGAAATTAAAATTAGCATTTTTTGTCCGCTCTGACGTCATAATCTCTAAATCTAAAAAAAATGTGTGAAAATTCCTCAGAGTAAATTGGGATCGGGATAACTTGAAATAACTCGACGTAGAAGATTCAGTGACGTCACAGTGCAATTACAGCTGACCACGTCATAATATTGAGTTGTAATTAATTAGTTTAATTACCTGGATGCATAAACAGCCTCTAATTGTAGTTCACTTCTTCCCTCTCTGTCTAACAATGTTAAACAAGTGAAGAGCTTTTCAGATTTAAACAATGCACGGCGACTTAGATCAGCGGGTTTACAAAGATCTTATCGCCAGCCAAGAATAAAGCATATCGATTTAAAATTAACAATATTTTTACGAAGCCAATTGTTAAACAGATGAAGTCGATGTTCGTTAAAACCCGATGCTTGCACCGATTCAAGTACAGATAGAATTATTCTTGTAAGTACATAAAGATCTAGGAAGCTCTGAATGTCGGTAAAACAGCTTGCCTTGTTTACCGACATCGCTTGCTAGTGCACAGCGCTGCCGCCAGGTGGCAGCACATGACTGCCACTGAGAAGCAAACCAGAGTCTGGCGCCTCCACGGGGCTTAGTTTGGGAGAAGATCGTATTCTGTCGTGGATAGCAAATCATTGCATCGGCAAAACTAGGAGAATCTTTTCAATTTCTTTTCCAGATTTAGTCAATATATTAATGTTATGATAAGAAGTGGCTGTGACTCAAGGAGGGGTTCAAAGTTCTGTCAAGATTTAATATAATTCCACAGTAACAGGAACCTGGCAAGAATAATTGTGTAGAACAATTGAATGTTGTGAATGAGGACAACGCAATGCACGGCCACGACTCACGTTTGTCTCCGCAGGTCGCGGGTTCGATCCCCGCCGTTCACAACACGATCCACTTACCTAGGACAGAAGGAGAAAACAAAAGTCAGACAAATTAATCAAGTTCAAGGTGATATCGGCTTTAAAACCAACAAAACCCTGGCGGATAAAAGATGAAACTTTATAACAAACTGAGTCTAAAAGTCGAACAAGAACTGTCAAAATTCTAACTCGATGCTAATCATCGCTTTAACGGACGTTTAACTTTTAAACAACACGTTAAGTTGACGGAAAACATTGCCGGACAAAACCGTGACGTATTTCTAAATCACAAAACATTCGCAATTAATTTCAACTCTGAGGTAAAAATCAGTGATTTTCCTTTGTTTTAAGTTTGTTGTCTAAATTCACTTGTTTTACGTTTGGAAAATGTAATCGCTTCAGACAATAGCAAATATTGAGCCTCGTTTCAGTGACGAAGTGAACCAACCCACGGCAGGCAAGATTCTTCCCTCGAACACAAATCAAGAAAGCGTTGACCTAATTTTACATTCTTCTTTAATCCATAGACGTCGCGTGACTCCAGAATACGTCACAAGACCGGCACAGCGTGACCAGCTGACTGGATCCTATGCTCTATCTAGGTCATTTGAGATCAGCTGGCTGGATCCTATGCTCTATCCAGGTTATTTGAGATCAGCTGGCTGGATCCTATGCTCTATCCAGGTTATTTGAGATCAGCTGACTGGATCCTATGCTCTATCTAGGTCATTTGAGATCAGCTGGCTGGATCCTATGCTCTATCCAGGTTATTTGAGATCAGCTGGCTGGATCCTATGCTCTATCCAGGTTATTTGAGATCAGCTGGCTGGATCCTATGCTCTATCCAGGTTATTTGAGATCAGCTGGCTGGATCCTATGCTCTATCCAGGTTATTTGAGATCAGCTGGCTGGATCCTATGCTCTATCCAGGTTATTTGAGATCAGCTGGCTGGATCCTATGCTCTATCCAAGTTATTTGAGATCAGCTGGCTGGATCCTATGCTCTATCCAGGTTATTTGAGATCAGCTGGCTGGATCCTATGCTCTATCCAGGTTATTTGAGATCAGCTGGCTGGATCCTATGCTCTATCCAGGTTATTTGAGATCAGCTGGCTGGATCCTATGCTCTATCCAGGTTATTTGAGATCAGCTGACTGGATCCTATGCACTATCCAGGTTATTTGAGATCATCTGGCTGGATCCTATGCTCTATCCAGGTTATTTGAGATCAGCTGACTGGATCCTATGCACTATCCAGGTTATTTGAGATCATCTGGCTGGATCCTATGCTCTATCCAGGTTATTTAAGATCAGCTGACTGGATCCTATGTTCTATCCAGGTTATTTGAGATCAGCTGGCTGGATCCTATGCTCTATCCAGGTTATTTGAGATCAGCTGACTGGATCCTATGCTCTATCCAGGTTATTTGAGATCAGCTGGCTGGATCCTATGCTCTATCCAGGTTATTTGAGATCAGCTGGCTGGATCCTATGCTCTATCCATGTTATTTGAGATAAGCTGGCAGGATCCTATGTTCTATCCAGGTTATTTGAGATCAGCTGGCTGGATCCTATGTTCTATCCAGGTTATTTGAGATCAGCTGGCTGGATCCTATGCTCTATCCAGGTTATTTGAGATCAGCTGGCTGGATCCTATGCTCTATCCAGGTTATTTGAGATCAGCTGGCTGGATCCTATGCTCTATCCAGGTTATTTGAGATCAGCTGGCTGTATCCTATGCTCTATGCAGGTTATTTGAGATCAGCTGACTGGATCCTATGCTCTATCCAGGTTATTTGAGATCAGCTGGTTGGATCCTATGCTCTATCCAGGTTATTTGAGATCAGCTGACTGGATCCTATGCTCTATCCAGGTTATTTGAGATCAGCTGACTGGATCCAATGCTCTATGCAGGTTATTTGAGATCAGCTGACTGGATCCTATGCTCTATCCAGGTTATTTGAGATCAGCTGGCTGGATCCTATGCTCTATTCAGGTTATTTGAGATCAGCTGGCTGGATCCTATGCTCTATCCAGGTTATTTGAGATCAGCTGGCTGGATCCTATGCTCTATCCAGTTTATTTGAGATCAGCTGACTGGATCCTATGCTCTATGCAGGTTATTTGAGATCAGCTGACTGGATCCTATGCTCTATCCGGTTATTTGAGATCAGCTGGCTGGATCCTATGTTCTATCCAGGTTATTTGAGATCAGCTGGCTGGATCCTATGCTCTATCCAGGTTATTTGAGATCAGCTGACTGGATCCTATGCTCTATCCCAGTTATTTGAGATCAGCTGGCTGGATCCTATGCTCTATCCAGGTTATATGAGATTAGCTGGCTGGATCCTATGCTCTATCCAGGTTTTTGAGATCAGCTGGCTGGATCCTATGTTCTATCCAGGTTATTTGAGATCAACTGGCTGGATCCTATGCTCTATCCAGGTTATTTGAGATCAACTGGCTGGATCCTATGCTCTATCCAGGTTATTTGAGATCAGCTGACTGGATCCTATGCTCTATCCCAGTTATTTGAGATCAGCTGGCTGGATCCTATGCTCTATCCAGGTTATATGAGATTAGCTGGCTGGATCCTATGCTCTATCCAGGTTTTTGAGATCAGCTGGCTGGATCCTATGTTCTATCCAGGTTATTTGAGATCAGCTGGCTGGATCCTATGTTCTATCCAGGTTATTTGAGATCAGCTGACTGGATCCTATGTTCTATCCAGGTTATTTGAGATCAGCTGACTGGATCCTATGCTCTATCCAGGTTATTTGAGATCAGCTGGCTGGATCCTATGCTCTATTCAGGTTATTTGAGATCAGCTGGCTAGATCCTATGCTCTATCCAGGTTATTTGAGATCAGCTGGCTGGATCCTATGCTCTATCCAGGTTATTTGAGATCAGCTGGCTGGATCCTATGCTCTATCCAGGTTATTTGAGATCAGCTGGCTGGATCCTATGCTCTATCCAGGTTATTTGAGATCAGCTGGCTGGATCCTATGCTCTATCCAGGTTATTTGAGATCAGCCGGCTGGATCCTATGCTCTATCCAGGTTATTTGAGATCAGCCGGCTGGATCCTATGCTCTATCCAGGTTATTTGAGATCAGCTGGCTGGATCCTATGCTCTATCCAGGTTATTTGAGATCAGCTGGCTGGATCCTATGCTCTATCCAGGTTATTTGAGATCAGCTGGCTGGATCCTATGCTCTATCTAGGTTATTTGAGATCATCTGGCTGGATCCTATGCTCTATCCAGGTTATATGAGATTAGCTGGCTGGATCCTATGCTCTATCCAGGTTTTTGAGATCAGCTGGCTGGATCCTATGTTCTATCCAGGTTATTTGAGATCAGCTGACTGGATCCTATGCTCTATTCAGGTTATTTGAGATCAGCTGGCTGGATCCTATGCTCTATCTAGGTTATTTGAGATCAGCTGACTGGATCCTATGCTCTATCCAGGTTATTTGAGATCAGCTGGCTGGATCCTATGCTCTATCCAGGTTATTTGAGATCAGCTGGCTGGATCCTATGCTCTATCCAGGTTATTTGAGATCAGCTGGCTGGATCCTATGCTCTATCCAGGTTATTTGAGATCAGCTGGCTGGATCCTATGCTCTATCCAGGTTATTTGAGATCAGCTGGCTGGATCCTATGCTCTATCCAGGTTATTTGAGATCAGCTGGCTGGATCCTATGCTCTATCCAGGTTATTTGAGATCAGCTGGCTGGATCCTATGCTTGGTTTGATGTTTTACCGAATCTCAGGACCAACGACGACCGTCCAACGGTCTCTGGGTCTGCGCATCACGCGCCTGCGCGATGAAGACATCGTAGTCGATGACGTCATAAGTGACGTCACCACGCGGTGACAATCTTGGTCGCCATCTTGGAATTGAGCGCTGTGCACGGACAGCAAGTCCATTGGCTGGGCGGCCATGACACGGTCAAGGTCACCCGGTGCACGTGCACTCGACAAGTTCAAGTTCGCTCAGTTCATTGTTCAAGGTCACACAAAGTACGACTTGTTTTGACAGTTGAAGGTCACGAATTCGAAGACAGATCCGCCACTGATGACCTTGAAATTTATTTAAGTTGGTACTCTTGTCTGTGTTAAAGCGTTTGGTCGGGAGGTTAGGCCAATCAGAACATGTTATGTATTTGTTAACGGACTGTTAGTAACTTAACGAGCCGGCGCTAAATGATATAAGAAGCATGAGATTGAAATGTATTTGAAAAAGCCGCGCGAATCACTGCAAGGCACGGCATTGTTGAGAATTAATCAACTTCACAGCGAGGTAGATAATCAATTTAAAAGCAAATGAAAGTCGGCAGCGACGAATGGGCGACAGAAAATGCGTAGGAAACTTTACTCGACTCAATCTTGAGACGCACAAAATAAAGACTCGTAAAGAGAGAAACGACTCGATTCACACGCGGGACTTTAATGAACTACACGACTTGACTCAGATGCACTCAAAGTAGAACTGCAGTTGCGTGCAAGAGATGCAACAGGTGGCATTGCGTGCATCAAATGACGTCACCTTACACGTGACTTTCTTCGCGTGTTTAAACGTTCTGTCCTAGCAGGGAGCCGCGGGTCAACCCGGTGCCGGGATAAAACCTGCTCTAACAGCACCAAGGACCGGCCACCGCTTAGCCTTGTCACTTTGACACACTGTGTTGGCTGCTCCTGTCCAACAGCACCAAGGACCGGCCACCGCTTAGCCTTGTCACTTTGACACACTGTGTTGGCTGCTCCTGTACAACAGCACCAAGGACCGGCCACCGCTTAGCCTTGTCACTTTGACATACTGTGTTGGCTGCTCCTGTCCAACAGCACCAAGGACCGGCCACCGCTTAGCCTTGTCACTTTGACACACTGTGTTGGCTGCTCCTGTACAACAGCACCAAGGACCGGCCACCGCTTAGCCTTGTCACTTTGACACACTGTGTTGGCTGCTCCTGTCCAACAGCACCAAGGACCGGCCACCGCTTAGCCTTGTCACTTTGACACACTGTGTTGGCTGCTCCTGTACAACAGCACCAAGGACCGGCCACCGCTTAGCCTTGTCACTTTGACATACTGTGTTGGCTGCTCCTGTCCAACAGCACCAAGGACCGGCCACCGCTTAGCCTTGTCACTTTGACACACTGTGTTGGCTGCTCCTGTACAACAGCACCAAGGACCGGCCACCGCTTAGCCTTGTCACTTTGACACACTGTGTTGGCTGCTCCTGTCCAACAGCACCAAGTACCGGCCACCGCTTAGCCTTGTCACTTTGACACACTGTGTTGGCTGCTCCTGTCCAACAGCACCAAGGACCGGCCACCGCTTAGCCTTGTCACTTTGACACACTGTGTTGGCTGCTCCTGTACAACAGCACCAAGGACCGGCCACCGCTTAGCCTTGTCACTTTGATACACTGTGTTGGCTGCTCCTGTCCAACAGCACCAAGGACCGGCCACCGCTTAGCCTTGTCACTTTGACACACTGTGTTGGCTGCTCCTGTCCAACAGCACCAAGGACCAGCCACCGCTTAGCCTTGTCACTTTGACACACTGTGTTGGCTGCTCCTGTCCAACAGCACCAAGGACCAGCCACCGCTTAGCCTTGTCACTTTGACACACTGTGTTGGCTGCTCCTGTCCAACAGCACCAAGGACCGGCCACCGCTTAGCCTTGTCACTTTGACACACTGTGTTGGCTGCTCCTGTCCAACAGCACCAAGGACCGGCCACCGCTTAGCCTTGTCACTTTGACACACTGTGTTGGCTGCTCCTGTACAACAGCACCAAGGACCGGCCACCGCTTAGCCTTGTCACTTTGACACACTGTGTTGGCTGCTCTTGTCCAACAGCACCAAGGACCGGCCACCGCTTAGCCTTGTCACTTTGACACACTGTGTTGGCTGCTCCTGTACAACAGCACCAAGGACCGGCCACCGCTTAGCCTTGTCACTTTGACACACTGTGTTGGCTGCTCCTGTCCAACAGCACCAAGGACCGGCCACCGCTTAGCCTTGTCACTTTGACACACTGTGTTGGCTGCTCCTGTCCAACAGCACCAAGGACCGGCCACCGCTTAGCCTTGTCACTTCGACACACTGTGTTGGCTGCTCCTGTACAACAGCACCAAGGACCGGCCACCGCTTAGCCTTGTCACTTTGACACACTGTGTTGGCTGCTCCTGTCCAACAGCACCAAGGACCGGCCACCGCTTAGCCTTGTCACTTTGACACACTGTGTTGGCTGCTCCTGTCCAACAGCACCAAGGACCGGCCACCGCTTAGCCTTGTCACTTTGACACACTGTGTTGGCTGCTCCTGTCCAACAGCACCAAGGACCGGCCACCGCTTAGCCTTGTCACTTTGACACACTGTGTTGGCTGCTCCTGTCCAACAGCACCAAGGACCGGCCACCGCTTAGCCTTGTCACTTTGACACACTGTGTTGGCTGCTCCTGTCCAACAGCACCAAGGACCGGCCACCACTTAGCCTTGTCACTTTGATACACTGTGTTGGCTGCTCCTGTCCAACAGCACCAAGGACCGGCCACCGCTTAGCCTTGTCACTTTGACACACTGTGTTGGCTGCTCCTGTCCAACAGCACCAAGGACCGGCCACCGCTTAGCCTTGTCACTTTGACACACTGTGTTGGCTGCTCCTGTCCAACAGCACCAAGGACCGGCCACCGCTTAGCCTTGTCACTTTGACACACTGTGTTGGCTGCTCCTGTCCAACAGCACCAAGGACCGGCCACCGCTTAGCCTTGTCACTTTGACACACTGTGTTGGCTGCTCCTGTACAACAGCACCAAGACCCGGCCACCGCTTAGCCTTGTCACTTTGACACACTGTGTTGGCTGCTCCTGTACAACAGCACCAATGACCGGCCACCGCTTAGCCTTGTCACTTTGACACACCTTGTTGGCTGCTCCTGAACAACAACACCAAGGACCGGCCACCGCTTAGCCTTGTCACTTTGACACACTGTGTTGGCTGCTCCTGTACAACAGCACCAATGACCGGCCACCGCTTAGCCTTGTCACTTTGACACACCTTGTTGGCTGCTCCTGAACAACAACACCAAGGACCGGCCACCGCTTAGCCTTGTCACTTTGACACACTGTGTTGGCTGCTCCTGTACAACAGCACCAAGGACCGGCCACCGCTTAGCCTTGTCACTTTGACACACTGTGTTGGCTGCTCCTGTCCAACAGCACCAAGGACCGGCCACCACTTAGCCTTGTCACTTTGATACACTGTGTTGGCTGCTCCTGTCCAACAGCACCAAGGACCGGCCACCGCTTAGCCTTGTCACTTTGACACACTGTGTTGGCTGCTCCTGTCCAACAGCACCAAGGACCGGCCACCGCTTAGCCTTGTCACTTTGACACACTGTGTTGGCTGCTCCTGTCCAACAGCACCAAGGACCGGCCACCGCTTAGCCTTGTCACTTTGACACACTGTGTTGGCTGCTCCTGTCCAACAGCACCAAGGACCGGCCACCGCTTAGCCTTGTCACTTTGACACACTGTGTTGGCTGCTCCTGTACAACAGCACCAAGACCCGGCCACCGCTTAGCCTTGTCACTTTGACACACTGTGTTGGCTGCTCCTGTACAACAGCACCAATGACCGGCCACCGCTTAGCCTTGTCACTTTGACACACCTTGTTGGCTGCTCCTGAACAACAACACCAAGGACCGGCCACCGCTTAGCCTTGTCACTTTGACACACTGTGTTGGCTGCTCCTGTACAACAGCACCAATGACCGGCCACCGCTTAGCCTTGTCACTTTGACACACCTTGTTGGCTGCTCCTGAACAACAACACCAAGGACCGGCCACCGCTTAGCCTTGTCACTTTGACACACTGTGTTGGCTGCTCCTGTACAACAGCACCAAGGACCGGCCACCGCTTAGCCTTGTCACTTTGACACACTGTGTTGGCTGCTCCTGTACAACAGCACCAAGGACCGGCCACTATTGCAAGCTAGCTAAACTCCCACGCACTAACGCGTCATGGCGTCGAACTAGATCGCTCCGTCTCACCTGCACAAATTCACAATTTTAACTCGCAGCTGAAAATAACACGAGATATGAGTGCGTCGTTTTTATAACCGAGCTCATCAAGAAAATTCAGCCGAATTTTTTCCTCCGTACTTGACAATTTGCCCAAACAGACGAACGCGTGGCAAAAACTGTGAAAAAAAGTTTCATTATCTTCGAATTATTGTGGGCAAGAACAGTCATGATACCCAGAGATGTATTTAAACATTGAATCAAACCTGTTTTAACGCTGAATTACAAATTTATGTCTGAATTCGATCCAACTTTGTAATATATTTAATAAAATAACACTGAAGAGTATTTAAAATGGCGACACTTCTAAGCGAGCTAGGATTGTTAGACGAGATGGGATGAAGGTTAGAATGTTAGAAGCTCCTGTCAGTTATTATCGCAACAAAGAGATCACAGATGGCGCTACCGATTGGTGCTAGCGATTGACACGAAGTGAGATCTGATTGTTGTCAATAGCGACGAGGTGTAAACAACGCGGATGACGGTCAACTACTGCTGCTTGTCTCTAAGCTTGGGGACAACGAGCACCTCGTGACATCATCTAGAAACTATTTCTAGACCGAGTTGAGGGCACGCGTCCAACATCAGGCACGGGACATTCCTGGCGAGGGGGGGACATGAATCACACGACGTTAAGCAACACTGCGTCGAGTCGGCCGCTGGGTGGGTCACCATCATAAACATGACCAGTTCTGTTCGCGAGAGAGGTTGGAGGGATGAAAGTTACGCAACACTGCGCTGAGTCAGGTATTGGATGGGTGACCATCATACACATGACCAGTTCTGTTCGGGAGAGAGGTTGGAGGGATGAAAGTTTAGCAACACTGTGCTGGGTCAGGTATTGGATGGGTGACCATCATACACATGACCAGTTCTGTTCGGGAGAGAGGTTGGAGGGATGAAAGTTAAGTAACACTGCGCTGGGTCAGGTATTGGATGGGTGACCATCATACACATGACCAGTTCTGTTCGGGAGAGAGGTTGGAGGGATGAAAGTTAAGCAACACTGCGTTGGGTCAGGTATTGGATGGGTGACCATCATACACATGACCAGTTCTGTTCAGGAGAGAGGTTGGAGGGATGAAAGTTAAGCAACACTGCGCTGGGTCAGGTATTGGATGGGTGACCATAGTTCACATGACCTGTTCTGTTTGGCCGGCAATATGGCGGTTATAAAAGGGGCAAAGCACGACATGGGCTGGGCTAACGTTATGATTGTCTTGCTTCAAGCTTGCCGTGCCTGTTGATCGGCCGGGCAGATAAACTGCTGATCCACTCCGATAAACTGACGGCAATTGCCTTTCTTCACGACACACGAAGAACGAAAAATCGGGCACGAGGACCTAGATTATTGATCGGGTGTTTCTTACATCAAGCTTTGGGTACAGACCAGTGGGTTACACAGGTAGAATAGGGGAGATCGAAGACCCCACTGGCTTGGAAACCAGACCACGGGATGCGCTATTCACGCAAGTGTGTACAGACCAGTGGGTTACACAGGTAGAATAGGGGAGATCGAAGACCCCACTGGCTTGGAAACCAGTCCACGAGATGCGCTATCCACGCAAGTGTGTACAGACCAGTGGGTTACACAGGTAGAATAGGGGAGATCGAAGACCCCACTGGCTTGGAAACCAGTCTTCGAGATGCGCTATCCACGCAAGTGTGTACAGACCAGTGGGTTACACAGGTAGAATAGGGGAGATCGAAGACCCCACTGGCTTGGAAACCAGTCCACGGGATGCGCTATCCACGCAAGTGTGTACAGACCAGTGGGTTACACAGGTAGAATAGGGGAGATCGAAGACCCCACTGGCTTGGAAACCAGTCCACGGGATGCGCTATCCACGCAAGTGTGTACAGACCAGTGGGTTACACAGGTAGAATAGGGGAGATCGAAGACCCCACTGGCTTGGAAACCAGACCACGGGATGAGCTATCCACGCAAGTGTGTACAGACCAGTGGGTTACACAGGTAGAATAGGGGAGATCGAAGACCCCACTGGCTTGGAAACCAGTCCACGGGATGCGCTATCCACGCAAGTGTGTACAGACCAGTGGGTTACACAGGTAGAATAGGGGAGATCGAAGACCCCACTGGCTTGGAAACCAGTCCACGGGATGCGCTATCCACGCAAGTGTGTACAGACCAGTGGGTTACACAGTTAGAATAGGGGAGATCGAAGACCCCACTGGCTTGGAAACCAGTCCACGGGATGCGCTATCCATGCAAGTGTGTACAGACCAGTGGGTTACACAGGTAGAATATTGGAGATCGAAGTCTTGATGTCCACGTTGGAAAGGACCGGTCGCCGGGCGATGCATGCTGGTGTCGGCACATTTGGTGGGTAGCTCGGGATCGATACCCGGTGGTTTCGTTGGCCAGGGTTGGAGGGAGGGGGGCACAGAGGGACTGCAAGATATGTCCCAGGGCGATAGCTAGGTTTTGCCGTGCTCGTAAACACAGTTCCTTAAAGACTTACATTAAGACAACAGCATGGACTGCAAGCCATGTCTTGAGCTGGACAACAGCATGGACTGCAAGCCATGTCTTGAGCTGGACAACAGCGTGGACTGCAAGCCATGTCTTGAGCTGAACAACAGCATGGACTGCAAGCCATGTCTTGAGCTGGACAACAGCATGGACTGCAAGCCATGTCTTGAGCTGGACAACAGCATGGACTGCAAGCCATGTCTTGAGCTGGACAACATAATGAGCTGCAAGCCATGTCTTGAGCTGGACAACAGCATGGACTGCAAGCCATGTCTTAAGCTGGACAACAGCAAGGACTGCAAGCCATGTCTTGAGCTGGACAACAGCATGGACTGCAAGCCATGTCTTGAGCTGGACAACAGCATGGACTGCAAGCCATGTCTTGAGCTGGACATCAGCATGGACTGCATGCCATGTCTTGAGCTGGACAACAGCATGGACTGCAAGCCATGTCTTGAGCTGGACAAGAGCATGGACTGCAAGCCATGTCTTGAGCTGGACAACAGCATGAACTGCAAGCCATGTCTTGAGCTGAACAACAGCATGGCCTGCAAGCCATGTCTTGAGCTGGACAACACCATGGACTGCAAGCCATGTCTTGAGCTGGACAACAGCATGGACTGCAAGCCATGTCTTGAGCTGGACAATAGCATGGACTGCAAGCCATGTCTTGAGCTGGACAACAACATGGACTGCAAGCCATGTCTTGAGCTGGACAACAGCATGGACTGCAAGCCATGTCTTGAGCTGGACAACAGTATGGACTGCAAGCCATGTCTTGAGCTGGACAACAGCATGGACTGCAAGCCATGTCTTGAGCTGGACAACAGCATGGACTGCAAGCCATGTCTTGAGCTGGACAACAGCATGGACTGCAAGCCATGTCTTGAGCTGGACAACAGCATGGACTGCAAGCCATGTATTGAGCTGGACAACAGCATGGACTGCAAGCCATGTCTTGAGCTGGACAACAGCATGGACTGCAAGCCATGTCTTGAGCTGGACAACAGCATGGACTGCAAGCCATGTCTTGAGCTGGACAACAGCATGGACTGCAGCCATGTCTTGAGCTGGACAACAGCATGGACTGCAAGCCATGTCTTGACCTGGACAACAACATGGACTGCAAGCCATGTCTTGAGCTGGACAACAGCATGGACTGCAGCCATGTCTTGAGCTGGACAACAGCATGGACTGCAAGCCATTTCTTGAGCTGGACAACAGCATGGACTGCAAGCCATGTCTTGAGCTGGACAACAGCATGGACTGCAAGCCATGTCTTGAGCTGGACAACAACATGGACTGCAAGCCATGTCTTGAGCTGGACAACAGCATGGACTGCAAGCCATGTCTTGAGCTGGACAACAGCATGGACTGCAAGCCATGTCTTGAGCTGGACAACAACATGGACTGCAAGCCATGTCTTGAGCTGGACAACAGCATGGACTGCAAGCCATGTCTTGAGCTGGACAACAGCATGGACTGCAAGCCATGTCTTGAGCTGGACAACAGCATGGACTGCAAGCCATGTCTTGAGCTGGACAACAACATGGACTGCAAGCCATGTCTTGAGCTGGACAACAGCATGGACTGCAAGCCATGTCTTGAGCTGGAAAACAGCATAGACTGCAAGCCATGTCTTGAGCTGGACAACAGCATGGACTGCAAGCCATGTCTTGAGCTGGACAACAGCATGGACTGCAAGCCATGTCTTGAGCTGGACAACAGCATGGACTGCAAGCCATGTCTTGAGATGGACAAGAGCATGGACTGCAAGCCATGTCTTGAGCTGGACAACAGCATGGACTGCAAGCCATGTCTTGAGATGGACAAGAGCATGGACTGCAAGCCATGTCTTGAGCTGGACAACAGCATGGACTGCAAGCTATGTCTTGAGCTGGACAACAGCATGGACTGCAAGCCATGTCTTTAGCTGGACAACAGCATGGACTGCAAGCCATGTCTTGAGCTGGACAACAGCATGGACTGCAAGCCATGTCTTGAGCTGGACAACAGCATGGACTGCAAGCCATGTCTTGAGCTGGACAACAGCATGGACTGCAAGCCATGTCTTGAGCTGGACAACAGCATGGACTGCAAGCCATGTCTTGAGCTGGACAACAGCATGGACTGCAAGCCATGACTTGAGCTGGACAACAGCATGGACTGCAAGCCATGTCTTGAGCTGGACAACAACATGGACTGCAAGCCATGTCTTGAGCTGGACAACAGCATGGACTGCAAGCCATGTCTTGAGCTGGACAACAGCATGGACTGCAAGCCATGTATTGAGCTGGACAACAGCATGGACTGCAAGCCATGTCTTGAGCTGGACAACAGCATGGACTGCAAGCCATGTCTTGAGCTGGACAACAGCATGGACTGCAAGCCATGTCTTAAGCTGGACAACAGCATGGACTGCAAGCCATGTCTTGAGCTGGACAAGAGCATGGACTGCAAGCCATGTCTTGAGCTGGACAACAGCATGGACTGCAAGCCATGTCTATAGCTGGACAAGGGTATGGACTGCAAGCCATGTCTTGAGCTGGACAACAGCATGGACTGCAAGGCTTGTCTTGAGCTGGACAACAACATGGACTGCAAGCCATGTCTTGAGCTGGACAACAACATGGACTGCAAGCCATGTCTTGAGCAGGACAACAGCATGGACTGCAAGCCATGTCTTGAGCTGGACAACAGCATGGACTGCAAGCTATGTCTTGAGCTGGACAACAGCATGGACTGCAAGCCATGTCTTGAGCTGGACAACAGCATGGACTGCAATCCATGTCTTGAGCTGGACAACAGCATGGACTGCAAGCCATGTCTTGAGCTGGACAACAGCATGGACTGCAAGCCATGTCTTGAGCTGGACAACAGCATGGACTGCAAGCCATGTCTTGAGCTGGACAACAGCATGGACTGCAAGCCATGTCTTGAGCTGGACAACAGCATGGACTGCAAGCCATGTCTTGAGCTGGACAACAGCATGGACTGCAAGCCATGTCTTGAGCTGGACAACAGCATGGACTGCAAGCCATGTCTTGAGCTGGACAACAGCATGGACTGCAAGCCATGTCTTGAGCTGGACAACAGCATGCACTGCAAGCCATGTCTTGAGCTGGACAACAGCATGGACTGCAAGCCATGTCTATAGCTGGACAACAGCATGGACTGCAAGCCATGTCTTGAGCTGGACAACAGCATGGACTGCAAGCCATGTCTAGAGCTGGACAACAGCATGGACTGCAAGCCATGTCTTGAGCTGGACAACAGCATGGACTGCAAGCCATGTCTTGAGCTGGACAACAACATGGACTGCAAGCCATGTCTTGAGCTGGACAACAGCATGGACTGCAAGCCATGTCTTGAGCTGGACAACAGCATGGACTGCGAGCCATGTCTTGAGCTGGACAACAACATGGACTGCAAGCCATGTCTTGAGCTGGACAACAGCATGGACTACAAGCCATGTCTTGAGCTGGACAACAGCATGGACTGCAAGGTTTGTTTGGCAAGCCATGTCTTGAGCTGGACAACAGCATGGACTGCCAGCCATGTCTTGAGCTGGACAACAGCATGGACTGCAAGCCATGTCTTGAGCTGGACAACTTTAGGACTGCAAGCCATGTCTTGAGCTGGACAACAGCATGGACTGCAAGCCATGTCTTGAGCTGGACAACAGCATGGACTGCAAGCCATGTCTTGAGCTGGACAACAGCATGGACTGCAGCCATGTCTTGAGCTGGACAACAGCATGGACTGCAAGCCATGTCTTGACCTGGACAACAACATGGACTGCAAGCCATGTCTTGAGCTGGACAACAGCATGGACTGCAGCCATGTCTTGAGCTGGACAACAGCATGGACTGCAAGCCATTTCTTGAGCTAGACAACAGCATGGACTGCAAGCCATGTCTTGAGCTTGACAACAGCATGGACTGCAAGCCATGTCTTGAGCTGGACAACAACATGGACTGCAAGCCATGTCTTGAGCTGGACAACAGCATGGACTGCAAGCCATGTCTTGAGCTGGACAACAGCATGGACTGCAAGCCATGTCTTGAGCTGGACAACAACATGGACTGCAAGCCATGTCTTGAGCTGGACAACAGCATGGACTGCAAGCCATGTCTTGAGCTGGACAACAGCATGGACTGCAAGCCATGTCTTGAGCTGGACAACAGCATGGACTGCAAGCCATGTCTTGAGCTGGACAACAACATGGACTGCAAGCCATGTCTTGAGCTGGACAACAGCATGGACTGCAAGCCATGTCTTGAGCTGGAAAACAGCATAGACTGCAAGCCATGTCTTGAGCTGGACAACAGCATGGACTGCAAGCCATGTCTTGAGCTGGACAACAGCATGGACTGCAAGCCATGTCTTGAGCTGGACAACAGCATGGACTGCAAGCCATGTCTTGAGATGGACAAGAGCATGGACTGCAAGCCATGTCTTGAGCTGGACAACAGCATGGACTGCAAGCCATGTCTTGAGATGGACAAGAGCATGGACTGCAAGCCATGTCTTGAGCTGGACAACAGCATGGACTGCAAGCTATGTCTTGAGCTGGACAACAGCATGGACTGCAAGCCATGTCTTGAGCTGGACAACAGCATGGACTGCAAGCCATGTCTTTAGCTGGACAACAGCATGGACTGCAAGCCATGTCTTGAGCTGGACAACAGCATGGACTGCAAGCCATGTCTTGAGCTGGACAACAGCATGGACTGCAAGCCATGTCTTGAGCTGGACAACAGCATGGACTGCAAGCCATGTCTTGAGCTGGACAACAGCATGGACTGCAAGCCATGTCTTGAGCTGGACAACAGCATGGACTTCAAGCCATGTCTTGAGCTAGACAACAACATGGACTGCAAGCCATGTCTTGAGCTGGACAACAACATGGACTGCAAGCCATGTCTTGAGCTGGACAACAGCATGGACTGCAAGCCATGTCTTGAGATGGACAACAGCATGGACTGCAAGCTTTGTTTGGCAAGCTATGTCTTGAGCTGGACAACAGCATGGACTGCAAGCCATGTCTTGAGCTGGACAACAGCATGGACTGCAATTTTTGTTTGGCAAGCCATGTCTTGAGCTGGACAACAGCATGGACTGCAAGCTATGTCTTGAGCTGGACAACAGCATGGACTGCAAGCCATGTCTTGAGCTGGACAACAGCATGGACTGCAAGCCATGTCTTGAGCTGGACAACAGCATGGACTGCAAGCCATGTCTTGAGCTGGACAACAGCATGGACTGCAATTTTTGTTTGGCAAGCCATGTCTTGAGCTGGACAACAGCATGGACTGCAAGCCATGTCTTGAGCTGGACAACAGCATGGACTGCAAGCCATGTCTTGAGCTGGACAACAACATGGACTGCAAGCCATGTCTTGAGCTGGACAACAGCATGGACTGCAAGCCATGTCTTGAGCTGGACAACAGCTTGGACTGCAAGGTTTGTTTGGCAAGCCATGTCTTGAGCTGGACAACAGCATGGACTGCAAGCCATGTCTTGAGCTGGACAACAGCATGGACTGCAAGCCATGTCTTGAGCTGGACAACAGCATGGACTGCAAGTTTTGTCGTTGGAAGGCAACACAAATAATTCTGTTCTCCGCTTTCAATAGATGTTGATCCGACGGGATATGACTTCGAGTCCCGGGATCGATCCCTTTCGGCAAGCAGAAGAACACAGATGTCTTTATATTGTCGCGTTGAAGTGAGATGGAGATAATACGCGTGTTCTGGTCCATGCAAGGGCCACCTAACCTCGCCTACCTTCCTACAGCACCCACTGCAGCACCCACTGCATGTAACTGACCCAGCTCTGGTACTCACCTGCAATGAAACATAAAGACAAACATTAAAACTAACAAATGTACGACTTGGTTGACATTAATCAGCTCCGACTTCTATCAAACAGCTGATCAACGAACCAATACACGGCCCACTTTAAGAAGTTAACAAAAGAAACATTTCATTAAGAAGGCTGTGATCAAAGTCGCTACACTTTTATTATCTGATCAAATATCACGTGACGTCACACATAGGCTCGTATTGCATTCCACGGCCACCTCTAGGTCTAAACAAACCAATATTTTATCAGATCTCTTCTAAATGTTAGACACCTAAAAGATCGACTGCGTGAACCGGAGCTGGCATAATGGTGAACACGGCTCGTGGCCCAGATCTCAACCCCAGCCCTTGGTTCGGATGCTGGGGCGACGAGGGCAGTTTTGGGCGACACGATATCGACCCCGCCATGCCTCGGCCCCGCCAAGGAGTGTGGGGGGGGGGGGACTATAGCTTCTATAGGCAGCCCGTGTAGGCGAGCGTTGGGTGCCACGTGTTCTAACTAACCTAGATACACACGTCACAGATACACACGTCACAGATACACACGTCACAGATACACACGTCACAGATACACACGTCACTGCAGCCCAGATACACACGTCACAGATACACACGTCACTGCAGCCCAGATACACACGTCACAGCTGCCTAGGTACACACGTCACAGATACACACGTCACAGCTGCCTAGATACACACGTCACAGATACACACGTCACAGCTGCCTAGATACACACGTCACAGATACACACGTCACAGCTGCCTAGATACACACGTCACAGATACACACGTCACAGCTGCCTAGATACACACGTCACAGATACACACGTCACAGCTGCCTAGATACACACGTCACAGCTGCCTAGATACACACGTCACAGATACACACGTCACAGCTGCCTAGATACACACGTCACAGATACACACGTCACAGCTGCCTAGATACACACGTCACAGATACACACGTCACAGCTGCCTAGATACACACGTCACAGATACACACGTCACAGCTGCCTAGATACACACGTCACAGATACACACGTCACTGCAGCCCAGATACACACGTCACAGATACACACGTCACTGCAGCCCAGATACACACGTCACAGATACACACGTCACAGATACACACATCACAGCTGCCTAGATACACACGTCACAGATACACACGTCACAGCTGCCTAGATACACACGTCATAGCTGCCTAGATACACACGTCACAGATACACACGTCACAGCTGCCTAGATACACACGTCACAGATACACACGTCACAGATACACACGTCACAGATACACACGTCACTGCAGCCCAGATACACACGTCACAGATACACACGTCACAGATACACACGTCACAGCTGCCTAGATACGCACGTCACAGATACACACGTCACAGCTGCCTAGATACACACGTCACAGCTGCCTAGATACACACGTCACAGATACACACGTCACAGCTGCCTAGATACACACGTCACAGCTGCCTAGATACACACGTCACAGCTGCCTAGATACACACGTCACAGCTGCCTAGATACACACGTCACAGCTGCCTAGATACACACGTCACAGCTGCCTAGATACACACGTCACTGCAGCCCAGATACACACGTCACAGATACACACGTCACTGCAGCCCAGATACACACGTCACAGATACACACGTCACAGCTGCCTAGATACACACGTCACTGCAGCCCAGAGACACACGTCACAGATACACACGTCACAGCTGCCTAGACACATGTATTTTAGCCCCGCCCATTGTCTGTTAGCTCCGCCCTCGATGGTAACTTCGACCTCGAGGATGTTTGCTGACATTTAGTTTTGTCGCCTTCAAAAGATGACCTTTGCCTGGCGTCGAACTCAGCCCCTCAACGAAAAGCTTCAAGCTACGATATTATTTATAACTGCTTTAATATTAGCAAATGTCAGGCAAGAAAAATTCATACTCAACAACTGGCGATGTGCGATTATCATATTTTTACCTTACCATACACATGACCATCATACACATGACCATCATACACATGACCATCATACACATGACCATCATACACATGACCATCATACACATGACCATCATACACATGACCATCATACACATGACCATCATACACATGACCATCATACACATGACCATCATACACATGACCATCATACACATGACCATCATACACATGACCATCATACACATGACCATCATACACATGACCAACATACACATGACCATCATACACATGACCATCATACACATGACCAGTTCTGTTCGGGAGAGAGGTTGGAGAGATAAAAGTTAAGCAACACTGCGCTGGGTCAGGTATTGAATGGGTGACCATCATACACATGACCAGTTCTGTTCGGGAGAGAGGTTGGAGAGATAAAAGTTAAGCAACACTGCGCTGGGTCAGGTATTGGATGGGTGACCATCATACACATGACCAGTTCTGTTCGGGAGATAGGTTGGAGGGATGAAAGTTAAGCAACACTGCGCTGGGTCAGGTATTGGATGGGTGACCATCATACACATGACCAGTTCTGTTCGGGAGATAGGTTGGAGGGATGAAAGTTAAGCAACACTGCGCTGAGTCAGGTATTGGATGGGTGACCATCATACACATGACCAGTTCTGTTCGGGAGAGAGGTTGGAGGGATGAAAGTCTAGCAACACTGCGCTGGGTCAGGTATTGGATGGGTGACCATCATACACATGACCAGTTCTGTTCGGGAGAGAGGTTGGAGGGATGAAAGTTAAGCAACACTGTGCTGAGTCAGGTATTGGATGGGTGACCATCATACACATGACCAGTTCTGTTCGGGAGAGAGGTTGGAGGGATGAAAGTTAAGCAACACTGCGCTGGGTCAGGTATTGTATGGGTGACCATCATACACATGACCAGTTCTGTTCGGGAGAGAGGTTGGAGGGATGAAAGTTAAGCAACACTGTGCTGAGTCAGGTATTGGATGGGTGACCATCATACACATGACCAGTTCTGTTCGGGAGAGAGGTTGGAGGGATGAAAGTTAAGCAACACTGCGCTGGGTCAGGTATTGTATGGGTGACCATCATACACATGACCAGTTCTGTTCGGGAGAGAGGTTGGAGGGATGAAAGTTAAGCAACACTGTGCTGAGTCAGGTATTGGATGGGTGACCATCATACACATGACCAGTTCTGTTCGGGAGAGAGGTTGGAGGGATGAAAGTTAAGCAACACTGCACTGGATCAGGTATTGGATGTGTGACCATCATACACATGACCAGTTCTGTTCGGGAGAGAGGTTGGAGGGATGAAAGTTGGTACAGCAACTTCACTCGCCTTGCTTATCAACCTCTCGACAGCATGGATTTGTGGAGGAATCCTGTTGTTCGCGTTGTACCGTCCTTCGGAAGGGACGTTAAGCCGGTGGTCCCCTTGGTGCTCTTCGACAGGAGTAGGCTACGTGCCGGCACCGGGTTTCCCCTCCTCCCTTCTAGGCCATGTTAGGTTCATTATCATCCACTCATTCACTGAAGCTATTAAACCAGTGCCACATGGAGCGTTGTCAAAACAGTGTTCTGTTAAAGCTAATAAATTACATGAATAAATCAAGTATTATTTTAAGCAGCTTTACTCGTATATAAGCAATAAATACCCGCAGATCCACGAGTGTCGTCTTCGTGAGTTTCCGGGACCGTTCGGCGGCACGAGCAGCAGTGGTGCGATGTTAGACCGTGGCGCATCTGGTGGCGGCAACAGGAACCTCAGCTCCGGTACTTGAAGCTTGCGCATGCTTATTGCAACTTAGTCCCGCGAGGTGGCGCGCGCAACGAGGGGGGCGGGACCAAGGTGGGCGGGGCAAACTGCATGACGCTTGCTAGCTCTGCCATGTTGCCATTTAGTACACGCGCCAACACGCACGCACTTTACGCACAACGCACTGAACGCACTCCGTTGAGCGATGTTGTCAAATTTCTTGATGGAAATGTTTCTATTCTTTAATCCTGTTCACTTATAATTATTAAAGGTTGGCAATGTTGCCAAGTTTTAATCATAGCGAGCCGATTCGTTCTGTAAGAGGACAGTGACGTCATTACGTTGACAGAGAAAGCAAGCGTCTATATGACGTCAGACTTGATCTCAAGGTCAGTGCGTGCGAGGTCAAGGTCAACAACATCGAGACTCGCATGCCGTGACCTTGAAACCAGACTTCCTAGAGGTTGTCAATTTTAAACTAAATCAGTGCGGAGTTAACAATCACCGCTTCGAACTTCTAAACAGCATGTTAACACTCCTTAGCAACGCTCAGCCAATTGTTAATCAACTGATTAGCAACAAGTTACACACTGGATCGAGAGCAAGTTGATGCACGCACATAGACACGCACTTCCGTAACGAGTGACCGACTTCAGCCCCCGGGACCACCCATCCAACCCCTCTCACCCCTCCATCCCATCCAACCCCTCTTACCCCTCCATCCCATCCAACCCCTCTTACCCCCCCATCCCACTCCATCCCACTCGCATTCCAAGGATAGGACAAGATATTTCGATGCAGACCAAACTATTTACAGAGAAAATGAAAAATCACCGCCCATGAAAGATGACACTTGACAAAGCACTGCGTCTTGGAAACTTTGAGTGACGCATGTCACGGCTACCAACACGCGTTCCACACTCACCAACGTAAACCAATTCATTTGTTTACTCGCCGCTAAAACATCGCCACATAGCAACAAACTAAACCAACACTCAAAGCAAGACTCAGATCTAAAATAAACCAGTCGTATATTGAATCATAGGGAGGTCCCAGGTTCGATCCTGGTAGTGAGAGCGCCATGTCTGCCTTGCATTCGGGAGGTCCCAGGTTCGATCCTGGTGGCCGGCTATCCTGGTAGTGAGAGCGCCATGTCTGCCTTGCATTCGGGAGGTCCCAGGTTCGATCCTGGTGGCCGGCTATCCTGGTAGTGAGAGCGCCATGTCTGCCTTGCATTCGGGAGGTCCCAGGTTCGATCCTGGTGGCCGGCTATCCTGGTAGTGAGAGCGCCATGTCTGCCTTGCATTCGGGAGGTCCCAGGTTCGATCCTGGTGGCTGGCTATCCTGGTAGTGAGAGCGCCATGTCTGTCTTACATTCGGGAGGTCCCAGGTTCGATCCTGGTAACCGGCTATCCTGGTAGTGAGAGCGCCATGTCTGCCTTGCATTCGAAAGGTCCCAGGTTCGATCCTGGTGGCCGGCTATCCTGGTAGTGAGAGCGCCATGTCTGCCTTGCATTGGGGAGGTCCCAGGTTCGATCCTGGCGGCCGGCTATCCTGGTAGTGAGAGCGCCATGTCTGCCTTGCATTCGGGAGGTCCCAGGTTCGATCCTGGTAACCGGCTATCCTGGTAGTGAGAGCGCCATGTCTGCCTTGCATTCGGGAGGTCCCAGGTTTGATCCTGGTGGCCGGCTATCCTGGTAGTGAGAGCGCCATGTCTGCCTTGCATTCGGGAGGTCCCAGGTTCGATCCTGGTGGCCGGCTATCCTGGTAGTGAGAGCGCCATGTCTGCCTTGCATTGGGGAGGTCCCAGGTTCGATCCTGGTGGCCGGCTATCCTGGTAGTGAGAGCGTTATGTCTGCCTTGCATTCGGGAGGTCCCAGGTTCGATCCTGGTGGCCGGCTATCCTGGTAGTGAGAGCGCCATGTCTGCCTTGCATTCGGGAGGTCCCAGGTTCGATCCTGGTGGCCGGCTATCCTGGTAGTGAGAGCGCCATGTCTGCCTTGCATTCGGGAGGTCCCAGGTTCGATCCTGGTGGCCGGCTATCCTGGTAGTGAGAGCGCCATGTCTGCCTTGCATTCGGGAGGTCCCAGGTTCGATCCTGGTGGCCGGCTATCCTGGTAGTGAGAGCGCCATGTCTGCCTTGCATTCGGGAGGTCCCAGGTTCGATCCTGGTGGCCGGCTATCCTGGTAGTGAGAGCGCTATGTCTGCCTTGCATTCGGGAGGTCCCAGGTTCGATCCTGGTGGCCGGCTATCCTGGTAGTGAGGGCGCTATGTCTGCCTTGCATTCGGGAGGTCCCAGGTTCGATCCTGGTGGCTGGCTATCCTGGTAGTGAGAGCGCCATGTCTGTCTTGCATTCGGGAGGTCCCAGGTTCGATCCTGGTGGCCGGCTATCCTGGTAGTGAGAGCGCCATGTCTGTCTTGCATTCGGGAGGTCCCAGGTTCGATCCTAGCGGCCAGCAATTTGTCAAGATTAAGAAGCGTTGCCACCTTTTCTGCCAAGAATGTCGTGATGGTAATAATTCGGCTGACACTTGGCAAGTCAACGGAGATGAACGACTTCCTCCGAAGCATCTCGACACCTGTCCGTGTATTTCAACAGCGACGCTAAGACGCCGAGAAGATGAAGAAGAAGGAGATGGAGAAGATGGAAGATAGACTTGAAATGAATTCGATGTTCATGTTTCACAAGCAGATGACAGACATTCTGTTGTGATGAACATTTATCTCCATGACAACAGCGAGCGCGGAGTTAACTACTGATTAACTTCTAAAACAGCCGCATGTTTTCAAGACAGAAATCCTTGGACTCAAAGAGTATTGGTTCCCATGCTAGCAGTGTTACCATGGTGACCGTGATGTTGATTGACTTGGCAGTAGTTGGCCACTCCCAACCGGTCTGAAGCTCTCTAAGTAAAAACATCGCTATGTTGGCAGAACTGCAATTCAGCCCACGCGAGGAAACAACGTCTTACAGCCCCGAGTTCAATACTCGAGCAAACTGCCTAGAAGTAAGCTGATGATGAATCAGTTGCTGCCTGTATGATGGTCACCCATCCAACGCATTGTTGCTCAACTTCACAACATAGCATATTATCACCAAGATTATTTCTTTATCTTATCGCAGTAAATTTATTGACTCTGATCGATGGTTGTGACTCAAGACGAGTCTAGACAGAACATTACAAGCACTGGAAATATCGGCATTCTTTTGTCGCGTTGGGCTGACATTTCATTAATTTACTATGATTTCAATTCTAGATAATTCCAATTATATAAGAAAGTAGTGATTGACTTCTTTGCATCTGTAAAATACCTCAGCTTTGACTCATGAGGTCAGGGGTCAAGTTCATCACCAACATTAGCTGAGGTCAAGCAAAGGTGAGTGGAAATATCATAGACTTTGGTAATCATGAATAACCTCGCTCCAACTCTTCAAGACGGTGTTGATCTAGCGACCATCATCTGACTTGATCCAGGGCTGAGATGGATTCATCACAAACAACTGCTAACAACAAAACCTCAAGTCTCCAGCCCCTGGAACCCGGCAGCCATTGGCACGCGTTGGTCGGTCTCTGCGCTGTAATTGGTGGACTGATAGCAGGATACTTCCTGTACAAGACCAACAAAGTGAAGACAGCGCCACTAGCGGAGGATGCAGTCTACTACCGTCTCTAGTAACACAGGTAGAATAGGGGAGATCGAAGACCCCACTGGCTTGGAAACCAGTCCACGGGATGCGCTATCCACGCAAGTGTGTACAGACCAGTGGGTTACACAGGTAGAATAGGGGAGATCGAAGACCCCACTGGCTTGGAAACCAGGCCACGGGATGAGCTATCCACGCAAGTGTGTACAGACCAGTGGGTTACACAGGTAGAATAGGGGAGATCGAAGACCCCACTGGCTTGGAAACCAGTCCACGGGATGCGCTATCCACGCAAGTGTGTACAGACCAGTGGGTTACACAGGTAGAATAGGGGAGATCGAAGACCCCACTGGCTTGGAAACCAGTCCACGGGATGCGCTATCCACGCAAGTACAGACCAGTGGGTTACACAGGTAGAATAGGGGAGATCGAAGACCCCACTGGCTTGGAAACCAGTCCACGGGATGCGCTATCCACGCAAGTGTGTACAGACCAGTGGGTTACACAGGTAGAATAGGGGAGATCGAAGACCCCACTGGCTTGGAAATCAGTCCACGGGATGCGCTATCCACGCAAGTGAGTACAGACCAGTGGGTTACACAGGTAGAATAGAGGAGATCGAAGACCCCACTGGCTTGGAAACCAGTCCACGGGATGCGCTATCCACGCAAGTGTGTACAGACCAGTGGGTTACACAGGTAGAATAGGGGAGATCGAAGACCCCACTGGCTTGGAAACCAGGCCACGGGATGCGCTATCCACGCAAGTGTGTACAGACCAGTGGGTTACACAGGTAGAATAGGGGAGATCGAAGACCCCACTGGCTTGGAAACCAGTCCACGGGATGCGCTCTCCACGCAAGTGTGTACAGACCAGTGGGTTACACAGGTAGAATAGGGGAGATCGAAGACCCCACTGGCTTGGAAACCAGTCCACGGGATGCGCTATCCACGCAAGTGTGTACAGACCAGTGGGTTACACAGGTAGAATAGGGGAGATCGAAGACCCCACTGGCTTGGAAACCAGTCCACGGGATGCGCTATCCACGCAAGTGTGTACAGACCAGTGGGTTACACAGGTAGAATAGGGGAGATCGAAGACCCCACTGGCTTGGAAACCAGTCCACGGGATGCGCTATCCACGCAAGTGTGTGTATATCCATGGGATTATGTTTATCTTTAAGTTCAGCTGAAATTGAAACTGATGATGAAATGTTTGACTGTCAGGTGAAGGTGGGCCGGGCGAATCTTGTCGACCCAAATTATATAGCAAGTTACGTGGACCCAATCATTTAAATCAGACAGACGAAGAGACAACATCTCGTCTTGCTGGAGCCGGGTTCAACTTGCCACGATTACTTTGGGTTTGTGATTTTATAAAATACAGCGATGTTATTATTAGCAGCTCTAATTGAAGTTAGTGGGCTAATTAACTGGCCCAGTTAGTTCTGTTCTCTGTTTTGAGTGGTTAATTCAGTTTGGAATCCAATGCCTGCGTAGGAATCACGTGCCACAGGTGGGGGACGTCACAGTTGGGAAAGTCGATAACACATCAGCAGTGCGATAACACCAGAGTCGATAACACCAGAGTTGATAACATCAGAGTCGATAAACATCAGAGTCGATAACACCAGAGTCGATAACACATCAGAGTCGATAACACCAGAGTCGATTACACATCAGAGTCAATAACACATCAGAGTCGATAACACCAGAGTCGATAACATCAGAGTCGATAACACCACGATGTCCTCGTGGTCCCTCCCCGCATGCAACTGACGCGCCGTTAGTTCGCAGGTTTGACACAAGATGGCGCCGCTATGCACCATGACCTTGACGCTGACCCTCTTCGCTGCGGTTGTGTTTGCCCTGCCTGGCGACCCCCTGGGGCGTTTAACAGCCTCTAGTGTACAGATCCAACGCATGGAGGCGTTTCACTGCGTCGGCTGCAACCTTCAACACGTCGACCTCAACGCGTTCACCGGACTTCACGATCTCAAGGTCAGCTTCTCTCAACTCACGAGTCCTGCAGTTCATTGACCTCTGTCTTGCCGAAAGGTCATTGACCTCTGTCTTGACCAAAGGTCATTGACCTCTGTCTTGCCGAAAGGTCATTGACCTCTGTCTTGCCGAAAGGTCATTGACCTCTGTCTTGACCAAAGGTCATTGACCTCTGTCTTGACCAAAGGTCACTGACCTATGTCTTGACCAAAGGTCACTGACCTCTGTCTTGCCGAAAGGTCATTGACCTCTGTCTTGACCAAAGGTCACTGACCTCTGTCTTGCCGAAAGGTCATTGACCTCTGTCTTGACCAAAGGTCACTTACCTCTGTCTTGACCAAAGGTCATTGACCTCTGTCTTGACCAAAGGTCACTGACCTCTGTCTTGCCGAAAGGTCATTGACCTCTGTCTTGACCAAAGGTCACTGACCTCTGTCTTGCCGAAAGGTCATTGACCTCTGTCTTGACCAAAGGTCATTGACCTCTGTCTTGACCAAAGGTCACTGACCTCTGTCTTGCCTACAGGTTATTGACCTCTCCAACAACGACATCGTCGGTCTAACAGTCGCCCACTTTACCGACTCAGCCGCTTTGCAGCGCTTGGACCTGACCGGCAACCCACGTGTCGACTGCATGACCTTGAGAAGTGGACTGTCTGGCGTCGAGGTCATCTGTGATTCAAGGCCACGTGGGAGGAGACAGGCAGAGGGGGCGGTGACCAGCACAGAGGGGGCGGTGACCAGCACAGAGGGGGCGGTGACCAACGCAAGGCGGTTGCGACCGGAAGTGTGGGGGGAGTGTACTTCCAACGCGTGGAAAGTGGTCTCCATTGTGTTCATCGTGTTGATTGCCCTCGGCTTTTTAGGCTGCCTATTGTTGGCCTACTGCTGCAAGTTTTGTCGGTGCAAGGATCGCAACGTCAAGCGGACGCCAGGTGGCGACACCGTCTACGAACTGACCACTAGCGACCTCGAAATCAAGATCACGTAGCCTAAAAATGTGACCGCGACCTTCGGTGTGACGGTGACTTTTATGTCCCAGACTTTGGTTTTTGTCAGATATTGTCGCCAGGTGCGCTGTTGTGAGGGACTTGTGTCAACGTCATTGACCCAGGAGCTCCCGTGTTAAACTCCGTGTTAAACTCCGTGTTAAACTCCAATATAAAACTTGTTGATTTCACTCTAGCTGTATTACTGATGTACCTATGATAGATCCTATGCTCTATCCAGGTTATTTGAGATCAGCTGGCTGGATCCTATGCTCTATCCAGGTTATTTGAGATCAGCTGGCTGGATCCTATGCTCTATCCAGGTTATTTGAGATCAGCTGGCTGGATCCTATGCTTTATCCAGGTTATTTGAGATCAGCTGGCTGGATCCTATGCTCTATCCAGGTTATTTGAGATCAGCTGGCTGGATCCTATGTTCTATCCAGGTTATTTGAGATCAGCTGGCTGGATCCTATGCTCTATCCAGGTTATTTGAGATCAGCTGACTGGATGCTATGCTCTATCCAGGTTATTTGAGATCAGCTGGCTGGATCCTATGCTCTATCCAGGTTATTTGAGATCAGCTGGCTGGATCCTATGCTCTATCCAGGTTATTTGAGATCAGCTGGCTGGATCCTATGCTCTATCCAGGTTATTTGAGATCAGCTGACTGGCTCCTATGCTCTATCCAGGTTATTTGAGATCAGCTAGCTGGATCCTTTGCTCTATCCAGGTAATTTAAGATCAGCTGGCTGGATCCTATGTTCTATCCAGGTTATTTCAGATCAGCTGGCTGGATCCTATGCTCTAACCAGGTTATTTGAGATCAGCTGACTGGATCCTATGTTCTATCCAGGTTATTTGAGATCAGCTGGCTGGATCCTATGCTCTATCCAGGTTATTTGAGATCAGCTGACTGGATCCTATGTTCTATCCAGGTTATTTGAGATCAGCTGGCTGGATGCTACGCCTTCTAAAGAACTGGTGGACTTTGTGTAGCAAGACGGTTGTGTCAAGGGTGAAAAGTGGGCGGGACTAATTTGGTGCGTGCGATGGCAGCGCCTAGGAACGGGAAATTGAATTACCACGAGACAATCTTGACGCGCGATGAAACCAGATTTAGTTGCTCAGCAACACAATGTTGGCTAACCTGATTATGATCGGCAATCACGTGCCAAGCCAGGCAGCCAACCTCAAAGAAAACACCCTGCGTTTGATTGGTGAGAATTATAATCACGTCTTGCCTGGAGTCGGTTTCTATTGGTTGACAAATATTGCCTGGCTTCAGTTTCAAGATAATGCATTTAACAGCAAACTGGATTAGCTTCAGAGAGAAACGCGTTGCAAAAATATTCATACATTCCCAATGTTTGTTAGAAGCCGGGGGCTGCTAAAAGTGTGACCACGTGTGGGTCTACATCCCCAATGTTTGGTAGAAGACGGGGGCTGCTAAAAGTGTGACCACGTGTGGGTCTACATCCCCAATGTTTGGTAGAAGCCGGGGGCTGCTAAAAGTGTGACCACGTGTGCGTCTACATCCCCAATGTTTGGTAGAAGCCGGGGGCTGCTAAAAGTGTGACCACGTGTGGGTCTACATCCCCAATGTTTGGTAGAAGCCGGGGGCTGCTAAAAGTGTGACCACGTGTGGGTCTACATCCCCAATGTTTGGTAGAAGCCGGGGGCTGCTAAAAGTGTGGCCACGTGTGGGTCTACATCCCCAATGTTTGGTAGAAGCCGGGGGCTGCTAAAAGTGTGACCACGTGTGGGTCTACATCCCCAATGTTTGGTAGAAGCCGGGGGCTACTAAAAGTGTGACCACGTGTGGGTCTACATCCCCAATGTTTGGTAGAAGCCGGGGGCTGCTAAAAGTGTGACCACGTGTGGGTCTACATCCCCAATGTTTGGTAGAAGCCGGGGGCTGCTAAAAGTGTGACCACGTGTGGGTCTACATCCCCAATGTTTGGTAGAAGCCGGGGGCTGCTAAAAGTGTGACCACGTGTGGGTCTACATCCCCAATGTTTGGTAGAAGCCGGGGGCTGCTAAAAGTGTGACCACGTGTGGGTCTACATCCCCAATGTTTGGTAGAAGCCGGGGGCTGCTAAAAGTGTGACCACGTGTGGGTCTACATCCCCAATGTTTGGTAGAAGCCAGGGGCTGCTAAAAGTGTGACCACGTGTGGGTCTACATCCCCAATGTTTGGTAGAAGCCGGGGGCTGCTAAAAGTGTGACCACGTGTGGGTCTACATCCCCAATGTTTGGTAGAAGCCGGGGGCTGCTAAAAGTGTGACCACGTGTGGGTCTACATCCCCAATGTTTGGTAGAAGCCGGGGGCTGCTAAAAGTGTGACCACGTGTGGGTCTACATCCCCAATGTTTGATAGAAGCCGGGGGCTGCTAAAAGTGTGACCACGTGTGCGTCTACATCCCCAATGTTTGGTAGAAGCCGGGGGCTGCTAAAAGTGTGACCACGTGTGGGTCTACATCCCCAATGTTTGGTAGAAGCCGGGGGCTGCTAAAAGTGTGACCACGTGTGGGTCTACATCCCCAATGTTTGGTAGAAGCCGGGGGCTGCTAAAAGTGTGACCACGTGTGGGTCTACATCCCCAATGTTTGGTAGAAGCCGGGGGCTGCTAAAAGTGTGACCACGTGTGGGTCTACATCCCCAATGTTTGATAGAAGCCGGGGGCTGCTAAAAGTGTGACCACGTGTGGGTCTACATCCCCAATGTTTGGTAGAAGCCGGGGGCAGCTAAAAGTGTGACCACGTGTGGGTCTACATCCCCAATGTTTGATAGAAGCCGGGGGCTGCTAAAAGTGTGACCACGTGTGGGTCTACATCCCCAATGTTTGGTAGAAACCGGGGGCTGCTAAAAGTGTGACCACGTGTGGGTCTACATCCCCAATGTTTGGTAGAAGCCGGGGGCTGCTAAAAGTGTGACCACGTGTGGGTCTACATCCCCAATGTTTGGTAGAAGCCGGGGGCTGCTAAAAGTGTGACCACGTGTGGGTCTACATCCCCAATGTTTGGTAGAAGCCGGGGGCTGCTAAAAGTGTGACCACGTGTGGGTCTACATCCCCAATGTTTGGTAGAAGCCGGGGGCTGCTAAAAGTGTGACCACGTGTGGGTCTACATCCCCAATGTTTGGTAGAAGCCGGGGGCTGCTAAAAGTGTGACCACGTGTGGGTCTACATCCCCAATGTTTGGTAGAAGCCGGGGGCTGCTAAAAGTGTGACCACGTGTGGGTCTACATCCCCAATGTTTGGTAGAAGCCGGGGGCTGCTAAAAGTGTGACCACGTGTGGGTCTACATCCCCAATGTTTGGTAGAAGCCGGGGGCTGCTAAAAGTGTGGCCACGTGTGGGTCTACATCCCCAATGTTTGGTAGAAGCCGGGGGCTGCTAAAAGTGTGACCACGTGTGGGTCTACATCCCAAATGTTTGGTAGAAGCCGGGGGCTGCTAAAAGTGTGACCACGTGTGGGTCTACATCCCCAATGTTTGGTAGAAGCCGGGGGCTGCTAAAAGTGTGACCACGTGTGGGTCTACATCCCCAATGTTTGGTAGAAGCCGGGGGCTGCTAAAAGTGTGACCACGTGTGGGTCTACATCCCCAATGTTTGGTAGAAGCCGGGGGCTGCTAAAAGTGTGACCACGTGTGGGTCTACATCCCCAATGTTTGATAGAAGCCGGGGGCTGCTAAAAGTGTGACCACGTGTGGGTCTACATCCCCAATGTTTGGTAGAAGCCGGGGGCTGCTAAAAGTGTGACCACGTGTGGGTCTACATCCCCAATGTTTGGTAGAAGCCGGGGGCTGCTAAAAGTGTGACCACGTGTGGGTCTACATCCCCAATGTTTGGTAGAAGCCGGGGGCTGCTAAAAGTGTGACCACGTGTGGGTCTACATCCCCAATGTTTGGTAGAAGCCGGGGGCTGCTAAAAGTGTGACCACGTGTGGGTCTACATCCCCAATGTTTGGTAGAAGCCGGGGGCTGCTAAAAGTGTGACCACGTGTGGGTCTACATCCCCAATGTTTGGTAGAAGCCGGGGGCTGCTAAAAGTGTGACCACGTGTGGGTCTACATCCCCAATGTTTGGTAGAAGCCGGGGGCTGCTAAAAGTGTGACCACGTGTGGGTCTACATCCCCAATGTTTGGTAGAAGCCGGGGGCTGCTAAAAGTGTTACCACGTGTGGGTCTACATCCCCAATGTTTGGTAGAAGCCGGGGGCTGCTAAAAGTGTGACCACGTGTGGGTCTACATCCCCAATGTTTGGTAGAAGCCGGGGGCTGCTAAAAGTGTGACCACGTGTGGGTCTACATCCCCAATGTTTGGTAGAAGCCAGGGGCTGCTTAAAGTGTGACCACGTGTGGGTCTACATCCCCAATGTTTGGTAGAAGCCGGGGGCTGCTAAAAGTGTGACCACGTGTGGGTCTACATCCCCAATGTTTGGTAGAAGCCGGGGGCTGCTAAAAGTGTGACCACGTGTGGGTCTACATCCCCAATGTTTGGTAGAAGCCGGGGGCTGCTAAAAGTGTGACCACGTGTGGGTCTACATCCCCAATGTTTGGTAGAAGCCGGGGGCTGCTAAAAGTGTGACCACGTGTGGGTCTACATCCCCAATGTTTGGTAGAAGCCGGGGGCTGCTAAAAGTGTGACCACGTGTGGGTCTACATCCCCAATGTTTGGTAGAAGCCAGGGGCTGCTTAAAGTGTGACCACGTGTGGGTCTACATCCCCAATGTTTGGTAGAAGCCGGGGGCTGCTAAAAGTGTGACCACGTGTGGGTCTACATCCCCAATGTTTGGTAGAAGCCGGGGGCTGCTAAAAGTGTGACCACGTGTGGGTCTACATCCCCAATGTTTGGTAGAAGCCGGGGGCTGCTAAAAGTGTGACCACGTGTGGGTCTACATCCCCAATGTTTGGTAGAAGCCGGGGGCTGCTAAAAGTGTGACCACGTGTGGGTCTACATCCCCAATGTTTGGTAGAAGCCGGGGGCTGCTAAAAGTGTGACCACGTGTGGGTCTACATCCCCAATGTTTGGTAGAAGCCAGGGGCTGCTTAAAGTGTGACCACGTGTGGGTCTACATCCCCAATGTTTGGTAGAAGCCGGGGGCTGCTTAAAGTGTGACCACGTGTGGGTCTACATCCCCAATGTTTGGTAGAAGCCGGGGGCTGCTAAAAGTGTGACCACGTGTGGGTCTACATCCCCAATGTTTGGTAGAAGCCGGGGGCTGCTAAAAGTGTGACCACGTGTGGGTCTACATCCCCAATGTTTGGTAGAAGCCGGGGGCTGTTAAAAGTGTGACCACGTGTGGGTCTACATCCCCAATGTTTGGTAGAAGCCGGGGGCTGCTAAAAGTGTGACCACGTGTGGGTCTACATCCCCAATGTTTGGTAGAAGCCGGGGGCTGCTAAAAGTGTGACCACGTGTGGGTCTACATCCCCAATGTTTGGTAGAAGCCGGGGGCTGCTAAAAGTGTCACCACGTGTTGGTCTACATCCCCAATGTTTGGTAGAAGCCGGGGGCTGCTAAAAGTGTGACCACGTGTGGGTCTACATCCCCAATGTTTGGTAGAAGCCGGGGGCTGCTAAAAGTGTGACCACGTGTGGGTCTACATCCCCAATGTTTGATAGAAGCCGGGGGCTGCTAAAAGTGTGACCACGTGTGGGTCTACATCCCCAATGTTTGGTAGAAGCCGGGGGCTGCTAAAAGTGTCACCACGTGTTGGTCTACATCCCCAATGTTTGGTAGAAGCCGGGGGCTGCTAAAAGTGTGACCACGTGTGGGTCTACATCCCCAATGTTTGATAGAAGCCGGGGGCTGCTTAAAGTGTGACCACGTGTTGGTCTACATCCCCAATGTTTGGTAGAAGCCGGGGGCTGCTAAAAGTGTGACCACGTGTGGGTCTACATCCCCAATGTTTGGTAGAAGCCGGGGGCTGCTAAAAGTGTGACCACGTGTGGGTCTACATCCCCAATGTTTGGTAGAAGCCGGGGGCTGCTAAAAGTGTGAACACGTGTGGGTCTACATCCCCAATGTTTGGTAGAAGCCGGGGGCTGCTAAAAGTGTGACCACGTGTGGGTCTACATCCCCAATGTTTGGTAGAAGCCGGGGGCTGCTAAAAGTGTGACCACGTGTGGGTCTACATCCCCAATGTTTGGTAGAAGCCGGGGGCTGCTAAAAGTGTGACCACGTGTGGGTCTACATCCCCAATGTTTGGTAGAAGCCGGGGGCTGCTAAAAGTGTGACCACGTGTGGGTCTACATCCCCAATGTTTGGTAGAAGCCGGGGGCTGCTAAAAGTGTGACCACGTGTGGGTCTACATCCCCAATGTTTGGTAGAAGCCGGGGGCTGCTAAAAGTGTGACCACGTGTGGGTCTACATCCCCAATGTTTGGTAGAAGCCGGGGGCTGCTAAAAGTGTGACCACGTGTGGGTCTACATCCCCAATGTTTGGTAGAAGCCAGGGGCTGCTAAAAGTGTGACCACGTGTGGGTCTACATCCCCAATGTTTGGTAGAAGCCGGGGGCTGCTAAAAGTGTGACTACGTGTGGGTCTACATCCCCAATGTTTGGTATAAGCCGGGGGCTGCTAAAAGTGTGACCACGTGTGGGTCTACATCCCCAATGTTTGGTAGAAGCCGGGGGCTGCTAAAAGTGTGACCACGTGTGGGTCTACATCCCCAATGTTTGGTAGAAGCCGGGGGCTGCTAAAAGTGTGACCACGTGTGGGTCTACATCCCCAATGTTTGGTAGAAGCCGGGGGCTGCTAAAAGTGTGACCACGTGTGGGTCTACATCCCCAATGTTTGGCAGAAACCGGGGGCTGCTAAAAGTGTGACCACGTGTGGGTCTACATCCCCAATGTTTGGTAGAAGCCGGGGGCTGCTAAAAGTGTGACCACGTGTGGGTCTACATCCCCAATGTTTGGTAGAAGCCGGGGGCTGCTAAAAGTGTGACCACGTGTTGGTCTACATCCCCAATGTTTGGTAGAAGCCGGGGGCTGCTAAAAGTGTGACCACGTGTGGGTCTACATCCCCAATGTTTGGTAGAAGCCGGGGGCTGCTAAAAGTGTGACTACGTGTGGGTCTACATCCCCAATGTTTGGTAGAAGCCGGGGGCTGCTAAAAGTGTGACCACGTGTGGGTCTACATCCCCAATGTTTGGTAGAAGCCGGGGGCTGCTAAAAGTGTGACCACGTGTGGGTCTACATCCCCAATGTTTGGTAGAAGCCGGGGGCTGCTAAAAGTGTGACCACGTGTGGGTCTACATCCCCAATGTTTGGTAGAAGCCGGGGGCTGCTAAAAGTGTGACCACGTGTGGGTCTACATCCCCAATGTTTGGTAGAAGCCGGGGGCTGCTAAAAGTGTGACCACGTGTGGGTCTACATCCCCAATGTTTGGTAGAAGCCGGGGGCTGCTAAAAGTGTGGCCACGTGTGGGTCTACATCCCCAATGTTTGATAGAAGCCGGGGGCTGCTAAAAGTGTGACCACGTGTGGGTCTACATCCCCAATGTTTGATAGAAGCCGGGGGCTGCTAAAAGTGTGACCACGTGTGGGTCTACATCCCCAATACAAACAACGTAAGGTCACGTGTTCATATTTAAATATCAAAGCGAATCTTGAAAAAACTTTGTTAAATAACTGAACCTGTTGCTATGCAACCTTCCAGCTTTCAAAATATTGCACACCATGCGTAGCCCTGGAGCCGAGCGAACAAACCCTACACACGCACGTCACACGCACGTCACACGCACAATAAAGCAAGGCTCACGCTGGTGAGTCCTTGTATGTCCTTGTGAGCCCGGGATCACGCGGTCTTGTCCCCGGTTCAAAGCCCGGCGACTGCACTCGAGTCGGAGGTCGGAGCCACACTGAAATGCCCGCTCGGTGCCACGAACCCTATCAGCACCGGGACCGTCCCGAGAGCCGAGCGGAGCCGAGCCGAGCCGAGCAAAGCCGAGCGTGCTGCACGCATCGGTCACGTGTTTAACAACGCACTGCACGTAGGTCATCAATGCAGATCGATGCACGACCCATCCAATACCTGACCCAGCTCAGTGTTGCTTAACTTTCATCCCTCCAACTTCTCTCCCGAACAGAACTTGGCATGTGTATGATGGTCAGCCATCCAATACCTGACCCAGCGCAGTGTTGCTTAACTTTCATCCCTCCAACCTCTCTCCCGAACAGAACTTGTCATGTGTATGATGGTCACCCATCCAATACCTGACCCAGCGCAGTGTTGCTTAACTTTCATCCCTCCAACCTCTCTCCCGAACAGAACTGGTCATGTGTATGATGGTCACCCATCCAATACCTGACCCAGCGCAGTGTTGCTTAACTTTCATCCCTCCAACCTTTCTCCCGAACAGAACTGGTCATGTGTATGATGGTCACCCATCCAATACCTGACCCAGAACAGTGTTGCTTAACTTTCATCCCTCCAACCTCTCTCCCGAACAGAACTGGTCATGTGTATGATGGTCACCCATCCAATACCTGACCCAGCGCAGTGTTGCTTAACTTTCATCCCTCCAACCTCTCTCCCGAACAGAACTGGTCATGTGTATGATAGTCACCCATCCAATACCTGACCTAGCGCAGTGTTGCTTAACTTCAAGCCTATGTTCGACCTGGCTAGCAAGTATCTGGTTCAATGTAGGTCCCGTATCTCACCCCGCCAGGCTTGCCTCGAGCTGGAGGCGGCGGCCGTCAACCGAGACGCATTTCACTGGAATAACAAACATCCCTTGACATGAAAGAGCCGCGCCGACCACACCAAGGCTCGGGCATTAGGGAGCCTAAACCCGCGTGAAGGAACTGAGGCAAGAATCCCGCGTCTCGCATGCCCGGGCGCCCGCTCTTGATGAACAGATGCCGCTAAACATTGATTTCATCGCTAGAAAATTATTTTCCTTCTCGTATTTCCTTGAACAGAGTTCGTGATCAAGATCAAAAACAAATGCCTCGACTTTCCAACGACTTTTCAAGGTGACACCTTCCAAGTTTGTACAACCGACCACCAGGTCCACCTACAGCGCCACCCTACAGCCAGAGAGCCACCGAGGCGTGCAAGCAAGTGAACCGCGAGTCAAGTGAGGCGAGGCGTCTGCCGCACCCACTGGACCGTGATCTCGTTTGCACCCAAAGAAATCGACCCTTTAACACCGCGAGCTAAAACCAGTCATATCAGCCAACCCAGCTGTACACATCCATGCTTGCACCATGCCCTATACCTTGACACACATGTCCCTGGCTCCCATTGAAGATGCCAACCCAGCTGTACACATCCATGCTTGCACCCTGCCCTATACCTTGACACACATGTCCCTGGCTCCCATTGAAGATGCCAACCCAGCTGTACACATCCATGCTTGCACCATGCCCTATACCTTGGCACACATGTCCCTGGCTCCCATTGAAGATGCCAACCCAGCTGTACACATCCATGCTTGCACCATGCCCTATACCTTGACACACATGTCCCTGGCTCCCATTGAAGATGCCAACCCAGCTGTACACATCCATGCTTGCACCATGCCCTATACCTTGACACACATGTCCCTGGGTCCCATTGAATATGTCAACCCAGCTGTACACATCCATGCTTGCACCATGCCCTATACCTTGACACACATGTCCCTGGCTCCCATTGAAGATGCCAACCCAGCTGTACACATCCATGCTTGCACCATGCCCTATACCTTGACACACATGTCCCTGGGTCCCATTGAAGATGCCAACCCAGCTGTACACATCCATGCTTGCACCATGCCCTATACCTTGACACACATGTCCCTGGCTCCCATTGAAGATGCCAACCCAGCTGTACACATCCATGCTTGCACCATGCCCTATACCTTGACACACATGTCCCTGGCTCCCATTGAAGATGCCAACCCAGCTGTACACATCCATGCTTGCACCATGCCCTATACCTTGACACACATGTCCCTGGCTCCCATTGAAGATGCCAACCCAGCTGCACACATCCATGCTTGCACCATGCCCTATACCTTGACACACATGTCCCTGGCTCCAATTGAAGATGCCAACCCAGCTGCACACATCCATGCTTGCACCATGCCCTATACCTTGACACACATGTCCCTGGCTCCCATTGAAGATGCCAACCCAGCTGTACACATCAATGCTTGCACCATGTCCTATACCTTGACACACATGTCCCTGGCTCCCATTGAAGATGCCAACCCAGCTGTACACATCCATACATGAACCCTGCCCTATACCTTGACACACATGTCCCTGGCTCCCATTGAAGATGCCAACCCAGCTGTACACATCCATGCTTGCACCATGTCCTATACCTTGACACACATGTCCCTGGCTCCCATTGAAGATGCCAACCCAGCTGTACACATCCATGCTTGCACCATGCCCTATACCTTGGCACACATGTTCCTGGCTCACATTGAAGATGTCAACCCAGCTGTACACATCCATGCTTGCACCATGCCCTATACCTTGACACACATGTCCCTGGCTCACATTGAAGATGCCAACCCAGCTGTACACATCCATACATGAACCCTGCCCTATACCTTGACACACATGTCCCTGGCTCCCATTGAAGATGTCAACCCAGCTGTACACATCCATGCTTGCACCATGCCCTATACCTTGACACACATGTCCCTGGCTCACATTGAAGATGCCAACCCAGCTGTACACATCCATGCTTGCACCATGCCCTATACCTTGACACACATGTCCCTGGCTCCCATTGAAGATGCCAACCCAGCTGTACACATCCATGCTTGCACCCTGCCCTATGTTTTGCGTCATCCCCCTGGTAAGTACCTACAATCCTATGCACGCCATCTGTAGCTCGTTGACTGACAGGCAGGATAGCTGATAGCTTGTGGACCAGTCCATCATGCGGTGGACCAACACAGGACAAACTGTTCTCAATAACTCAGATCCCACAACGAATTGATCCGCATATAAATCACGATTGATCGAAACCACTGGACACTCGCAGCGCCCCAAGGGAACGATGCACGCACACGGCGAGCGGCTATTAAAGGTGACACTCTGCTCTGGGGCAAACTTTGTTACACCCTAGACCTTGCGCTAAAGCCTAGACCCTGAGAGCTTTGTGGCCGTGATCGGAGGTGATGGCGGAGACAGGTCGGTGTTTGGGTAGTAGCAAAACGCGACGTGTAGAGAAGATCGTTTACTAGTTCACCAGATAAATGACGTTGGCTGGAAGGATGGATGACGGGCGTCCGGCCTGTCCGGCGTCCGGGCCCCGTGAGCCTGGCTCTCGTACTCCAGATATATCCATCAAAACACTAGGGTTACACTTCACTAGCTGGACGCTCTCTGACATTACTAGCGCTATCTATAGTGGTAGTATGACACTAGGTGATGGTACTGAATCAACTGTATCAACTGTAGTTGGTATATCCATCAAAACACTAGGGTTAGACTTCACTAGCTGGACGCTCTCTGACATTACTAGCGCTATCTATAGTGGTAGTATGACACTAGGTGATGGTACTGAATCAACTGTATCAACTGTAGTTGGTATATCCATCAAAACACTAGGGTTAGACTTCACTAGCTGGACGCTCTCTGACATTACTAGCGCTATCTATAGTGGTAGTATGACACTAGGTGATGGTACTGAATCAACTGTATCAACTGTAGTTGGTATATCCATCAAAACACTAGGGTTAGACTTCACTAGCTGGACGCTCTCTGACATTACTAGCGCTATCTATAGTGGTAGTATGACACTAGGTGATGGTACTGAATCAACTGTATCAACTGTAGTTGGTATATCCATCAAAACACTAGGGTTAGACTTCACTAGCTGGACGCTCTCTGACATTACTAGCGCTATCTATAGTGGTAGTATGACACTAGGTGATGGTACTGAATCAACTGTATCAACTGTAGTTGGTATATCCATCAAAACACTAGGGTTAGACTTCACTAGCTGGACGCTCTCTGACATTACTAGCGCTATCTATAGTGGTAGTATGACACTAGGTGATGGTACTGAATCAACTGTATCAACTGTAGTTGGTATATCCATCAAAACACTAGGGTTAGACTTCACTAGCTGGACGCTCTCTGACATTACTAGCGCTATCTATAGTGGTAGTATGACACTAGGTGATGGTACTGAATCAACTGTATCAACTGTAGTTGGTATATCCATCAAAACACTAGGGTTAGACTTCACTAGCTGGACGCTCTCTGACATTACTAGCGCTATCTATAGTGGTAGTATGACACTAGGTGATGGTACTGAATCAACTGTATCAACTGTAGTTGGTATATCCATCAAAACACTAGGGTTAGACTTCACTAGCTGGACGCTCTCTGACATTACTAGCGCTATCTATAGTGGTAGTATGACACTAGGTGATGGTACTGAATCAACTGTATCAACTGTAGTTGGTATATCCATCAAAACACTAGGGATGCACTTTACTAGCTGAGCCTAGAGCCTGTGAGCCTAGGAGCTATAGACTTGACGTGGCAGCCTGTTTCCCTCGCCGAGATTGAACAGTGGGCCGAGGGACCAGGGGGCAATACGCAAGAGTCAGGTAACAAGCTTCCTGCACAGTCTGAATCCGACAGCAAACCGGTGAACATCATCGCTCAATTTATCCATCGCAAAGATTATCTTTGTTCATCGATTGTATTTCTAACCATCCAAACAAATTAAATCACGTTATCATCTGGTATAAAACAGTGTTACCCGTGTACCACGCCGCACCCGACCAAAGACTCTAGGAGGCGCTATAGACTCTAGGAGGCGCTATAGACTCTAGGGGGCGCTATAGACTCTAGAAGGCGCTATAGACTCTGGGGGGCGCTATAGACTCTAGGAGGCGCTATAGACTCTAGGAGGCGCTATAGACTCTAGGAGGCGCTATAGACTCTAGGGGGCGCTATAGACTCTAGGAGGCGCTATAGACTCTAGGAGGCGCTATAGACTCTAGAAGGCGCTATAGACTCTGGGGGGCGCTATAGACTCTAGGGGGCCCTATAGACTCTAGGAGGCGCTATAGACTCTGGGGGCGCTATAGACTCTGGGGGGCGCTATTGACTCTAGGGGGCGCTATAGACTCTGGGGGGCGCTATAGACTCTAGGAGGCCCTATATACTCTAGGGGGCGCTATAGACTCTAGGGGGCGCTATTGACTCTAGGGGGCGCTATAGACTCTAGGGGGCGCTATAGACTCTAGGGGGCGCTATAGACTCTAGGAGGCGCTATTGTCTCTAGGGGGCGCTATAGACTCTAGGGGGCACTTTAGATCCTGGGGGCGCTATAGACTCTAGGAGGCGCTATAGACTCTAGGAGGCGCTATAGACTCTAGGGGGCGCTATAGACTCTAGGGGGCGCTATAGACTCTGGGGGGCGCTATAGACTCTAGGGGGCGCTATATACTCTAGGGGGCGCTATTGACTCTAGGAGGCGCTATAGACTCTAGGGGGCGCTATAGACTCTAGGGGGCACTATAGACTCTAGGGGGCCCTATAGACTCTAGGGGGCGCTATAGACTCTAGGGGGCGCTATAGACTCTAGGGGGCGCTATAGACTCTAGGGGGCGCTATAGACTCTAGGGGGCGCTATAGACTCTAGGAGGCGCTATAGACTCTAGGGGGCGCTATAGACTCTGGGGGGCGCTATAGACTCTAGGGGGCGCTATAGACTCTAGGGGGCGCTATAGACTCTAGGGGGCGCTATAGACTCTAGGAGGCGCTATAGACTCTAGGGGGCGCTATAGACTCTAGGGGGCGCTATATACTCTAGGAGGCGCTATAGACTCTGGGGGGCGCTATAGACTCTAGGAGGCGCTATAGACTCTAGGGGGCGCTATAGACTCTGGGGGGCGCTATAGACTCTAGGAGGCGCTATAGACTCTAGGAGGCGCTATAGACTCTAGGGGGCGCTATAGACTCTAGGAGGCGCTATAGACTCTTGGGGGCGCTATAGACTCTTGGGGGCGCTATTGACTATAGGGGAAGATTAAACTCAAGTCTCGTCCTCTTCGTCCTTACGAGATAAAAGGACACGCGCATTTCAATCCCAAGAGTGTCCTACGTCACACGTGACGTGACGTCAGCAAACGAGGAGATCGATAGGCGGATGTTCTGTGAGTTCACGCGTCGACCGCCAGGCGTCGTGGGACGCTTGCGACAAATCTTACCGGCGACGCTGGGTTAGGTTAGGTTAGGTTAGGTTAGGTTAGGTTAGGTTAGGTTAGGTTAGGTTAGGTTAGGTTAGGTTAGGTTAGGTAAGGTTAGGTTCCATCCGGTCCGGTTCGGTTCGGTTCGGTTCGGTTCGGTTCGGTTCGGTTCGGTTCGGTTCGGTTAGGTTCGGTGAGGTTCGGTGAGGTTCGGTGAGGTTCGGTGAGGTTCGGTGAGGTTCGGTGAGGTTCGGTCCGGTCCGGTCCGGTTCGGTCCGGTCCGGTCCGGTTCGGTCCGGTCCGGTCCGGTCCGGTCCGGCTAGGTTAGGTTCGGTTAGGTTCGGTTAGGTTATGTTAGGTTCGGTTAGGTTCGGTTAGGTTCGTTTAGGTTCGGTTAGGTTCGGTTAGGTTCGGTTAGGTTCGGTTAGGTTCGGTTAGGTTAGGTTAGGTTAGGTTGGGTTGGGTTGGGTTGGGTTGGGTTAGGTAAGGTTGGGTTGGGTTGGGTTAGGTTAGGTTAGGTTAGGCTAGGTTAGGTTAGGTTAGGTTAGGTTAGGTTAGGTTAGGTTAGGTTAGGTTAGGTTAGGTTGGGTTGGGTTGGGTTTGGTTGGGTTAGGTTAGGTTAGGTTAGGTTAGGTTAGGTTAGGTTAGGTTAGATATGGTAAGGCTGGGTTGGGTTATTAAAGGGTCCTACTGCTGCCTGAAGTGACAAGCAAGAATTGATGAATGGATGAACATCTTTTATAAGACAGGACAGTTGAACGTTGATAGCTTAGAGCGCCGAGCGTGTTTTGACTGTTGGGTGCGAAACGTAACGAACTTTCAATCAATGGACCCGGCTCCACGGCGAGTTAGATCCAACCTTGTCTAGCGTTCAACACCAACTAGCGACATCTGTCACCGTCCCAAGCAACTGAAGAATCGACAACACATGCGACACTAGCGCTACCTCGGAGCCACCTTACAACTAACACGCATTGAAGCTGGGGAATCTATCGTGGGTCCAGCCCCAGGGCAGCCAATCAGAAACAAGCCCGCGGCGTTGTTTACTTGGTAAACACAATTACAGCTTGGTAAATAACAGCACGTAAATAGAACCACTGCAAGCAGCTAAACATGGCTTGTAATTTCTACTGGCCAAACATAACCTAGAAGGGAGCACCAAGGGGACCACCGGCTTAACGTCCCTTCCGAAGGACGGTACAACGCGAACAACAGGATTCCTCCACAAATCCATGCTGTCGAGAGGTTGATAAGCAAGGCGAGTGAAGTTGCTGTACTAACTTTCATCCCTCCAACCTCTCCCGAACAGAACTGGTCATGTGTATGATGGTCACCCATCCAATACCAGACCCAGCGCAGTGTTGCTTAACTTTCATCCCTCCAACCTCTCTCCCGAACAGAACTGGTCATGTGTATGATAGTCACCCATCCAATACCAGACCCAGCGCAGTGTTGCTTAACTTTCATCCCTCCAACCTCTCTCCCAAACAGAACTGGTCATGTGTATGATGGTCACCCATCCAATACCTGACCCAGCGCAGTGTTGCTTAACTTTCTTCCCTCCAACCTCTCTCCCGAACAGAACTGGTCATGTGTATGATGGTCACCCATCCAATACCTGACCCAGCGCAGTGTTGCTTAACTTTCATCCCTCCAACCTCTCTCCCGGACAGAACTGGTCATGTCTATGATGGTCACCCATCCAATACATTAAAGATATTGAACTTCCCACCCGGTTATTATTTTAAACACATGTTCAATTCAACACCCAACTACGTCACACATAAAGGAGGCTAAACACGCCGTGGTTTTATTCCACGAGCCAGGTTTACCTGGAAGACATCTTCAGCCCGTCATCATTTGAAACGAAACAAGCCACCTTACCTGGCGAGCTCGTGTTCTACGCCCTACGCCCTAATCACCACGCCCTACGCCCAGCTCCACTTACCTGAAACAAGAGAAAGACAAGGTGTAATTAGATTGTGATCTCATGAGAGCAGCGAGACGTGCGTGTAAATAGCACAACACACATAAGGCTATTCACACGCAATAATTTCATTTAACATAACCTAACATAACGAAGCTGACCAATCCTGGCCAGGGTCTAATAACAGTTTGATTACAGAAACATGTCTACTTGATTAAGAAGAAGAAATTTAATTTATTTAAAAATCGACAGCTTATCATAGATATTGTAACGTAGTACACACGAGTCGTGAACAGTTTATGTTTATTTACAAGTGTACAATATTACTTTAATATCTAATATATGAAAAGATCAGACGACAAGTCTATCCTAGAGAGTCCGAGAACCGAGTGAGTCTCTAAAACAGTTGCCCCGCTCTCTTTTCTTCTCATCCACCCTGCCTGGTGGATTGTCAGAGTCAGAGTCGCCACAATATAAGTAACCATTAAGATCTAGCTTACTAAACATAACCTAACCTAGCAGCAGCTGATCACTGCAGTCTCTGTATTGTATCAGACTAAACATCACCTGACAGCAGCAGCTGATCACTGCAGTCTGTATTGTATCAGACTGAACATCACCTGACAGCAGCAGCTGATCACTGCAGTCTCTGTATTGTATCAGACTGAACATCACCTGACAGCAGCAGCTGATCACTGCAGTCTGTATTGTATCAGACTGAACATCACCTGACAGCAGCAGCTGATCACTGCAGTCTCTGTATTGTATCAGACTGAACATCACCTGACAGCAGCAGCTGATCACTGCAGTCTGTATTGTATCAGACTAAACATCACCTGACAGCAGCAGCTGATCACTGCAGTCTGTATTGTATCAGACTGAACATCACCTGACAGCAGCAGCTGATCACTGCAGTCTCTGTATTGTATCAGACTGAACATCACCTGACAGCAGCAGCTGATCACTGCAGTCTGTATTGTATCAGACTGAACATCACCTGACAGCAGCAGCTGATCACTGCAGTCTGTATTGTATCAGACTGAACATCACCTGACAGCAGCAGCTGATCACTGCAGTCTGTATTGTATCAGACTGAACATCACCTAACCTAGCAGCAGCTGATCACTGCAGTCTGTATTGTATCAGACTGAACATCACCTGACAGCAGCAGCTGATCACTGCAGTCTCTGTATTGTATCAGACTGAACATCACCTGACAGCAGCAGCTGATCACTGCAGTCTGTATTGTATCAGACTGAACATCACCTGACAGCAGCAGCTGATCACTGCAGTCTGTATTGTATCAGACTGAACATCACCTGACAGCAGCAGCTGATCACTGCAGTCTGTATTGTATCAGACTGAACATCACCTGACAGCAGCAGCTGATCACTGCAGTCTGTATTGTATCAGACTAAACATCACCTGACAGCAGCAGCTGATCACTGCAGTCTCTGTATTGTATCAGACTGAACATCACCTGACAGCAGCAGCTGATCACTGCAGTCTGTATTGTATCAGACTAAACATCACCTGACAGCAGCAGCTGATCACTGCAGTCTGTATTGTATCAGACTGAACATCACCTGACAGCAGCAGCTGATCACTGCAGTCTCTGTATTGTATCAGACTGAACATCACCTGACAGCAGCAGCTGATCACTGCAGTCTGTATTGTATCAGACTGAACATCACCTGACAGCAGCAGCTGATCACTGCAGTCTGTATTGTATCAGACTAAACATCACCTGACAGCAGCAGCTGATCACTGCAGTCTGTATTGTATCAGACTAAACATCACCTGAGAGCAGCAGCTGATCACTGCAGTCTGTATTGTATCAGACTAAACATCACCTGACAGCAGCAGCTGATCACTGCAGTCTGTATTGTATCAGACTGAACATCACCTGACAGCAGCAGCTGATCACTGCAGTCTGTATTGTATCAGACTGAACATCACCTGACAGCAGCAGCTGATCACTGCAGTCTGTATTGTATCAGACTGAACATCACCTGACAGCAGCAGCTGATCACTGCAGTCTGTATTGTATCAGACTGAACATCACCTGACAGCAGCAGCTGATCACTGCAGTCTGTATTGTATCAGACTGAACATCACCTGACAGCAGCAGCTGATCACTGCAGTCTCTGTATTGTATCAGACTGAACATCACCTGACAGCAGCAGCTGATCACTGCAGTCTCTGTATTGTATCAGACTAAACATCACCTGACAGCAGCAGCTGATCACTGCAGTCTGTATTGTATCAGACTGAACATCACCTGACAGCAGCAGCTGATCACTGCAGTCTGTATTGTATCAGACTGAACATCACCTGACCTAGCAGCAGCTGATCACTGCAGTCTGTATTGTATCAGACTGAACATCACCTGACAGCAGCAGCTGATCACTGCAGTCTGTATTGTATCAGACTGAACATCACCTGACAGCAGCAGCTGATCACTGCAGTCTGTATTGTATCAGACTGAACATCACCTGACAGCAGCAGCTGATCACTGCAGTCTGTATTGTATCAGACTAAACATCACCTGACAGCAGCAGCTGATCACTGCAGTCTCTGTATTGTATCAGACTGAACATCACCTGACAGCAGCAGCTGATCACTGCAGTCTCTGTATTGTATCAGACTGAACATCACCTGACAGCAGCAGCTGATCACTGCAGTCTGTATTGTATCAGACTGAACATCACCTGACAGCAGCAGCTGATCACTGCAGTCTGTATTGTATCAGACTGAACATCACCTGACAGCAGCAGCTGATCACTGCAGTCTCTGTATTGTATCAGACTGAACATCACCTGACAGCAGCAGCTGATCACTGCAGTCTGTATTGTATCAGACTGAACATCACCTGACAGCAGCAGCTGATCACTGCAGTCTGTATTGTATCAGACTGAACATCACCTGACAGCAGCAGCTGATCACTGCAGTCTCTGTATTGTATCAGACTAAACATCACCTGACAGCAGCAGCTGATCACTGCAGTCTGTATTGTATCAGACTGAACATCACCTGACAGCAGCAGCTGATCACTGCAGTCTGTATTGTATCAGACTGAACATCACCTGACAGCAGCAGCTGATCACTGCAGTCTGTATTGTATCAGACTGAACATCACCTGACAGCAGCAGCTGATCACTGCAGTCTCTGTATTGTATCAGACTGAACATCACCTGACAGCAGCAGCTGATCACTGCAGTCTGTATTGTATCAGACTGAACATCACCAGACAGCAGCAGCTGATCACTGCAGTCTGTATTGTATCAGACTGAACATCACCTGACAGCAGCAGCTGATCACTGCAGTCTGTATTGTATCAGACTGAACATCACCTGACAGCAGCAGCTGATCACTGCAGTCTGTATTGTATCAGACTAAACATCACCTGACAGCAGCAGCTGATCACTGCAGTCTGTATTGTATCAGACTGAACATCACCTGACAGCAGCAGCTGATCACTGCAGTCTCTGTATTGTATCAGACTGAACATCACCTGACAGCAGCAGCTGATCACTGCAGTCTCTGTATTGTATCAGACTGAACATCACCTGACAGCAGCAGCTGATCACTGCAGTCTGTATTGTATCAGACTGAACATCACCTGACAGCAGCAGCTGATCACTGCAGTCTGTATTGTATCAGACTGAACATCACCTGACAGCAGCAGCTGATCACTGCAGTCTCTGTATTGTATCAGACTGAACATCACCTGACAGCAGCAGCTGATCACTGCAGTCTGTATTGTATCAGACTGAACATCACCTGACAGCAGCAGCTGATCACTGCAGTCTGTATTGTATCAGACTGAACATCACCTGACAGCAGCAGCTGATCACTGCAGTCTGTATTGTATCAGATTGAACATCACCTGACAGCAGCAGCTGATCACTGCAGTCTCTGTATTGTATCAGACTAAACATCACCTGACAGCAGCAGCTGATCACTGCAGTCTCTGTATTGTATCAGACTGAACATCACCTGACAGCAGCAGCTGATCACTGCAGTCTGTATTGTATCAGACTGAACATCACCTGACAGCAGCAGCTGATCACTGCAGTCTGTATTGTATCAGACTGAACATCACCTGACAGCAGCAGCTGATCACTGCAGTCTCTGTATTGTATCAGACTGAACATCACCTGACAGCAGCAGCTGATCACTGCAGTCTGTATTGTATCAGACTGAACATCACCTGACAGCAGCAGCTGATCACTGCAGTCTCTGTATTGTATCAGACTGAACATCACCTGACAGCAGCAGCTGATCACTGCAGTCTGTATTGTATCAGACTAAACATCACCTGACAGCAGCAGCTGATCACTGCAGTCTGTATTGTATCAGACTGAACATCACCTGACAGCAGCAGCTGATCACTGCAGTCTGTATTGTATCAGACTGAACATCACCTGACAGCAGCAGCTGATCACTGCAGTCTGTATTGTATCAGACTGGACATCACCTGACAGCAGCAGCTGATCACTGCAGTCTCTGTATTGTATCAGACTGAACATCACCTGACAGCAGCAGCTGATCACTGCAGTCTGTATTGTATCAGACTAAACATCACCTGACAGCAGCAGCTGATCACTGCAGTCTCTGTATTGTATCAGACTGAACATCACCTGACAGCAGCAGCTGATCACTGCAGTCTCTGTATTGTATCAGACTAAACATCACCTGACAGCAGCAGCTGATCACTGCAGTCTGTATTGTATCAGACTGAACATCACCTGACAGCAGCAGCTGATCACTGCAGTCTGTATTGTATCAGACTGAACATCACCTGACCTAGCAGCAGCTGATCACTGCAGTCTGTATTGTATCAGACTGAACATCACCTGACAGCAGCAGCTGATCACTGCAGTCTGTATTGTATCAGACTGAACATCACCTGACAGCAGCAGCTGATCACTGCAGTCTGTATTGTATCAGACTGAACATCACCTGACAGCAGCAGCTGATCACTGCAGTCTGTATTGTATCAGACTGAACATCACCTGACAGCAGCAGCTGATCACTGCAGTCTCTGTATTGTATCAGACTGAACATCACCTGACAGCAGCAGCTGATCACTGCAGTCTCTGTATTGTATCAGACTGAACATCACCTGACAGCAGCAGCTGATCACTGCAGTCTGTATTGTATCAGACTGAACATCACCTGACAGCAGCAGCTGATCACTGCAGTCTCTGTATTGTATCAGACTGAACATCACCTGACAGCAGCAGCTGATCACTGCAGTCTGTATTGTATCAGACTGAACATCACCTGACAGCAGCAGCTGATCACTGCAGTCTGTATTGTATCAGACTGAACATCACCTGACAGCAGCAGCTGATCACTGCAGTCTCTGTATTGTATCAGACTGAACATCACCTGACAGCAGCAGCTGATCACTGCAGTCTCTGTATTGTATCAGACTGAACATCACCTGACAGCAGCAGCTGATCACTGCAGTCTGTATTGTATCAGACTAAACATCACCTGACAGCAGCAGCTGATCACTGCAGTCTGTATTGTATCAGACTGAACATCACCTGACAGCAGCAGCTGATCACTGCAGTCTGTATTGTATCAGACTGAACATCACCTGACAGCAGCAGCTGATCACTGCAGTCTGTATTGTATCAGACTGAACATCACCTGACAGCAGCAGCTGATCACTGCAGTCTCTGTATTGTATCAGACTGAACATCACCTGACAGCAGCAGCTGATCACTGCAGTCTCTGTATTGTATCAGACTGAACATCACCTGACAGCAGCAGCTGATCACTGCAGTCTGTATTGTATCAGACTGAACATCACCTGACAGCAGCAGCTGATCACTGCAGTCTCTGTATTGTATCAGACTGAACATCACCTGACAGCAGCAGCTGATCACTGCAGTCTGTATTGTATCAGACTGAACATCACCTGACAGCAGCAGCTGATCACTGCAGTCTGTATTGTATCAGACTGAACATCACCTGACAGCAGCAGCTGATCACTGCAGTCTGTATTGTATCAGACTGAACATCACCTGACAGCAGCAGCTGATCACTGCAGTCTGTATTGTATCAGACTAAACATCACCTGACAGCAGCAGCTGATCACTGCAGTCTCTGTATTGTATCAGACTGAACATCACCTGACAGCAGCAGCTGATCACTGCAGTCTGTATTGTATCAGACTGAACATCACCTGACAGCAGCAGCTGATCACTGCAGTCTGTATTGTATCAGACTGAACATCACCTGACAGCAGCAGCTGATCACTGCAGTCTCTGTATTGTATCAGACTAAACATCACCTGACCTAGCAGCAGCTGATCACTGGTCTTAGCCCAGGAGTAATAGCGATTTTTAGAGCGATACCTAGACATGAAAAGTGTCAAGCTGAATTTTGCAGGATATGTTCCTTACACCTCCCCGAACTTTGGCCAGAAAGTTGATAAAAATCTAACCATGGCGTCATTGTTTTTCACCCCTATTTAGGGGCTGATTCCAAGCAAAGCTGATTACTTCTCGTCAGATGGAAACTACAAACAGACAACGCAGATTAATAAATTCCACTCTTCAAAAGGAGCCTTGACAGCTGATTTCCACGTTGCATGAGACCGGTGCTGCTTGTTGCGGGAAGCGAGTGTACTACTGGTCGATTATATCCCCTCACGGGCTACAGGTTGCTACCCCTCTACCCCCACCACCGCCCGGCGAGACGAGGGGTGGGGGATCGACTGACTCCATGTGGCGCTGATCACTGCTGACTTGAGTGCATATTATAACTAACCTCACTTGACATTCAAGTCAATCATTCGATTGAATCAGATTACATTAAAACAAGTGCTGAGACAGGCTGACATCTCCGATTAAACAAACCCCAGGTTTATATTCACTTGTTTGTTTGTTTGTTTGTTTGTAAGCTCGTGAGCTGGTTCGCGATCAAGGCGGCCAAACGCTGCTTGCTTCTGTCCTGTTAACTGTACTGAGCAGAATCAGCCTAATTGTGTTTAAACTTTCAAAACTTCCAAACGAATTATAAAAGAATTAAAAATTAATTTCATAAAAACCCCTTTAAAATATGATTAGTTTAGATTTCGCGCGTTGAAAAATCTGTCTGGAAATCAGGACGGAAATATGTAGGAAGCTGGAGGGGAGGGGGATGACATCCTGCTTATAATAACACGTACGTAAAAAAACCCCAGACATTCTGGATAAAACATCTCTAGTCGATCGAAGACCCCACTGGCTTGGAAACCAGTCCACGGGATGCGCTATCCACGCAAGTGTGTACAGACCAGTGGGTTACACAGGTAGAATAGGGGAGATCGAAGATGCCACTGGCTTGGAAACCAGTCCACGGGATGCGCTATCCACGCAAGTGTGTACAGACCAGTGGGTTACACAGGTAGAATAGGGGAGATCGAAGACCCCACTGGCTTGGAAACCAGACCACGGGATGCGCTATCCACGCAAGTGTGTACAGACCAGTGGGTTACACAGGTAGAATAGGGGAGATCGAAGACCCCACTGGCTTGGAAACCAGACCACGGGATGCGCTATCCACGCAAGTGTGTACAGACCAGTGGGTTACACAGGTAGAATAGGGGAGATCGAAGACCCCACTGGCTTGGAAACCAGTCCACGGGATGCGCTATCCACGCAAGTGTGTACAGACCAGTGGGTTACACAGGTAGAATAGGGGAGATCGAAGACCCCACTGGCTTGGAAACCAGTCCACGGGATACGCTATCCACGCAAGTGTGTACAGACCAGTGGGTTACACAGGTGGAATAGGGGAGATCGAAGACCCCACTGGCTTGGAAACCAGTCCACGGGATGCGCTATCCACGCAAGTGTGTACAGACCAGTGGGTTACACAGGTAGAATAGGGGAGATCGAAGACCCCACTGGCTTGGAAACCAGACCACGGGATGCGCTATCCACGCAAGTGTGTACAGACCAGTGGGTTACACAGGTAGAATAGGGGAGATCGAAGACCCCACTGGCTTGGAAACCAGTCCACGGGATGCGCTATCCACGCAAGTGTGTACAGACCAGTGGGTTACACAGGTAGAATAGGGGAGATCGAAGACCCCACTGGCTTGGAAACCAGACCACGGGATGCGCTATCCACGCAAGTGTGTACAGACCAGTGGGTTACACAGGTGGAATAGGGGAGATCGAAGACCCCACTGGCTTGGAAACCAGACCACGGGATGCGCTATCCACGCAAGTGTGTACAGACCAGTGGGTTACACAGGTAGAATAGAGGAGATCGAAGACCCCACTGGCTTGGAAACCAGTCCACGGGATGCGCTATCCACGCAAGTGTGTACAGACCAGTGGGTTACACAGGTAGAATAGGGGAGATCGAAGACCCCACTGGCTTGGAAACCAGACCACGGGATGCGCTATCCATGCAAGTGTGTACAGACCAGTGGGTTACACAGGTAGAATAGGGGAGATCGAAGACCCCACTGGCTTGGAAACCAGTTCACGGGATGCGCTATCCACGCAAGTGTGTACAGACCAGTGGGTTACACAGGTAGAATAGGGGAGATCGAAGACCCCACTGGCTTGGAAACCAGTCCACGGGATGCGCTATCCACGCAAGTGTGTACAGACCAGTGGGTTACACAGGTAGAATAGGGGAGATCGAAGACCCCACTGGCTTGGAAACCAGTCCACGGGATGCGCTATCCACGCAAGTGTGTACAGACCAGTGGGTTACACAGGTGGAATAGGGGAGATCGAAGACCCCACTGGCTTGGAAACCAGTCCACGGGATGCGCTATCCACGCAAGTGTGTACAGACCAGTGGGTTACACGGGTAGAATAGGGGAGATCGAAGACCCCACTGGCTTGGAAACCAGACCACGGGATGCGCTATCCACGCAAGTGTGTACAGACCAGTGGGTTACACAGGTAGAATAGGGGAGATCGAAGACCCCACTGGCTTGGAAACCAGACCACGGGATGCAGACTTGGGCGCGTCGATATCATGTAAATATTACAAAAGGTTGGGGACATTGGCCTCGGGGAGGCAGTGGAATGCTCCGTGGGGGCTTTAGGTTTTGGCACGGGTTTGGGTGGCCAGTGGGTGGGGGAGGAAGACGGTACATGACGTCATGCTGAATTGAAGAAGTGTATGAAGAATAAGGTGGCTTGGTTAAAAAATATTTTTTAATATAAAATTCCTGAAGCATTTGCAGGGCATTCCCTATTACTATCCAACAGCACCAAGGACCGGCCACCGCTTAGCCTTGTCACTTTGACACACTGTGTTGGCTGCTCCTGTCCAACAGCACCAAGGACCGGCCACCGCTTAGCCTTGTCACTTTGACACACTGTGTTGGCTGCTCCTGTCCAACAGCACCAAGCACCGGCCACCGCTTAGCCTTGTCACTTTGACACACTGTGTTGGCTGCTCCTGTCCAACAGCACCAAGGACCGGCCACCGCTTAGCCTTGTCACTTTGACACACTGTGTTGGCTGCTCCTGTCCAACAGCACCAAGGACCGGCTACCGCTTAGCCTTGTCACTTTGACACACTGTGTTGGCTGCTCCTGTCCAACAGCACCAAGGACCGGCCACCGCTTAGCCTTGTCACTTTGACACACTGTGTTGGCTGCTCCTGTCCAACAGCACCAGGGACCGGCCACCGCTTAGCCTTGTCACTTTGACACACTGTGTTGGCTGCTCCTGTCCAACAGCACCAAGGACCGGCCACTGCTTAGCCTTGTCACTTTGACACACTGTGCTGGCTGCTCCTGTCCAACAGCACCAAGGACCGGCCACCGCTTAGCCTTGTCACTTTGACACACTGTGCTGGCTGCTCCTGTCCAACAGCACCAAGGACCGGCCACCGCTTAGCCTTGTCACTTTGACACACTGTGTTGGCTGCTCCTGTCCAACAGCACCAAGGACAGGCCACCACTTAGCCTTGTCACTTTGACACACTGTGTTGGCTGCTCCTGACCAACAGCACCAAGGACCGGCCACCGCATAGCCTTGTCACTTTGACACACTGTGTTGGCTGCTCCTGTCCAACAGCACCAAGGACCGGCCACCGCTTAGCCTTGTCACTTTGACACACTGTGTTGGCTGCTCCTGTCCAACAGCACCAAGGACCGGCCACCGCTTAGCCTTGTCACTTTGACACACTGTGCTGGCTGCTACTGTCCAACAGCACCAAGGACCGGCCACCGCATAGCCTTGTCACTTTGACACACTGTGTTGGCTGCTCCTGTCCAATAGCACCAAGGACCGGCCACCGCTTAGCCTTGTCACTTTGACACACTGTGCTGGCTGCTACTGTCCAACAGCACCAAGGACCAGCCACCGCATAGCCTTGTCACTTTGACACACTGTGTTGGCTGCTCCTGTCCAACAGCACCAAGGACCGGCCACCGCTTAGCCTTGTCACTTTGACACACTGTGTTGGCTGCTCCTGTCCAACAGCACCAAGGACCGGCCACCGCTTAGCCTTGTCACTTTGACACACTGTGTTGGCTGCTCCTGTCCAACAGCACCAAGGACAGGCCACCGCTTAGCCTTGTCACTTTGACACACTGTGTTGGCTGCTCCTGACCAACAGCACCAAGGACCGGCCACCGCATAGCCTTGTCACTTTGACACACTGTGTTGGCTGCTCCTGTCCAACAGCACCAAGGACCGGCCACCGCTTAGCCTTGTCACTTTGACACACTGTGTTGGCTGCTCCTGTCCAACAGCACCAAGGACCGGCCACCGCTTAGCCTTGTCACTTTGACACACTGTGTTGGCTGCTCCTGTACAACAGCACCAAGGACCGGCCACCGCTTAGCCTTGTCACTTTGACACACTGTGTTGGCTGCTCTTGTCCAACAGCACCAAGGACCGGTCACCGCTTAGCCTTGTCACTTTGACACACTGTGTTGGCTGCTCCTGTACAACAGCACCAAGGACCGGCCACCGCTTAGCCTTGTCACTTTGACACACTGTGTTGGCTGCTCCTGTCCAACAGCACCAAGGACCGGCCACCGCTTAGCCTTGTCACTTTGACACACTGTGATGGCTGCTACTGTCCAACAGCACCAAGGACCGGCCACCGCATAGCCTTGTCACTTTGACACACTGTGTTGGCTGCTCCTGTCCAACAGCACCAAGGACCGGCCACCGCTTAGCCTTGTCACTTTGACACACTGTGCTGGCTGCTATTTGGGTGATATTGTGTGATATTTGTGTGATCTTTGTGTGATATTTGTGTGATTCACGGCTTGATATTCGGTGCACGGCAGAGTGGATGCTAAGTATAGTTTTGATCGCTATGCATCTACCCACATGGCCCCGTCATGACTGCCATGGATATAACTCGGGGAACGATCCCATGACAGCGAGACGGAGTCCAACTGTTGCTTTGGACACCGCGAGCATAAATAGAGACCGCGATGTCAGAGCGAATTAAAAATAAATATGGTATTTTTAATTATTTCCTGTTCTACTTTGATAATGTCCTGGCGCAGATGTTTTCAAATGCACAGAATGCGTCCAAATCTGCTGAACGCATGAAACAGAATCCCAGGTGCCACAGGAAAGTTTCAATGGATGGAAGTTAAGCAACACTGCACTGGGTCAGGTATTGAATGGGTGACCATCATACACATGACCAGTTCTGTTCGGGAGAGAGGTTGGAGGGATGAAAGTTAAGCAACACTGCGCTGGGTCACCGTATTGGATGGGTGACCATCATACACATGACCAGTTCTGTTCGGGAGAGAGGTTGGAGGGATGAAAGTTAAGCAACACTGCGCTGGGTCAGGTATTGGATGGGTGACCATCATACACATGACCAGTTCTGTTCGGGAGAGAGGTTGGAGGGATGAAAGTTAAGCAACACTGCGCTGGGTCAGGTATTGGATGGGTGACCATCATACACATGACCAGTTCTGTTCGGGAGAGAGGTTGGAGAGATGAAAGTTAAGCAACACTGCGCTGGGTCAGGTATTGGATGGGTGACCATCATACACATGACCAGTTCTGTTCGGGAGAGAGGTTGGAGGGATGAAAGTTAAGCAACACTGCGCTGGGTCAGGTATTGGATGGGTGACCATCATACATATGACCAGTTCTGTTCGGGAGAGAGGTTGGAGGGGTGAAAGTTAAGTAATAACCTCTCGACAGCATGGATTTGTGGTTGGATCAGTGAACCCTGGTGGCACTCTTATAAAGTAGTGCCACCAGATAGCGTTGGGTTAGTTAGTGAGTGGAGGGGGTGGGGGGGGGGGGGGGGAAGTGGGTGGGGGATGCTTGTTTAAGCGCACCACTGCGTCTTAGCGGCACTGTCAACGCCCTGCACGACATCTCGCGGGGATTTCTCTAATTATAAGTTATTTGCCAGGCATCGGTTCCTACAAGGCCTGGACTTTGAACCCCCAGAGTGGTGTGGGTGGGGGGTCTAATGAGACACGTTCGCCTGCGTCATCGCGTGATCTTTTCTAATCGAAATCCAATGGCGAGGACCGAAAGTCCGACTTTTCCCCACACAACGCTCGACCCAACGCCCCTCGCCGTCGCCTCTGTGCTGGACATTCCGTGACAGGGACTGGGTTAAGGATTGGGTTAAGGATTGGGATTGGTCAACTAAGATTATAATTAATCTCAACAACTCACCGAACGTTGGCTAGCGTATGTCTGCGGTTTCGTAGGTATCTGTTGTGGTAACTTTTCAATGCCCCGATGCTGCCCTGCTCGGCCTGCATCTTCCCGCCGCCGCCGCTAGAGGCGCTCGCTTCACTCGACGAGGTGCTCGTGATTGACGGACGCTGAACTCGCGTCTTCTGCGCCTGCGTCGCGACGCTCAGAGAACAAGATGGCGACGAAGAACTGTTGCTGCCGCTCAACACGACGTTGTAGAAGCGAGACCGTGACTTAGCCTGGCGCGGCGGGGTAGAGACAAAGCCTTGTAGTTTACATCAGGTGCCATCAGGTGCGAGCAGGTGGCAACAGGTGGCAACAGGTGGCAACAGATGCGAGCAGGTGCGAGCAGGTGGGAGCAGGTGGCAACAGGTGGCAACACGTAGGAGCAGGTGGGAGCAGGTGGGAGCAGGTGGGAGCAGGGTGGAGCAGGTGGGAACAGGTGGCAACAGGTGGCAACAGGTGGCAACTGGTGGCAACAGGTGGCAACAGGTGGCAACAGGTGCGAGCAGGTGGGAACAGGTGGCAACAGGTGGCAACAGGTGCGAGCAGGTGGGAGCAGGTGGCAACAGGTGGCAACAGGTGGCAACAGGTGCGAGCAGGTGGGAGCAGGTGGCAACAGGTGGCAACAGGTGGCAACAGGTGGCAACAGGTGGCAACAGGTGGCAACAGGTGGCAACAGGTGGCAACAGGTGCGAGCAGGTGGCAACAGGTGGGAGCAGGTGAGAACAGGTGGCAACAGGTGGGAGCAGGTGGGAACATGCTGACCCTCGCAACTTTGTCCAGGGGTAGTGATGGGATGGGGTGGGGGCGTTTAACAAGCAACTTTGTTTGAGGTGAGGGCGTTTGCTCACTTTGGATCGAGTCGAGTTGGCCGAGACTCTGTCCAGCTGGTCTGTAGCCACGTCAAGGTCGAAGCGTTCAAGGTCGAATGTTGGCTCCTCCTCCTCGGCCTCCTGGATGTCGTGTAGAAGCAGCTGATTGGTCGATGCAAGACTGAAGGGCGGGGCAGGGGGCGGGACACAGGGGGAACTGTCACTGGAGGGAGGGGCCGTGGCACCCCCTCCTGGGTTGCAACAAGTTGACACGAAGCCCCCCACCACGTTACCTTGGCAACCACAACACGGGGAGTGGGGATCGCTGCACTCTCATTGGTTCACTCACTTCGCGGGTTAAATTCAAATTCATGATCCACGCGTGACGCGTTCACTCGAATCAACTGTCGGACGTGACGCGCGTGCGCTAAGACCGGACATGACGCACTTCCGGTTTCAATACACCACTTCCGGTTTCAAGAAATCACTTCCGGTTTGTGCCACGACTTAACACGTGACCTTGACCCAGCGCGAGAACTGGTCCACAGCCTCTTGGTTGGCAACACTGCTGTTAGATTCTCTGCATCAAAATGTCCACTGAACGATGCTGAGATGTTTTCATCAAAGACTGTCAATTGTTTAGCCAGTCTTTGATTGTCAGAACGAACTTGAAACTTGATCGAAGTGAATTCGATGCAAGAATCGCAAGTGAAATGAAAGTCTATGACGTCACGGCCCTGAAGATTCCAATGTTCGATTCAAACCGCCTTCTATTTTTAGCATTCGAATTTAACGATTCCCACAGCCTTGTGTGTGTTTAACGGTAGATTGCTTCTAGGTGGCTGTGGGAGGGGTTGGAGTGGGAGGGGTTGGAGGGGGGGGGGGGGGGGTAAAGGGGGCGGGGGATAATTTGATTATTGCCTATGACTATACACGGCGACTTGTGAAGTCCAATAAACCGTTACACGGGAAACAAATGAAAAGCGACGCGTAATCTCTTTTTGATTTGTTTGCTCCGAGTCCACGTGACGTCACATTGTCGCTCGATTTAGTTTCGTCTCGTGTCCGTTGCGAGCGCTGCGTGTCTTTGTTTTGGTTCGACGCGACGGTGACCTTGTCTCAACCCATGAGAGCTCAGCAATCGATGCTAGCGATCAGACTCGATCCTCAACTGTTTCTTAACTGTCCCTTAACTGTCCCTTAACTGTCCCCCAACTGTCCCCAACTCCTTCAACTGTCCCCCAACTGTCCCCCAACACGGCCCGCCGAGCCTGTACTCGGTGTCCTCGGTCTCTGATGTCTCCAATGCAACCTGCACTTGTTCTCCACGCTTTGTCACCGCCGCCTCGATGTGAAGACCACGTGATACACGTGTTGAACAAACAATCACCGCCTGCTAAGAGTCAACACGAGCGCAATTAGCACGACGTCAATTACTGCGTGACGTCACACGCGTCGTGTGTGGCTCGTGGCACGTGCGTGTGTACGCACGAGACGTGTGTACGCACTTAACAAACCCGGGGCTGGGTTCGATGTTCCCCCGAGAACCACCGGAAGTGATCGACAATTCTTGCAGATTCTGTCTTCACCGGAAGCCGAGAGTCAAAGTGCAGTGCAATTACGTGCAAGTACTCTCCGTACAATAAAATCTTGGTACTCTCGGTGATTGTTATTGCAGTAATTGAGTCAATTGAAGAGACTTGAATTAAACGGCGCTACTTTTCATTCGCTTGGCGAATCAAGCTCTAGACGTGGAGACGATCGAAGATGTGCATGAGAGATTGAATTACAAGGAAAACACTTGATAACGAAGAAGGCGGTGAATGACAACAACTTGGACAGGAACAACGTAGAAGGCGGTGACTTGTTGTGTTCGAGCGTAAAGTGAGGTTAGGTTCGACAAGATCTTTGATATCAACAAGTTGTGTACAAAATACAAGCGATTGTTTCTTCAAGCTTCACGTGCCAAGCTTCACGTGCCAAGCTTCACGTTTCAATGCAGATTGTTTCACTTCGAACTGTCGAACTAGAGATCAAAGAGCCGCCGAACGAATCAGCTGTTAATTGATCTATGTGGCCGAGACATTCAAGATGGCCGCCGTACGGCATATGGCGCTCGATGGCTCACACAACGCTGTCCCGTGCGTGGCACGCGTTCCCCAAAACCAAGCCGGGACAACAACAGGAGGAGCGACTTCAACTGTGAAGGACTGTGAAGGACTGTGAAGGACTGTGAAGGACTGTGAAGGACTGGGATTGACTGTGAAGGACTGTGATAGGACTGTGAAGGACTGTGATTGACTGGGATTGACTGTGATAGGACTGTGAATCGTCCCGCCGAACGTGACCCGATCACAAGTCTATCGATTAACGTTCACACACGACGCAATTGAACAAACAGAGACTCAGAGACTCTCGCCAGGAATCGAACAGGAGACCTCTGTCACACAATCTCACGCACTGTGTCGAGGTGCAAAGCACGCACCTAACGCAAGCGCACACGCGTGACAGTGACAGTGACAGTGACAGTGACAGTGACAGTGACAGTGACAGTGACACAAACAAAGATCTCGGTGTAAAACTAAACTCCGCCCACACGATACAAGAATACGACTCGGAGCTCGAACCCCGGACCTCGCAAGGAAAGAGCTGACGACGCCGTCAAAGCGTCTAAACAGAGGACGCCGCCAGCGGACGCCGAATGCGCGCGGGAAGAGTGCGATCGACCGACGACGCTCGGCGGCCAACTCGTACTGAGCGGCGGCGCGACGTGTTAGTGGGAGGGGGGAGGGGAAGGGGGGAGGAGGGGGGGGGAGTGAAGGGTGCGCTACGAAGCTTCGCTATTTTCGGCGGTCAGAAGCGTCAGGCGATGGGCGGGAGGTGGGGGCGTTCCAGTGGCGAGCCTGTTGTACAGGAGCAGCCAACACAGTGTGTCAAAGTGACAAGGCTAAGCGGTGGCCGGTCCTTGGTGCTGTTGGACAGGAGCAGCCAACACAGTGTGTCAAAGTGACAAGGCTAAGCGGTGACCGGTCCTTGGTGCTGTTGGACAGGAGCAGCCAACACAGTGTGTCAAAGTGACAAGGCTAAGCGGTGACCGGTCCTTGGTGCTGTTGGACAGGAGCAGCCAACACAGTGTGTCAAAGTGACAAGGCTAAGCGGTGGCCGGTCCTTGGTGCTGTTGGACAGGAGCAGCCAACACAGTGTGTCAAAGTGACAAGGCTAAGCGGTGGCCGGTCCTTGGTGCTGTTGGACAGGAGCAGCCAACACAGTGTGTCAAAGTGACAAGGCTAAGCGGTGGCCGGTCCTTGGTGCTGTTGGACAGGAGCAGCCAACACAGTGTGTCAAAGTGACAAGGCTAAGCGGTGACCGGTCCTTGGTGCTGTTGTACAGGAGCAGCCAACACAGTGTGTCAAAGTGACAAGGCTAAGCGGTGACCGGTCCTTGGTGCTGTTGGACAGGAGCAGCCAACACAGTGTGTCAAAGTGACAAGGCTAAGCGGTGGCCGGTCCTTGGTGCTGTTGGACAGGAGCAGCCAACACAGTGTGTCAAAGTGACAAGGCTAAGCGGTGGCCGGTCCTTGGTGCTGTTGGACAGGAGCAGCCAACACAGTGTGTCAAAGTGACAAGGCTAAGCGGTGGCCGGTCCTTGGTGCTGTTGGACAGGAGCAGCCAACACAGTGTGTCAAAGTGACAAGGCTAAGCGGTGGCCAGTCCTTGGTGCTGTTGGACAGGAGCAGCCAACACAGTGTGTCAAAGTGACAAGGCTAAGCGGTGGCCGGTCCTTGGTGCTGTTGGACAGGAGCAGCCAACACAGTGTGTCAAAGTGACAAGGCTAAGCGGTGACCGGTCCTTGGTGCTGTTGTACAGGAGCAGCCAACACAGTGTGTCAAAGTGACAAGGCTAAGCCGTGACCGGTCCTTGGTGCTGTTGGACAGGAGCAGCCAACACAGTGTGTCAAAGTGACAAGGCTAAGCGGTGGTCGGTCCTTGGTGCTGTTGAACAGGAGCAGCCAACACAGTGTGTCAAAGTGACAAGGCTAAGCGGTGGCCGGTCCTTGGTGCTGTTGTACAGGAGCAGCCAACACAGTGTGTCAAAGTGACAAGGCTAAGCGGTGGCCGGTCCTTGGTGCTGTTGGACAGGAGCAGCCAACACAGTGTGTCAAAGTGACAAGGCTAAGCGGTGGCCGGTCCTTGGTGCTGTTGGACAGGAGCAGCCAACACAGTGTGTCAAAGTGACAAGGCTAAGCGGTGACCGGTCCTTGGTGCTGTTGGACAGGAGCAGCCAACACAGTGTGTCAAAGTGACAAGGCTAAGCGGTGGTCGGTCCTTGGTGCTGTTGAACAGGAGCAGCCAACACAGTGTGTCAAAGTGACAAGGCTAAGCGGTGGCCGGTCCTTGGTGCTGTTGGACAGGAGCAGCCAACACAGTGTGTCAAAGTGACAAGGCTAAGCGGTGGCCGGTCCTTGGTGCTGTTGGACAGGAGCAGCCAACACAGTGTGTCAAAGTGACAAGGCTAAGCGGTGGCCGGTCCTTGGTGCTGTTGGACAGGAGCAGCCAACACAGTGTGTCAATGTGACAAGGCTAAGCGGTGGCCGGTCCTTTGTGCTGTTGTACAGGAGCAGCCAACACAGTGTGTCAAAGTGACAAGGCTAAGCGGTGGCCGGTCCTTGGTGTTGTTGGACAGGAGCAGCCAACACAGTGTGTCAAAGTGACAAGGCTAAGCGGTGGCCGGTCCTTGGTGCTGTTGGACAGGAGCAGCCAACACAGTGTGTCAAAGTGACAAGGCTAAGCGGTGGCTGGTCCTTGGTGCTGTTGGACAGGAGCAGCCAACACAGTGTGTCAAAGTGACAAGGCTAAGCGGTGACCGGTCCTTGGTGCTGTTGGACAGGAGCAGCCAAATCAGTGTGTCAAAGTGACTAGGCTAAGCGGTGGCCGGTCCTTGGTGCTGTTGGACAGGAGCAGCCAACACAGTGTGTCAAAGTGACAAGGCTAAGCGGTGGCCGGTCCTTGGTGCTATTGGACAGGAGCAGCCAACACAGTGTGTCAAAGTGACAAGGCTAAGCGGTGACCGATCCTTGGTGCTGTTGGACAGGAGCAGCCAACACAGTGTGTCAAAGTGACAAGGCTAAGCGGTGGCCGGTCCTTGGTGCTGTTGGACAGGAGCAGCCAACACAGTGTGTCAAAGTGACAAGGCTAAGCGGTGGCCGGTCCTTGGTGCTGTTGGACAGGAGCAGCCAACACAGTGTGTCAAAGTGACAAGGCTAAGCGGTGGCCGGTCCTTGGTGCTGTTGGACAGGAGCAGCTTACACAGTGTATCAAAGTGACAAGGCTAAGCGGTGGCCGGTCCTTGGTGCTGTTGTACAGGAGCAGCCAACACAGTGTGTCAAAGTGACAAGGCTAAGCGGTGGCCGGTCCTTGGTGCTGTTGGACAGGAGCAGCCAACACAGTGTGTCAAAGTGACAAGGCTAAGCGGTGGCCGGTCCTTGGTGCTGTTGGACAGGAGCAGCCAACACAGTGTGTCAAAGTGACAAGGCTAAGCGGTGGCCGGTCCTTGGTGCTGTTGGACAGGAGCAGCCAACACAGTGTGTCAAAGTGACAAGGCTAAGCGGTGGCCGGTCCTTGGTGCTGTTGGACAGGAGCAGCCAACACAGTGTGTCAAAGTGACAAGGCTAAGCGGTGGCCGGTCCTTGGTGCTGTTGGACAGGAGCAGCCAACACAGTGTGTCAAAGTGACAAGGCTAAGCGGTGGCTTGCAGGGCCGCCAACCTCTCAGCTGGATTACCACGAGACTGTACAACTAAAGCTGTTCAAACAAAGAAATTTTACAACGCGAGAGAAGACTCCGTTTAAAAAGCAACGCAATGAAGCAATTCACTAAAATATATGTAACAAATGACGTCACTGTACAATTGAGAAATCTGAATAAAAGCTTTCCCGTACAGAACTGGGCATGTGTATGATGGTCACCCATTCAATACCTGACCCAGCACAGTGTTGCTTAACTTTCATCCCTCCAACCTCTCTCCCAAACAGAACTGGTCATGTGTATGATGGCCACCCATCCAATACCTGCCCCAGAGCAGTGTTGCTTAACTTTCATCCCTCCAACCTCTCTCCCGAACAGAACTGGTCATGTGTATGATGGTCACCCATCCAATACCTGACCCAGCATAGTGTTGCTTAACTTCAGCCTGGGTTAATTGTGATCAAGATTGAGTCAGTTCAAAGTACAAGCAACGAAGCAACATCAACCTGTTGAGCAATTAGCAGAGTGGCGTGTACTTGCCGGCTAAACAGCGTTGTCCCTGCCTCTTGGTTCGGGAGTTATCAGAGATGTTCAAGATGCTCGTGGTGTTCTTACCTGGAAAATAATAAGTGTTGTTAGAAAACTTGCAAGTGTCTCTTGAGAAGATGCTGGGCCCAGTAATTAGACGCCCTCTCAAGATGCTGGCAGTGTCATACGACGACAAATAATAGGAGACTTGAACCAAGGACTCGGCTGTGAAGGGGCGTTTAGACACCTTCACATGACAAGGCGGACAAGTGGCATGTCCGTTTCATCAACGCAACCTAACCACCGCGCTAGAATACAGTGTTGATAAACTTTCATCCCTCCAAAACCTCTCCCGAACAGAACTGGTCATTTGTATGATGGTCACCCATCCAATACCTGACCCAGCGCAGTGTTGCTTAACTTTCATCCCTCCAACCTCTCTCCCGAACAGAGCTGGTCATGTGTATGATGGTCACCCATTCAATACCCGACCCAGCGCAGTGTTGCTTAACTTGCATCCCTCCAATCTCTCTCCCGAACAGAACTGGTCATGTGAATGATGGTCACCCATTCAATACCTGACTCAGCGCAGTGTTGCTTAACTTTCATCCCTCCAACCTCTCTCCCGAACAGAACTGGTCATGTGTATGATGGTCACCCATCCAATACCTGACCCAGTGCAGTGTTGCTTAACTTTCATCCCTCCAACCTCTCTCCCGAACAGAACTGGTCATGTGTATGATGGTCACCCATTCAATACCTGACCCAGCGCAGTGTTGCTTAACTTTCATCCCTCCAACCTCTCTCCCGAACAGAACTGGTCATGTGTATGATGGTCACCCATCCAATACCTGACTCAGCGCAGTGTTGCTTAACTTTCATCCCTCCAACCTCTCCCCCGAACAGAACTGGTCATGTGTATGATGGTCACCCATCCAATACCTGACTTAGCGCAGTGTTGCTTAACTTTCATCCCTCCAACCTCTCTCCCGAACAGAACTGGTCATGTGTATGATGGTCACCCATCCAATACCTGACCCAGCGCAGTGTTGCTTAACTTTCATCCCTCCAACCTCTCCCCCGAACAGAACTGGTCATGTGTATGATGGTCACCCATCCAATACCTGACTTAGCGCAGTGTTGCTTAACTTTCATCCCTCCAACCTCTCTCCCGAACAGAACTGGTCATGTGTATGATGGTCACCCATCCAATACCTGACCCAGCGCAGTGTTGCTTAACTTCGGTGATCTAATGAGGACCCTGAGAAACGGTCTCTTGTATGTTGACCGCTTTAACCCGGGCTGTCTGAGCATGCGCAGTGTTGCTTAACTTCGGTGATCTAATGAGAACCCTGAGAAACGGTCTCTTGTATGTTGGCCGCTTTAACCCGGGCTGTCTGGGCATGCGCAGTGTTGCTTAACTTCGGTGATCTAATGAGAACCCTGAGAAACGGTCTCTTGTATGTTGGCCGCTTTAACCCGGGCTGTCTGGGCATGCGCAGTGTTGCTTAACTTCGGTGATCTAATGAGGACCCTGAGAAACGGTCTCTTGTATGTTGGCCGCTTTAACCCGGGCTGTCTGGGCATGCGCAGTGTTGCTTAACTTCGGTGATCTAATGAGAACCCTGAGAAACGGTCTCTTGTATGTTGGTCGCTTTAACCCGGGCTGTCTGGGCATGCGCAGTGTTGCTTAACTTCGGTGATCTAATGAGAACCCTGAGAAACGGTCTCTTGTATGTTGACCGCTTTAACCCGGGCTGTCTGGGCATGCGCAGTGTTGCTTAACTTCGGTGATCTAATGAGAACCCTGAGAAACGGTCTCTTGTATGTTGGTCGCTTTAACCCGGGCTGTCTGGGCATGCGCAGTGTTGCTTAACTTCGGTGATCTAATGAGAACCCTGAGAAACGGTCTCTTGTATGTTGGCCGCTTTAACCCGGGCTGTCTGGGCATGCGCAGTGTTGTTTAACTTCGGTGATCTAATGAGAACCCTGAGAAACGGTCTCTTGTATGTTGGTCGCTTTAACCCGGGCTGTCTGGGCATGCGCAGTGTTGCTTAACTTCGGTGATCTAATGAGAACCCTGAGAAACGGTCTCTTGTATGTTGGCCGCTTTAACCCGGGCTGTCTGGGCATGCGCAGTGTTGCTTAACTTCGGTGATCTAATGAGAACCCTGAGAAACGGTCTCTTGTATGTTGGCCGCTTTAACCCGGGCTGTCTGGGCATGCGCAGTGTTGCTTAACTTCGGTGATCTAATGAGAACCCTGAGAAACGGTCTCTTGTATGTTGGCCGCTTTAACCCGGGCTGTCTGGGCATGCGCAGTCCTCGACTCCACTTTGTGTGTATAAGACGGCTCTTATCGATCACATTCAGACAGTGGAGCATCTGTCTCTGTCTCACGCATTGTGACCGGCCAACCCCAGAGAGAGACCGGCTCCAAGCTTGGACGCCATGTTGACCAGCTTGGACGCCATGTTGACCAGCTTGGACGCCATGTTGTCCAGCTTGGACGCCATGTTGACCAGCTTGGACGCCATGTTGACCAGCTTGGACGCTATGTTGACCAGCTTGGACGCCATGTTGAGCAGCTTGGACGCCATGTTGACCAGCTTGGACGCCATGTTGAGCAGCTTGGACGCCATGTTGACCAGCTTGGACGCCATGTTGACCAGCTTGGACGCCATGTTGACCAGCTTGGACGCCATGTTGACCAGCTTGGACGCCATGTTGGTCAGCTTGGACGCCATGTTGACCAGCTTGGACGCCATGTTGACCAGCTTGGACGCCATGTTGACCAGCTTGGACGCCATGTTGGCCAGCTTGGACGCCATGTTGACCAGCTTGGACGCCATGTTGACCAACTTGGACGCCATGTTGACCAGCTTGGACGCCATGTTGACCAGCTTGGACGCCATGTTGACCAACTTGGACGCCATATTGACCAGCTTGGACGCCATGTTGACCAGCTTGGACGCTATGTTGACCAGCTTGGACGCCATGTTGACCAGCTTGGACGCCATGTTGACCAGCTTGGACGCCATGTTGACCAGCTTGGAAGATATGTTGACCAGCTTGGACGCCATGTTGACCAGCTTGGACGCCATGTTGACCAGCTTGGACGCCATGTTGGCCAGCTTGGACGCCATGTTGGCCAGCTTGGACGCCATGTTGACCAGCTTGGACGCCATGTTGGCCAGCTTGGACGCTATGTTGGCCAGCTTGGACGATAAATTTAAGACTGCCTATATCCAAGGATATAATAAAATCCAGCTGTGAAAACTAAAAGCGACCGAGTTTTTAGCGGAAATTCAAACATAACACGACTTTAAAATCTTCCTCCATCACGTGCCAAGTACAATTATTTATTTATTTACTTGTAACCAAGGCAACGCACACATCTCCTTGGTTTCCAAGCGATTCGTGCGTGTGCCGCGCTCTGTGGCCACTTTACAGTACTACGATCATCAGTTGATAAAACAGTCGTCAGCTCGTTGTTCACCGCGCGGCCGCCAGGTGGAGTTAGTGTCGCATTGTTTGCAGTTTTAAATTGATTTCCAGGGGACCGAGCGTTTGTTTAGCGCAGTCGCACAGCTGATCGAGTCTACCTTCAACTGTCTTGTGTACCGCCACGTGAAGGGGTGGGGAGGGAGGGGGGGAGGGGGGGGGGGGGCACGCGCGCACCTAGTGGCGATTAGGGAGACTAATTGCACTAATCTCACTGGCCGTGCTTGGTCTACAGGAAATGTTTAGAACGTGACTAACTTGTTCGCCAGCAGATCACCTCGTCTCGTCTCGCATCAAGCCGGCCGCAATAATAATTTATTCTTTTGTTTGTTCATTTAATAAAATGTGTACACAAAAACTAGAGGTAATTACAGAACTTGGTACGAGCATCGAATCGACTGACCAACAAACCAGCACAGTTCAGAAATCAATTAAACTTGTTACCATGGAAACCAAATCATTTCTATTGTTGATTTATTGTTTTGTTTGCCTCTCAGTCGAATGGTTCACGCGGTAAGGCACCGAAACAGCGCTGAATTTTGGGGCTTTTCATTATCAAATTGCGTCGGCTGCAGTTAGGATAGATTTATAAAATAAAAAAAAAATTCTGGTAAGTTATTGAAATTTTGTAAAACATAAAATTACTTTAATAAAAAAAAATAAAAAAAATGCCCCCCAGCCCCCTCTTTTTTTTTACTCCTATCATCTGTTAAAGTGTTTTGGAACTGCCTAGAACTGCTCTGGAACTTTCTGGAACCGCTCTGGAACTGTCTGGAACTGCTCTGGAACTGCTCTGAAACTGTCTGGATTTGTCTGGAACCGCTCTGGAACTGTCTGGAACTGCTCTGGAACTGCTCTGAAACTGTCTGGATTTGTCTGGAACTGTCTGGAACTGTCTGAAACTGTCTGGAACTGCTCTGGAACTGTCTAGAACCGTCTGGAACTGCCTAGAACTGCTCTGCAACTTTCTGAAACTGTCTGGGACTGTCTGGGACTGTCAGGAACCGTCTGGAACTGTCTGGAAATGCCTAGAACTGCTCTGGAACTATCTGGAACCGCTCTGGGACTGTCTGGAACTGTCTGGAACTGTCTGGAACTGTCTGGAACTGTCTGGAACTGTCTGGAACTGCTCTGGAACTGTCTGGAACTGCTCTGGAACTGTCTGGATTTGTCTGGAACTGCTCTGGAACTGTCTGGATTTGTCTGGAACTGTCTAGAACTGCCTAGAACTGCTCTGGAACTATCTGGAACCGCTCCGGAACTTTCTGGAACTGTCTGGAACTGCCTGGAACTTTCTGGAACTGTCTGGAACTGTCTGGAACTGTCTGGAACTGTCTGGAACTGTCTGGAACTGTCTGGAACTGCTCTGGAACTGCTCTGGAACTGTCTGGATTTGTCTGGAACTGCTCTGGAACTGCTCTGGAACTGTCTGGATTTGTCTGGAACTGTCTGGAACTGTCTGGAACTGCTCTGGAACTGTCTAGAACCGTCTGGAACTGCCTAGAACTGCTCTGCAACTTTCTGGAACCGCTCTGAAACTTTCTGAAACTGTCTGGGACTGTCTGGGACTGTCTGGAACCGTCTGGAACTGTCTGGAAATGCCTAGAACTGCTCTGGAACTATCTGGAACCGCTCTGGAACTGTCTGGAACTGCTCTGGAACTGTCTGGAACTGTCTGGAACTGTCTGGAACTGTCTGTAACCGCTCTGGAACTGTCTGGAACTGTCTGGAACTGTCTAAAACTGTCTGGAACTGTCTGGAACTGCTCTGGAACTGTCTGGAACTGTCTGGAACTGTCTGGAACTGCTCTGGAACTGTCTGGATTTGTCTGGAACTGTCTGGAACTGCCTAGAACTGCTCTGGAACTATCTGGAACCGCTCCGGAACTTTCTGGAACTGTCTGGAACTGTCTGGAACTTTCTGGAGCTGTCTGAAACTGTCTGGAACTGTCTGGAACTGTCTGGAACTGTCTGGAACTGTCTGGAACTGCTCTGAAACTGTCAAGAACCGTATGGAACTGCCTAGAACTGCTCTGCAACTTTCTGGAACCGCTCTGAAACTTTCTAAAACTGTCTGGGACTGTCTGGAACTGTCTGGAACTGTCTGGAACCGTCTGGAACTGCCTAGAACTGCTCTGCAACTTTCTGGAACCGCTCTGAAACTTTCTGGAACTGTCTGGAACTGTCTGGAACTGTCTGGAACTGTCTGGAACTGCTCTGTAACTGTCTAGAACTGCCTGGAACTGTTCAGGAACTACGCACTAAGTTTAAACGCTTGTAGGTCGAGGCATGAAATTAATCAAGCTTGTTAATTACGAGCATATAAATGTTTTACTGCTCCAGTCTGCCGTGTATTTTAATTTTGCTCAAATAACTTTCAGTTGTTAAAATAATTGAAATTTTAATCGTCTATTGTTGAAATTATTCTTCATGGATCTCACAGCCTTCTGGTTTTACAAGACGAACTATCAAGATGAAAACTATCATCTCTATTGAAGATATTGGGCTGTTTATTAATAGAGATGGTAATAATAAAATCCAGTGGCGTAACGAGTGTAAAACAAGGCATAACAAAGATATGCACATATAACTATATGCCGTTGTAAAATAAAACTGCCCCAACAATCAGAACAAGCGAAGAAAATAAAAGTCCTGAAAAGAAAGAAAATCCACTTAACTTGTTTGCCGTATGATGAAAACTTGTCCAATAAGCGCTGGGAAGCGAAGGAAGAATCATGCAATCTGATATTGATTGGTGCAAGAGAGAAAACAGCAACCGAAGTCTGAATTCATGCGAGGATCACGTTTTAAGCAGCCATCTTGTAGAAACCAGTGGGTTACATAGGTAGAATAGGGGAGATCGAAGACCCCACTGGCTTGGAAACCAGTCCACGGGATGCGCTATCCACGCAAGTGTGTACAGACCAGTGGGTTACACAGGTAGAATAGGGGAGATCGAAGACCCCACTGGCTTGGAAACCAGTCCACAGGATGCGCTATCCACGCAAGTGTGTACAGACCAGTGGGTTACACAGGTAGAATAGGGGAGATCGAAGACCCCACTGGCTTGGAAACCAGTCCACGGGATGCGCTATCCACGCAAGTGTGTACAGACCAGTGGGTTACACAGGTAGAATAGGGGAGATCGAAGACCCCACTGGCTTGGAAACCAGTCCACGGGATGCGCTATCCACGCAAGTGTGTACAGACCAGTGGGTTACACAGGTAGAATAGGGGAGATCGAAGACCCCACTGGCTTGGAAACCAGTCCACGGGATGCGCTATCCACGCAAGTGTGTACAGACCAGTGGGTTACACAGGTAGAATAGGGGAGATCAAAGACCCCACTGGCTTGGAAACCAGTCCACGGGATGCGCTATCCACGCAAGTGTGTACAGACCAGTGGGTTACACAGGTAGAATAGGGGAGATCGAAGACCCCACTGGCTTGGAAACCAGTCCACGGGATGCGCTATCCACGCAAGTGTGTACAGACCAGTGGGTTACACAGGTAGAATAGGGGAGATCGAAGACCCCACTGTCTTGGAAACCAGACCACGGGATGCGCTATCCACGCAAGTGTGTACAGACCAGTGGGTTACACAGGTAGAATAGGGGAGATCGAAGACCCCACTGGCTTGGTAACCAGTCCACGGGATGCGCTATCCACGCAAGTGTGTACAGACCAGTGGGTTACACAGGTAGAATAGGTGAGATCGAAGACCCCACTGGCTTGGAAACCAGACCACGGGATGCGCTATCCACGCAAGTGTGTACAGACCAGTGGGTTACACAGGTAGAATAGGGGAGATCGAAGACCCCACTGGCTTGGAAACCAGTCCACGGGATGCGCTATCCACGCAAGTGTGTACAGACCAGTGGGTTACACAGGTAGAATAGGGGAGATCGAAGACCCCACTGGCTTGGAAACCAGTCCACGGGATGCGCTATCCACGCAAGTGTGTACAGACCAGTGGGTTACACAGGTAGAATAGGGGAGATCGAAGACCCCACTGGCTTGGAAACCAGTCCACGGGATGCGCTATCCAAGCAAGTGTGTACAGACCAGTGGGTTACACAGGTAGAATAGGGGAGATCGAAGACCCCACTGGCTTGGAAACCAGTCCACGGGATGCGCTATCCACGCAAGTGTGTACAGACCAGTGGGTTACATAGGTAGAATAGGGGAGATCGAAGACCCCACTGGCTTGGAAACCAGACCACGGGATGCGCTATCCACGCAAGTGTGTACAGACCAGTGGGTTACACAGGTAGAATAGGGGAGATCGAAGACCCCACTGGCTTGGAAACCAGTCCACGGGATGCGCTATCCATGCAAGTGTGTACAGACCAGTGGGTTACACAGGTAGAATAGGGGAGATCGAAGACCCCACTGGCTTGGAAACCAGACCACGGGATGCGCTATCCACGCAAGTGTGTACAGACCAGTGGGTTACACAGGTAGAATAGGGGAGATCGAAGACCCCACTGGCTTGGAAACCAGTCCACGGGATGCGCTATCCACGCAAGTGTGTACAGACCAGTGGGTTACATAGGTAGAATAGGGGAGATCGAAGACCCCACTGGCTTGGAAACCAGTCCACGGGATGCGCTATCCACGCAAGTGTGTACAGACCAGTGGGTTACACAGGTAGAATAGGGGAGATCGAAGACCCCACTGGCTTGGAAACCAGTCCACGGGATGCGCTATCCACGCAAGTGTGTACAGACCAGTGGGTTACACAGGTAGAATAGGGGAGATCGAAGACCCCACTGGCTTGGAAACCAGTCCACGGGATGCGCTATCCACGCAAGTGTGTACAGACCAGTGGGTTACACAGGTAGAATAGGGGAGATCGAAGACCCCACTGTCTTGGAAACCAGACCACGGGATGCGCTATCCACGCAAGTGTGTACAGACCAGTGGGTTACACAGGTAGAATAGGGGAGATCGAAGACCCCACTGGCTTGGTAACCAGTCCACGGGATGCGCTATCCACGCAAGTGTGTACAGACCAGTGGGTTACACAGGTAGAATAGGTGAGATCGAAGACCCCACTGGCTTGGAAACCAGACCACGGGATGCGCTATCCACGCAAGTGTGTACAGACCAGTGGGTTACACAGGTAGAATAGGGGAGATCGAAGACCCCACTGGCTTGGAAACCAGTCCACGGGATGCGCTATCCACGCAAGTGTGTACAGACCAGTGGGTTACACAGGTAGAATAGGGGAGATCGAAGACCCCACTGGCTTGGAAACCAGTCCACGGGATGCGCTATCCACGCAAGTGTGTACAGACCAGTGGGTTACACAGGTAGAATAGGGGAGATCGAAGACCCCACTGGCTTGGAAACCAGTCCACGGGATGCGCTATCCAAGCAAGTGTGTACAGACCAGTGGGTTACACAGGTAGAATAGGGGAGATCGAAGACCCCACTGGCTTGGAAACCAGTCCACGGGATGCGCTATCCACGCAAGTGTGTACAGACCAGTGGGTTACATAGGTAGAATAGGGGAGATCGAAGACCCCACTGGCTTGGAAACCAGACCACGGGATGCGCTATCCACGCAAGTGTGTACAGACCAGTGGGTTACACAGGTAGAATAGGGGAGATCGAAGACCCCACTGGCTTGGAAACCAGTCCACGGGATGCGCTATCCATGCAAGTGTGTACAGACCAGTGGGTTACACAGGTAGAATAGGGGAGATCGAAGACCCCACTGGCTTGGAAACCAGACCACGGGATGCGCTATCCACGCAAGTGTGTACAGACCAGTGGGTTACACAGGTAGAATAGGGGAGATCGAAGACCCCACTGGCTTGGAAACCAGTCCACGGGATGCGCTATCCACGCAAGTGTGTACAGACCAGTGGGTTACACAGGTAGAATAGGGGAGATCGAAGACCCCACTGGCTTGGAAATCAGTCCACGGGATGCGCTATCCACGCAAGTGTGTACAGACCAGTGGGTTACACATGTAGAATAGGGGAGATCGAAGACCCCACTGGCTTGGAAACCAGTCCACGGGATGCGCTATCCACGCAAGTGTGTACAGACCAGTGGGTTACACAGGTAGAATAGGGGAGATCGAAGACCCCACTGGCTTGGAAACCAGACCACGGGATGCGCTATCCACGCAAGTGTGTACAGACCAGTGGGTTACACAGGTAGAATAGGGGAGATCGAAGACCCCACTGGCTTGGAAATCAGTCCACGGGATGCGCTATCCACGCAAGTGTGTACAGACCAGTGGGTTACACAGGTAGAATAGGGGAGATCGAAGACCCCACTGGCTTGGAAACCAGTCCACGGGATGCGCTATCCACGCAAGTGTGTAAAGACCAGTGGGTTACACAGGTAGAATAGGGGAGATCGAAGACCCCACTGGCTTGGAAACCAGTCCACGGGATGCGCTATCCACGCAAGTGTGTACAGACCAGTGGGTTACACAGGTAGAATAGGGGAGATCGAAGACCCCACTGGCTTGGAAACCAGAACACGGGATGCGCTATCCACGCAAGTGTGTACAGACCAGTGGGTTACACAGGTAGAATAGAGGAGATCGAAGACCCCACTGGCTTGGAAACCAGACCACGGGATGCGCTATCCACGCAAGTGTGTACAGACCAGTGGGTTACACAGGTAGAATAGGGGAGATCGAAGACCCCACTGGCTTGGAAACCAGTCCACGAGATGCGCTATCCACGCAAGTGTGTACAGACCAGTGGGTTACACAGGTAGAATAGGGGAGATCGAAGATTCTAGCGGATGTTGAGGGTGAAATAATAAAATTACATCACAGAATAACACAAGGTTTATGCACATTTAGTTTGGCTGGTAAATGAAATCTGATGCGACGCCAACACAGAGCTCGGCGCCAGGCTTTGTTTCCCTAAGTAACAAGGTGGCGGTGGGAACAATAAACCACCTCCCGGGGTGACCAGCGCCAGTGGTGCACCGCAAGGTCCGTTCCTAAAGACTGGGACAAAGCTCTGATGCTATTTTTGTTGAAGTGATATTTCTACGATCCATCAACAACATAGTATCCCTGACTCAGGTGATTTGTTCGTCAGCTCTGCGCATGACATTGCACCTTGCCATCTTGAAGTTTGTACACAGCGCGGTCCACCACTGAACTGGAGCTCAGGCAGCGCGGTTGTACTAGTCACCATGGCAACCACGCTCGAGGCTACCGATCTCTATGACCTCACGTGGGTCGCTGTCATCAAAAGGCCACATTTGAAAAGTCAGTTGGGCCGTGATTAGCCTGACATGAGTTGTCCACGTAAGAGATCAGATCGGGGTCCACCGGGATATAAACACAAGACCATCATACACATGACCATCATACACATGACTATCATACACATGACCATCATACACGTGACCATCATACACATGACCATCATACACATAACCATCATACACATGACCATCATACACATGACCATCATATACATGACCATCATACACATGACCATCATACACATGACCATCATACACATGACCATCATACACGTGACCATCATACACATGACCATCATACACATGACCATCATACACATGACCATCATACACGTGACCATCATACACATGACCAGTTCTGTTCGGGAGAGAGGTTGGAGGGATGAAAGTTAAGCAACACTGCTCTGGGGCAGGTATTGGATGGATGACCATCATACACATGACCAGTTCTGTTCGGGAGAGAGGTTGGAGGGATGAAAGTTAAGCAACACTGTGCTGGGTCAGGTATTGGATGTGTGACCATCATACACATGACCAGTTCTGTTCGGGAGAGAGTTTGGAGGGATGAAAGTTAAGCAACACTGCGCTGAGTCAGGTATTGGATGTGTGACCATCATACACATGACCAGTTCTGTTCGGGAGAGAGGCTGGAGGGATGAAAGTTAAGCAATACTGCGCTGAGTCAGGTATTGGATGGGTGACCATCATACACATGACCAGTTCTGTTCGGGAGAGAGGTTGGAGGGATGAAAGTTAAGCAACACTGTGCTGGGTCAGGTATTGGATGGTTGACCATCATACACATGACCAGTTCTGTTCGGGAGAGAGGTTGGAGGGATGAAAGTTAAGCAACACTGCACTGGGTCAGGTATTGGATGGGTGACCATCATACACATGACCAGTTCTGTTCGGGAGAGAGGTTGGAGGGATGAAAGTTAAGCAACACTGCGCTGAGTCAGGTATTGGATGGGTGACCATCATACACATGACCAGTTCTGTTCGGGAGAGAGGTTGGATGGATGAAAGTTAAACAACACTGCGCTGGGTCAGGTATTGGATGTGTGACCATCATACACATGACCAGTTCTGTTCGGGAGAGAGGTTGGAGGGATGAAAGTTAAGCAACACTGCGCTGGGTCAGGTATTGGATGTGTGACCATCATACACATGACCAGTTCTGTTCGGGAGAGAGGTTGGAGGGATGCAAGTTAAGCAACACTGCGCTGGGTCAGGTATTGGATGTGTGACCATCATACACATGACCAGTTTTGTTCGGTAGAGGGGTTGGAGGTTGGATGAGAGGGGAGGGAGGAGTTAATTGATTTCAGTTCATTATAGCAGACGCCATGTTGGCCGGCGCCTGGTCCCGGGTGTAATTCTAAACGTCAACTCGGGACTTCCAAACTTTGCGATGAATAAGTTTGTTTGGCGTCAGATAGTTGAGTTAAACACGTGATCGCGCGTGTTTTGAACGTCACGTGCCGCGGTGTCACGGCAGATGAGATTCAAACAGGCACGACTCTCAAGGTCAATCTTAGCACAATTACAGACGTCAATATCGAACCATAAGCCGACTGAATACCGTACATATGTTCAAGCCTTACACGCCATTGCGGGTTGCGTTCAGGGGCAGTGCATTGCGGGTTGCGTTCAGGGGCAGTGCATTGCGCGTCGCGTTCAGGGGCAGTGCATTGCGGGTTGCGTTCAGAGGCAGTGCATTGCAGGTTGCGTTCAGGGGCAGTGCATTGCGGGTTGCGTTCAGGGGTAGTGCATTGCGGGTTGCTTTTAGGGGCAGTGCATTGCGGGTTGCGTTCAGGGGCAGTACATTGCGGGTTGCGTTTAGGGGCAATGAAGATGATCTCTTACCTTGTGTATTGCGGTGCGACCGGCCACGATCTGCGGCTGCGCAGAATCAGCGCTGTGCGGATTGTCGAACTGAAAGTTCGGGTTCCCATCTGCGGGGCTGAGACACGTTTCTTGCACCACGGATTCTTCTTCGCCCATAGATGACCTTGAGTCGGTCCGGGTCCCTGTTCTGAGCATGCGCGGCGACCTCTGCCACCCAACAAGATCTCTCGACGCACCTGTTCTATGTCTAGACCTCCACACGCGGCCGCCATCTTGGATGTGGACTTATCCTGCTAGTTCACAACTTGACCGCTTGAAAACTTGGTTCACTTCAAACTTCACGTCACGCTCACGTCACTCTTCTAACTTCCGTGACGTTGTTTGAACTCGAGTTAGCTCCAGCCATGACGTCATCTATTAGCTAATTAACTTTAATCTTTGGTTGTCACTTTCTTGCCTCGCTATTGCGTCCAAGCGCTTGTTTTACACGCCATCTTATTTCACCGCTTTGTTGAGACACTTTCGTGGTTTCTGGTTTCCACCGGCAGTGACCGACCTCTGAACTCAGCAACAAGGCGGTGAGCAGACAAGAAGGCTCATGTTTCCCACAACGTTGCTAGGCAACCTGACTCGCGTTGTTTGCGTCGAAGTCGCAGTCGAAGCGACTTCATCTGAAACAAAAAATATCACATTTCCATTGAAAACAATTGCTCGTAGAACAGAAGGAAACAGAGACAAAACAGCTGCCACATTTCGTCAAACTGTTTTGTAGTTCTAACACAGAAAGTATTTGATATTTCTTCACCAAACTTTTCCGAGACGTGAAACAAATGACAATCAAGAAGTTGTGAAGTTTTCGAGAGCGCACGTGTTTTCTTTGATCCACACAACGGATCATCTCAAAATATCGCTACGGTCATCCCACAACGTAACTTAAACTGCGTCCAGGAAGCCGTGGTCAGAGTGAATGGAATCAAACCCACGGCCCGTGTTAAGCAAACCAGGTGCTGGTGGTTGTCACGGATATCTTTCCAGGGATGAGCGAGCCCCAATCCACTCAAGTCCACTCGGATTTAAAAACCTTATCATTTTACACTGCATAACATCCCCTACCCTCCCCCCCCCCCCCCCCCCAGCCAGCCCTAACCCCAGCCAGCCAAAAAGTCACGCCGACAAAATCTCTGGCTTTTAACCCCCTAACCTCCAACCACCCCCAAACATGGCCGGGAGTTTAGAAAGTCCACGCGAGGCCAGGAGTGGCCATCTTGACACAACATTATGGCCACCATAATGACCCGAGTTCGTGACCAGTTCGGCTCGAATTACCATCGAGTCCAGACGAGAGACACAAAGACAAATGGTGAATGGTGGTAATTCAGAATTGACAGAGTTTGTATGAAATCCCCGCTCTCGAGTGTAGTGGACTCTCTACGTGTCACTTAACTTGACAATTGGTCGTGACATCGTCATCCTCTATCAACTTGAAGGGGCACAAAATGGCCGCCAGGTGCGCGAGGACGAGGGCAGCGGGTGAACTGCTAGTCCATGATATTCATGCAGACTCACGGCTGCTTGTTAGCAAGTTGAAGATCGACAGCTAATATCACAGAAATTCAAAGCAGGTTCCCGCCCTTTCCATGCACACTGCCCCCTGGAATCCAATCAGTGCAGATCACAATTTGAATAATTGACTCTGGCTAAACGTCAGTCAGAGTCGCTGGAGCGAGATGACGGCTGGACGATGGGCGAGGGGTTGGAGGAAGGGGAGGGGATGACACCGCGTAGCCCCCTCCACCCCCCCCCCCCCCCCGGCACGTGGTCCAGATCGCAGATGCTTGCAATAAGCAAAGTATTTCACTAATGGAGAGACCCGCGACAGCTGGGAACCCGGTACCAGCCTGTTAACAGTCCGTTAACAGCCTGTTAACAGCCTGTTAACAGCCTGTTACTAGGCAGTTAAAGCCCGTTAACGGCCCAGTAACAGTCTAAAACGGCCCGTTAACTGCCTGGTAACTGCCTTGTAACTGCATGTTAACGGCCCGTTAAGGGCCAGGTAACGGTCTGGTAACGGCCCGTTAACTGCCTGGTAACTGTCTGGTTATTATTATTATTTGTGGTGTTTAACTTAGCACTGTTTTGACAACTGGCCATGCGGCACTGGTCTAATGGCGTCGGTGAATGAATGGATGATGATGAACCTAACCTAGCCTAGAAGGGAGGAGGGGAAACCCGGTGCCGGCACGTAGCCTACTCCTGTCGAAGACCAAGGGGACCACCGGCTTAACGTCCCTTCCGAAGGACGGTACAACGCGAACAACAGAATTCCTCCACAAATCCATGCTGTCGAGAGGTTGATAAGCAAGGCAAGTGAAGTTGCTGTACTAACTTTCATCCCTCCAACCTCTCTCCCGAACAAAACTGGTCATGTGTATGATGGTCACCCATCCAATACCTGACCCAGCGCAGTGTTGCTTAACTTTCATCCCTCCAACCTCTCTCCCGAACAGAACTGGTCATGTGTATGATGGTCACCCATCCAATACCTGACCAAGCGCAGTGTTGCTTAACTTTCATCCCTCCAACCTCTCTCCCGAACAGAACTGGTCATGTGTATGATGGTCACCCATCCAATACCTGACCCAGCGCAGTGTTGCTTAACTTTCATCCCTCCAACCTCTCTCCCGAACAGAACTGGTCATGTGTATGATGGTCACCCATCTAATACCTGACCCAGTGCAGTGTTGCTTAACTTTCATCCCTCCAACCTCTCTCCCGAACAGAACTGGTCATGTGTATGATGGTCACCCATCCAATACCTGACCCAGCGCAGTGTTGCTTAACTTTCATCCCTCCAACCTCTCTCCCGAACAGAACTGGTCATGTGTATGATGGTCACCCATCCAATACCTGACCCAGCACAGTGTTGCTAAACTTTCATCCCTCCAACCTCTCTCCCGAACAGAACTGGTCATGTGTATGATGGTCACCCATCCATTACCTGACTCAGCGCAGTGTTGCTTAACTTTCATCCCTCCAACCTCTCTCCCGAACAGAACTGGTCATGTGTATGATGGTCATGTGTATGATGGTCATGTTTATGATTGTCATGTGTATGATGGTCTTGTGTATGATGGTCATGTGTATGATGGTCACGTGTATGATGGTCACGTGTATGATGGTCACGTGTATGATGGTCATGTGTATGATGGTCATGTATATGATGGTCATGTGTATGATGGTCATGTGTATGATGGTCATGTGTATGATGGTCACGTGTATGATGGTAATGTGTATGATGGTCATGTGTATGATGGTCATGTGTATGATGGTCATGTGTATGATGGTCATGTGTATGATGGTCATGTGTATGATGGTCATGTGTATGATGGTCATGTGTATGATGGTCATGTGTATGATGGTCATGTGTATGATGGTCACGTGTATGATGGTCACGTGTATGATGGTCATGTGTATGACGGTCATGTGTATGATGGTCATGTGTATGATGGTCATGTGTATGATGGTCATGTGTATGATGGTCATGTGTATGATGGTCATGTGTATGATGGTCATGTGTATGATGGTCATGTGTATGATGGTCATGTGTATGATGGTCATGTGTATGATGGTCATGTGTATGATGGTCATGTGTATGATGGTCATGTGTATGATGGTCATGTGTATGATGGTCATGTGTATGATGGTCATGTGTATGATGGTCACCCATCCAATACGGTGACCCAGCGCAGTGTTGCTTAACGTGGCGAGTTACTAACGAGGGGTTTGTGTCCATGATGCCGTGGACCCATGTTTGACAGGTAAGTATCGATCGTTAGTTTCGCCCGCCGAGTCGTTAGGGATGTCCCGCTGGCCTATTTATATCAGCACACCTTGCCTAGCAACCGACCCCCCCCCCCCCCCCCCCTCCCCCCCCCCCCCCCCCCCCCCCCACCCACCCACCCTACCCCTACCCCCACCCCTACACAACCCCAACACGTCGGGGTCAAACGAGTTCGTTCCAATCGCATTGCTAACTGCAGGGTGGTGAGAAGGGTGGGGTGGAAGGGGGGGGGGGGGGGTAAATCCTCCCCTTTTTGTCATCTCCGCATGGAATTGGATTTCTTAGTTAATCTCCGCGAGGGTCGCGACGATCGAACTGGAGGGTGTCTACCCTACATATAAGGGTCAAAGCATGTGCTAGATTTGTCAGCTTTAACCTAGAAGTCGAGTTGTTGGATGAGCGATATAAAGACATTAGGACTCGTCTACTGCTAGGCTATTCAATGATTATTGGTGTTAACTTATCACTGCTTTGACATCTAGTCATGCGGCACTGGTCTAATGACGTCGGTGAATGAGAGGATGATGATGAACCTAACCTAGCCTAGAAGGGAGGAGGGTAAACCTGGTGCCGGCACGTAGCCTACTCCTGTCGAAGACCAAGGGGATCACCGGCTTAACGTCTCTTCCGAAGGACGGTACAACTCGAACAACAGGATTCCTCCACAAATCCATGCTGTCGAGAGGTTGATAAGCGAGGCGAGTGAAGTTGCTGTACTAACTTTCATCCCTTCAACCTATCTCCCAAACAGAACTGGTCATGTGTATGATGGTAACCCATCCAATACCTGACCCAGCGCAGTGTTGCTTAACTTTCATCCCTCCAACCTCTCTCCCGAACAGAACTGGTCATGTGTATGATGGTCACCCATCCAATACCTGACTCAGCGCAGTGTTGCTTAACTTTCATCCCTCCAACCTCTCTCCCGAACAGAACTGGTCATGTGTATGATGGTCACCCATCCAATACCTGACCCAGCGCAGTGTTGCTGAACTTTCATCCCTCCAACCTCTCTCCCGAACAGAACTGGTCATGTGTATGATGGTCACCCATCCAATACCTAACCCAGCGAAGTGTTGCTTAACTTTCATCCCACCAACCTCTCTCCCGAACAGAACTGATCATGTGTATGATGGTCACCCATCCAATACCTGACCCAGCGCAGTGTTGCTTAACTTTCATCCCTCCAACCTCTCTCCCGAACAGAACTGGTCATGTGTATGATGGTCACCCATCCAATACCTGACTCAGCGCAGTGTTGCTTAACTTTCATCCCTCCAACCTCTCTCCCGAACAGAACTGGTCATGTGTATGATGGTGACCCATCCAATACCTGACTCAGCGCAGTGTTGCTTAACTTTCATCCCTCCAACCTCTCTCCCAAACAGAACTGGCCATGTGTATGATGGTCACCCATCCAACACGGTGACCCAGTATAGTGTTGCTTAACGTCTGTGATCTCACGAGGACTGATGTTTTGTTCACTATGATAAACTGTCTGGTGCTGCTCGTCTAGCGGCTACAAGTCTAACGAAGCTAGGGTTGGTCATCACTTCACATCATAATGGAACCCGACTGAACATATGTTCCCTTCAAGTTCAAGGTAGACTCGTCATGCGCTACTGTCATCCGACACGAACCAGAATATCATGACGTGAGATTGACAGCATCGGATTACTTAACAGGGCGTTAGTGTCGGGATTAACTCGTGACTGTTATTTGTATCAAAGTAAAGATTAACGAGGGACGGATATTTTAAGTCAATGTTAAACGTATGTCGCGTAACGGAGGCGGCAATTGGTCGAGTTACGTAATTTCTTGCAGTTTTGATTATTGGAATCAAATCAGAAAACACAAAATACATTAGTTTTTTAGTTATTGACCCTGATTATTTTATTTAGATGCATTTAGGAAGCTTGAACTTGGTAATTGTTATAATTTTATGTGGTTCTTTTGTTATTGGAAAATTGTCAGGACTGCTCTTACCCTTGATAAAGTAACAGGTACAAGTTACGAAACGTTGGGAAATTTAGTTGTTCTTCACTTAGCATTGAAAACCCAGTTGAAATAGTTTTTGTTAAAACTAGTGCTAAGTTTACATCAAGTAGACATGAGTCTGGAAACCATCATAATTGGAATCGGTCATCGAAAAGTTGCGTTATATTATTACAAATAGATATTGACAACGTTATCAAATTAGCAGACTTGCAGTTTGAATGTTTGAGTTTCAAATGACAGTTATTCATTTAGTTAGAATAATGTGTTTGAGTGGAAGGAAATGAACTCAAGCTGAACGTTGTCTAGGTCGAGTCAACGCCAAGGTTAGTCCCGAGAGAGGGTTTTATGATGTGGAGGGTAGGGAAAAGATATATTATATGTATGTAACGAGTACATGCCATGCTCTTGACTGAATAACAGCTGCAGTTTCAGCCATCGAATTCCTTCCCAATGCATCACAATAATCATTGGTAATTACCTTACTTCCCGTTCATGTGATTGCCTTGCCCAACGAAAGGTCGACCGACTCTACCTTGATAGATAAAGCCGAGTACAGCTGGTAATTTCTTTGCTTGATATTGAAGAAGTAGTCACTGAGAAGTGTGTTTTAAAAGGAGACAACAGGTGAAGTTTTGTTAGTTATTCGCGTACCAATAAACTGACGTATGTTGACCACGAAGATGAGCTGGAAGCCAGACGGCTGCTGATAACAAACCGGTTTTATCAGAACAAGTTTTAGACCAACGACAGGTCGTGTCATGTCATGTGGCCGAGTCGATTTGTTCCCTTTCATTGCTAACCTGCATCAGTCGTAAAATGCGGTGGTTTCACGATCGATTCAAATTAATTCAATTACAACAAGCACTGAATATTCTTTATGTGCTGAGTCAGATATTTGACAGGTGACCACCGAACGTTCGGCGTGTTGGAACGCATAGGGGCAGGGTCCACGTTAGGCAGGGTGCGATGGGACAGGGTGGGTTCTTGGCACGCTGCAAGTACAGCCATGGTGTGGTTCATACCCCACGACCTCCAGGCAAGGCTGGGACACGAGACATGGGGGCAGGGTCCACGTTAGGCAGGGTGCGATGGGACAGGATGGGTTCTTGGCACGCTGCAAGTACAGCCATGGTGTGGTTCATACCCCACGACCTCCAGGCAAGGCTGGGACATGGGGCATGGGACATGGGGGCAGGGTCCATGTTAGGCAGGGTGCGATGGGACAGGGTGGGTTCTTGGCACGCTGCAAGCACAGCCATGGTGTGGTTCATAACCCACGACCTCCAGGCAAGGCTGGGACACGAGACGTGGGACATGGGGGCAGGGTCCACGTTAGGCAGGGTGCGATGGGACAGGGTGGGTTCTTGGCACGCTTCAAGCACAGCCATCGTGTGTTTCATACCCCACGACCTCCAGGCAAGGCTGGGACATGGGACATGGGTCATGGAGGCAGGGTCCATGTTAGGCAGGGTGCGATGGGACAGGGTGGGTTCTTGGCACGCTGCAAGTACAGCCATGGTGTGGTTCATACCCCACGACCTCCAGGCAAGGCTGGGACATGGGGCATGGGACATGGAGGCAAGGCCCAGGCAAGGCTGGGACACGAGACATGGGACATGGGGGCAGGGTCCAGGCAAGGCTGGGACATGGGACATAGGACATGGGACATGGGGGCAGGGTCCAGGCAAGGCTGGGACATGGGACATGGGGGCAGGGTCCAGGCAAGGCTGGGACATGGGACATAGGACATGGGACATGGGGGCAGGGTCCAGGCAAGGCTGGGACATGGGACATGGGGGCAGGGTCCAGGCAAGGCTGGGACATGGGACATAAGACATGGGGGCAGGGTCCTGGCATGGCTGGGACATGGGACATAAGACATGGGGGCAGGGTCCAGGCATGGCTGGGATACGAGGGATGGTAGCTTGCATCGACCGTGGAGGTCTCTGGGTTTTCAGGCACCGAGCTTCCGAAGGTCAGAGCGACCGTTACATGGCTGCATACGCTTGGGTTGTCGTTGTTTCTATTTGCCTGCCACGTGCCAGACAACAAAACAGTTGAAACTGATTTCTGTTTTAGCATCACGCGTTCTACGATAGCAGTTCGTGATATTGTTGCCAAATGTCGAACTAAAACATAGTAACATTTCACGGGCCTAAAAATCGGGACAACTTCGATGCAGTTAGACAGTTTGGCAGAGAGTTTTCTAGCGCTTTTTGCTTGACCTTGCTTGCGTTTGTTCTGACCAAACGCATGGTACAACTCGAATAAATCGCTCCTGATTCTCACGGTCAGTTTGGTCGGACAGGATCGACACGTGACAAGATAGACTACCCTGGGCCGTGACTGACAAGGTGGTCAATGTTTCTAAACGTTGAACTTAAAAGTAAGTTAAATCCCAGTCCAAAAGCCGCGGCGGCTGCGACTGCCGCGACTCTTGAAAGCGGACAAAGATCTGTCAAACTTGCCTGGCGTTGAGAGACGGTCTAGACGTAACGTTCACACGCACTTTCACACGCATTCACACGCATTCACACGCACGTTGACACACGCGGCACGTTGCGTACACGGGTCGCGAACACGCAGCACACGGCGTCGAGTGTCCATGACAACTGGCGGGCTGAATAACATCACGTGTTAGCGGCGACCAGCTCGGTTGGTTAGTGCAGAGGGACGCCGCTAGGGGCGCCATGCGACGGTTGGAACAAGAGCGAACTCTGACCACAGCTGAGAGAATCAAGTCGTCGCCTAGAAGCTTCGGCGAGCGAAGCGAGGGCTGCACTTGGACAGCCGGACTTGAAAACTGTCAGGTTGATCTTTATTGCTAAAATGAGTGAAGAAATGATTTGATTTTCTTGAGATGTTCCCGGACTCCGCCGCCATCTTTTAAAGCAGCTGCTGTTAAGTTTTGTGAACGTTGAAAGTGCATTTCATGCAGAAATAAAATAACTAAATACATTTCAGGGACTTTGGTGCCTGGTTTTCCACATGGCTCTGGAAAAATAGAAAGCTTCTTTCTCCCCCGATGACATCTAGGGGAGATGAAGACACATTTCGGTATCAAAATTTTAAGTCAAAATTTACATCTTAAACAAAGAGTTTTAATTTTTTAGATACTTTTAAGTGAAACTTGAAACCAGTGACAAAAAAATATTGAAATGTCGTGGAACTCGAAGTCCTGCCGGGGAAACAAACACGCGGTAAACTGTAAGTGACAGCTGTTTGATATCAATCCAGGCAATCAATCCAGGCAATCAATCCAGGCAATCAATCCAGGCAATCAATCCAGGCAATCAATCCAGGCAATCAATCCAGGCAATCACTCCAGGCAATCAATCCAGGCAATCAATCCAGGCAATCAATCCAGGCAATCAATCCAGGCAATCAATCCAGGCGATCAATCCAGGCAATCAATCCAGGCAATCAATCCAGGCAATCACTCCAGGCAATCAATCCAGGCAATCAATCCAGGCAATCACTCCAGGCAATCAATCCAGGCAATCAATCCAGGCAATCAATCCAGGCAATCAATCCAGGCAATCAATCCAGGCAATCAATCCGGGCAATCACTCCAGGCAATCACTCCAGGTAATCACTCCAGGCAATCACTTCAGGCAATCACTCCAGGGAATCAATCCAGGCAATCAATCTAGGCAATCACTCCAGGCAATCAATCCAGGCAATCAATCCAGGCCGGGGAACCATGCTAGGATATTATAGCAGCCCTGTCTTGTTTGTCAGGGACCATGCTGGGATATTATAGCAGCCCTGTCTTGTTTGTCGGGGACCATGTTGGGATATTATAGCAGCCCTGTCTTGTTTGTCAGGGACCATGCTGGGATATTATAGCAGCCCTGTCTTGTTTGTCAGGGACCATGCTGGGATATTATAGCAGCCCTGTCTTGTTTGTCGGGGACCATGTTGGGATATTATAGCAGCCCTGTCTTGTTTGTCAGGGACCATGCTGGGATATTATAGCGGCCCTGTCTTGTTTGTCAGGGACCATGCTGGGATATTATAGCAGCCCTGTCTTGTTTGTCAGGGACCATGTTGGGATATTATAGCGGCCCTGTCTTGTTTGTCAGGGACCATGCTGGGATATTATAGCAGCCCTGTCTTGTTTGTCAGGGACCATGTTGGGATATTATAGCAGCCCTGTCTTGTTAGTCAGGGACCATGCTGGGATATTATAGCAGCCCTGTCTTGTTAGTCAGGGACCATGCTAGGATATTATAGCAGCCCTGTCTTGTTTGTCAGGGACCATGCTGGGATATTATAGCAGCCCTGTCTTGTTTGTCAGGGACCATGCTGGGATATTATAGCAGCCCTGTCTTGTTAGTCAGGGACCATGCTGGGATATTATAGCAGCCCTGTCTTGTTTGTCAGGGACCATGTTGGGATATTATAGCAGCCCTGTCTTGTTAGTCAGGGACCATGCTAGGATATTATAGCAGCCCTGTCTTGTTTGTCAGGGACCATGCTGGGATATTATAGCAGCCCTGTCTTGTTTGTCAGGGACCATGCTGGGATATTATAGCAGCCCTGTCTTGTTAGTCAGGGACCATGTTGGGATATTATAGCAGTCCTGTCTTGTTAGTCAGGGACCATGCTAGGATATTATAGCAGCCCTGTCTTGTTTGTCGGGGACCATGTTGGGATATTATAGCAGCCCTGTCTTGTTTGTCAGAGACCATGCTAGGATATTATAGCAGCCCTGTCTTGTTTGTCAGGAACCATGCTAGGATATTATAGCAGCCCTGTCTTGTTTGTCAGGGACCATGCTGGGATATTATAGCAGCCCTGTCTTGTTTGTCGGGGACCATGCTGGGATATTATAGCAGCCCTGTCTTGTTTGTCAGGGACCATGTTGGGATATTATAGCAGCCCTGTCTTGTTTGTCGGGGACCATGTTGGGATATTATAGCAGCCCTGTCTTGTTTGTCAGGGACCATGCTAGGATATTATAGCAGCCCTGTCTTGTTTGTCAGGGACCATGCTGGGATATTATAGCAGCCCTGTCTTGTTTGTCAGGGACCATGCTGGGATATTATAGCAGCCCTGTCTTGTTTGTCGGGGACCATGCTGGGATATTATAGCAGCCCTGTCTTGTTTGTCAGGAACCATGCTGGGATATTATAGCAGCCCTGTCTTGTTTGTCAGGGACCATGCTGGGATATTATAGCAGCCCTGTCTTGTTAGTCAGGGACCATGTTGGGATATTATAGCAGCCCTGTCTTGTTTGTCAGGGACCATGCTGGGATATTATAGCAGCCCTGTCTTGTTTGTCGGGGACCATGCTGGGATATTATAGCAGCCCTGTCTTGTTTGTCAGGGACCATGTTGGGATATTATTGCAGCCCTGTCTTGTTTGTCAGGGACCATGCTGGGATATTATAGCAGCCCTGTCTTGTTTGTCAGGGACCATGCTGGGATATTATTGCAGCCCTGTCTTGTTTGTCAGGGACTATGCTGGGATATTATAGCAGCCCTGTCTTGTTTGTCAGGGACCATGCTGGGATATTATAGCAGCCCTGTCTTGTTTGTCAGAGACCATGCTAGGATATTATAGCAGCCCTGTCTTGTTTGTCGGGGACCATGCTGGGATATTATAGCAGCCCTGTCTTGTTTGCCAGGGACCATGCTGGGATATTATAGCAGCCCTGTCTTGTTAGTCAGGGACCATGCTGGGATATTATAGCAGCCCTGTCTTGTTAGTCAGGGACCATGCTGGGATATTATAGCAGCCCTGTCTTGTTATAGCAGCCCTGTCTTGTTTGTCGGGGGATGAAAGCCACATCGTTAGTTGTAAGTTGTATTGAATTGATTTGGTTTTACAGATTACTCCAAACTATCGCAATTTCTGTCCGCATCACAAATTGGAATAAAACTGAAGCAACAGAACTGAACTGCAAACTGAACTGAACTGCAAACTGAACTGAACTGCAAACTGAACTGAACTGCAAACTGAACTGAACTGCAAACTGAACTGAACTGCAAACTGAACTGAACTGCAAACTGAACTGAACTGCAAACTGAACTGAACTGAAAACTGAACTGAACTGCAAACTGAACTGAACTGAAAGTAGCTACAGTTTTAGGTTTGCCAGTTAGTGTCTGACAAAGTCCCCCACCAAGTGCCTGGCAAAGTAACTAGTAGCTACGCTAGCGCTCCCAGCGGCAGTCATGTCTGACAACAGAAAATACAGAGAGTATCTGAGACGACTTCAAGACGAGTATGAGCGTCGAGCTGTCGAACTGGAACGCCAGGAGTTCGAAGCCCGGTGCCGACTCGACGTGCTCAGTGGTTTGGCGCCTCGAGCTATTGATCAGTTTGTCCGTCAACAACTTAACGGAGACTGCTGCAGTTCATCACCATGGCAACCAACTCATGAAGTTCCCCGATATCTCGACCAGATGCCATGTTGCCGGCCATGGTCAGCTCCTGAAGATTTGTTCTGCGCATGCCTCGGACCCGTGGAGTCATGTGACTTGGACCTTGAGAAGGACGTGAAGAAGGACGTGAAGAAGGACGCCCTCGTGTCCCGGTCCGGGGTCCCAGTTGCCGATGACAGGGAGATACAAGATGACGTTGACAGAATGAAAGAATTGGTTGACGGATTGTTTGTCAAAGTCAAGGCTGCTGGACAGCTGGTTCCCGAGGAGCAGCCCGAGGAGAAGGTGCCCGAGGAGAAGGTGCCCGAGGAGAAGGTGCTGGTTGTTGGTCCAGGTCACTGTCCAGGTAGTTGCCCCCACTTTGATCTGTCATCCAGCCTCGTGCAGTGCGTTAAAGAAAACATGAGTGCGATTTCCACGAGTCTAGCGATCATAGAGAGGGTCGTGACGAACCAGGAGGGCGTGTCGAGGCAGGGGGGCGTGGCCATCCAACAAGTCGTTGAAGAAGAAGAAGAACATGTCCCAGCAGAAGTTGAACAGCTGGAACCGGAGAAAGTGGAGGAAGTGGAGGAAGTGGAGGAAGTGGAGGAAGTGGAGGAAGTGGAGGAAGTGGAGGAAGTGGAGGAAGTGGAGGAAGTGGAGGAAGTGGAGGAAGTGGAGGAAGTGGAGGAAGTGGAGGAAGCGGAGGAAGCGGAGGAAGTGGAGGAAGTGGAGGAAGTGGAGGAAGTGGAGGAAGTGGAGGAAGTGGAGGAAGTGGAGGAAGTGGAGGAAGTGGAGGAAGCGGAGGAAGAAGACCCGGCAGTGATTTACAACTGTTGTCCTTCATGCAAGTGCACCCTCGAAGAACCAAGTGAAGAGGTTCATCTTGAAGAGGAAATACCAGATCAAGTTTTAGAACCAGCACCGGAAGAACCGGATGAAGAACCGGAACCAGCACCGGAAGAACCGGATGAAGAACCGGAACCAGCACCGGAAGAACCGGAAGAAGAACCGGAACTAGCTCCGGAAGAACCGGAACTAGAAGAAGAACCGGAATCAGCACCGGAAGAACCGGATGAAGAACCGGAACTAGCTCCGGAAGAACCGGAACTAGAAGAAGAACCGGAATCAGCACCGGAAGAACCGGATGAAGAACCGGAACTAGCTCCGGAAGAACCGGAACCAGAAGAAGAACCGGAACCAGCACCGGAAGAACCGGAACCAGAATCTGAGATGCTAGAGGAAGCGGTTGCTGACGAACAAGAAGAAGACCAAGATATTCTGGAGGAACCACCGGCCCCCGAAGAACAACTGGAAGGAGCTGAGACAGAGCCGACAGATCTAGAGGAACTCAAGGAGGGTTCCGACCCGATTCGTGCTTCTCAGGTGTTCTGTGAGACAATCTTGAAGGAATACGAGGACTCAGTCCTGGAAATGATCAAGAGTTTCGGGAGCGGTGAGCAGTTGGACGAGTGCACGTGCACCGAGCCGTGCGCATGCGTGCCAAGCAAGGAGGGAAGCACGTGCAGTGAGCCTTGTCTGGAGCCGGAACCAGTTGAGCCAGAACCAGAGGCAGTTGAGCCAGAGGAAGTTGAACCAGAGGAAGTTGAACCAGAGGAAGTTGAACCAGAGGAAGTTGAACCAGAACCAGTTGAACCAGAGGCAGTTGAACCAGAGGAAGTTGAACCAGAACCAGTTGAACCAGAACCAGAGGCAGCCGAGCGAGCCGGGTTCGAGGCCAGGGTTGACGACGAGTGCACGTGCACCGACCCGTGCCAGTGCGTTCCCAGCAAGGAGGGTAGCTGGGAGACTCCGCCAGAACCGGAACAAGTGGCACCAGAAGAACCGGAGGAACCGGAGCTAGCAGAGCCAGAGGAACCGGAGCTAGCAGAGCCGGAGGAACCGGAGCTAGCAGAGCCGGAGGAACCGGAGCTAGCAGAGCCAGAGGAACCGGAGCTAGCAGAGCCGGAGGAACCGGAGCTAGCAGAGCCGGAAGAACCGGAGCTAGCAGAGCCAGAGGAACCGGAGCTAGTGGAACCAGAAGAACCAGAGGAAGCTGAGCTTGCACCGGAACAGGACATAGAGCCAGAACCAGAAGAACCTGGCGAGGTGGCGAGAGAAGAAGCTGTCGCTGAAGTCGAACAGGTTCCAGATGGTTGCAAGTGCACTCCAGAAGTTCCACCATCGCCGGAACCAGTGGCTCCTTGCAGCTGTTCAACCACGCCCAAGAAACCAGAAGCTAGTGTTGAGGAAGAGACAGTCCCAGCAGAAGAGCCACCAGAAGCTACTGTTGAGGAAGAGACAGTCCTAGCAGAAGAGCCACCAGAAGCTACTGTTGAGGAAGAGACAGTCCCAGCAGAAGAGCTACCAGAAGCTACTGTTGAGGAAGAGACAGTCCCAGCAGAAGAGCTACCAGAAGCTACTGTTGAGGAAGAGACAGTCCCAGCTGAAGAGCCACCAGAAGCTACTGTTGAGGAAGAGACAGTCCCAGCAGAAGAGCTACCAGAAGCTACTGTTGAGGAAGAGACAGTCCCAGCTGAAGAGCCACCAGAAGCTACTGTTGAGGAAGAGACAGTCCCAGCAGAAGAGCTACCAGAAGCTAGTGTTGAGGAAGAAGCAGTCCCAGCTGAAGAGCCACCAGAAGCTACTGTTGAGGAAGAGACAGTCCTAGCAGAAGAGCTACCAGAAGCTAGTGTTGAGGAAGAGACAGTCCCAGCTGAAGAGCCACCAGAAGCTACTGTTGAGGAAGAGACAGTCCCAGCAGAAGAGCTACCAGAAGCTACTGTTGAGGAAGAGACAGTTCTAGCAGAAGAGCTACCAGAAGCTACTGTTGAGGAAGAGACAGTCCCAGCTGAAGAGCCACCAGAAGCTACTGTTGAGGAAGAGACAGTCCTAGCAGAAGAGCCACCAGAAGCTACTGTTGAGGAAGAGACAGTTCTAGCAGAAGAGCCACCAGAAGCTACTGTTGAGGAAGAGACAGTCCCAGCAGAAGAGCTACCAGAAGCTACTGTTGAGGAAAGGGACCTCGACTTGGATGGGGAGTTGGAGGGAAGTGTTGGGTGCCAGACCGATCTCACGTTTAAAAAGGAGTGTATACTCTCGGTGGCCGAAACTTGCGTTACTTCATTGGTGGCTTGTGCAGATGAAGGCGAGCTGCCCGATGGCTTCAAGAAAACCTGTCAATGTGGACACCAAGACGCAGAGCCTGTCGACGCAGAGCCTGTCGACGCAGAGCCTGTCGACGCAGAGCCTGTCGATGCAGAGCCTGTCGATGCAGAGCCTGTCGATGCAGAGCCTGTCGATGCAGAGCCTGTCGATGCAGAGCCTGTCGATGCAGAGCCTGTCGATGCAGAGCCTGTCGATGCAGAGCCTGTCGACGCAGAGCCTGTCGACGCAGAGCCTGTCGATGCAGAGCCTGTCGATGCAGAGCCTGTCGATGCAGTGCCTGTCGACGCAGAGCCTGTCGATGCAGAGCCTGTCGATGCAGAGCCTGTCGACGCAGAGCCTGTCGATGCAGAGCCTGTCGACGCAGAGCCTGTCGATGCAGAGCCAGTGAACGAAATGCCAGTCGTTAAGAAAAAGAAGACGTGTAAATGCAAGCACAAGAAAAAGAAGAGGCAGCAGCAAGAACCGGTTGTAGAGGAACCGGTCGTAGAGGAACCGGCTGCAGAGGAACTGGCTGCAGAGGAACCGGCAGCAGAGGAACCAGCTGCAGAGGAACCGGCAGCAGAGGAACCGGCAGCAGAGGAACCGGCTGCAGAGGAACTGGCTGCAGAGGAACCGGCAGCAGAGGAACCAGCTGCAGAGGAACCGGCGGCAGAGGAACCGTCTGTGGAGGAACCGGCTGTAGAGGAACCGGCTGTAGAGGAACCGGCTGTGGAGGAACCGACTGTAGAGGAACCGGCTGTGGAGGAACCGGCTGTAGAGGAACCGGGTTTGGAAGAACCGGCGGAGTCTACGATCGAGGACGCTCCTCCACCAAAGAAAAAATGCAGATGTAAACATAAAAAAAAACACAAAGATGGATCCAGTAAATAAAACATGTTTTTGAATTCACACAAATTGCAGTTTGTACAAAAATGTCCCCCATGACCTAACCTGGCCTATATTTCACCTGACCTGACCTAACCTGGCCTATATTTAACCTGACCTAACCTATCCTTGCTTATGACCTATCCTTGCTTATGACCTATTCTTGCTTATAACCTATCCTTGCTTATGACCTATCCTTGCTTATAACCTATTCTTGATATGACCTATCCTTGCTTATGACCTATCCTTGCTGATAACCTATTCTTGCTTATGACCTATCCTTGCTTATGGCCTATTCTTGCTTATGCCCTATCCTTGCTTATGACCTATCCTTGCTTATAACCTATTCTTGCTTATAACCTATTCTTGCTTATAACCTATCCTTGCTTATAACCTATTCTTGCTTATAACCTATCCTTGCTTATAACCTATTCTTGCTTATGACCTATTCTTGCTTATGACCTATCCTTGCTTATGACCTATCCTTGCTTATAACCTATTCTTGCTTATGACCTATCCTTGCTTATGACCTATTCTTGCTTATGACCTATTCTTGCTTATGCCCTATCCTTGCTAATGAATCTGTGCTGCAAGAATGCTAGCGATTGATGCAATTGTTCTTTGCTTGCGCTGGCAATATATCGCACTTCAACGCAGAAGACAAAGCATCACGGAGTCTTCATAACTTACAGGACACAAATCTAAACTAGATGTCGTATCATTGTAGCAAGATCAACGACATAATGAGACATGTGATGAGACATAAAGTACATGCAATAATGTATGAGACTTCATGAGGTAACTTACTCTATCTTCAAAACTAGCAAGAACCCCAATGTGAAACTTTCTGGGCTTAAAAAAACTTAAAATTCAGGTGTACCTAAGCGTAATGCATACTTGAATGCATTGAGTTCTTGCCCAGGTTTCATAGCATTAATTATTTTCATTATTACTGCTACTACTGCTAGAGATTTTTACACTCTAAGGTACAGCACAAAAAATGCACTCTAATCATCAGTAATATTCTATCTAAATTCAAAGGAGGATGGGATTCATTGATACAAATTCATAAAATAAGACAGTTTAAATTTTTTGTACTATATACATTGAAAATAATCAGATCTGACATGAAATAAAAATACTGTGTTGTCCTTACGCTCGTAAGCAAATTTAGATCAATACTTAGTCTAGACTAGAAGACGACGTTGATAATACTTTGCCTGTCAAACCTGTCAGCTGATCCGGAGTCGAGGCTCGAATGAAGATCCCTCGTAGGTTCAAACTTTGTCTGCAGTTTGTTACGATTTCCTGGCCATGCTGTCAAATGTGACCATCGACACAGAAAACTAAAGAGATGAAAGATTCTGTCGCAGCAGTGGAAACATCGTCAACAAAGATGCCACGCATTTTTACAGACTATTTGATCATCGAAACCTTCATCAAATTTAAGAATTAAAATTCCAAAACAGCCTTGATCAGCTTTTCTGCACGTAACACGAATGAATCGTGCGAAGTCACCGGAATAAAGTAAATATGATTAAAAAACTACACACGGATAAAATATGTATCTTCCCTAAGTAATGAATGATTTTACATTTGGTCTCGGCAGATGCACAACGTTCATCTGCACTTGAATATCGTAATTCACAGCAAAGTTGCGTGCACTGGCAAACATCCCCCTATACCAGATCTAGACTTGCACGGGCAAACATCCCCCTATACCAGGTCTAGACTTGCACGGGCAAACATCCCCCTATACCAGATCTAGACTTGCACGGGCAAACATCCCCCTGTACCAGGTCTAGACTTGCACGGGCAAACATCCCCCTATACCACGTCTAGACTTGCACGGGCAAACATCCCCCTATACCAGATCTAGACTTGCACGGGCAAACATCCCCCTATACCAGATCTAGACTTGCACGGGCAAACATCCCCCTATACCAGATCTAGACTTGCACGGGCAAACATCCCCCTATACCAGATCTAGACTTGCACGGGCAAACATCCCCCTGTACCAGGTCTAGACTTGCACGGGCAAACATCCCTCTATACCAGATCTAGACTTGCACGGGCAAACATCCCCCTATACCAGATCTAGACTTGCACGGGCAAACATCCATACCAGGTCTAGACTTGCACGGGCAAACATCCCCCTATACCAGATCTAGACTTGCACGGGCAAACATCCCCCTATACCAGATCTAGACTTGCACGGGCAAACATCCATACCAGGTCTAGACTTGCACGGGCAAACATCCCCCTATACCAGATCTAGACTTGCACGGGCAAACATCCCCCTATACCAGATCTAGACTTGCACGGGCAAACATCCCCCTGTACCAGGTCTAGACTTGCACGGGCAAACATCCCCCTATACCAGGTCTAGACTTGCACGGGCAAACATCCCCCTATACCAGGTCTAGACTTGCACGGGCAAACATCCCTCTATACCACGTCTAGACTTGCACGGGCAAACATCCCCCTATACCAGATCTAGACTTGCACGGGCAAACATCCCCCTGTACCAGGTCTAGACTTGCACGGGCAAACATCCCCCTATACCAGATCTAGACTTGCACGGGCAAACATCCCCCTATACCAGGTCTAGACTTGCACGGGCAACATCCATACCAGGTCTAGACTTGCACGGGCAAACATCCCCCTATACCAGGTCTAGACTTGCACGGGCAAACATCCCCCTATACCAGATCTAGACTTGCACGGGCAAACATCCCCCTATACCAGGTCTAGACTTGCACGGGCAACATCCATACCAGGTCTAGAACAAGACTTATGCGGGCAAATTATGGCAAACATCAGTTGAAACCTACTGAACCACGAACTTCTCTCGACGTAAGCTCAAAATATCGCAACATTAATTGACGTTGCTAAATGTTCAATGCGTCCGACACAAATCAGTTTCGTTCAACTGTTAAGCAAACTCCAATTGTGTTGGGTAAATTCAAAAATCTTCTCGAAGCACATGGTTTGTCCATCAACACCTTCATCACACATATTGGCCTTGCAATTGTTTTAAAAAGTAGCACAAAAAACTAGTACGTAAAGAACAGGCAAGAAAAGTTGTCACAAATCAACAAGTGAATCTTAAAACTATAAAAAGATAGAAGAAATTGTAAACAGAGTTTGGTTTGATCAATAAAAACTAGTGAAGAAAGAGTTTGGCTGTTTTCTTCTCCTTGGCGCCGAGTGAAACTGTCCTCCAACGTTGTAGGTCGCCCAACTCTCTAACAATCAATACATCGGCGATGATGTCGTGGTGACAAACTGGGTCAGATCTCCGAGCTCTCTCAAACTAAAGTCGTCTTAGCTCAGTTGCTTCCCCATCACACTACAACCTGTAGAGCCATGCAATGAAACGAACACGTCCCAAGATACACAAGTCCATGTGGCACTGAATTGGCATCATCTTGAAGTCTTGTTTTCAACGTAACACGTCTTGAAGCCAATCTTCGAGGCAGAGTTTAACTCCACCTCGTATTTTCACTGTCAGAGCTTGTTGCCACGGTGATAACAACCTAACCTGAAAATAAACTCGGCGTAATCCTGCTTCGTGGATCTAACGCTCGTTTAAAAGTGTCCCGTTGCAGTTTGCACATTGACAGATCTGGGAGAGTACGGTGTCCCCTGATTGGGCAGGGCAGGCTACTTGGAGTCCATTCTTGCCCGCAACTTGGCATGGACCTGCAAGAACTCGGGTCCCGCTGGGGTCGGCTCCTTCTGCGTTGCTTCCACCTATCAAACAAGCACAGTTAATATAATCATCCCATCATCCTATAAATCCCAGCACTAACTGCACTGATATTCACTGGAATACAGCTCTGTTACATACACAAACACCCAATCAAAATAGCCAGGTATACACTTTTATAAGGTGTATACAAAATCTGAATATTCTTGTAAATTTAAAATAATTACAAAAATGTTTGACTGATTTTAGTGAAAAACGTGTGGGGTTTATTTTGCAAACAATTAAATGTGCTCTGCAAATTTGGTTCAAATCAGAGCAGAAGTTTGGCTGCTGGAGCGGAAACAAAAAAAACCAGGCCAAAGTGACTTGTTTTAAGAGTTTAAAGTGAAATTGAAGATTTAGCTCGAGTCAAGTTTCATGCAAACTGCATCGCACTGTGTTCTCACGTTCTCAAGTCTGCGAGCTCGCTGGTGTATGATCTTCGTGAGTTGGGACTCCTCCTTCACAAGCTCCTCCTCCTTCCGCGCTTGCGAATCTTTGTGCTTCTCTAGAGCTCGTTGCAGCTCTGACTTCTGTCCGAGAACGCTCTTGCCTCTGTCAAACACAATGCAGAACATAACCATATCAACAGAACATAAGACTTCACTGACTTAGAACAAGTCCAGGGATTGCTGACCTAAGAGTGACAGCAGAAACAGAAAGTGGAGGACAGAGCAGGGCTTGGGTTGGGAAGCAATCAAAGTATGGGAAAACAGCTCAGAAATTATAAAGATGCTTGGGTGGAAGACTCTACAGAACGGAAGCAAAACGGCGGGCAAGAATCTGCAATCTCAAACTGGCGGTAGGCGGCCACCTGGGATGGGAAGAGTGGAGGACCAAACTAGACTCGTCAAGAAAAGAGAACAATACCTATAAGAGAGAAAGAAGTGGGTAAATTCTTCCAAGTCAACAAGACCATTAAGGGAATGGAATGTCTTTAAGACTGAACATAGAACCGAAGAGCTGAAAATTAACCTTATATAAAAGCCTTAAATTTGCGATGTTCAACTTTTTAGTTTGTATCTGGCTGACCAGCTGACCAGCTGGGGTAACATTTTTCTGTACATGTTGATTTAAATTGCGAAATTTGGTTAAAAACGTGTGCAATTGGGTTATAATTGTTCAAAATTAAAATCTCTATCCTATTGTGACACTTTGAGGGTGATTTGAAAGCGTTTTTTTGGTGAAATATTGATAATTGTGTTTGAAATTTCCTGCCTAGGAAAATTGGAGCCATGTCTCACAGTTCGATTTTTATTTCATTCAAAACTTGCCTTTAAATGACCTGCAGCAGTTTGGTAATACTGTTTATGCATGCCCATGAAAAATATTGAAGAAATTGAGCCCAAACGCTGTTATTTACGTTCGTTTTAAGTGAAACTAGCAGAACCCGATGCCTAACGGCACCTTAAGATTTTGAGGGAATGTGCATTTTGGTTTTAATGTAAAGCCTCTAATGGGACCACAACCAAAAGTACCCCCATTTATTTTATTTGAAATTTGCCGCTTATTTCACTTGGGGTCACTGCATTGTGGAAACTCTGTGAATTCCAAAGTGACCACGATGACAATTTCGGAAACAAACGACGTTGGCTGTCAAAAGATTTCCGTGAAATAATTCTTAGAGAGTGAAACTTGTGAAATACCTTTTACATCTCCACCAGATCTGACTAAAAACCTGTTAAATGAATGGATAAGCACCTTAAATTGACAAAATGTAAGTTTCTTCGGTAATTAAGTTGTTTGACATTGTTTGAGAACTGTCAAAACCTTTCCTTGCCAGCCAGTTTTAAATAAAATTTATAATGAAAATCCCATCAAATCAGCATAGAAATGTTGCGTTGGGTCGTGCTCTGAAGTCATGTAAGATTTAAAATTATTCCCAGCAATGTTTGATTGATTTCTAAAAAGTATTTGATGTTCAAATCCTTTTTGACGTTTAAATATCCTGAATGCACTGCCGCAAAGATAAGTTTAAGAATTCGTTCACCCTGCAGTGGTCAAAAAACCAAACAAATGAATGCATCTGTCAAACTTTTTGCAAAATTATTTCTATTTCACTTAAAACGAACGTAAATAACAGCGTTTGTGCTCAATTTCTTCAATAACTTTCATAGGCATGCATAAACAGTATTACCAAACTGCTGCAGGTCATTTAAAGGCAAGTTTTGAATGAAATAAAAATCGAACTGTGAGACATGGCTCCAATTTTCCTAGGCAGGAAATTTCAAACACAATTATCAATATTTCACCAAAAAAACGCTTTCAAATCACCCTCAAAGTGTCACAATAGGATAGAGATTTTAATTTTGAACAATTATAACCCAATTGCACACGTTTTTAACCAAATTTCGCAATTTAAATCAACATGTACAGAAAAATGTTACCCCAGCTGGTCAGCTGGTCAGCTGGTCAGATACAAACTAAAAAGTTGAACATCGCCATTTTAAAGCTTTTATATAAGGTTAACTAGCAGAACCCGATGCCTAACGGCACCTTAAGATTTTGAGGGATTGTGCATTTTGGTTTTAATGTAAAGCCTCTAATGGGACCACAACCAAAAGTACCCCCATTTATTTTATTTGAAATTTGCCGCTTATTTCACTTGGGGTCACTGCATTGTGGAAACTCTGTGAATTCCAAAGTGACCCCGATGACAATTTCGAAAACAAACGCCGTTGGCTGTCAAAAGATTTCCGTGAAATATTTCCTAGAGAGTGAAACTTGTGAAATACCTTTTACATCTCCACCAGATCTGACTAAAAACCTGTTAAATGAACGGATAAGCACTTAAAATTGACAAAATATAAGTTTCTTTGGTAATTAAGTTGTTTGACATTGTATGAGAACTGTCAAAACCTTTCCTTGCCAGCCAGTTTTAAATAAAATGCATTATGTCAATCCCATCAAAACACCGTAGAAATGTCGCGTTGGGTTGTGCTCTGAATTCATGTAATATTTATAATTATTCCCAGCAATGTTTGACCGGTTTCTTAAAAGTATTTGACGTTCTAATCCCGTTTGACGTTTCAATGTCCTGAATGCACTGCCGCAAAGATAAGTTTAAGAATTCGTTCACCCTGCAGTGGTCAAAAAACCAAACAAATGAATGCATCTGTCAAACTTTTTGCAAAATTATTTCTATTTCACTTAAAACGAACGTAAATAACAGCGTTTGTGCTCAATTTCTTCAATAACTTTCATAGGCATGCATGAAGAGTATTACCAAACTGCTGCAGGTCATTTAAAGGCAAGTTTTGAATGAAATAAAAATCGAACTGTGAGACATGGCTCCAATTTTCCTAGGCAGGAAATTTCAAACACAATTATCAATATTTCACCAAAAAAACGCTTTCAAATCACCCTCAAAGTGTCACAATAGGATAGAGATTTTAATTTTGAACAATTATAACCCAATTGCACACGTTTTTAACCAAATTTCGCAATTTAAATCAACATGTACAGAAAAATGTTACCCCAGCTGGTAGCCAGCCAGAGACAAACTAAAAAGTTGAACATCGCAGATTTAAGCAGAACCCGATGCCTAACGGCACCTTAAGATTTTGAGGGATTGTGCATTTTGGTTTTAATGTAAAGCCTCTAATGGGACCACAACCAAAAGTACCCCCATTTATTTTATTTGAAATTTGCCGCTTATTTCACTTGGGGTCACTGCATTGTGGAAACTCTGTGAATTCCAAAGTGACCACGATGACAATTTCGAAAACAAACGAAGTTGGTTGTCAAAAGATTTCCGTGTATGATTTCTTGAAATATTTTTTAGAGAGTGAAACTTGTAAAATACCTTTTAGAATCTGGGCTTACCAATCTTGCTAGCCAAGACACCAACAATATATCAGTTTTGTCATTTATTTCCCTTCAGTTTTAGAGATATTGAAAAGAATTTGACATTGACGTTGACATTGACATTGACGTTTTAATATCCTGAATGCACTGCCGCAAAGATAAGTTGAAGAATTCGTTCACCCTGCAGTGGTCAAAAAACCAAACAAATGAATGCATCTGTCACTCTTTTTGCAAAATCATTTCTATTTCACGTAAAACGAACTTAATTAACAGCAGAACCCGCTACCTACGGCCGCGTAAGATTTTGAGAAAGTGGGCATTTTGGTTTAAATGGGACCACAACCAAAAGTACCATGCAATACCAAAAGTACCCCCATTTATTTTATTTCAAATTTGCCGCTTCTGTCACTCGGGGTCACTGCATTGTGGAAACTCTGTGAATTCCAAAGTAACTACGATGACAATTTCGAAAACAAACGACGTTGGCTGTCAAAAGATTTTCGTGAAATATTTCTTAGGGAGTGAAACTTGTGAAATACCCTTTACATCTCCACCAGATCTTACTAAAAACATGTTTAATGAACGGATAAGCACCTAAAATTGACAAAATGTAAGTTTCTTCGGTTATTAAGTTGTTTGACATTGTTTGAGAACTGTCAAAACCTTCCCTTGCCAGCCAGTTTTAAATAAAATTCATAACGAAAATCCCATCAAATCACCGTATAAATGTCGCGTTGGGTCGTGCTCTGAAGTCATGTAAGATTTAAAATTATTCCCAGCAATGTTTGACTGGTTTCTAAAAAGTATTTGATGTTCTAATCCTTTTTGACGTTTAAATATCCTGAATGCACTGCCGCAAAGATAAGTTTAAGAATTCGTTCACCCTGCAGTGGTCAAAAAACCAAACAAATGAATGCATATGTCAAACTTTTTGCAAAATTATTTCTATTTCACTTAAAACGAACGTAAATAACAGCGTTTGTGCTCAATTTCTTCAATAACTTTCATAGGCATGCATGAAGAGTATTACCAAACTGCTGCAGGTCATTTAAAGGCAAGTTTTGAATGAAATAAAAATCGAACTGTGAGACATGGCTCCAATTTTCCTAGGCAGGAAATTTCAAACACAATTATCAATATTTCACCAAAAAAACGCTTTCAAATCACCCTCAAAGTGTCACAATAGGATAGAGATTTTAATTTTGAACAATTATAACCCAATTGCACACGTTTTTAACCAAATTTCGCAATTTAAATCAACATGTACAGAAAAATGTTACCCCAGCTGGTCAGCTGGTCAGCTGGTCAGATACAAACTAAAAAGTTGAACATCGCAATTTTAAAGCTTTTATATAAGGTTAACTAGCAGAACCCGATGCCTAACGGCACCTTAAGATTTTGAGGGAGTGGGCATTTTGATTTATATTTTACTTGACTTGAAGCATATTTTAAAAAGTTTTCGAAATTTGTCAGATGCCGTTCCAAAAGTTTTAAATAGGGCCACAACCTAAAGTGCCAAACAACACCTAACAATATTGTTAAATACCATACAATTCCATAAAATACCATAGAATACCATAGAACTCCATAGAATACCATAGAATACCATATAACTCAATAGAATTTCATAGAATATCATAGAACTCCAAAGAATACCATAGAATACCAAACAATATCATAGAATACCAAAGAACTCCATAGAATACCATAGAATACCATAGAATACCATAGAATACCATAGAATACTAAATAATATCATCGACTACCATAGAACTCCATAGAATACCAAAGAATACCAAACAAAATCATAGAATACCAAAGAACTCCAAAGAATACCATAGAACTCCATAGAATACCATACAATATCATAGAATACAAAAAAAATATCATAGAATACCCTAGAACTCACTAGAATATCATAAAATACCGAACAATGTCATAGAATACCATAGAATACCATAGAATACCATATAATATCATAGAATACCAAAAAATATAATAGAGTACCATAGAACTCAATAGAATACCATAGAATACCATAGAATACCAAACAATATCATAGAATACCATAGATCACCAAACAATACCATAGAATACCATAAAATACCAAACAATATCATAGAATACCATAGAACTCAATAGAATATCATAAAATACCAAACAATGCCATAGAATACCATAGAATACCATAGAATACCATAGAATACCATAGAATACCATACAATACCATACATTACCATACAATATCATAGAATACCAAAAAATATAATAGAGTACCATAGAACTCCATAGAATACCATAGTACACGATAGAATACCATAGAATACCATAGAATACCATAGAATATCAAACAATATCATAGAATACCATAGAATACCATAGAATACAATAGAACTCCATAGAATACCATAGAATACCATAGAATACCATAGAATACCATACAATATCATAGAATACCAAAAAATATCATAGAATACCATAGAACTCCATAGAATACCATAGAATACCATGGAACTCCATAGAATACCATAGAATACCATACAATATCATAGAATACCAAACAATATCATAGAATACCATAGAACTCCATAGAATACCATAGAATACCATAGAATACCATAGAATACCATAGAATACCATAGAATACCATAAAATACCATAGAATACCATAGAATACCAAACTATATCATAGAATACCATAGAACTCCATAGAATACCATAGAATACCTTGGAATACCATAGTTTACCATAGAATACCATAGAATACTATAGAATACCATAGAATACCATAGAATACCATAGAATATCATAGAATACCATAGAATACCATAGAATACCATAGAACTCCATAGAATACCATAGAATACCATAGAATAACATAGACTACCATGTAACACCATAAAGTACTATACAATATTAAACACTTCCATAGAAAACCGTATTAAACTTAGATTGCTTATTTGGATTAGATTTGATAAAACTGCACTCCGTCATTAATGACGTTTTGAATTTAAATACCTGTTGAATAATCACGGCATCCTCGAAAATAAAATAAGTATCCACGGCGTCCTGATTCGATGAAAGATATCTGTCAAATGTTTATCTTTGATCTGTCAATGTCACTTTAAATCTAGTTTTGGCAAAATTATCAATAAAAAACTAATCAAGTGTGTTTTGTTTGTTTAAAAACCCTATTTAATGTGTAAAAGACCTGCAAAGAAAGTTAGGATTGTTATTGATTTACATATTTGTCACAAATATCATTGATGGCTTGGAATCAACTGTGTGATCTTGTCTAGGCTGGGGATGGAGAAAAATCGTCGTATTTTAAGAAATTTCTTGTCTTTCGTATACTATTTACAATAAATATCTTTAAATATGTTTACAAAAGATTCCAATAGTTGTGTTAATAGATTGTTTAACTTTCCAAACCTTTTTGACGTGTAAATAACCTCCACAAGAATGCCACGGGCTTGTCAAGTGGCTATTTTTCATCTTGCTAGCCAAGACACCAACAATATTTTTGATACTTTACTATAATAATGCTCTTTAAAATCACCGTGAAAAAGACGTAGTTGGATTAAATCCTGAATAAAGAACCAAAATAAGCCAATTTCACACGTTTTTCCTTCAGTTCTAGAGATTTTGAAAAGAATTTGACATTGACGTTGACATTGACATTGACGTTTGAATATCCTGAATGCACTGCCGCAAAGATAAGTTTAAGAATTCGTTCACCCTGCAGTGGTCAAAAAACCAAACAAATGAATGCATCTGTCAAACTTTTTGCAAAATTATTTCTATTTCACTTAAAACGAACGTAAATAACAGCGTTTGTGCTCAATTTCTTCAATAACTTTCATAGGCATGCATAAACAGTATTACCAAACTGCTGCGGGTGAGTAAAAGGCAAGTTTTGAATGAAATAAAAATCGAACTGTGAGACATGGCTCCAATTTTCCTAGGCAGGAAATTTCAAACACAATTATCAATATTTCACCAAAAAAACGCTTTCAAATCACCCTCAAAGTGTCACAATAGGATAGAGATTTTAATTTTGAACAATTATAACCCAATTGCACACGTTTTTAACCAAATTTCGCAATTTAAATCAACATGTACAGAAAAATGTTACCCCAGCTGGTCAGCTGGTCAGCTGGTCAGATACAAACTAAAAAGTTGAACATCGCTAAATTAAGGCTTTTATATAAGGTTAACTAGCAGAACCCGATGCCTAACGGCACCTTATTATTTTGAGGGAGTGGGCATTTTGGTTTAAATGTAAAGGCTCTAATGGGACCTTAACCAAAAGTACCCCCATTTATTTTATTTGAAATTTGCCGCTTATTTCACTTGGGGTCACTGCATTGTGGAAACTCTGTGAATTCCAAAGTGACCACGATGACAATTTCGAAAACAAACGAAGTTGGCTGTCAAAAGATTTCCGTGTATGATTTCTTGAAATATTTCTTAGAGAGTGAAACTTGTGAAATACCTTTTAGAATCTGGGCTTACCAATCTTGCTAGCCAAGACACCAACAATATATCAGTTTTGTCATTTATTTCCCTTCAGTTTTAGAGATATTGAAAAGAATTTGACATTGACGTTGACATTGACATTGACGTTTGAATATCCTGAATGCACTGCCGCAAAGATAAGTTTAAGAATTCGTTCACCCTGCAGTGGTCAAAAAACCAAACAAATGAATGCATCTGTCAAACTTTTTGCAAAATTATTTCTATTTCACTTAAAGCGAACGTAAATAACAGCGTTTGTGCTCAATTTCTTCAATAAATTTCATAGGCATGCATGAAGAGTATTACCGAGCTGCTGCGGGTGAGTAATAGGCAAGTTTTGAATCAAATAAAAATCGAACTGTGAGACATGGCTCCAATTTTCCTAGGCAGGAAATTTCAAACACAATTATCAATATTTCACCAAAAAAACGCTTTCAAATCACCCTCAAAGTGTCACAATAGGATAGAGATTTTAATTTTGAACAATTATAACCCAATTGCACACGTTTTTAACCAAATTTCGCAATTTAAATCAACATGTACAGAAAAATGTTACCCCAGCTGGTCAGCTGGTCAGCTGGTCAGATACAAACTAAAAAGTTGAACATCGCCATTTTAAAGCTTTTATATAAGGTTAATAGAAATAATTTTGCAAAAAGTTTGACAGATGCATTCATTTGTTTGGTTTTTTGACCACTGCAGGGTGAACGAATTCTTAAACTTATCTTTGTGGCAGTGCATTCAGGATATTCAAACGTCAATGTCAGTGTCAACGTCAATGTCAAATTCTTTTCAAAATCTCTAGAACTGAAGGGAAATAAATGAGAGAACTGAAATATTGTTGGTTTCTTGGCTAGCAAGATTGGCTAGCCCAGATTGTAAAAGGTATTTCACAAGTTTCATTTCTAAGAAATATTTCAAGAAATCATACACGGAAATATTTTGACAGCCAACGTCGTTTGTTTTCGAAATTGTCATCGTGGTCACTTTGGAATTCACAGAGTTTCCACAATGCAGTGACCCCGAGTGACATAAGCGGCAAATTTCAAACAAAATAAACGCCCCTACTGTATGGTATTGCATGGTACTTTTGGTTGTGGTCCCATTTAAACCAAAATGCCCACTCCCTCAAAATCGTAAGCGGCCGTAGGCAGCGGGTTCTGCTAGTTTAGACATTTAATTTCTAACCATAGTTAATTCCCAAAGTTAGTTAGTACTTTTATACAATAGGTAGTATAAGTTATAGTTATAGTATCCTTTAGTACTTTTATATTGTACTATTATTAATAGTTCCTTACCACGTACCATACCAAGTACAATTGTAAGATGGAAACAAATATCAAATACCTAACATTAATACTTTACAAGAGATTGGAAGACTGTCATCAAAATAGACTGAAGTTTAGATCCTGGCCTTGGCTATGTAAGCTGCAATTTATGCTGTTATATGCTTAGTCATGGGGGAGACTCATAGAGGGGGAAAAACCAAAGAAAATGTTCATTGAGAAGGAAAATCAGTGGGCCCCCAAAATTGCAATAGGTGATTTCTGGGAGCAATGAAATCTCAGCATGGAACAGTTGAGCCTTTGGAGCAAATATTAATGAAGCATAAGTAATTCTTGTTTAATAATCGGGGTGTGAAACCTTGATATTTCCAAGCCCCACTCTGAAAATCCAGCTCCGATCTTTGTGCTGTTAAACGATGATAACATTTGAGTGCATAACTTTCTGTAACAATATTACGACTGTCTACCGAACCCGAACAATTAACTCACACTTTTTGGTTAAAGAGAAGTTCTCGGTGCATATCCTTGTGTCCTCGCGACTCCAAGCACGGGTTCTGTGGCTTCCTCGGGACGATCAGACCCTCGGAATTGTGCAGCGGGTACGTCGGTGGAGGCGGAGCGGCCGGTACTCTGAACATGGTGTTGATTCGATTGCGTTCCTCGACGACACCGCAGTCTATCGATTCCGGTATCATCTTGTCACTGCGTTCTGACTCAGAGAATAACTCGATCAGTTACCATTTAGAGCTAAAAAGGTCAAGGTTTTCCAGCAATATAGGTACAATGTGCCATGTAAGCCTTGGGGGTTAGACGTACATGGGTGAAACCTTGAAGACGCACTTGTCACGGTCGTCTAAATTAATACAAGGAGAAAATAACGTCTTTTGCTCAAGTCAATTAATCATGATTCAGTTGAATTTCACCGCATTTAAACATCTAAAACAAAACTTATAAAAAACAGAGTCAGATATTGTGTTTGAAAACTATGTCGACGCTAGCTAGCTGTCAATCGATGGTATTTTAGTGCAATGTTTCCAAGCTAGGGGCTCTCGTGCCAGTCAACTCTAGGTTTGGCGGTCATTTTCAAACAACTTCGAATTCGATTAAAATTCAAACCAGTTTCGAATTTGTTTGCGTTGTCGCTGGCCCCATCGGCAGTTATGTTGATGAGATTTGGTTGTCTCTGCTAGCGTGTCTAATGACCGAACAAAATTGCTACAATCACGTTTTTTTTTGTTTATTACAATAGCGATTTCGACCCAAAGCGGTCGTTAAAATTCGAGGTAAGATCTTGCGGCGGTGTTTAGTGGTCACGGTCCCGTGGAGTTACTTGTCACCGCACTATTTCGATACACCACGGAGTCTAGATAGCAAATACCAACAAGTCTTGCATTACGTGTAAGTCGTGGCGGTGACGTCCGGTACTCGAAGAAACTGACTTTATCAGCGACTAGATTGCGTCGAGACATTCCACTCGAGTACTTCCGGTAAACTGGGAAACCATTCAGTGCCAAATCAGCACCGAGTTTGAAATCTTATTAGAAGCTTCCCCCCCCGGCTGCCCCCTGACAGAACGCCCCACCCGGAGGTCGGTAAGCCGTTTATATGATTAAATGAAACCACACGGTGTGAGCCAGCGGTGATCTCATTAATCTCTGTATATTTGGCCAGAATCTTCCCACGCGAGTCCGCATAACATTCATGGGATGTAATCGCTTCATGGGGTTTCAGCGCTCGGCCGCTAAGAACCCATGCGCTTCCTGGATAACCTGCAATAACTTGCAATAACTTGGAATAACTTGCAATAACTTGCAATAACTTGGAATAACTTGCAATAACTTGCAATAACTTGCAATAACTTGCAATAACTTGCAATAACTTGCAATAACTTGCAATAACTTGCAATAACTTGCAATAACTTGCAATAACTTGCAATAACTTGCAATAACTTGCAATAACTTGCAATAACTTGCAATAACTTGGAATAACTTGCAATAACTTGCAATAACTTGCAATAACTTGCAATAACTTGGAATAACTTGCAATAACTTGCAATAACTTGGAATAACTTGCAATAACTTGCAAGTTATTGCAAGTTATTGCAATAACTTGCAATAACTTGCAATAACTTGCAATAACTTGCAATAACTTGCAATAACTTGCAATAACTTGGAATAACTTGCAATAACTTGCAATAACTTGCAATAACTTGCAATAACTTGGAATAACTTGCAATAACTTGCAATAACTTGCAATAACTTGCAATAACTTGCAATAACTTGCAATAACTTGCAATAACTTGCAATAACTTGCAATAACTTGCAATAACTTGGAATAACTTGCAATAACTTGCAATAACTTGCAATAACTTGCAATAACTTGCAATAACTTGCAATAACTTGCAATAACTTGCAATAACTTGCAATAACTTGCAATAACTTGCAATAACTTGCAATAACTTGCAATAACTTGCAATAACTTGCAATAACTTGGAATAACTTGCAATAACTTGCAATAACTTGCAATAACTTGCAATAACTTGCAATAACTTGGAATAACTTGCAATAACTTGCAATAACTTGCAATAACTTGCAATAACTTGCAATAACTTGCAATAACTTGCAATAAGCAGCGTCATCGAACGGTTTGCCGTTTTTGGAAACATAGGTCCCCTTGAGATCACTGAAGTTAAGCAGCACTGCGCTGGGTCAGGTATTGGATGGGTGACCATAATACACATGACCAGTTCTGTTCGGGAGAGAGGTTGGAGGGATGAAAGTTAAGCAACACTGCGCTGGGTCAGGTATTGGATGGGTGACCCTCATACACATGACCAGTTCTGTTCGGGAGAGAGGTTGGAGGGATGAAAGTTAAGCAACACTGCGCTGAGTCAGGTATTGGATGGGTGACCATAATACACATGACCAGTTCTGTTCGGGAGAGAGGTTGGAGGGATGAACGTTAAGCAACACTGCGCTGAGTCAGGTATTGGATGGGTGACCATCATACACATGACCAGTTCTGTTCGGGAAAGAGGTTGGAGGGATGAACGTTAAGCAACACTGCGCTGAGTCAGGTATTGGATGGGTGACCATCATACACATGACCAGTTCTGTTCGGGAAAGAGGTTGGAGGGATGAAAGTTAAGCAACACTGCGCTGGGTCAGGTATTGGATGGGTGACCATCATACACATGACCAGTTCTGTTTGGGAGAGAGGTTGGAGAGATGAAAGTTAAGCAACACTGCGCTGAGTCAGGTATTGGATAGGTGACCATCATACACATGACCAGTTCTGTTCGGGAGAGAGGTTGGAGGGATGAAAGTTCAGCAACACTGCGCTGGGTCAGGTATTGGATGGGTGACCATCATACACATGACCAGTTCTGTTCGGGAAAGAGGTTGGAGGGATGAAAGTTAAGCAACACTGCGCTGGGTCAGGTATTGGATGGGTGACCATCATACACATGACCAGTTCTGTTTGGGAGAGAGGTTGGAGGGATGAAAGTTCAGCAACACTGCGCTGGGTCAGGTATTGGATAGGTGACCATCATACACATGACCAGTTCTGTTCGGGAGAGAGGTTGGAGGGATGAAAGTTCAGCAACACTGCGCTGGGTCAGGTATTGGATGGGTGACCATCATACACATGACCAGTTCTGTTTGGGAGATAGGTTGGAGGGATGAAAGTTAGTACAGCAACTTCACTCGCCTTGCTTATCAACCTCTCGACAGCAACTTCACTCGCCTTGCTTATCAACCTCTCGATAGCATGGATTTGTGGAGGAATCCTGTTGTTCGCGTTGTACCGTCATTCGAAAGGGACGTTAAGTCGGTGGTCCCCTTGGTCTTCGACAGGAGTAGGCTACGTGCCGGCACCGGGTTTCCCCTCCTCCCTTCTAGACTAGGTAAGGTTCATCATCATCATCCACTCATTCAATGACGCCATTAGACCAGTGCCACATGACCAGATGTCAAAACAGTGCGTCGTTAAACACCAATAATAATAATAATGCTGCTGACCTATTGACTGGAGTATCGACGCTATGGTGGCTATGACGGGGAATTGAATCATGAATCAGACGCACGGAAACGACGACAGGAAAGTAGAAATCCAAACAATTAAAAGACCCCAAAACAACCGGTGAAATAATTTGACTTCAACGTGGGGTCGAGATTGCCATGCGGTGAAAGAGTTTAGTTTTGATTGCCATGGTAACAACATAATGGGCGAGATGAGGAAGCCAGTGATTAGCGGCTGGTAATGGGTTACAAGAGAGGGGGGGGGGGGGGGAGGGGGGGCTGGCACCGTGTCGAGTGAGCCTAGAAAGTGTGACCATCTCAACACGCGGAAGAAGCGGCGTCGATCACGTCAGACCTGTGATTGACAGGATATGCAACTTGCAATAGCACTCAATACTTGAACAATGCAACAACACTCAAACCTTTTACCATGCTCTGAAGCACATGGCATGGCATGGCATGGCATGGCATGGCATGGCATGGCAAGGCATGGCATGGCATGGCATGGCATGGCAAGGCATGGCATGGCATGGCATGGCATGGCATGGCATGGCAAGGCATGGCATGGCATGGCGAGGCAAGGCATGGCATGGCATGGCAAGGCAAGGCAAGGCATGGCATGGCGAGGCAAGGCATGGCATGGCGAGGCAAGGCATGGCATGGCGAGGCAAGGCATGGCATGGCATGGCATGGCATGGCAAGGCATGGCATTGCAAGGCAAGGCAAGGCAAGGCATGGCAAGGCATGGCATGGCAAGGCATGGCATGGCATGGCATGGCATGGGCCATGGCATGGCATGGCATGGCAAGGCAAGGCATGGCATGGCGAGGCAAGGCATGGCATGGCATGGCATGGCATGGCATGGCATGGCAAGGCATGGCATGGCATGGCATGGCATGGCATGGCATGGCATGGCATGGCATGGCAAGGCAAGGCAAGGCAAGGCTAGGCAAGGCAAGACAAGGCATGGCATGGCATGGCATGGCATGGCATGGCATGGCATGGCATGGCATGGCATGGCTAGGCAAGGCAAGGCAAGGCATGGCATGGCATGGCATGGCATGGCATGGCAAGGCAAGGCATGGCAAGGCATGGCATGGCAAGGCATGGCATGGCGAGGCAAGGCATGGCATGGCATGGCATGGCATTGCAAGGCATGGCATGGCATGGCATGGCAAGGCATGGCATGGCATGGTATGGCATGGCATGGCATGGCAGGACATGGCAAGGCATGGCATGGCATGGTATGGCATGGCATGGCATGGCATGGCATGGCATGGCATGGCATGGCATGGCATGGCAAGGCATGGCATGGCTTGGCATGGCATTGCAAGCGTTGCCCATGAGATACCTGTACCTGGCCTGTACCAGCAACAACAAGCTGGCTTGATAACTTTGGCCAGCCCTGGAATGCTGTGAATTATCTCTCATGAGATTCCATAAACAGGCGCTGACGTCACTGACATCATCAAGGCGTGATGATATTCCAGGATTTTGCAATATTTCCCGCGTGTAAAAATTCAAGTAATCTAAGCCAAGTACTTGTAAGTTGTAAGTTGTTGATGTTAAGCAATTACTTTTCACATTCAATCATTGCTTGTATCGTCATCAAAATACGTCATGGCATATTATCCAGGATTCCTGCTCGACTTGACTTCACCATCATCGATCCATCGATCCATCGATCCAGGATCCAGGATCCAGGATCCAGGACACTGCGCTGGGCCAGGTATTGGATGGGTGACCATCATACACATGACCAGTTCTGTTCGGGAGAGAGGTTGGAGGGATGCAAGTTAAGCAACACTGCGCTGGGTCAGGTATTGGATGGGTGACCATCATACACATGACCAGTTCTGTTCGGGAGAGAGGTTGGAGGGATGCAAGTTAAGCAACACTGCGCTGGGTCAGGTATTGGATGGATGACCATCATACACATGACCAGTTCTGTTCGGGAGAGAGGTTGGAGGGATGAAAGCTAAGCAACACTGCGCTGAGTCAGGTATTGGATGGGTGACCATCATACACATGACCAGGTCTGTTCGGGAGAGAGGTTGGATGGATGAAAGTTAAGCAACACTACGCTGAGTCAGGTATTGGATGGGTGACCATCATACACATGCCCAGTTCTGTTCGGGAGAGAGGTTGGAGGGATGAAAGTTAAGCAACACTGCGCTGGGTCAGGTATTGGATGGGTGACCATCATACACATGACCAGTTCTGTTCGGGAGAGAGGTTGGAGGGATGAAAGTTAAGCAACACTACGCTGGGTCAGGTATTGGATGGGTGACCATCATACACATGACCAGTTCTGTTCAGGAGAGAGGTTGGAGGGATGAAAGTTAAGCAACACTGTGCTGGGTCAGGTATTGGATGGGTGACCATCATACACATGACCAGTTCTGTTCGGGAGAGAGGTTGGAGGGATGCAAGTTAAGCAACACTGCGCTGGGTCAGGTATTGGATGGATGACCATCATACACATGACCAGTTCTGTTCGGGAGAGAGGTTGGAGGGATGAAAGTTAAGCAACACTGCGCTGAGTCAGGTATTGGATGGGTGACCATCATACACATGACCAGGTCTGTTCGGGAGAGAGGTTGGATGGATGAAAGTTAAGCAACACTACGCTGAGTCAGGTATTGGATGGGTGACCATCATACACATGACCAGTTCTGTTTGGGAGAGAGGTTGGAGGGATGAAAGTTAAGCAACACTGCGCTGGGTCAGGTATTGGATGGGTGACCATCATACACACGGACAGTTGGTAGTTTAATGCGGGAATCACGACTGACCCGAACTGCGTGCACGCAACGAGGGCTTCCGGTGTTATTTCCGCGCATACTCGATGGTTTCCGGCCCAGCACGTGACCACGTGACCACGTGACCACGTGACCACGTGACTAACGCTTGTCCCCCTGGTTTCTCTGGGGAAGTGGTTTGCGTACTTGTGTTTGTGGAATGCGGGTGAAACAAGGCGTGCCAACTTGACCACCTAATAGGGACCCGACATTGAAAGTAATTCACCTGCACGGCCCCTTTGATGATTTCAATCACATCTCTGTGACAAATATGTTAGAAAACAAAGTGCGTAATGTTGGACGTATATAAGCCGCCAAGAAGGCCGCTATCTCCCAGCAATTAGAACTTAGATGCTGTAATAACAGCTTCTAAGTAAACTTCAGAAGATAACACAAAGATTTACGACACTTTTGTTTAAATATTGGATCCTAATGGCAGTGGCGTATGGTCCCGAGCCAGTGTCGATGCCAGCCCAGGGTTTGGTGGTTCAGACTTAACCCTATGTCCCCAGTATGACCCAGTGTTCCCGGTTAACACAGCCCCTTGGAGTCAATCCAGTGTCGCACTGGCCGGGACATATTTCAACTTTACATCTCTTTAAATCATTTCCTTAAACTTGTCTTATTCTTCAACACCACTCACTTACTTTCCTGATTTTATTTTCATTCAATTGAACGCAAGTCAATGTTTACTTCTGAAACGTGTCTAAACTTTGTCCGTTGGCTTGCAATGTTTGGATTTATGGAGTATTTACTGCTTCCAGTTTACTTCTCGGTTGCCAAGATCTCGACACGACGACCTGTCCTTTCATTTCAGCAGCAGAGCCATTCTTGCCCAGCTAAATATTCACGTTTCTAGAGCAAAGTTTCTCAAACCGGAATCCAATATTCAATAAATATTCTCCCCACTTCTCATCGTCGCTTCACATAGGGACAATAATTCAAAATAAACATACGGAAAGTCAGTGTTTACCTCCACTTCAAGGTTATAGTTTGTATTTGTTTTGAATTCTATCGTCTTCGCCAATCCTCGGCAATCGTAAAACTAAAAGAGTAAGTCCTAGAAAGTATTTACCGCCGCGGGCTAAATGTTGAAGCAATTGCTTACCTGTTTGCAAGAGTGAATTATTCCAAGGAACACGTAACGGACTTTAGAGCGGATGAAAGCGACAACTGTTTAATTCACTGACAGGTCAAATAACCTCGTCCGTCGAGAGCTGGTCGACAACTGATCGCTCTGACTTGCGGTTCTAGTTGATAGATTGTTGAAAGTGAAACTGAATACCGGAAGAGAGAATCACTTCTCGATTACACTTGTCACCGATTTGAAACAGTGGTTGGTGGTTGGTGTCGACATTAGCACATAGATCGCGTCACAGTCGCATCGCGAAATTAAGAACACTATTCAAATTTTAAAAAATAAATCAATTAATCAATGCAAAGGTCTTACAAGAAGTACCTCTAATTAGAATGATTCGATGAGATCTCCTTTATTATTCTTTAACGACAAAGGTTTAATGAGCTGACAGTAAATTAAAGACAGATTTAAATCTTGGGAAGCTGCTTATCAAGCTCCGCCCGCAACAGCTGTTGCCCAGTGTGAACCCATGGTTTACTTTCTAGGTTATTCGACCCAAGTTGGTTCTGGTTGATATCAATTAGTTTACCTTTAATTGAGTTGATTACCGGGTGAGATGGCGGCATTAGAGCCTCCAGAGTTCCAGGCGGTGATCATGGCAGCGGGCAAAGGATCCCGGATGATGGATTTGACAGCCGCTCGACCTAAATGTCTGCTACCCATCGGATGCAAGCCAATGGTTTGGTATCCCTTACAACTACTGGAACGTAACGGTTTCCAAGGTGGGTTCTCTGCTACTGAGTTATTTGTGTAGAAGCTGTTAGTGCAGTCGCTTGTGTTCATCACAACTTCGAATCTTGTCGCTGGAAATCTGCACCGAGACTAACCTGAAATTGAGTAACTCTCGCAGCCTCGTACTTATTTTGTTTTGGCACAGAAGCGTAGTAGCGTTGCCATGCTACAAGAAGCATGAGACATTTGGACATAAGAAGGAAATAATATCTTTGGTGAGAAGTGGTGCCAACATTTAAAGTCTGCGGTATTTCTTGAAAATAGTCATAAACGTTCCACGCTTAAGCTTGGTGTCGCAGATGAAATCACAGATCCGATACGTTGTGCTGGGTCCAGCGGTTGAAATTGTTCGTGTTACTAACATTGCATTAGCATTACATTAGCATTACATTGCTAACGTTTACAGATGTTAGTCTAAATTTGGAGGTACCACATTTTGTGGCCAATGATTGATACTTTGAGTTGTTGCTTGAGTTGTTGCTTGAGTTGTTGCTTGAGTTGTTGCTTGAGTTGTTGATTGAGTTGTTGCTTGAGTTGTTGCTTGATAAAGAAGTCTTCTATGTTGTTGTTCACATTAAAGCACCGATATATTTCTCCCTGATGTCTCACCGATATATATCTCCCTGATGTCTCACCGATATATTTCTCCCTGATGTCTCACCGATATATTTCTCCCTGATGTCTCACCGATATATTTCTCCCTGATGTCTCACCGATATATTTCTCCCTGATGTCTCACCGATATATATCTCCCTGATGTCTCACCGATATATTTCTCCCTGATGTCTCAACGATATATTTCTCCCTGATGTCTCAACGATATATTTCTCCCTGATGTCTCACCGATATATTTCTCCCTGATGTCTCACTGATATATTTCTCCCTGATGTCTCAACGATATATTTCTCCCTGATGTCTCACCGATATATTTCTCCCTGATGTCTCACTGATATATTTCTCCCTGATGTCTCAACGATATATTTCTCCCTGATGTCTCACCGATATATTTCTCCCTGATGTCTCACCGATATATTTCTCCCTGATGTCTCACCGATATATTTCTCCCTGATGTCTCACCGATATATTTCTCCCTGATGTCTCACCGATATATATCTGTCTGATGTCTTGCAGATGTGATATTGATTGTACAAGAAGCAGCGAGGACTGAGATTCAGGTTGCACTGGATCGACTTGGACTCAAGATTCACATTGATTACGTTGGTATCCCTGCAGCTGAAGATTGGGGGACGGCAGATTCCTTACGCTTCGTGGGCAAGAAGATTACCGTGAGTACATTTAAACCAACCTGTTGATTATTGCTACGCTCTTCCTTGACGAGGTCGATACCCCCAGGTCTCTAATCAACGGGGTTTAACTTTCATTGCTTTCAACTTGGCTTCTTGGTTCATTTAGATTTTTCAAGATTTTTGTTTTTGTGAGTAAAACCAGCAGTGGGAACAATAAATCCCACTGTGTCATAGAACCATACATTTAACAATTCTGCTCAATATCAATTTTAAAAAATATATATTTTACCAATTTTTAAAACAGTGATAAAGTATTATTCACAAATATAAATAATTATTATCTGAAATTATGAAAATAAATCAACAATCATCTCTAACCTCAATGTTTGTATCACTGCCAGACGGATGTCGTGGTTCTCAGCTGTGACTTGATCACCGAGTTCAGACTCCGAGACGTTCTAGATGTGTTCCGTGTACGGCAAGCGTCGCTAGTGACCGTGTTCTTCCCACCGAACACATTCAGCGAGACCGTTCCGGGACCCAAGACTAAGAACAGACCCGGTGAGTGCTGGTACCAACTTGCTGGCACTTTATTAGGATGAAATCTGATTTAAATTGCAAACGCTTGCAATGCGCAGGGTATTTTATTATTATCAACACTATAATCGTCTCAAAAACTGATGTCCAAACGCGGACTCGAACCCCGATCTCCACCTGTCGCGGGTGCATCGGGGTTCGAGTCCCCGTTTGGGCATCAAGTTTTGAGACGGTTATATTGTTGTTAATAATAAAATACCCTGCGCATTGCAAGCGTTTGCAATTTAAATCAGATTTCACTGAGCATGACCAGGGTTTAACAAAAAAACCTGGTGTAACTGTATCTTATTGATACGGCCGATATTTAAGCGTAACTACGTTCAACTACCGCGTAGGTACGTAGGTCAACTACAGTACTGCCCATACTTCACATGCAAGTTTTACATCTCTCTTTATTTGGGTTGTGTTTTCATATCTAATTTACATGCTGAAGGACTTTACAGATTGGGATGGAAGTGTCATCTTGCGATGTATATATTTTATTTTACATTAGTCTAATGACGAGTGCCAAAAACGCTGCCTCCTCTCACGCCTCCAATATTTATTTTATCGAAAATAAAAAAAAAGTACTTTTAGAGAATTGTCTAAACTATTGAACAATAATAAGTCGCATTCTGTCCTTTGTTTCCTGTAGGCTGTAGAGGTTGTTACACATTTGCCATTTTGCGTAATTTAACATTGGTCTTATGGAGAGAATTAAAAACGCCAACCCCTCTAACGCCTCCAATATTTATTTTATCGAAAATCAAAAAAAAGTACTTTTAGAGAATTGTCTGAACTATTGAACAATAATAAGTCGCATTCTGTCCTTTGTTTCCTGTAGGCTGTAGAGGTTGTTACACATTTGCCATTTTGCGTAATTTAACATTGGTCTTATGGAGAGAATTAAAAACGCCAACCCCTCTAACGCCTCCAATATTTATTTTATCGAAAATAAAAAAAAAGTACTTTTAGAGAATTGTCTGAACTATTGAATGATAATAAGTCGCACTCTATACTTAGCTTCCTGTAGGCTGTAGAGCTTGTTACACATTGGCTATTTTGGAGAGCAAATCCGTACCTGCCTCCCTATATAATGCACTTTAAGACGTAGTCACGTCAAAACTATTTCAACTGGGTTTTCAATGCTAAGTGAAGAACAACTAAATTTCCCAACGTTTTGTAACTTGTACCTGTTACTTTATCAAGGGTAAGAGCAGTCCTGACAATTTTCCAATAACAAAAGAACCACATAAAATTATAACAATTACCAAGTTCAAGCTTCCTAAATGCATCTAAATAAAATAATCAGGGTCAATAACTCAAAAACTAATGTATTATGTATTTTCTGAAATAAAATCCTGAACAAATTTGTGTATTTAACTAACCAACTAATTGTGTGTATGGAAAATTGTCAGGACTGCTCTTACCCTTGATAAAGTAACAGGTACAAGTTACGAAACGTTGGGAAATTCAGTTGTTCTTCACTTAGCATTGAAAACCCAGTTGAAATAGTTTTTGTTAAAACTAGTGCTAAGTTTACATCAAGTAGACATGAGTCATGTTATTGATATTATTATGTGTTGTGTTGTGTTTTGTTTACAGAGAGGGATATTATTGGTTGGGAGCCCGGCACGTCACGCCTGGTCTACTGCCGGTCAGCCTCTGATCTCCATGACAACGAGCTGCCGATACGCAAACGTTTGCTACAGAAACATCTTCGTGTGTTGTTTCACAGCTCATTGATTGACTCCCACCTTTATGTGATACGACGCTGGATCCTGGACTACCTGGCGTTCACAACGTAAGTTAAACCATTGAGTTATAACAACGCACTAAACAATGTTTCCATTTGATCGTCACCGACGTCCAAATCTTCATTGCTAATTGCTATTATATGCTATTATATGCTATTATATGCTATTATATGCTATTATAGCATATAATAGCATATAATAGCATATATATGCTATAATAGCATATATATGCTATAATAGCATATATATGCTATAATAGCTTATATATGCTATAATAGCATATATATGGTATTATACCATATATATATGCTATTATACGATTGACACAGCTATTGATGATGGTGTGGTATGTTTTCGCCGAGAAAAACGCAAGTTTTACAATGTAAGCAAGCTGTTGAAAATTGCGGAAACTTACAGCAGCGGAATAACATAGCAGTCGCAATCGCTATGTTTTCGAGGGATCGATGCCTTTTGCCATGAGTGGGGTGAGAATATCACTTGACAGTGTACCCCTCGATTCAAGTGACTTGGTCACTCATTCGTTACAAAGCATCTGCGTTGAAATCCGACTTCAAAAAATGATAGGAACAAACGCGACTGTGGATCGTGGGATTGACTTTTCTCGCCAACAAATCAGTCAAGTTTTGTAATTGATCTGGATTTTTATCTTTATTCGGGAACCGATAAAGAAACACTTTTAGAAATCCAGACGATGGAAAGGCTCCCTCATTCTTTAAGGCATTATTTGAACAGCCAAATACGAAACAACACGGCATGTTAAATTATTAAAATTATACACGAAAGTGTAATAGCGTTGAGTGCAGGTTCTAGGTAGAGACAGAACGTCAATGTAACAGTCTCTGCGTGAAAGATGGCCGCCAAATGACTACCTTACCGACAAAAATGCAGAGTACCGGAACATCATGTTAAGTGGAGCCACTGTCGTATGAAATTTAATTTCAATATTTCTCGTAGGTCACTCGCTTTTTAATATCGTTACGTGTTTATCAATCGTTGAGGTAAACATTGATGGAGATTTTTTGAGCATGAAAAGTCTGAAATATTGTGTCAAAGTACTGAAATAACAAGAATGTTTTACCTGACAGCGAGCTCAGCACATTCAAAGGAGAGGTACTGCCACACGTTGTTAAACATCAGCTCGGACGTCCATCACAACGAAACAAGTCCAAGTTGACCAACGAAGACTCGGACTCGGACCGGGAGGTGGATGACCTCGGTGTTGCAGAGGGCGGGGCAGAGAGGGCCACGCCCCCTGAGGAGATGGAGAAGGGTACGTTACACTTTGTTTTGTTTGTAACATAGCTCCGTGTGGCACTGGTCTGATGATGATGAACCTAACCTAGCCTAGAAGGGATGAGGGGAAACCCGGTGCCGGCTCGTAGCCTACTCCTGTCGAAGACCAAGGGGACCACCGGCTTAACGTCCCTTCCGAAGGACGGTACAACGCGAACAACAGGATTCCTCCACAAATCCATGCTGTCGAGAGGTTGATAAGCAAGGCGAGTGAAGTTGCTGTACTAACTTTCATCCCTACAACCTCTCTACCGAACAGAACTGGTCATGTGTATGATGGTCACCCATCCAATACCTGACTCAGCGCAGTGTTGCTTAACTTTCATCCCTCCAACCTCTCTCCCGAACAGAACTGGTCATGTGTATGATGGTCATCCAATACCTGACCTAGCGCAGTGTTGCTTAACTTTCATCCCTCCAACCTCTCTCCCAAACAGAACTGGTCATGTGTATGATGGTCACCCATCCAATACCTGACCCTAAACAATCATCTAGTATATCAATATCCATGATGTCGAGAGGTTGATAAGCAAGGCGAGTGAAGTTGCTGTCGAGAGGTTGATAAGCAAGGCGAGTGAAGTTGCTGTTGAGAGGTTGATAAGCAAGGCGAGTGAAGTTGCTGTTGAGAGGTTGATAAGCAAGGCGAGTGAAGTTGCTGTCGAGAGGTTGATAAGCAAGGCGAGTGAAGTTGCTGTTGAGAGGTTGATAAGCAAGGCGAGTGAAGTTGCTGTCAAGAGGTTGATAAGCAAGGCGAGTGAAGTTGCTGTTGAGAGGTTGATAAGCAAGGCGAGTGAAGTTGCTGTCGAGAGGTTGATAAGCAAGGTGAGTGAAGTTGCTGTCGAGAGGTTGATAAGCAAGGCAAGTGAAGTTGCTGTCAAGAGGTTGATAAGCAAGGCGAGTGAAGTTGCTGTTGAGAGGTTGATAAGCAAGGCGAGTGAAGTTGCTGTCGAGAGGTTGATAAGCAAGGTGAGTGAAGTTGCTGTCGAGAGGTTGATAAGCAAGGCAAGTGAAGTTGCTGTCGAGAGGTTGATAAGCAAGGTGAGTGAAGTTGCTGTCGAGAGGTTGATAAGCAAGGCAAGTGAAGTTGCTGTTGAGAGGTTGATAAGCAAGGCAAGTGAAGTTGCTGTCGAGAGGTTGATAAGCAAGGCAAGTGAAGTTGAAGTTGAGAGGTTGATAAGCAAGGCAAGTGAAGTTGTTCTAACTTTAATGACCTATATATAATTCCAGATATCGTTGACTTTGCGTTGGAGCATCCGTTGGAGTTGAAAGCTCGTCAGCTGTCACTTTACACGGATCACAAAGAAGATCTGCGGCAGCCGCTGCTCGGAGATCCGTATCGTTGCTACGCTCTGATGGCAGCACCGGGAACTATCGGCCTCCGAGTCAACTCCATGTCAAGCTTCTGTCAAGCGAACAATCAGGTCAGGAGACAAGCGATAGACGGCCATTTTGTTAACCACACGATTGAATGGTTGATAGACTTTATTGGCTTAAATAAATAACACATTTACAAGCCATGAATCTCGTTAGACATCGTCAGGATAGTAAATAAAAGTAATAATAATAAAATACAGTAATAATAATAATAATTCTGATAATATAGAAGATTCAATTCTGTCCCCTGGAAGTGACCTACGCTGGTAAAACCAATGCAACTTTACTTTACTTTGCACACTCAACGACATTAGTTAGTAAAAAACACAAATTTGTTCGGGATTTTACTTCAGAAAATACAAAATACATTAGTTTTTAAGTTATTGACCCTGATTATTTTATTTAGATGCATTTAGGAAGCTTGAACTTGGTAATTGTTATAATTTTATGTGGTTCTTTTGTTATTGGAAAATTGTCAGGACTGCTCTTACCCTTGATAAAGTAACAGGTACAAGTTACAAAACGTTGGGAAATTCAGTTGTTCTTCACTTAGCATTGAAAACCCAGTTGAAATAGTTTTTGTTTAAACTAGTGCTAAGTTTACATCAAGTAGACATGAGTCTAGAGTGATTGTGATTGTTTCTTCTCGGCAGATATTCGATTGGTGGGATCGTGTGACTGGGGGCGTGTCTCCTCCAAGCTCCGCCCACCCCGACGCTAGCATCAAGTCTACGCAGTTGTGCCAACGTAGCTATGTTATGGAGCAGGCAACGTTGGCGGAGAGAACAAGTGTTGCCAACTCGATGGTTGGGGCAAGATGCGACGTAAGGCAGAAAGTTCGACTGCAACGTTGCATTCTCATTGGATCGGCCTCCGTACACGAGGGGTTAGTAAATATATACGTATAATCAGGTTACAATTTTAACATATTATTATTATTACTTGGGCATCTGGCAAGTAGAGGGAATGACATGTTTATCAATAGGGAAATCTCATTAAGATTATTATTTAATTATTATCATTGTGTTCAAATACGCGTTTAAAATAAAATCTGATGTATTTTCTCTTTTTATAATCCGATCATAACTTTTCTATTTATATTTGTTTTAAGAATGGCTAAAATATGAATTCTCGTGGCGGGATTAAAACGGGCTGTGATTAACTACACGTAGTTCTGACGTCATTTTGTTGTATCCTTTGCGTTCGCTTCTGTTTCTTGACGTCATACTGACGTCAGATTTCACTTCATGTCAGAAAAAATGGCGACCCTCGTTTTCGTACGAGATTCAAACGCAAACATTTTAAACAGAGATATTTTATTCAAAATTGAATTTAGAAGAAAATAAAAAAATACTTGTTCATTATTTTCTCACAAAAAAATAGTTTCAGATTTAAAGAGATTTCCCAATTATTGCGATAGTTTTCAATTAGTAAAAGCTGTATTGTGGTTTATGGTGGTTATCTATGGTTATCTGTGCCAGTAAATGAGTTCCGTGCAATGTTTGTTGCAGATGTGTTCTTGTCAACTGCGTAGTCTGCGACGGGGCAGTCATTGAAGACAACTGCAAGCTCACAGACTGCATCGTCGGAGCCAACTTCCTGGTCGCTGCAGGAACGAAACACCAGAGTGAGACACTGACTGAACTTGAAGATCTCATGGAGATATAATACCAGATACATGACCAGGCAATGCAGGTATATATGACCTCTTGGAGGGGTAAGACTATGTGGAGATGTAAGACCAGGCAATGGAGGTATATATGACCTTATGGAGGGGTAAGACTATGTGGAGATGTAAGACCAGGCAATGGAGGGAAATAAATTGAATGTTCTTGTTTTAATGGTAGAGTTTCATCATCCCATGTCCTGTCAGGTTGCCATGGAGACGAAGATTCAAATGAACACACAGCCTTCTGAAGCATAGACCCCGTTGAACATCAAACAAATTATCCGCCCAGTGCTGAATTAACAATCATTTCTTGCTTTTGTATTCATCTTCAAAATCACTAATTTTATTTCAAAATCAACGAAAGTACACAGTATTTGTATTTGTCGTCACCGAAGCAGCCTCGAATTGAAGATATTATTCACAATGCATAGTTTTACAACAAGGATAGTGAAATGTTAGAAAATATTGGATACATTTTGTTTGTGTGTTTGTGTCTGAATTGAGAAGATAACGTGACATTAATGTCCTCGTGAGCTCCGTGCTGAGCTCTGATTGGACAAAGAACTGTCCCCTCATCAGCAGCTGAGAGTTGAAAGTTTGCATCACAATGAAAAGTATGGAAGGATCGTGACGTAGTGTAACAGTTTCACTGCAGTACCAACAAGGACCTGGGTTTGGGTAAAAAAAAAACCAAAAATGTCCTTTAAAAGCCCCAGAATCAAACTGCACCCCAGCTCGATCGTGGACCCCTCCGAGAGTGGGCGTGGCTATGAGTTGAACGTGGAGCCGTCTTTGTTTTTCCACCCGTCCTTGTCAGAAAGAGCTCGATGTTTTGCTGCTGTGTTCATGAACGGTCTCAAGACCCACTCAGTGTCAGCCACGCCCTCCATGTCCAGCGTTCCAAGCAAGATCTTGTACGGTCGCAGTTGAAACCGTGGACCAACTTCACTCAACTCCACGTTGTTGCCTGAAATCAGACGATAACATTGCTTATACAACTTCAAACTGATGAACATCGGCTAAATTATTACCCATACATCACATCATTAGGTAAATCCAGTTCATCAAACCCAAGACCAACAAAATTATAGAAGAAGAAGCTCAACTTGGTAATTCTTATAATTTTATGTGGTTCTTTTGTTATTGTGTTTTGTCAGGACTGCTCTTACCCTTGATAAAGTAACAGGTACAAGTTACGAAACGTTGGGAAATTCAGTTGTTCTTCACTTAGCATTGAAAACCCAGTTGAAATAGTTTTTGTTAAAACTAGTGCTAAGTTTACATCAAGTAGACATGAGTCTAAAAACAATCATAAAGAAGCTACTGGTTTGTTGAGAAAATGTTTATGTGAGTTGTTTGAATAATTGAACTTGACTTAAGATTCTTGGAGAGCGTGTTTTGCATTGTACGATGCCCAGACAAGATAATTGCTTTTATTTGTGAGGTTCTTTTGTTATCGGATTTAAGTCACAATTACTTGCGCACTTGATGAAGTAACAGGCATAGCAAGACTTTGAACAAATTTGCTGGTTTACTGAGCATTCAAAAACCAACATTTCAAAATGTGTTTTTCAATGATCTTTAATTAGCAGCATAATGACTAAGCTCAGCAATCCTTCTATTATCTCCCAATCAAGGCAGTTACTTTCCACCCAAGTTGTAACCTACCTATCACAATCTATTACCTATATTGCTAGCTTGTCTAGGCAAGGTATAATAACAATAGCACCAATGATAGCACCCAACTTAGCACAGAACTATTCAGACAAGTTTCTTACTCAAACCTTGAATACCCAGGACCAACCGCTCTCAAGTCAAGAAAGGAATAAAGACTGCCTTAAAAACCTAAGTTATATCCCAAATACCAAGGAAAGAAGTGCAAAGTTTAGCAATCAAAAGCCTAGTTGTAAATAGTTGTTTTTTAAACTAGTTCTAAGATAGTGCTAGCATAGATAAAAGATTAACAATCCTTCATCTAAGTTGCTAGTGGTAAGACTAGTTCTAAATTAGCAAAGATAAAGTTGATAAAGTAGACCATGGAAAGTGCAAACTGATTTGTGTCACTGTTACTAACCGTTTCCGCTGAATGTATGATGACGGAATGCAATGTAATCATCATGGTTGGCGAATGTGATGACACGTTTGCTGTCTTCCTTTGGGACCGGATACAAGTGCTTCAGAATGCACTGAAATCGACGGCCCAACACAGATTGGAAATTGTGGAAAATGAGATGCGGGTACTGCTCGGACATTGTTCCAATGTCAGGCACATCGTGTCTCATGACGACTCCAGAGATGTTAAAGTATGCCGTCGGCCCGAACGGCAGATGGCAGACAATCAGGTTGTTAGGAACGCCTCGATGCTCGTGAACAATAATGAAATCTGTCACATTATTAGCCTTACAGGCGTGCACTAGCTGACCCATTTCATAGTTGCCGCGATTCATTCGCTGCGAATTAGGAAACATGAGTCGCATTTCTTTAACGAACATCTTCAGTCGCGATGATGGGTCACGGGATGTTGTAATCATCACTTTTGGATCTTCTACAGCTGCCCACTTGTATTCGTTGTCGGCTGAGGCGTCATTATCTATCCCACTCAATCTGAATGGTGTTGCATGTTGTAAAGAACTAATGGTATCCTGAAGTTCCCCATCTTCTTTCGAAGGCTTCCTCTTCGAATGGTCTTTCTTCTCTTGAATTATTCGTCGTTTTTGTTCCACAGATTTTCTATACAAATACTCACGCCTCATGCGAGCTTGGCGTCTTAACATAGTGAAACGTAGCACGAATTATGTACAAATATTCAGTAAATTATTAAAGTTTGATTAATTGTGAGGTTAAGCGAGGAACGTGTATTCGACATCAAGCATGAAGGCAGTACACTAGTTCCGAATTATAACGCCAACAGCGGCTATGAGCAGCACTTTACACATCCACGAATCCGTACTTCTGATTGGGCGAAATTCGGAGTTAATCCTTGTAGACGTGAAGGAAGAAACATGGTGAGTTCGGAAAAATATTTTATTATTATCTCATTACACCGATGCCATCAGTTCTTGTTATAGGCAACAAATAACTGAATTGAATTCTGCATAATTTTAGCTTCTGAAGTTAGCCAGTTTTTATTTTATTTGGTTTCACTTCAATCCGGTAAAGGTGATTTATCACGTCTATTCGTCCCTTCAATTGTATTGTCGTGCTCGCTCAAATGTTATTGGAAGGAAATAGTATTATATACAATACACATCTCAATTTACAAACAAAATTTCTCTAGTATTCTTTTTAGTTGGTGAATAATTTAAGTAGTGGCTATTGTTTCTTGTGAAACGATGAACACAAATCATAACCTAGAAAAGACTAAATCTTCCCTAACTGCCGGTGAACGTTGCTGCACTGCAATATTTTGTATCTCTGCACATGTGGTAATCACACGCTGTTTGTTCGCAGACGAAAGGAACATCCAGCTTCGGAAAGCGGCGCAATAAGACGCACACGCTTTGCCGTCGCTGCGGTCGATCATCTTATCACATCCAGAAGTCAACGTGCTCTCAGTGTGGCTACCCAAGCGCTAAACTCCGATCTTGTGAGTTCTTAACTACTGAGCTAATCTATTGCCACTGCCGTCCAACTAAAACCAAGTGGGATTCAAAGCTGTTGGCTGAAGTTGACAGATATTCCACTGCATTTAGATTGATTCTTAATTAAACAGCTGAATTATTGGGCCGCTTTCTATCTAATGTTCTTGGATTCCTTGACTAATTCTGAGCTGATATGATTGAGTGGTATTTTAGCCCTGGTGCTCGTTGGAGGCTTGTGATTACTCTTGAGTTAGATCTGTCATTATGGACCGCTAGGACCACTGTTTTAAAAACATGGTCGCTGTTTGAAAGCCAAATCCAGCCGCGTTTCCAGTTCAATAACCGCAGTCTCAAGTTGATTTGATTTGAAAGGCAAAGCGAAACGGGTGATCCAAGGTGGACAACCAAATGGAAGTAAAGTAATTAGATTTGAAAGTAATTTACAAGTAAAGAAAGTTGAATCACAAACCTCATCTTGCCTTCGTATGGTTTCCAAATAAAAGCAATTATCTTGTCTGGGCATCGTACAATGCAAAACACGCGCTAAAGATGGCCAAGAATCTTAAGTCAAGTTCAATTATTCAAACAACTCACATAAACATTTTCTCAACAAACCAGTAGCTTCTTTATTATGGTTTCTTAAACTCATGTCTACTTGATGTAAACTTAGCACTAGTTTTAACAAAAACTCCATGACAACGAAGTCACTGAATGTTTGTTATGATTATATCCAATCGTGAGTGTAACTCAGTATTGCCAAGGAATTGACGTGAAATCCTTGCGTTGTTTTTCACGAAATTACCTGATTTCGGTGTTAGTTTCACGGAATGTATTTTGGCTGCGACCATTGTGTGTCGAAGGAGGCGGAGCTTTGCGTTCCTGCGGGGAGATTCAATTGTAGTTTGTTGCTATTCTGCGGGGATAGACCCGTCCCAGCAGCTGGTCGATACCAACCTAACCCATCATTCCTAAGCTTACTTGATGGCCTTGTATGGGTCAAGTTGTATTGAACAGAAAGACAAACGAGGAGACTCACTTTCTTGCGACAGCAGATGTTTGAATGAAGTTGTTGCAAACACAGTTGGAACGAACGCTGTATCAGTCTCTTGTCTTCCTCGCTGACAGATCCATCAGGTGGTCTCGTCTGATATTTTAAAACCAAGCGTAGATCGTGACAGTACAGCCAGAGTACAGAGCGGTGAGTGGCCGGCCGTGATAGTGGATTCTTGTTTGTAAATGTTTCCACCGTTGTCTTTATTACTGGAGAGAAGAGACTGGCATCGGTGTCCCTCTCTCCCAACCTATCTTCCCTCCACCCTGCCCTGCCCCTGCCCCACAGTATAGAACAGTATGGGGGGCAACAATCAGTCTCTGAGTCAGATGGAACTTTCACAACTTACCAGAGAAGTGTGCGATGCACTTGTCAGGAAATTGATAGGAAATCTGATAATTTAGACGTGAAATCGTTCAACTTTGTCGATGATTGACTCAGATTTTGATGAAATTTTGTCAACTTGTTGAGAATGTGGATTTAGCCTCAAATGTTTTTTTATTTATTTTTTTACTCAAATGTTTAAAAAGTTCCAGGGGTTGGAAAATGTGTTAATTTTACCTCCGCACGTGCATTGACTTCCATTTTCCTCAATATCTTGGGTTTTATTGGAGCTACAGACTTCCAACAGAACTTTAATGAAAGATCATTTCATGCAGTCTCTATAAACCCTCCTCCAGCTTATCTTTCATTGTTTACCAACCAAACCCTGGGTTACCATCTGAGTGTTACCATCTGTGCTTGTGTTTTGTTCTCAGACAATTGGAGCGTGAAGGCTAAGCGCAGGAAGACGACCGGGACCGGGCGGATGCGACACTTGAAGGTTGTACGACGACGTTTCCGTAACGGTTTCCGCGAGGGCGGCAAGAAGCCGGGCAAGAAGCCGGTCGCCCCAGCCTCGTCTTAAACTATTCTACGTTCTTTACATGGCTTGTAAATAAAACACACATCTGCAAAGCCTAAACATGAAGAGTTGTTATTTGCCCCACTGAACCAACCAACTGAACCAACTCCTCCTGTCCTTGTCTTGATCTATTGTTGTTTACATGGTGGTTGCTTAGAAACTGAAGACGGGCTGTTTGTAGGATTGTCAGCTAAAGGCTGCTGGTCCCAGCTCAGGATCAAGTTATAATGTCCTGGGATGTCGTTGCCGTGGTTTCTCCTGTGTTATGTTGAAATGTGTGGCTAAACGTTGCTTTGCTTCTCGATCTTGAGATGTTGCTGATCTTGTACGTGTACTGAACACATGGTGGGATTGTGTCAGGTGGAACTGCTTGGGGGATGTTTTATAATAATAATAGTTAGTTTATTGTTGAATTTGATCAATACATTGATATACAGACGGTTATTATCTCAGTAAAAGTACGGAATATTCAGGTCCTAATTGCTTACATTTGAAATAAAATAACAGTATTCCAGTTAAAAAGCTTTAAGTTTGGTTTATCACAGTTCACTTGCAGCAGCTCATGGGAAGTGCATTTAAAAGTTAACAGTCTGAGTGAATTGTTTGTTTGGTTAAGACAGTTGATGGTGTTTTAGGAGCTCATAGCTTGCTTTATGTCTAGTTACTTGATGGCCCAACTTTCCGGGGGTCAATGCTTTGTAATTGAGGATAAAAACAATGCAGTTGTTTATGTGAATTTGTTTAAATGTACATGAGATGCATTCTATCGGACGTAGGGAATGGCAAAATGCTGACTGATACGACGGCAATACATTCTTCATTTGCCTGATTTCACTGAAAGTATAAGTTGAGCAAGTCTAACAATTGTAAATATTCATTTGATATCTTGCTCTGCATCTCAGTGGCTTCCTGAAGTTGAATCTTGCATTGAATCTTATAACTTCATAAGCTAATGCATATTTTCTTTTCATAATTAGCAAGTGTAATGCATGACCATCATGAAATATGATTTGAAATCTTGTTGGATGAAGGTTCACAGACTTAGCACGAAGGGATTTATTTACTCAAGTGCAGGATGCAGCGTAATTCAATTACAAATGTTTTTTATTCCATTGTACGTAAGTTTTAGAATTACGTACAAACTGTAATGAAAGTATATTATACGACATAAATACACTTTAAAGCATGGAAATACATCAATGTATTGAAAGTTTTAACAAAAACTATTTCAACTGGGTTTTTAATGCTAAGTGAAGAACAACTAAATTTCCCAACGTTTCGTAACTTGTACCTGTTACTTTATCAAGGGTAAGAGCAGTCCTGACAATTTTCCAATGACAAAAGAACTACATAAAATTATAACAATTACCAAGTTCAAGCTTCCTAAATGCATCTAAATAAAATAATCAGGGTCAATAACACAAAAACTAATGTATTATGTATTTTCTGAAATAAGATCCCAAACAAATTGGTGTTTTTTAACTAACTAATTATGCGTAAGGAAAAAACGCCAATTTTTCGAGGTTGTCCTAACGTTATGTGATACAATCATAATTTCCTCATTCATTACGTTTAGTTCTTAATCTACTCGTCCAAATATTTTCTTCTGGATGTGTCTTTCATGTTCCTTGACTCTTGTGCTAATTTTCCTACCTGTTTCTCTTATGTAAACTTTTCCACACTCACAACTTACCTCATAGACGCCTTTGCATTCTAATGGAACCTGATCCTTCACTGGTCTTACCATTGTACTTATTTTTCTATCTGCCCTAAATGCTGTACAAATCTGCTTTTTCAACAGCACTTTTTTAATTTTCTCTCCTATCTTAGGTACATTTGGTAAAACTGCGATGGATTAGATTTCATCCAAACTGTTTTCACTAATTCCCTTTTCAACTGTCTCAGAGTTTACTTTCCTAGTTTCTTTATTTTATAATCGGTTCATTTTTTCAAGTACTCTTCTTATTTCTTTGGTTTTATAATCATTCTGTTGAAAAATTGTCCTAAGTGTTTCTTTTTCTGCCTCGAAGTGTTCCTCATCTGTTAATCTCGCTGATCTTGTCGCTAATGTGTTTAGTACCCCCTGTTTTTTCCGAGGATGATGACATGAATCTGCGTGTAAAACCCTGTTTGTGTTTGTTTTATTTTTGTAGACTTTGTGCCCTAATGAGCCATCTTCTTTTCTAATAACCAAAACATCAAGAAAAGCTAAACATCTATTCTCTCCTACCTTCCATAGTGAATTTTATCCTATCATGCTGTCCATTCATGTGTTCTAAAAATGTTGCCAAACCAACAAAGTGTCATCTACATATCTGAAGAAGCATCTGGACTTGAGTTCTGCACTATTCAACGCTATTGTCTCTAGATTATCCATGAAGATATTTGCTAATGCTGGAGATAAAGTTGACCCCATTGCTATTCCTTCTTTCTGCTGATAAATATGACCATCCCATAAGAAATAATTGCATTTTAAACATTCTTCTATCAAATTGATCAACGTTATTGGTAGCCTAAACTTTCTATTATTTGTCTTCAAAATTCTTATCGTTTTGTTAAATGGAATGTTACTAAATAGTCCAAAAACATCTAAACTAACCAGCATATCTCCTTCTTCCAAATGCACCTGTTTTACCTTTGATAAAAAGTCTTGAGAATTCTTTACAAATTATTTAGCCTTCACCACTAGTTCTCTCAAGATCTTTCCTATGGTTCCAGCTATTTCATGTGCTGGTGCACCTATCGCTAATGAAGGACACTTCTACGTCAGGTCTCAACCTGCACAAGCAACCAAATCAAGCCAAGCCATGTTGAATTATCAGACGATCTCAACGCTAGCAATAAACACAATAAAATCAGACTTGAAGAATATTTACAAGAGAAGGTACACCTAGATAAACCAAGATAAATCAAGATAAACCAAGTAGACATGAGTCTATAAACCATCATAAGGTGCACCAGAACATGCAGGGATTATGAAACTCTGAACCTAACAGTGAAATATTCTTAGACAAGCAATATTATGCTTTGCATCTCTGAAAACTGGAAGCAAAACAGCAAATTAAACCCACATTAAACATTGAAGTCTCGTTGAATTCTTTTATATTAACAGAACATACATTAAGAACAAATATAGAAATAATATTGACATTTCACTGAAACCCTCAACTCTTTTCCACACAAAATCTTCATGGAAAAATATAAATACTAATCATAGGCAACTTTAACATTGACTTCTTTTAAAAACACAAGAACTAGTAAACGATCGTCAACAACACAATGCAAATTACAATCTCAGACCCAACATGGATTGACTTCGATAACAAATGTGTATCCAAGGCATTGCAAGAAATGTGCCTAGCAACACAACTAACAAACATCAGGAATTACCAACTTTCTTACCAACTTGCTATTTCTGTACCGCTGTCTAAAATCCCTGTCTTATGCAAAAGTAATTTAACAAGCTCATTTCAACGCTTCTTTCAAAGCTCATTTCAACAGATAATAATAAATACCAAAAACAACCTAAAGTTGGAAAAAAATATATCCAACAATATGCCCTGAAGAGCAATATGCTATGTTCAGCAGGATTCTAACAATGTTCTTTCATAAATTCTTTTCAGAATAGAAAATTACCAAAAATAAATGCTGCAAACAAGCAACGTGGTTAACCCAAGGAATCATAATCTCACAAATCAATCTTAAATCTCTCTTTCAACTCGAAGTAGACTTTAATATTCCCAACTTGACTAAATTATACAACGAATACAGAAGCGTGTTTAGAACAGTTTCATCTCTAGCTTTGAAAATAAAATAATAAACAAAATAAGTGTGGGAAATGATGGATGAATACATTGACAGTAATAATAAAGCCACTGAGGACGTAAATATAAAAGTAAAAGTTATCAACGAGAATTGTTAGACTTGCTGGAGATCTTCAAAGTATTTAACAAGGAACTCAGCCATTGACACAAACAAAATATTCAAATTACAAACAAAAGCATTGAGGAGAATTAACACTAGGTATTGAGAAATATAAAATCAAATACACATCATATAAACATGTCATATAAAACCATAAACCATACTTTATATCAAATAAAACCCTGACAATCTGCAGCCTCCTGATTCTAGAATCATCCATAGCAAGCCGTGGCAAGGAATTGAAACTAAATGAGTACAACAATAATATTATTCACAAACACAACGCCAGACAAAGCAAGATGCTTCAAGTATAATTTAAAACAAACAAACAAATTCAACTAAACTAACATTTTATTCACTCAATAATTTCCAACAAACTTGTCTCAAGTTGGAAAGATATCAAAGACCCGATCCAATTCAAACGATCGCTAAGTAACTTCATTGCTAACAAAGCATGCAACTCAATCAATTAATTCTTTAATGAGATAAACTTAGTTTCCTAGGTTCCTATTATTCCTCAATTTGTTACTTTTATCACCAAGCTTTATATTTCCTATGAATATCATTATTATTAAGTAATTTATCATAAGTATTATTACTGTATTTTATTAATATTACTTTTATTTACTATCCTTACGATGTCTAACGGGATTCATGGCTTGTAAATAGTTTTTATTATTTAAGTCAATAAAGGAAATCAATGCTCATCACCTCAAATTTTACAAAAATGGACAACAGCCCCCCCAATCAAGTTAAGCAGTAAAACAATCGCTGGGAAAGAGAAACAACATTTTTAGGCATCAACGTGGACAGTAAATGAAATGTAGCACATTTTAAAAACACTTGCATCAAAGAATCAGCTGAATGCTACATTATTATTAGAAGAATCATTTACCTGATGAACAAACAGCAAAACTTGTTTACTTTGCATTTATTCAATCCTGGCTACAATACGGAATCATATTTTTGGGGCAGATCTAAAAATGTTGCCCAACTTTTTGCTATACAAATAAAGTACTTCGATGCATGGCAAAGTCGAGCTATAATCTGACAGCTGTCACTTATATGAAAGACTTGTGCAAGACTTTGTTTCATAGTCTCTAGGTCCTTTCATTGCCCTGTCTGTTGTTTTGTATGTCTATTACTTGTCTGTACATTTAAAAGTGCATTTTATTCGTAGTGGACAACGATCACATTGACAGAACAAAACAGCGTTTGCACGACTAAAGAAATAGCATAACTGGCACAAAAAGATACTCACAATCTATTTCACAGATGAATCCTGTTTACTCGGGGATAAAACTGTACCACGCCTCACCAAATTATATAAAAGACAGCAAGAATGATAATTCTAAAACAAAACTTAAAACCTACTTATTACAGAAATGTTTAAAATGTTAAAGAACTTTGTGATAGCCTGTAATGATTTGTGTATAGATTATGTTGAAGTTAAGGAAATTGACTGTCATCTCTATCATGTAATTTAATCACATTGACAATGAAATAAATCATTATTATTATTATTATTAATCAAACTGGTTTAAATATACCTCTTGTTTGAGAATGCATTTTTCTCCTCGATGTTCATACAGTTCACCGACAGGCGGATAGATCGCGCTAGTAGCCACCTTTTATCCGATCCAACCAAGATCCACCTCTCCTCTCTGATCCACCTGTTGCAAATACTGGTTGCCATTTCTGTCAGTGTCAACATTTATTTGTGTAATCAAGTTTAATCTCGCCGTGTGGCATTGCGAGGCGAGCGCTTGCGTTGTTGTGCTATATTTGCGTTGAGAAGATTACAATAATATGAAGGCTAATAAAGACTATTATCTGTACTTTGGAGTATGATTTCATATTTTATAAGATAAATAACGGATATCACAAATGATTAGCTATCTGATTTCAACAGCATCTACCCAAGGAATTCGTGTGCGTGATCCATTGAATCGCTGGGCTAACTATTGAGTTGGCAGACCATGTTTAAAAAGAGGCCTGTAGTTAATAAATCGAGTGATGTGGGAAGTGCAAGCAACAAGAGCGGGGGTGATAAACAAGCAGCGAGACCGACACAGAATGGAAGCCGCAACAGAGTGGAGGAGAGTCCTGGCGATGGGTCTGTGCAGAGACCTAAGCTTGTATTTCACTGCCAGCAGGCTCACGGAAGTCCCACCGGTCTGATTTCAGGATTCGGTAACGTGCGAGAGCTCTATCAAAAGATCGGGGAGTGCTACGACTTCCCGGCCAACGACGTGAGTTGTCTGAGATTTCATTTTGCTTGCGTCTTGTTGCCGTCAGGTTCATATGTACTCGAATTTAAACACCTAAACTCACGGTGTGTCTGGATATTCTGTTTCTTCCATGACTTCTTCTGTTGCAGCAAGAGATGGGACTGAGAGTTTTGCTCTTAATTTTGTATCCGCACAATTAGTAGATCAAGACCTTGTAACATTTAGCTTCAAATATTGCATTGAAACGACAATAATGTACTTCTGAGAAATTGAAATAGCAAAGTGAGCAAACACCCTTATGATAGTTCCTAGACCCATGTCTACTTGATGTAAACTTAGCACAAGTTTTAACAAAAACTATTTCAACTGGGTTTTGAATTCTAAGTGAAGAACAACTGAATTTCCCAACGTTTCGTAACTTGTACCTGTTACTTTATCAAGGTTAAGAGCAGTCTTGAGAATTTTCCAATAACAAAACAAGCAGCCTTCGTTCATCTTGAGTTAAACATAAGTTCGTGGCAGTAAAGTTTTGTGGTAAACAATTGGTAACGCTGCGATGGTCAGTGGAAGTCAGATTGATATTCTCCCGCGCAGTTTGGATCCTGAGTGGAAACATCACAACAAACAAAAATAACTTGCAGAGTTGATAAATGCAGGCGACTGTAACCACGTTCAGATGATTGATAAACAAACGCAGGGCAGCTCAGTCCTGTGTTGTTAGGTTATGTTTGGGCACAAACTTACCACTCGAGTAAACACACACTAAAACACCACTAATTGTAAACCCTATTAAACTCTTACACATGGCCAGGTTGACTTGATAGAGGACAGGGATCTAGAGGGCCGTCCTCTAGAGGACAGGAGGACTTGTACCATCAATATCTCTGCTACTAAGATAGTAGGACCAAGACTGGCACTGCAAAAAATGTGGAAATAAATGAAAATCAATCGAGTTCTACCATCCCACTGTTAAAATACCCACTCAGCTGGGAGTAATGCGCAGGTGCAGGTGCTGGTGCTGGTGCTAGGAGATCTTAGCAAATTAAAACTTTCACGTGCTCGTCATCATTTGCAAATCAAAGCAACAGAAGTCTGACGATCGGTCATCTTTTCACTCCACATTGTTATCCATCCTGCTCTAGTTAGGTTAGCATACAATTAGCCGTACCGTGCCGAGCCGTACCGTGCCGTGCCAAGCCATGCCATGCCATGCCATGCCATGCCATGCCATGCCATGCCATGCCATGCCATGCCGTGCCATGCCATGCCATACCATGCCATGCCATGCCATGCCATGCCATGCCGTGCCATGCCATGCCATACCATGCCATGCCATGCTATCCACGCAAGTGTGTACAGACCAGTGGGTTACACAGGTAGAATAGGGGAGATCGAAGACCCCACTGGCTTGGAAACCAGTCCACGGGATGCGCTATCCACGCAAGTGTGTACAGACCAGTGGGTTACACAGGTAGAATAGGGGAGATCGAAGACCCCACTGGCTTGGAAACCAGTCCACGGGATGCGCTATCCACGCAAGTGTGTACAGACCAGTGGGTTACACAGGTAGAATAGGGGAGATCGAAGACCCCACTGGCTTGGAAACCAGTCCACGGGATGCGCTATCCACGCAAGTGTGTACAGACCAGTGGGTTACACAGGTAGAATAGGGGAGATCAAAGACCCCACTGGCTTGGAAACCAGTCCACGGGATGCGCTATCCACGCAAGTGTGTACAGACCAGTGGGTTACACAGGTAAAATAGGGGAGATCGAAGACCCCACTGGCTTGGAAACCAGTCCACGGGATGCGCTATCCACGCAAGTGTGTACAGACCAGTGGGTTACACAGGTAGAATAGGGGAGATCGAAGACCCCACTGGCTTGGAAACCAGTCCACGGGATGCGCTATCCACGCAAGTGTGTACAGACCAGTGGGTTACACAGGTAGAATAGGGGAGATCGAAGACCCCACTGGCTTGGAAACCAGTCCACGGGATGCGCTATCCATGCAAGTGTGTACAGACCAGTGGGTTACACAGGTAGAATAGGGGAGATCGAAGACCCCACTGGCTTGGTAACCAGCTCACGCATGATACAGATTCCTTGCACGCATTGTGCCTCCAATAATGCGTGGTTCCGGACGCTCAACATCGACCTATATGCGCCTACGTGGATTGCTGTCACAGCCTTCACTCAACAATTTGCTTGTTGCTCTCGTGGATTGGTTGTCAAGTCGGCTGTGATGTTTGAACAAATTCGCACAGCGTGTTTTCAGTGTTTTACGATTAAATACTGAATAATAAAATGACTTCTATCTCTTCTTGAATTAAATTAACAATTTGTTGTCTTGCTTTGTCGAACTTTCGCCTGATTGTACCGTTTTTTTTTCTGTTATCTCTTGTGGTGTGGCCGAGTTGCCATGGTTACTATGGTTACTATGGTTACTATGGTTGCCATGGTTACTATGGTTACCGTAGTAAACAAGTGTTTTCAAATCAGCCCCAAGTTGTTGATTACAGACCCTAACGTGTTGTTGTTGTTGCAGATTCTATTCTGCACGTTGAACACTCACAAGGTGGATATGTCCAAGCTGCTCGGAGGACAGATCGGCCTCGACGACTTCATCTTCGTGCACAGGAAGGGTGAGACATGATTAACCGTTCAGTGGTCACCCATCCAATACCTGACCCAGCGCAGTGTTGCTTAACTTTCATCCCTCCAACCACTCTCCCGAACAGAACTAGTCATGTGTATGATGGTCACCCATCCAATACCTGACCCAGCGCAGTGTTACTTAACTTTTATCCCTCCAACCTCTCTCCCAAACAGAACTGGTCATGTGTATGATGGTCACCCATCCAATACATGACCCAGCGCAGTGTTGCTTAACTTTCATCCCTCCAACCTCTCTCCCGAACAGAACTGGTCATGTGTATGATGGTCACCCATCCAATACCTGACCCAGCGCAGTGTTACTTAACTTTCATCTCTCCAACCTCTCTCCCGAACAGAACTGGTCATGTGTATGATGGTCACCCATCCAATACCTGACCCAGCGCAGTGTTGCTTAACTTTCATCCCTCCAACCTCTCTCCCGAACAGAACTGGTCATGTGTATGATGGTCACCCATCCAATACATGACCCAGCGCAGTGTTGCTTAACTTTCATCCCTCCAACCTCTCTCCCGAACAGAACTGGTCATGTGTATGATGGTCACCCATCCAATACCTGACCCAGCGCAGTGTTGCTTAACTTTCATCCCTCCAACCTCTCTCCCGAACAGAACTGGTCATGTGTATGATGGTCACCCATCCAATACATGACCCAGCGCAGTGTTGCTTAACTTTCATCCCTCCAACCTCTCTCCCGAACAGAACTGGTCATGTGTATGATGGTCACCCATCCAATACCTGACCCAGCGCAGTGTTGCTTTACTTTCATCCCTCCAACCTCTCTCCCGAACAGAACTGGTCATGTGTATGATGGTCACCCATCCAATACCTGACCCAGCTCAGTGTTGCTTAACTTTCATCCCTCCAACCTCTCTCCCGAACAGAACTGGTCATGTGTATGATGGTCACCCATCCAATACCTGACCCAGCGCAGTGTTGCTTAACTTTCATCCCTCCAACCTCTCTCCCGAACAGAACTGGTCATGTGTATGATGGTCACCCATCCAATACCTGACCCAGCGCAGTGTCGCTTAACTTTCATCCCTCCAACCTCTCTCCCGAACAGAACTGGTCATGTGTATGATGGTCACTCATCCAATACCTGACCCAGCGCAGTGTTGCTTAACTTTTCATCCTCCAACCTCTCTCCCGAACAGAACTGGT